>LR738713.1:397500723-397686454 GCA_902687465.1 Secale cereale
CCCACCTCCGCCCCAACCTCACCCCCACCGTCGACGACCCTCGCCGTAGACGAGGTCGAGCTCCTCCTCCCCTCTCTCTCCCACGGATCTCTCTCGCCCCTCTCGATCCCTCTCGAAGCTCCCGCATCCCAGATCAGATTCCTCGAATTCTGATCTACCAGATCGAAGCAGAGTGGGGGCGGGAGCGATCTCGTGGGTTGTCAATCATTTCTAACTACTCTCCCCCCACGCTCATCTTCGTCGCTAGGGTTGGAGGTGGCTTTGCCCCATGCCTCTCGCCGTGGCTCTCCGGCAACCAGGACGCAACGGTGTCGACAGGATCAGACGGGCGCGTTGCTCCGACGTTGTTCCGGTGATCTGGTGACTCGGGTGAGTCCCTCCAGTCCTCCTCGTTGCATCCCTCCCTCTCTTCCTCACCATATTCCCTCTCCCTCTCAGATCCGTCGTCGCTCGAGGAACGGGACGCCATGGACGGGATGGCCACTTCCTCCCCTGCTCCGACGGCATGGAGACCGCCTTCTCGCTGCAGCGTCTCCTCGCTGCCGAGTCTCTCTGTGGTGGTCTGGTGGCTGTGATCTCGACCCACCCCAATGGATTGTCCAGCGTCGGCGTACACAGCGGAGGTGCTGCTGTTCCGCTTCCCCAACCCCATCTTCCAGCCCTCCATCGCCCCACTAGCAAGCTGCAAGGTGAGGCCGTCTGAGATTCTGTTGTGTGCATTTGTGCACACTTGTTCATTTAGCTGATCTGGGATTCTGTGATGTGATGAGAACATTTAGACATTGCATTGTTGCATTTTGAATTAGACAATGAATATTGTTTTTATGCTGCTACCTTTTTATTGTTGGGCCTCGAGGACAACAAAAATTTACAGTAGTTTTAGGGGTTTGTCAATGTTAGTTGATACTGTGAAAACTGCAAATCTACAGATTTATAATGTAATTCAACTGCACATTTACATTGTAACTCCGCTGTAGAACTATAAATATACTAGTGCAATTCAACCGATTCACTACTGTAAATTACGAATGAGGTTCACAAACTTACACTCGTTTATAGTGGTATAATCTACAGTTCTTACAGTGGTTATATGCATCATTTTTTTTTCATAATTTTCAAGATGTACTCATGTTAATCACATTGCAATTTTTGTTGTACTATTCATCTACTTTGTTCTCATGTACACCACCCTCTTTGTTCTGTTGGTTTGGCGGCGGGTCTAGTTGAGTGCAATCCGTTTGGCCACCGTAATATTTACACAATATTTTTTTTGAAGTCTAGCGCCACTGTAAAATTTACACAGTGTCCCTGTAAGTTCCGTGTACACCACCCTCCTGGAAGCTTGATAGTCCACGCATAGCATGTCCAATGGTCGTCATATACTGCCACAACTACATGTTTATTTCGGTCTTCCCAAAGGCTGTTCTTATCAAACGTTAACACTGAACCAAACTATAGCCTATTTTTGGATTATGTACTATTTGAAGATGTTTGTATCATGTTCAAGCATGTTTTGTTCACGTGATGATGATGACGCCTGGCAGAACTGGCTTGCTTATATTGATGAATTCCTTTCTAGGTGTTCCACAAGGATACTAGGACGATGCTCTCTAGGAAGGAGCTGTCCAAGGACATGCTCAAGATGTCTGTGCACACCTGGAAGCGCATTGTCGAGCTGCGTCTCACAGGTCCTGTGGATGCCCGACACCAACCCCCAAGCTTTCTCCAGCATTTATTTGTTCTATATGTATGTACCGTTGGCTGACATACTTATGTGTTCTTTTTTGTGGATTAACAGAGGAGGAAGTAAACTTGCTGAGGCTATACATCAACCAGCCTGGTTATGCCGATCTCCATTGGGTATGCGATTGATTCCTTACATCCTCATTTATCAATGCATACAGTGTTCACACATTTGGCTGTTCTTCACCTGTGTTATGCCTTATGTGCTGCGGATGTGCTCGAGCCTATGGGTTGCTTCTCATATAGATGTAGAATTATTTGCCACTTCGGGCTTCCTAGAAGTAGTTTATTTTAGAAAGCATGGAATTTCTATCCATGGAGAATGCTTCATATGAAGTCTGAATTTTTTGTCCACTAATTTAACATTCTGTAGGCATGTTAACATATTTGGTAGCATTGTTGTTAGTTAGCTTCAACAAATTTGAGTTTGCTATCCTCTAGAGAAGCAAATACTGCTTGTTACATTGTGTATTTCTAATGTCCTTAAAGATTGTATCTACTGTGACACACCTACATGCCATTTGTTGTATCATTGTACATTCTCTTGGAAATACGTCCTTAGTAGCAGGTTGATACTTATCATTTGTAATTTCCAAATATATCACAGTTTTGTTGTTATGAGATGTCATATGCATGGTTTCTTATTAGATCTCAAATTCTGCAGCTATGTTTCATTGTTAGGAGAATGTTATATGCAGGGCTACACTTGATTATGTTCCCTAACTTTTCTGATTTATAATCCGCAGATTTTGGCCTTCATACGTCAAAAGTTGGTGTACAAGGAACTCCAGGAGAATAATCTTTAAGTAAATAATTTATATAGATCAGGATCTTATGTTGTCGAGGTTGCTGCTGTTGTGACCAAAGATCAGCCTGGAGATGTGCATCATAGTTTTAGTTGATGTTGCCACCATGTTTTGGTGCCTCTGTATTTGATTGTATGTACACTTGATGGACCGTGTAGTCATGTACGTGTGTAGTTGATTGTATGTACACTTGATGGACCGTGTAGTCGTGTACGTGCTGTTTGAGTTTCATTTAGTGATTTCTGGATTTGATCATTTAATTGAGGAAATTATTTATTGTTTGCTGTTGAAATGTGTAAAATTGAAATCTGTGATTGAAAAAGATTGAATGTTCTATTGGATTGAATAATAATTGGGCTCTAAAAAGGCAATGGCCCAAACAATAGTGCGCGAAATATTGCGCAATGATGCAAATATGATACAAAAAGGCTTAATGAAATGGACTGCGAAATAGATGAGGCCTTGAAATAAAAAGGCTGAATTACTGGGCCAGGCCCATGTAGCTAGTGAAAATTATCAGAAAAATATATATTAAAAAGGCCGAATTGTTGGGCTAGGCCCATGTAGAAAACCGAATTGGACCGGGCTGATTCTTGTGCCACATCAGCTTGCCACGCTGGATGCCTACGTGGTCTGGGGAGGCTGCTAGTGACCAAAACACGACAGTAGGCATATTATGGTCATAAACCTCTATGACCTTCTCACAGAGAAGGTCGCTAATGTCAATTTATGACGGCCAGCTTTTGACCTTATGTTTTTGGTCACAAAAAGGTCACAAATGGAAATTTGTGACCATTCAGTGACCAATAGTGGTGGTCACAAGTTAACATATTTCTTGTAGTGCCCGACAAGGGTTCGAGTCGCGACTGGATTATGTACTTTGATGGGGCTTTTTCGCTGCAAGGCGCCGGTGCTGGTGTGCTGCTCGTTGCACCCACCGGAGAGCACCTCAAGTATGTGATCCAGATGCACTTCCCCAGGGATGTGTCAACAAACAACATTGCCGAGTACGAGGGACTGCTTGCTGGTCTCAGGATCGCGGCGGACCTCGAGATCAAGAAGCTCATCGTCAGAGGCGATTCGCAGCTCGTCGTCAGGCAAGTGAGCAAAGATTACCAGAGCCCGTTGATGGATGCCTACGTGGATGAAGTGAGGAAACTGGAGGAGCTTTTCGACGGTATACAAGCAGAACATGTCCCTCGAGCGGAGAACGACATCGCCGACTACTTGTCAAAACATGCCGCCCTCAAACTACGTGTGGAACCAGGTACCTTTGTGATTCGATTAATTCAGCCATCTGTTGAACTATCAACTAAGCAGAACAAGCGAAGGAAATCAAGCCCCGACAAGTACTTTCCTGCCGAACCCGCAGGGGTGGCCGGCAAAGGTGTTGCCAGGGACGATGAGCCTGCCATGGGGCGACAGAGTCCGGCAGGGCATCAAGCCCTGGCCGTAGAGGCAATCGCTCCCATGGGAGAGGAAATGCCTTTGGTCCTTGCCGTCGAGCCCCAGGCTCCGGCATGGGCATAGCATACCGTCCAATTCCTCCAGACCGGGGAACTTCCTGAGGAGCAGGAAGAAGCGGAGAAAGTAGCTCGTCGGTCCGCCATGTACCAGTTCGTCGATGACGTCCTGTACAGAAAAAGACCGAACGACATGAAATTGAAGTGCATCCCCCGGGAGGAAGGACTAGAGCTGTTGGCAGAGATACATGGAGGCATATGTGGCTCCCACATGGGATCAAGGGCCCTTGCCGGCAAGGCATTCCGGCAAGGTTTCTTCTGGCCCACTGCCCTCTAGGATGCAACGACACTAGTAACCAAGTGTGAAGCATGTCAGTTCCATTCAAAGAAACTTCATCAACCAGCTCAAGCTCTCCAAACAATCCCTCTCTCCTGGCCACTCTCGGTCTGGGGGCTTGACATATTGGGCCCTTTTCCGCGTGCTGTCGGGGGCTTTGAGTACTTGTACGTAGCAATCGACAAGTTCACAAAGTGATCGGAGGTGGAAGCAGTGAGAAAGGTGACAGCACAATCGACAATCAAATTCTTCAAGGGCCTGGTCTGCCGTTTTGGTGTACCAAACATAATCATCACCGACAACGGTATGCAGTTCACAAGAAACACCTTCATGCAATATATTCAAGACCTCGGCAGCAAGGTCTGTTTTGCTTCTGTTGAGCATCCTCGAAGCAAAGGCCAGGCAGAAAGGGCAAATGCTGAAGTACTGCGGGGCCTCCGGACAAAGACTTCTGCGGGGCCTCCTACGATCATGCAAGATCTATCTACTAGAAGCATAGAAACGAGAGGGGAGAGTGTGTCTACGTACCCTCGTAGACCGGGAGCGGAAGCGTCTAGTGACGCGGTTGATGTAGTCGAACTTTCTTCGTGATCCAACCGATCAAGCACCGAACATACGGAACCTCCATGTTCAGCACACGTTCAGCTTGATGACGTCCCACGAGCTCTTGATCCAGTAGAACCTCGCGGGACAGTTTCGTCAGCACGACGACATGGTGACGGAGATGATGAAGCAACCAGCACAGGGCTTCGCCTAAGCACTACAACGATATGATCGAGGTGTGTTTCTGTGGAGGGGGGCACCGCACACGGTTGGGAGGGATCAACTTGATCAACTTGTGTCTAGAGGTGCCCCTGCCTCCGTATATAAAGGAGCAAGGGGGGAGGTCGGCCGGCCCCTATGGCGCGCCCTAGAGGGCAAATCCTACTAGGAATAGGATTCCATTCCTATTCCTAGTAGGAGTCCACCAAGAGGGAGAGAGGGGGAAGGAAGGAGAGGGAGACAGAGAAGGAAAGGGGCGCCGCCCCCCTCCTTTCCTTGTCCAATTCGGACCAAGGGGGAGGGGCGCGCGGCCCAGCCCAGGCCGGCCCTCTCTCTCACCACTAAGGGCCCAAGTGGCCCATTAGTTCCCCGGGGGGTACCGATACCCCTCCGGCACTCCTGTTTAATCCAAAACTTTTCCGGAACACTTCCGGTGTCCGAATATATTCGTCCAATATATAAATCTTTACGTATCAGACATTCCGAGACTCCTCATCATGTCCGTGATCTCATCCGGGACTCTGAACTACCTTCAGTACATCAATACTCATAAACTCATAATACCGATCATCATCAAACGTTAAGCGTGCAGACCCTACGGGTTCGAGAACTATGTAGACATGACCGAGACTCATCACCGGTCAATAACCAATAGTGGAACCTGGATGCTCATATTGGCTCCTACATATTCTATGAAGATCTTTATCGATCAAACCGCATAACAACATACGTTGTTCCCTTTGTCATCGGTATGTTACTTGCCCGAGATTCAATCGTCGGTGTCTCAATACCTAGTTTAATCTAGTACCGGCAAGTCTCTTTACTCGTTCCGTAATACATTATCTCGTGACTAACTCATTAGTGATTTGCTTGCAAGGCTTATTATGATGTGTATTACCGAGAGGGCCCAGAGATACCTCTCCAACACTCGGAGTGACAAATCCTATTATTGATCTATGCCAACACCACGAACACCTTCGGAGACACCTGTAGAGCATCTTTATAATCACCCAGTTATGTTGTGATGTTTGATAGCACACAAGGTGTTCCTCCGGTATTCGGGAGTTGCATAATCTCATAGTCATAGGAACATGTATAAGTCATGAAGAAAGCAATAGCAGTAAAACTAAACGATCATAGTGCTAAGCTAACGAAAGGGTCTCTTCCATCATATCATTCTCCTAATGATGTGATCCCGTTGATCAAATGATAACTCATGTCTATGGCTAGTAAACATAACCATCTTTGATCAATGAGCTAGTCTAGTAGAGGCATACTAGGGACACTCTCTTTTGTCTATGTATTCACACATGTATTAAGTTTCCGGTTAATACAATTCTGGCATGAATAATAAACATTTATGATGATATAAGGAAATAAATAATAACTTTATTATTGCCTCTAGGGCATATTTCCTTCAGTCTCCCACTTGCACTAGAGTCAATAATCTAGTTCACATCGCCATGTGATTTAATACCGATAGTTCACATCGTTATGTGAATTAACACCCATAGTTCACATCGCCATGTGACCACTACCCAAAGGGTTTACTAGAGTCAACAATCTAGTTCACATCATCATGTGATTAACACCCAAAGAGTACTAAGGTGTGATCATGTTTTTTTTCGTGAGAGAAGTTTAGTCAACGGGTCTGTCACATTCAGATCCGTATGTATCTCGCAAATTTCTATGTTTACAATGCTCTACATGGAGCTACTCTAGCTAATTGCTCCCACTTTCAATATGCATCCAGATTGATACTTAGAGTCATCTGGATTAGTGTAAATCTTGCATCGACGTAACTCTTTATGACAAACTCTTTATCACCTCCATAATCCAGAAACATTTCCTTATTCATCCAATAACTAAGGATAATTTTGACCGTTGTCCAGTGATCTACTCCTGGATCACTTCTGTACCTCCTTGCCAAACTCATGGCAAGGTACATAACAGGTTTGGTACACAACATGGCATACTTTATAGAACCTATGGCTGAGGCATAGGGAATGACTTTCATTCTTTCTCTATCTTCTGCCGTGGTCGGGTTTTGAGTCTTACTCAACTTCATACCTTATAACTCAGGCAACAACTTCTTCTCTGACTGATTCATTTTGAACTACTTCAAAAACTTGTCAAGGTATGTACTCATTGAAAAAACTTATCAAGCGTCTTGATTTATCTCTATACATCTTGATGCTCAATATGTAAGTAGCTTCACCGAGGTCTTTCTTTGAAAAACTCATTTCAAACACTCCTTTATGCTTTCTAGAAAATTCTACATCATTTCTGATCGACAATATGTCATTCACATATACTTATCAGAAAGGCTGTAGTGCTCCCACTCACTTTCTCGTAAATACAAGCTTCACCGCAAGTCTGTATAAAACAATTTGCTTTGATCACCTCATCAAAGCGTATATTCCAACTCTAATATGCTTGCACCAGTCCATAGATGGATCGCTGGAGCTTGCACACTTTGTTAGGACATTTAGGATCGACAAAACCTTCTGGTTGCATCATATACAACTCTTCTTTGAGATATCCATTCAGGAATGCAGTTTTGACATCCATTTGCCAGATTTCATAATCATAAAATACGACGATTGCTAACATGATTCGGATAGACTTAAGCATCGCTACGGGTGAAAAAGTCTCTTCGTAGTCAACTCCTTGAACTTGTCGAAAACCTTTTGCAACAAATCGAGCTTTGTAAACAGTAACATTACCGTCAACGTCTGTTAATGCGTCCATTTTGCATCATGCTTATATCTTGATATTTATTGCATTATGGGCTATTATTACACGTTATGTCACAATACTTATGCCTTTTCTCTCTTATTTTACAAGGTTTACATGAAGAGGGAGAATGCCGATAGCTGGAATTCTGGGCTAGAAAAGAAGCAAACTCTGGAAACCTATTCTGCACAACTCAAAAAGCCCCGAAACTTCACAGGACAACAACTCAAAAAGCCCCGAAACTTCACAGGACACCATTTCACAAAATATAAAAAATATCTGGCGAAACAAGATCACCAGGGGGGCCACCAGCTGTCCACGAGGGTGGGGGGCGTGCCCCCCCTCTTTGGGCGCGCCCCCTGCCTCGTGGGCCCCCTGATGGACCCCCGATGCCCATCTTCTCCTATATGAGGTGTTTTGACCTGGAAAAAATTAGAAGGAGGCTTCGGGACCAGACGCCGCCGTCTCAAGGCGGAACCTTGGTGGAAACCAATCTAGGGCTCTGGTAGAGCTGTTCTGCTGGGGATACTTCCCACCGGGAGGGGGAAATCGTCACCGCCGTCATCACCAACAACTCTCCCATCTTGGGGAGGGCTATCTTCATCAACATCTTCACCAGCACCATCTCCTCTCAAACCCTAGTTCATCTCTTGTATCCAATCTTTGTACCCGAACCTCAGATTGGTACCTGTGGGTTGGTAGTAGTGTTGATTACTCCTTGCAGTTGATGCTAGTTGGTTTATTTGGTGGAAGATCATATGTTCAGATCCATTATGCATATTAATACACCTATGATCATGAACAATATTATGTCTTGTGACTAGTTACTTTTGTTCCCGAGGACATGGGAGAAGTCTTGCTATAAGTAGTCATGTGAATTTGGTATTCGTTCGATATTTTGATGAGATGTATGTTGTCTCTCCTCTAGTGGTGTAATATGAACGTCGACTACTTGACACTTCACCATTATTTGGGCCTAGAGGAAGGCATTGGGAAGTAATAAGTAGTTGATGGATTGCTAGAGTGACAGAAGCTTAAACCCTAGTTTATGCGTTGCTTCGTAAGGGGCTGATTTGGATCCACTTGTTTCATGCTATGGTTAGGTTTACCTTCATACTTCTTTTGTAGTTGTGGTTGCTTGCAATAGAGGTTAATCATAAGTGGGAGGCTTGTCCAAGTAAGGACAACACCCTAGCACCAGTCCACCCACATACCAAATTATCAAAGTACCGAACGCGAATCAGATGATCGTGATGAAAACTAGCTTGACGATAATTCCCATGTGTCCTTGGGAGCGCTTTCCTTCATATAAGTGTTTTTCCAGGCTTGTCCGTTGCTACAAAAAGGATTGGTCCATCTTTCTGCACCTTATTTACTTTTACCTTTTGTCTCTTGCTACCAATTACCTTATCACAAAACTATCTGTTACCTATAATTTCAGTGCTTGCAGAAAATAAATTACTGAAAACTGCCTATCATTTCCTTCTGCTCCTCGTTGGGTTCGACACTCTTACTTATCGAAAGATATATGATAGATCCCCTACACTTGTGGGTCATCTAGACTCTTTTCTGGTGCCGTTGCCGGGGAGTGAAGCGCCTTTGGTAAGGAAAAATTTATATAGTGTGCTGAATTTTTTTGTCACTTGTTACTATGGCTCATAATACTTTGAGGGGCTTTTTCGAGGTATCTTCACCCCAACCAGAAGAGCAAAGAGTTTCTCCTCAACCTACTGCACCTACTGAAAATGTTTGCTTTGAAATTCCTTCGGGTATGATAGAGAAACTGCTACATAATCCTTTTACAGGAGACGGAACACTGCATCCCGATTTACACCTAATCTATGTGGATGAAGTTTGTGGATTATTTAAGCTTGCAGGTATGCCCGAGGATGTTATCAAGAAGAAGGTCTTCCCTTTATCTTTTAAGGGAGATGCATTGACATGGTTTAGGATATGTGATGATATTGGATCATGGAACTATAATCGTCTGAAGTTGGAATTTCATCAGAAGTTCTACCCTATGCACCAGGTTCATCGTGATCGTAATTATATCTATATTTTTGGCCTCGCGAAGGAGAAAGCATCGCTCAAGCTTGGGGGAGGCTTAAGTCAATGTTATATCCATACCCCAATCATGAGCTCTCAAGAGAAATGATCATTCAAAATTTTTAGGCTGGGCTTTCTCTCAATAATCGCTCCATGCTCGATACTTCTTGTTCTGGTTCTTTTATGATGAAGACTGTTGAATTCAAATGGGATTTATTGGAAAGAATTAAACGCAACTCTAAATATTGGGATCTCGACGAAGGTAAGGAGTCAGGTATGACCCCTAAGTTTGATTGTGTTAAAGCTTTTATGGATACCGATGTTTTCCGTGAGTTTAGCACTAAATATGGACTTGACTCTGAGATACTAGCTTCTTTCTGTGAATCATTTTCTACTCATGTTGATCTTCCCAAGGAGAAGTGGTTTAAATACCATCCTCCCATTGAAGTAAAAGTAGTTGAACATGTTAAAGTTGAAGAAAAGACGATCACTTATAATGTTGATCCTATTGTTCCTACTGCTTATATTGAGAAACCACTTTTCCCTGTTAGGATAAAGGATCATGCTAAAACTTCAACTGTAGTTCGTAAGAGTAATACTAGGACACCTACACCCTCTGAGCAAATTAAAGTTGAACCTAGTGTTGCTATGGTTAAGGATCTCTTGGTAGAAGATTTAGATGGACATGTTATCTACCTCCAAGAGTAATCTGCTAGAATAGCCAAACCCGATGCTAGGAATAGGCATAGACCTATTGTAGGCTTGCCTGTTATCTCTGTTAAAATAGGAGATCATTGCTATCATGGTTTATGTGATGTAGGTGCTTGTGCAAGTATAATCCCTCATTCCCTATATCAAGAAATTATGCATGATATTGCACCTGTTGAGTTAGAAGGGATTGATATTACTATTAAGCTTGCTAATAAAGACACTATTTAACCAGTTGGGATTGTTAGAGATGTTGAAGTTTTGTGTGGGAAAGTTAAATACCCTGCTGATTTTCTTATTCTTAGTTTCCCACAAGATGACTTTTGTCCCATTATATTTGGTAGACCCTTCTTGAACACTGTTAATGCTAAGATAGACTGTGTGAAAGATATTGTTACTATTGGTTTAGGGGATATGTCTCATGATTTTAACTTTGCTAAATTCCGTAGACAAACCCTTGATAAAGAATTACCTAGTAAGGATGAAATTCTTGGTCTTGCTTCTATTGCTGTGCCTCCTAATGATCCTTTAGAACAATATTTGCTAGACCATGAAAATGATATGCATATGAATGAGAGAAGGGAAATAAATGAAATATTCTTTAATCAGGGACCCGTATTGAAAAACAACTTGCCTGTTGAAATCCTAGGGGATCCTCCTCCACCCAAGGGTGATCCCGTGTTTGAGCTTAAACCTTTACCTGATAATCTTAAGTATGTTTATCTTGATGAAAAGAAGATATATCCTGTTATTATTAGTGCTAACCTTTCATAGCAGAAAGAAGAAAAATGATTGAAAACTCTGAAGAAGCACCGTGCTGCTATTGGATATACTCTGGATGATCTTAACGGCATTAGTCCCACTTTATGCCAACACAAAATAAAGTTAGAAGAAAACGCTAAACCGGTTATTGATAATCAACGGCGGTTAAATCCTAAGATGAAAGAAGTGGTAAGGAAGGAAATTCTAAAGCTCTAGAGGAAGGTATTATCTATCCAATTGCTGATAGCCAGTGGGTAAGTCCTGTCCATTGTGTCCCTAAGAAGGGAGGTATGGCTGTTGTTCCTAATGATAAAGATGAATTGATACCACAAAGAATTGTCACAGGTTATAGGATGGTAATTGATTTCCGCAAATTAAATAAAGCTACTAAGAAAGATCATTACCCCTTGCCTTTTATTGATCAAATGCTAGAAAGGTTATCCAAACATACTCATTTTTGCTTTCTAGATGGTTATTCTGGTTTCTCTCAAATACCTGTGTCAAAAGGGGATCAAGAAAAGACCACTTTTACTTGTCCTTTCGGTACCTTTGCTTATAGACGTATGCCTTTTGGTTTATGTAATGTACCTACTACCTTTCAAAGATGCACGATGGCTATATTATCTGATTTTTGTGAAAAGATTGTTGGGGTTTTCATGGATGATTTCTCCGTTTACGGAACTTCTTTTGATGATTGCTTAAGCAACCTTGATCGAGTTTTGCAGAGATGTGAAGACACTAACCTTGTCTTTAATTGGGAGAAGTGCCACTTTAAGGTTAATGAAGGCATTGTCTTGGGACATAAAATTTCTGAAAGAGGTATTGAAGTTGACAAAGCTAAAGTTGATGCTATTGAAAAGATGTCGTGCCCCAAGGACATCAAAGGTATACGGAGTTTCCTTGGTCATGCCGGGTTTTATAGGAGGTTCATAAAGGACTTCTCCAAAATCTTTAGGCCTCTGACTAATCTCTTACAAAAGATATCCCTTTTGTCTTTGATGATGATTGTCTAGAAGCATTTGAAATACTTAAGAAAGCATTGGTCTCTGCACCTATTGTCCGGCCCCCTCACTGGAATTTACCTTTTGAAATTATGTGCGATGCTAGTGACTATGATGTAGGTGCTGTTTTAGGACAAAGAGTTGATAAGAAATTGAATGTTATCAAATATGCTTTTAAAACTCTAGACAGTGCCCTGAGAAATTATGCTACTACTGAGAAAGAATTTTTAGCAGTTGTATTTGCTTGTGATAAGTTTAGACCTTATATTGTTGATTCTAAAGTAACTATTCACACTGATCATGCTGCTATCAAATACCTTATGGAAAAGAAAGATGCGAAACCTAGACTTATTAGATGGGTTCTCTTGCTGCAAGAATTTGACCTGCATATTATTGATAGAAAGGGAGCTGAGAATCCCGTTGCAGATAACTTGTCTAGGCTAGAGAATATACTTGATGACCCACAACCTATTGATGATAGCTTTCGTGATGAACAATTAGCTGTCATAAATACTTATCGTACTGCTCCTTGGTATGTTGATTATGCTAATTATATTGTTGCTAAGTTTATACCTCCTAGCTTCACATACCAGCTGATACGTCAAAAACGTATCTATAATTTCTGCTTGCTCCATGCCTCTTTTGTGTGACATTGCTATGATATTTATGGACTTCCATACACTTTTGATCATATTTGGACTAACCTATTAACTCAGTGCACCCCAGTGCCAGTTTCTGTTTTCTGCTGTTTTTGTATTTCAGGTTTTCCCATTACTTAAATTGCTAGAAAAATTCCGGGAAAAATATATAAAAAATCAGTGCTCCGAAAGCTTCCACGCGCCAGAAGTGGGGCCAGAGGGGAGCCAGGGGCAGCCAGGCGGCCTGCCTAGGCGGCCCCCCTCCTGGCCGCGCCGGGGGGCACCTGGGCCCCCCTTACCTCCTCTGGTGACCCCCTTTGGCATATATTTACACCGCGTCCCGAAACCCTCGAGGACGGAACCCTTTTTCGCGATCTCATCTCTGTTCCGCCGCCGCCGCGCTTCCAAGATCGGGAGCACCAGGAGAACTCTTCCTGGCACCCTGCCGGAGGGGAGAACCACCACCGGGAGCTTCTCCACCACCATGGACGCCTCCCGGATGAGTTGTGAGTAGTCTCCCTTAGACCATGGGTCCATGACCAGTAACTATGTGATGTTCTCCTCCCCTCTTTGTTCTTCATCGATTAGACCTCGTGAGCTGCCCTACATGATCGAGGCACATATGTAATCCTTATGCTGTTGCTATGATGAGTTTGCTGGGATCCGATGGATTATGAGATTATGTTCAGATTGTGTGTGAGTATTATATCTGATTCACCTCTTTTATATTTATGTTCTTGAGTAATTCTTGCATGTTCTCCGTTGTTGTTTATTGCTTTGGCCAAGTAGTAGGTAGTAACTCCAAGAGGGAACGTTATGCTTGATTGTGGGTTCATGCCCCTCGATGACTAGCTTGAGTGACAGAAACATGAGTCTAGGGGATGTGATGTTGCCACAAGGGGGAAAACAACGGTGCTTGTACTTGCGGGTGCAAGGATTGTTTACTTTACGCGAAGTTCTTTTAATGTAGTTGTCTGTTGCTTTGAGTTTACACTATGGGTGGGACTCGCAACTTAATACCAACGAGATGTTCTGGATAGATATCTCAAGGTGGATGATTAGTAGTAGATGCAGATGGATTTCGGTCTACTTGCCTTGGCGTACCGCCCATGCTTTTGAGCCTCTACCTTTCTTTGCAGCATAGTTAGCATTGGTTTGCGCACATAATCCTGTCAATTGCCCAGCTGTAATTCGTTTACCTCGCTTAGCTGTTTTATCGTCTTTTGGGAGAGAGACATCACTAGTGAACATCATGTGACCCCGGTCCATATTACCATCACTGATCACACCCACTATTTACTTCCTGTTCTTATTTACTAGTTGCAGTCATACCTATCACTATTATCTCTTGCGTTTGATCTTTTGTAAACGACAAGGCCAGAGGGATTGACAACCTCTCTGTACTCGTTGGGAGCAAAGTTATTTGTATCTGTGTGCAGGTCCTGTCAAGCAAAAGTCTCAGGCGCTATTGACACCTTCTTGTCGACCCTCGGAGTCTCACGAGATTCGATCCTTGGTATCTTTGCCAAGGGAAAACTACCGCTACGCTACATCTCAAACCTTCCACTTGGGGTAACCAACGAGGGGCGAGAAGCCATCAAGCAAAGTTTTCTGGCGCCGTTGCCGGGGACTCCACTCTTCAAGATAGGGGAGTTGCACGCTATCTTTTATCTTTGCTTTTTAGTCTTGTTAGTTTACCTTTCAGTTTTTGCTTTAGTTCCCTTTATCAAAAATCACAAAAATAGTTATCTCGCTTTTTAGTTGGCATTATGTCTGGTCGCCTTTGGTGAGGCAGAAGTTCTCACCTTTAAACAAAGAAGTGGGGAAAGTCTAAAAGATGCTTGGTATAGAATTAATGATTCTCATAAAAGAGCCACCAAGAAGCAATCTACTACTATCCTGCTTAGAAATTTTTATGTTGGAATTACTTCTTGGAATAGGTTTATTCTAGATTCTGCTATCAATGGAAATTTCCTAGAAGCCCCAGTTTGGGAATCTCTTAGTATTATTGAAAATCTTGTTGGAAATCTCCCTGTTGTTAGCATTCAAGAGGACATTACCCTAGCTCACATTATGAAAAAACTTGAAAAGATAGAGCTAGAGATGCCAAACATTAATAAGATAAATGAGTTGGACCGTAAGATCCAAGGGAATTTGAATAGGCTTGATAGCTCCATGCATAAAATTCTCAAAACTTTGGAGACCATCAAATCCCATGACTTGGATTCTTCTAGGATAGACAAGATTGAGGAAATCTTTGATACTTTAGGAACTACTTTCTCCTCAATCAAAACCAAAAAGGTAGAAACTCCGGCAAAGAAGGAGCCTAAGTTCGTTTACGTTCCAAAGGCTCCTCGTTCCAAAAGTAATCTATCTGTTGCCAAAGGGGTTGAAACTGTGAAGACCTTGGAAGAAACACCTCTCTTTGATAAATTTATAAATGAATCTTCCCTTGACATTTTTCCTTTTGGTCTTCTCCCTAGAAGTATCTCTATTAGGCCTTTATTTGAAAGTCCTCTTAAGACTAGTTGTACTATTGAAGAGATTTTTGATGATCTTGATGATGGTTCAATTGATACAACTTAATTTCTTTGCATTATGCCTAGCTTAAAGGCATAAAAGAAAGCGCTTTTGGGAGGCAGCCCACAATGAATAAAGTTTTATTTTGCTTTTGTTGTGTCTTGATGTTTGTTACTACAGTAGCATCATCATTGTATCTTTACTTTTCAGCTTTGTGCCAAGTTTAGCCTCTGATTACAAGAAAGTTCAAAAGTTGTGACGTGCTGTCCAGGAAACAGATTCTGTCCTTGGACAGAAAAATTCGTATAAAATCACCAGATCATCTTTTTGGTCTGAATTTTTTCGACAGCGTGCTCTATACAATTGGCTTTCGGGCGTATGTTCTGAGTTTTTTGATTTGAGCTGCAGAAGTGCCCCGAAAAAATTATTTACTACCTGCTGGTCTGTTTTTCACAGATTCTGTCCTGTTTTGCCTTTTCTTCGTTTTGCAAATCTTGAGCTTGCTTTTTCTTTGCAAAAACCTTTTGGCAATCTTGATAAACAGTAGATCTTCAAGATTATCTTTATTTCCAGCAAGGAAAAATTATTTTATTATGGGTACTAACCTCGCTAATCAGATTATGATGAGTTATGTATGAAGGGAGTTTTCAAGTGTGCAAGGGAAGATGATAAAAAGATTCAGGAGGGTCAAACGCTCAAGCTTGGGGTTGCCCCCATGCACCCCCAAGAAATATTCAAGAAGACTCAAGCGTCTAAGCTTGGGGATGCCCCCGTGCATCCCCTTCTCCATCAACAATTATCAGTTCGTCTTTCGTTCCACTATATTTTAATCACTTCATGCGTTATGTGCTATGCTTGGAGCGTCTTGCTTTTAGTTTCCTTTTTAGTTTTCTTTAGCTTTGCTTGCTGTTCATAACGAGTTAGAACCCAGCTTTCTTTGTGTGGGAGAGAAACACGCTCCACTTCAACCTAGAACACAACATAGGATTTTCATGTTTATCTTTGCTGTGTATGTTCTTTGTCTTTCAATAGCTACTGTCATGTTTAGCTCTTAGTTTTCATGCTTTTATTTTTAAAGAGCTTTTGTTTAGTTGGTTGCTTCTGGAACTCTCTTTAGTTATCATGCTTATCTTGTTAAGAGAGTTGGCTTCTGTGGCACTGGTTGATATGTCTATGATAAAAATGCTATGTGCATAATGGTGCTTAGTAGTTCATGTTTTCTTATGGTTAGTCTCAAATAGCTGGGGGTTCTTAATGTGTTATTGAAGTACCAGCATGATTTGTTTGCCTATGATGTGGTATGGTTTAGTGATATATTCCTCCAAGAATTTATTTTGATTGACTTGGCATATGCTCACGCATATTTAGGACTGTAAAGAAAGTCTATCAAGCCTTGATGATCTTTAATTTCTGAGTAGCGATATAACTTCTATGCCGGATTCAATGTTGCTTTGTCGCTCTGCATGATTATGGCCGTCATTGCTCTCTTAGTTGGTCGCTCCCAGTCTTTTGCTAGCCTTCACCTGTACTAAGCGGACTGACTGCTTGTGCATCCAAAATCCTTGAAACCAGTTATGCCATATGAGTCCACCATACCTTCCTATACATGGTATTTACTTGCCATTCCAAACGAAGACTTTCTTGTACCATCTCGAAATTATTCAAAAGCATTTCTCTTTTGTGCCTCTGTTTTAGCTCATGAGGAAGTAGTAGTTAATTCATGATCTTTTTAAGTTGGACAAGTTTTACCCCGGGATTGCATGTCTAATCTGCAAACCCCTAATACGAGAAGGAACTGGCATGAGTGCGCGCGGCTCATAAAAAAATATACAACAAACAAACCCTCCTTCACGCTTTGTTCATGAGAAATCAGAAAACTTTTGGCAGTGATAAACAAAGGAGATTAAGGGGATGTGATCGTCCCCGTGCGGGAGCCGTTCCTCGAAACTTGTCCAGCTCGAGAAGTAATAGAGTTATCTACTAGCATTCGTTGACGAAATATGCATCTCCCAAAAATCATTTTTACCTCTGTTTTAAAAAACCAGGAGCTCTGGTACATGTTTAGTCTTTGCTTCCAACCACGGGTTTTCAACCTTGCCATCAAAATCCACGGTTCGAGAGTCTCCGCCTTCTTTCTTCAAAGCACCAACTATTGAGAGCATGATTGTCATTCTGAGTGTAATGTGCATTGTCCCAAAGTACCATTGTCTTCTGCATGATTATGATATCGCTTATTCTGAAATCATTGTATCTAGTCGTCACTTAAACTTCGGAGGTGCTCCTGCATTTATGTTTTGCTTCACTAAAGGGGGCAAGCGAGGTATCACTTTGTCAAGTTTGCACACCATGCTCACTACAAATCTATTGGGTGTTTTCAGTATTATATTGTAAAACTTTCAGTTCTTTGTGATATTCTCATGAGGCAACTTAATTACTAAAGATTCATTATCTCAGTAAGCATTTGTCTTGTGACTGTGAAAAGTTCTTATATGGTTGGTAGCATGTCACCACAAAAATTATTCTTGTTATCATTTACCTACTCGAGGACGAGCAGGAATTAAGCTTGGGGATGTTGATACGTCCAAAACGTATCTATAATTTCTGCTTGCTCCATGCCTCTTTTGTGTGATATTGCTATGATATTTATGCACTTCCATACACTTTTGTTCATATTTGGACTAACCTATTAACTCAGTGCACCCCAGTGCCAGTTTCTGTTTTCTGCTGTTTTTGTATTTCAGGTTTTCCCATTACTTAAATTGCCAGAAAAATTCCGGGAAAAATATATAAAAATCAGCGCTCCGGAAGCTTCCACGCGCCAGAAGTGGGGCCTGAAGGGAGCCAGGGGCAGCCCAGGCGGCCCCCCTCCTGGCCGCGCCGGGGAGGGGGGGCGCCTGGGCCCCCCTTACCTCCTCTGGTGACCCCCTTTGGCATATATTTACACCGCGTCCCGAAACCCTTGAGGACGGAACCCTTTTTCGCGATCTCATCTCTGTTCCGCCGCCGCCGCGCTTCCAAGATCGGGAGCACCAGGAGAACTCTTCCCGGCACCTTGCCGGAGGGGAGAACCACCACCGGGAGCTTCTCCACCACCATGGACGCCGCCCGGATGAGTTGTGAGTAGTCTCCCTTGGACCATGGGTCCATGACCAGTAGCTATGTGATGTTCTCCTCCCCTCTTTGTTCTTCATCGATTAGACCTCGTGAGCTGCCCTACATGATCGAGGCACATATGTAATCCTTATGTTGTTGCTATGATGAGTTTGCTGGGATCCGATGGATTATGAGATTATGTTCAGATTGTGTGTGAGTAATATATTTGATTCACCTCTTTTATATTTATGTTCTTGAGTAATTCTTGCATGTTCTCCATTGCTGTTTATTGCTTTGGCCAAGTAGTAGGTAGTAACTCCAAGAGGGAACGTTATGCTTGATTGTGGGTTCATGCCCCTCGATGACTAGCTTGAGTGACAGAAACATGAGTCTAGGGGATGTGCTGTTGCCACAAGGGGGAAAACAACGGTGCTTGTACTTGCGGGTGCAAGGATTGTTTACTTTACGCAAAGTTCTTTTAATGCAGTTGTCTATTGCTTTGAGTTTACACTATGGGTGGGAATCGCAACTTAATACCAGCGAGATGTTCTGGATAGATATCTCAAGGTGGATGATTAGTAGTAGATGCAGATGGATTTCGGTCTACTTGCCTTGGCGTACCGCCCATGCTTTTGAGCCTATACCTTTCTTTGCAGCATAGTTAGCATTGGTTTGTGCACATAACCCTGTCAATTGCCCAGCTGTAATTCGTTTACCTCGCTTAGCTGTTTTATCGTCTTTTGGGAGAGAGACATCACTAGTGAACATCATGTGACCCCGGTCCATATTACCATCACTGATCACACCCGCTATTTACTTCCTGTTCTTATTTACTAGTTGCAGTCATACCTATCACTATTATCTCTTGCGTTTGATCCTTTGTAAACGACAAGGCCGGAGGGATTGACAACCTCTCTGTACTCGTTGGGAGCAAAGTTATTTGTATCTGTGTGCAGGTCCTGTCAAGCAAAAGTCTCTGGCGCTATTGACACCTTCTTGTCGACCCTCGGAGTCTCACGGGATTCGATCCTTGGTATCTTTGCCAAGGGAAAACTACCGCTACGCTACATCTCAAACCTTCCACTTGGGGTAACCAACGAGGGGCGAGAAGCCATCACCAGCAAAAGGAAAAGTTCTTTTATGATTTGAGGCATTACTTCTGGGATGACCCACATCTTTATAAAGAAGGAGTAGTGGTATTATTAGATGTTGTGTACCTGAGCATGAACAGGAACAGATCCTACGCAAGTGCCACTCCGAAGCTTATGGAGGACACCATGCTAGAGATAGAACTGCACATAAGGTATTGCAATCTGGTTTTTATTGGCCTACTCTCTTCAAGGATGCCCGTAAGTTTGTCTTATCTTGTGATGAATGTCAAACAATTGGTAATATTGGCAGACGCCAAGAAATGCCTATGAATTATTCACTTGTTATTGAAACATTTGATGTTTGGGGCTTTGATTATATGGGACCGTTTCCTGGCTATAATGGGTACACACATATTTTAGTTGCTGTTGATTACATTACTAAGTGGGTAGAAGCTATTCCAACTAGTAGCGTTGATCATAACACCTCTATTAAGATGCTTAAAGAAGTTATTTTTCCGAGGTTTGGAGTCCCTAGATACCTAATGACTGATGGTGGTTCACACTTTATTCATGGTGCTTTCCGTAAAATGCTTGCAAAGTATGATGTTAATCATATAATTGCATCCCCTTATCTCCCACAGACTAGTGGTCAAGTAGAAATAAGTAATAGAGAGTTGAAATTAATTTTGCAAAAGACAATTAATATGTCTAGAAAGAATTGGTCCAAGAAACTTGATGATGCACTATGGGCCTATAGAACTGCATAAAAAAATCCTATGGGTATGTCTCCATATAAGATGGTTTATGGAAAAGCTTGTCACTTACCTCTTGAGCTAGAACATAAGGCATATTGGGCTATTAAAGAGCTCAACTATGACTTCAAACTTGCCGGTGAGAAGAGGTTATTTGATATTAGCTCTCTTGATGAATGGAGGACCCAGGCCTATGAGAATGCCAAGTTGTTTAAAGAAAAAGTTAAAAGATGGCACGACAAAAGGATACAAAAGCGTGAGTTTAACATAGGTGATTATGTATTGCTATACATCTCTCGTTTAAGATTTTTTGTAGGAAAACTTCTCTCTAAGTGGGAAGGACCTTACATTATCGAGGAGGTCTATCGTTCCGGTGCCATAAAAACCAACAACTTCGAAGGCACAAATCCGAAGGTGGTGAACGGTCAAAGAATCAAACATTATATCTCAGGGTTACCTATAAATGTTGAAACCAATGTTATTGAAACCGTAACCCCGGAGGAATACATAAGGGACACTTTCCAGAATGATCCAGACTCCGAAAAGGAAGAGGTATGTGGTACGGCAAGTAAACCGACTCCAAAACAGTCCTAAAGGCAATTTTTCACCATTTTGGAATCTGCCTCGTGGGCACCACGTGTGCCTCACGGACTCCGATTTCTTGTATGTTACTCGTTTTGGTCGGTAAAAATTCACTATATATACCCCCGAAGGTCTTGACCTCTGTATCACGCAAAAATCCTCTGTTTTTTGTTTCGAGCTATTTTCTGCTAGGGTTGACGAAGCGAGGCACCATGTCGTATCCTTCCTCCAACAATGAAGGTAACGATGCTTGGCTAATGAAGATAGATCTGAAGAGGGAAGGACCCGAGGAGATCAACAAGGAGAAGAGGATCAAGAAGGCGGTGGAAGATCAGGCTCCGGCAATGGGAGAAGAAGACATTCATCAACCTCTTCCCAACCTCTTTACTTCAACTGAGATTGAAGCTTTCAAGATGATTGAGTTAGCTCAAATTCAAAACAAGTATCTCACAAGTGAAAATATTTTGTTGAAGGAATATATAGCTGCACTCAAAGGTATTATCCGCAAGTTGGAGGATCTCCTACGCTCGATATATTATGATCCGGCATCACTACTTTCAACTCCATCATCACCACCCCCGATAAAAAGTGTAATCTAGTTGTGAGTATCTTGATCTAGTAGAATAAAGTTAGCATGATCTAGTTGTGAGCTTTTGCCTTATGATCTTTACCCTTTGTAATCGAGTCCGTGAGCTTTATAAAAAAGAGTAGTGTTGAGTCAATGGCTTGATTTCCTCACTTTGGTCAGGATAGAATAAAAGAAAACATAAAAAGTGTCAAGAGATCATATTGATCTTATGTGAAGTAATGACTTCACATATAAAGTGTATGATGAACAAAAGTTGTTGAGGGTTGACAAACATAGTTTTGGTCATCGTTGAATTAATAGGAAGTAATAAAGAAAGAGAGGTTTCACATACAGATATACTATCTTGGACATCTTTTATGATTGTGAGCACTCATTAAAATATGACATGCTAAAGGGTTGATGTTGGACAAGGAACACAACATAATGGGTTATGTTTTCTTATATCTAAAATAAAGTATATTGTCACGGATCATCCAACATGTTGAGCTTGCCTTTCCCCCTCATGCTAGCCAAAAATCCTCGCACCAAGTAGAGATACTACTTGTGCTTCCATACATCCTTAAACCCAGTTTGGCCATGAGAGTCCACCAGACCAACCTATGGATTCAGAAAGATCCTTCCAAGTAAGTTTTCATGTTGCAAACTCGCTAAAATATGTATGATTTATTAGTGTGGAGGAAATAAGCTTTATATGATCTTGTGATATGGAAGTAATAAAAGCGACTGACTGCATAATAAAGGTCCTTATCACAAGTGGCAATATAAAGTGATGTTCTTCTGTGCTAAGACTTTGTGCATCCAACCATAAAAGCACATGACAACCTCTACTTCCCTCTGCGAAGGGCCTATCTTTTTTCTATTCCTTATAAGAGTCAAGGTGAAAATCACCTTTCCTTTTTACATTTTATCCTTTGGCAAGCACACTGTGTTGGAAAGATCATGATATATATACCCACTTGGATGTAAGTTTTCATGGTCTATTGTTGTTGACATTACCCTCGAGGTAAAAGGTTGGGAGGCAATACCATAAGCCCCTATCTTTCTCTATGTCCGATTAAAACTCCATAAACATAAGTATTGCGCGAGTGTGAGCAATTGTGAAGACTATATGATAGTTGAGTATGTAGGCTTGCTAAAAAAACTCTTATTTTGACTCTTTCTGATGTTACGATAAACTGCAATTGCTTCAATGACCGAGATCATAGTTTGTTGGTTTTCAATGAAGTTTATGATCCATGCTTGATATTGTGAATGAATTGCTACTTTAGCATAAGAATCATATGACAATACATGTATGTTGCTGTTATGAGAATGATCATGATGCCCTCATGTCCGTATTTTATTTTTATCGACACCTCTATCTCTGAACTTGTGGACATATTTTTCGATATCAGCTTTCGATTGAGGACAAGCGAGGTCTAAGCTTAGGGGAGTTGATACGTCCATTTTGCATCATGCTTATATGTTGATATTTATTGCATTATGTGCTGTTATTATACGTTATGTCACAATACTTATGCCCTTTCTCTCTTATTTTACAAGGTTTACATGAAGAGGGAGAATGCCGGCAGCTGGAATTCTGGGCTGGAAAAGAAGCAAACTCTGGAAACCTATTCTACACAACTCAAAAAGGCCCGAAACTTCACAGGACACCGTTTCAGAAAATATAAAAAATATCTGGCGAAAGAAGATCACCAGGGGGGCCACCAGCTGTCCATGAGGGTGGGGGGCGCGCCCCCCTCTCTGGGCGCGCCCCCTACCTCGTGGCCCCCCCGATGCCCATCTTCTCCTATATGAGGTGTTTTGACCTAGAAAAAAATCAGAAGGAGGCTTTCGGGACCAGACGCCGCCGTCTCGAAGCGGAACCTTGGCGGAAACCAATCTAGGGCTCCGGCAGAGCTGTTCTGCCAGGGATACTTCCCTCCGGGAGGGGGAAACCGTCACCGCCGTCATCACCGACAACTCTCCCATCTTGGGGAGGGCTATCTTCATCAACATCTTCACCAGCACCATCTCCTGTCAAACCCTAGTTCATCTCTTGTATCCAATCTTTGTACCCGAACCTCAAATTGGTACTTGTGGGTTGCTAGTAGTGTTGATTACTCCTTGTAGTTGATGCTAGTTGGTTTATTTGGTGGAAGATCATATGTTCAGATCCATTATGCATATTAATACACCTATGATCATGAACAATATTATGTCTTGTGACTAGTTACTTTTGTTCCTGAGGACATGGGAGAAGTCTTGCTATAAGTAGTCATGTGAATTTGGTACTCGTTCTATATTTTGATGATATGTATGTTGTCTCTCCTCTAGTGGTGTCATGTGAACGTCGACTACATGACACTTCACCATTATTTGGGACTAGATGAAGTCATTGGGAAGTAATAAGTAGATGATGGGTTGCTAGAGTGACAGAAACTTAAACCCTAGTTTATGCGTTGCTTCGTAAGGGGCCGATTTGGATCCACTTGTTTCATGCTATGGTTAGGTTTACCTTAATACTTCTTTTGTAGTTGCGGATGCTTGTAATAGAGGTTAATCATAAGTGGGAGGCTTGTCCAAGTAAGGACAGCACCCAAGCACCGGTCCACCCACATACCAAATTATCAAAGTACCGAACGCGTATCAGATGATCATGATGAAAACTAGCTTGACGATAATTCCCATGTGTCCTCGAGAGCGCTTTCCTTCATATAAGAGTTTGTCCAGGCTTGTCCTTTGCTACAAAAAGGATTGGGCCATCTTTCTGCACCTTATTTACTTTTACCTTTTGTCTCTTGCTACCAATTACCTTATCACAAAACTGTCTGTTACCTATAATTTCAGTGCTTGCAAAAAATACCTTACTGAAAACTGCCTATCATTTCCTTCTGCTCTTCGTTGGGTTCGACACTCTTACTTATCGAAAGGACTACGATATATCCCCTACACTTGTGGTTCATCATCGGTCTTCCTTTTGTAGATCCATTTATTTTCGATGGCTTGCCGATCATCGGGCAAGTCAACCAAAGTCCACACTTTGTTCTCATACATGGATCCCATCTTAGATTTCATGGCCTCAAGCCATTTTGCGGAATCTGGGCTCATCAACGCTTTATCATAGTTCGTAGGTTCATCATGGTCTAGTAACATGACTTCCTGAACTGGGTTGCCGTACCACTCTGGCGCGGAAAGTACTCTGGTTGATCTACGAAGCTCAGTAGTAACTTGATCCGAAGTTTCATGATCATCATCATTAGTTTCCTCACTAATTGGTGTAGGAATCACTGGAACTAGTTTCTGTGATGTACTACTTTCCAATTCGGGAGAAGGTACAATTACCTCATCAAGTTCCACTTTCCTCCCACTCACTTCTTTCGAGAGAAACTCCTTCTCTAGAAAGGATCCATTCTTAGCAACGAATATCTTGCCTTCGGATCTGTGATAGAAGGTTTACCCAACAGTCTCCTTTGGGTATCCTATGAAGACACATTTCTCCGACTTGGGTTCGAGCTTATCAGGTTGAAGTTTTTTCACATAAGCATCGCAGCCCCAAACTTTAAGAAACGACAACTTTGGTTTCTTGCCAAACCACAATTCATAAGGCGTCATCTCAATGGATTTAGATGTTGCCCTATTTAACGTGAATGCAGCTGTCTCTGATGCATAACCCAAAATGATAGTGGTAAATTGGTAAGAGACATCATAGACCGCAACATATCTAATAAAGTACGGTTACGACGTTCAGACACACCATTACACTGTGGTGTTCCAGGTGGCGTGAGTTGTGAAACTATTCCACATTGTTTCAAATGAAGACCAAACTCGTAACTCAAATATTCACCTCCATGATCAGATCGTAGAAACTTTATTTTCTTGTTACGATGATTCTCTACTTCACTCTGAAATCTTTGAACTTTTCAAATGTTTCAGACTTGTGCTTCATCAAGTAGATATATCCATATCTGCTCAAATCATCAGTGAAGGTCAGAAAATAACGATACTCACCACGAGCTTCAACACTCATCGGTCCACATACATTAGTATGTACGATTTCCAAAAAATCTGTTGCTCGCTCCATTGTTCCGGAGAACGGAGTTTTAGTCATCTTGCCCATGAGGCATGGTTCGCAAGCACCAAGTGATTCATAATCAAGTGATTCCAAAAGTCCATCACTATGGAGTTTCTTCATGCGCTTTACACCAATATGACCTAAACGGCAGTACCACATATAAGTTGCACTATCATTATTAACCTTGCATCTTTTGGCTTCAATATTATGAATATGTGTATCACTACGATCGAGATCCAACAAGAATAGACCACTCTTCAAGGGTGCATGACCATAAAAGATATTACTCATATAAATAGAACAACCATTATTCTCAGATTTAAAAGAATAACCGTCTCGCAATAAACAAGCTCCAGATATAATGTTCATGCTTACGCTGGCACCAAATAACAATTATCCAGGTCTAAAACTAATCCCGAGGGTAGATGTAGAGGTAGCGTGCCGACGGCGATCACATCGACTTTGGAACCATTTCCCACGCGCATTGTCACCTCGTCCTTAGCCAATCTTCGTTTAATCCGTTGTCCCTGTTTTGAGTTAAAATATTAGCAACCGTGCCGGTATCAAATACCCAGGTACTACTACGAGCATTAGTAAGGTACACATCAATAACTGTTCACCTTGCCATCCTTGTTATCCGCCAAATACTTGAGGCAGTTCCGCTTCCAGTGTCCAGTCCCTTTGAAGTAGAAGCACTCAGTTTCAGGCTTGGCTCCATATTTGGGTTTCTTCGCGGGAGTAGCAACTGTCTTGTTATTCTTCTTGAAGTTCCCCTTCTTTCCCTTGCCATTTTTCTTGAAACTAGTGGTCTTGTTAACCATCAATACTTGATGCTCATTTTTGATTTCTACCTCCGCAGCCTTGAGCATAGCGAAGAGCTCGGGAATTGTCTTTTGCATCCCTTGCATATTATAGTTCATCATGAAGCCTTTATAGCTTGGTGGCAGTGATTGAAGAACTCTATCAATAACACTATCTTCATCAACTTTGCAACCAAGTTGAGTCATATGATTGTACTACCCAGACATTCTGAGCAAGTGTTCACTGATAGAACTATTCTCCTCCATCTTGCAGCTATAGAACTTATTGGAAATCTCATATTTCTCAATCCGGGCATTTGCTTGAAATATTAACTTTAACTCCTGAAACATCTCATATGCTCCATGACGTTCAAAACGTCGTTGAAGTCCCGGTTCTAAGCCGTAAAGCATGGCACACTGAACTATCGTGTAGTCATCAGACCGCGTCTGTCAGACATTCAAAGCATCTACATTAGTGGGAGGGGGCTTGTCACCTAGCGGTGCTTCCAGGACATAATTCTTCTGTGCAACAATGAGGATAATCCTCAAGTTACGTGTGACGCCCGAAGAGCGATGCTCCAGAAGATTTCCAGATATTCCGGGTTTCGCCGTGTGTTTTATTTGTGCTTGCTCTTTTGTTTTTGCATTGCATCATGCCATCATGTCATAATCTTTTGAATCTTGTCAAAATAAATTGTGTGCATCTTCGGTCCATTTAAATCGAGGGAAGAGTGACTTCTCTTTATAACATATACTCCCAATATTTTAGGGAGCTATAATAAAATATTCCATTTATTTGGAATCACCAAACACACTTGCAAATATTCCTTAGGCCTCTTTTGCTTCAAGTTTCACCTCCAAACCTTGGCAACCGTTCTTATCTTTCATCGATGCTCCCCCTAAAGTCTGAACAATTTTGGACTCTTCTAAAATGGTGTCCTAGTTCAAACCCATTTGAATAAAATTCAAATAAGTTTGAATTTTCATCGTTCAATCTTGCCTCCTTTATTTTCTTGGATCGAATGCATTTTTTTGTGAGTCCGTGAGAATAATCTCCATGAGCAGAATCTTTCTCTATCCATCTCTTCCTTTCCTCTCTCTATTTTTTATCTCTCCTAAAGAATTAGGAGGGAGAGAAAGAGCCAGCAGCCCAAATGGCCGATTCGGCCCATCCATCCTCCAGGCCCAGCCTCTATCTCCCCCTCCAACCCTAGCCCATCGCCCTCGCTCCCTCGTTCCCTCCCAGCGCCGCACATCTCCTCTGCCCGATCCCCATCTCTCTCGACGCCAAGCTCCCTCGCTCCCTCGTCCCCTCCCTCGCGCCGCGCAAGTCCTCCTCCACCTCGCCTTATCCCGAGCCGCGCCCACGCTGCACCGCCGCGACCCCTCCTCAGCTCCACCGCGACAGCGCTGCCGTCGAAGACCACCAGAAGATCCCGCGCCGCCTTCCTTCTCCCCATCGCCGCGCCTCCTACCCCGGCGGACACGTCGACCCTGCCGCCCCGCTCCTCGGGCCTGCTCCGGCCGCTGCCTGCGTCGTCAACCGCCGAGCGCGTCGGGCCTCCCCTCTTCTCAGCCCCAGGGGTCTAGTCGGCGCCTCTCCGCCTCCGCGCAGGGAACCGCGCCCCGCCGCCGCCGAGCTGCTCTGCACCACCGGCCGGCCAGGAGCTCGCCGCCGTCGCCGCCTGGTCCTCCACCTCAAGGACGCCGGCGAGCCTGCGCCTCCCCTCCAGCGGCATTGCCGCCACGTTGGGTTTCCTCTCCAACCAGCGCCGCCGCCCCAAGCTCCATCACCTGCGTGTTGAGCTGCCTTCCGCCTTCTCCTCGTCTCGCCGTCCAGGACCCATCCCGCAAGTCCAGCACGAGCCGCTGCCTTGGCCTCGTCTCCGGTGGTCATTGCTCGACACCTCCTGCTGCTTTTGTCTTTGCCGGTGACCTCGGTTTTGGACCGCAAGCGGCAAGTACACCAGCGACAAGACCCGTGAACGACTACTACATGAACGAGTACCACGACAACCCTCGAGTACGACTACACGGTGGCGCGTCAAGTACATCTACTGCGTCTCCGGAATTCGCCAAGTACCACGACGCCCGGAGCCCTCGGAACCACCAAGTTCCTCTACGAAAACGTGTTCCGCTACCGTCGCCGAAGACCCATGTACAACTACCGGCGCCGTGTACCAGTACTTCCACTACGATCTCGAACCGCCCCGAAACGCACGCTTCGAAGGTATACCGCCGAAACGATGTCCGTGAACGAATGTATGCTTGTGTTGTATGAGATGCACTCGCTTGTTTGCCTCGAATCTAAGTGCCCCTCGTTTGCCTTGTCGCCAACCCGTGGGAACCCGGTAACGGGATCACCCCACCTATCTCTCGCTTGACGCGCTCACGTCGACCCTTTCTTTTGCACCCGTCTCTCAACAAGTCACCGGTACCGAAGTGTTGTTGCGGCTCCATTTTCGGTTATCGTCGCCGTGGCACCCCTTTCCACCACGGTGACAAATGCTTCATATCTCTTATGTCAACCTTTAACTAAAATTTTGCATAAACTTGAGAATATCATCCGCATCATGATAACAACATTAAAAATGTTTAAATTGTGGTTTGCTTAAAAATTGCTAAACATGCACATGGGCATTTTCCGGAATTGTTGTTGTTATTTTTGGCCTCATTTAAAATGCCTAGATATCTAGTTTACACTTGCTTCACATCTTGCCATGTTAACAAACATTTAACCTTGTCTTGCAAATAAGCAAGAGTCAACTAAATGAATAAAATGTAGTGTTTCATCAATATGCAACTCGTGGCATATTCGGCTCCACTTAACTTGTAGAATTGTTTGTGCACTTTGCCATGCCATGCATTTTAAACCGGACATGCATCATACTTGTTTGTGCATCATGCCATGGTTATGATATGTGTGTTTACCAGGTTGTTTGCTTCTTTCCGGTTTTCTTCCCTCGTTAGCTTCGGGTTCGTTCCGGAGTTGTGAGGATTTGTTCGACTACTTCTTGGACTTGTTCTTCTTCCTTGCGGAATCCCAGGCAAGATGACCTTACCTAGATATCAGTACTGTCTTTGCCTATGCTAGTTGTCTCGCTCTTTAGCTTATTGCCACGATGCCTATGTTTGTTTGTCAGCCTCCTATTGTTGCCACAAACCTCACTAACCACCCACCTAGCAAACTGTTGTTTGGCTACGTAAGCATCGCTCAGCCCCTCTTATAGCATTGTTAGTTGCAGGAGAAGATTTGAAGATTCTTGCTTCATGATGAAGTTATTGTTGGGATATCACAATATATATAGCTGTTAAACTAAATCAGCTATATACTTGGCAATGGGTGGAAGGCTAAGCCTTTGCTTGGTGTTTTGTTCCACTCATGGCACCCTAGGAACCGTTTAAACCGGTGTTATGTTCCTTGATTTTGCGTCCCTAACATGGTTGGGGTTTATGGGCCCCCCTTGATAACCCGCTTAGCGCTAAAGCTTTTCCAGCAAGGCCCAACATTGGTTTTACATTTGCCTAATAACTAAAACTTGCATAGGGCATTGCAAACCCGAGTTCTTAATTAACAAGCCTGGGCCAGTGCTCCACATGAGTGTTGGTCCAAACTGGGGGTTCTGCAGGGCCACCTCGGGGAAACTCAATGGTTGGTAAAAACCTGTAGAATCGCCCATCTGGTCGTGCCCTAAGACGAGATACGCACGGATACTGTCAGGGTGTCGGCACGCCGGGAGGTCTTGCTGGATTAGTTTTACCTTTGTCGGAATATCTTGAGCACGGGATTCCGAGAATACTCGGGTCTTCCCACCTCGGAGTTGGGACTCCGCAGATCGTGAGCTTGTGATGGGCTAAGTTGGGACACCCCTGCAGGGTTTGATCTTTCGAAAGCCGTGCCCGCGGTTATGTGGCAGATGGTAATTTGTTAATATCCGGTTGTAGAAAACTTGACACTATGTTCATATTACACTACCAGCTTGAGTAACCGTGACGATCGCTTTCCGAAGGGGTTCGGGAAGTGAACACGGTGGGGTTATGTTTGACGTGCTTAGTTAGGATCACTTCGTGATCACTTTGTCGATCGTTGGCACTTTCTCTCCTCGCTCTAAACACGTAAGTTAGTGCTAGTGCAGCTGCAACCTTGTTTCAAGCCTTTTGCACACCTAAGGCTTTGATAGTATTGTTACCCGGGAACGGGATTGCTGAGTCCTTCGCGGCTCACAGATTCTACACAACACCAGATGCAGGTACCGATGAGAACTACACAGGTGGTAGTTCAGAGTTGTATTGGGAGTTCGATGAAGAACGTGGGCGATACTACGTGTCATATCCAAACGATCGGTAGGGCTCTTACTAGGATGATCGGGGCCTTGTGTTGCTTTATTTATGGTATCTTTCATTTGGATCTTCGTCCGTAGTCGGACTCTGATGTTATTTGGATGATGAATGTTTATGTAATGCATTGTGTGACGTGGCGAGTGTAAGCCAACTACTCTTTTACATTTTCATCCCCTCTTTTACATGAGTTGTGCAAAGATACCATACTTGAGATCATTCTAGTATGTGATTATGCCTTTAAGTCATGCCTCGACACGTGGGAGGCATAGTCACATACTGAGCATTACAAGTTGGTATTCAGAGCCTTCTCCGACCTAGGAGCCCCCCTGATTGATCGAATCGTTGACGGTTGAGTCTAGGCACACACATGAAATGTTTTGAGTCTTATATATATATATATATATCGGAGAGTAGGATTTCTCTTTACTCCTCATCCCCTTCGTCGCTCTGGTGAGGACTCCTGACGTTGTTTTACCTTCACTACTCTCAAAATTTCACCAATTCTTTTTTAGTATCATGCGAGTATTGTTTGGATTGTTCCGATATCTTTGGGATGAAACCATTGTTCTTGATGCCTCCTGTCATTTAGGGGTTGTGGCAGTGTCCCGGGGAGTTGAGCTCCAAGGTGTTGTCGTCACAAATGTATCGCAGCAATTCTAGAATACTTAAGATGGCCGACATCAAAAACTTTTCTATGCGGTTAGTGGTGAGATAACCCCGACGTCACCCAGTACTGGTGGGATAGTTCGGGAGTATTGCCACAGCTAGTATAGCGGATGCGTTTCGAAGGTCCGAGGTAAACGCTTTTCGAAGATGACTGGTTATGTGTTGACGGATGGATACAGGTGGATGTAGGATTAGAGTTGAGTGTGCGGTGCTTCCCCTGTATCCCCAACACCGCATTGCATAACCGTAAACCTTTGGAAATTAATAGGTGGGTTCTTCTAGTAGATCGTAGGCATTCTTCCAACGAATGCATGATATGAAGTTCGGGGTTCAACATTGAGTGAAGTGGTTTTATGGGCGTTGTTCCAATCGGGAGTTGCATCTTAAAGGGTCCTTGGCTATGCTGATCAGGGGATTGCAAAACCCTTTTGTAACACGTTCCATGAGCTTTCAGCACGAACATGTGGGATGAAACTTCTATCATGTATTTGTTCCATCTGCACCTTGTTGGTTTATTCTATCATTTTGTTCTCCCAAGTGGCTTCTCGACAAGTTGATGTACCATCAAACTATGGAATTCATTCGTTCAATTTTCTGTTCGAATGATATTGTGAAGATTATGTCGCAACATATCTATCCTTTGTTTTGTTTTGATTCTGGTATTCGAGTTGCTTCGATGTCAAATGTTGATTCCATACCTTTCCTAATCGGTGTTCTCATATTTCTATGGGAGTGCTAATCCTTCTTGATCATCGAGATTGTTATGTTAAATTCTTTTCAACCGGCGTGCTTCGCTTCAAGTTAATCCAACCTCTTCATCAATTGCAAGATCAACTCTCAATCTTTTCTCAACGATGTCTGTTTCATCCATCCCAAATTGTCTTTATTTTCCCCCACCCTCCAACCCTTTTTCATTACGGAGCCAGAATTCTTAATCAAGTATCCATTTTATTCATGTGATGTTTCTTCATTCATTTCCTTCAATGTTCTTATCCGGTGATTTATCGTGAAGATGCTCAAGAGTTTCAAGTTCATCATTCTTAAGTCTAATATTCTTTTCCGGTGGACTAAATCCAAGCTTCCGTATTGATCATATCTGTGCCTCTTGTTTCACATGTTTTCCAATGTTGGAATTTCTTATCCAAAGTCTCTCTTATTATTCAACTCCCTCTAATTCTTCTCCGGAGTGCTTAAGATATCTCAGGAGATCCACGTTTCAATTCTTAATCCGTTTATACTATTTTGAGGTTGTTATCTTATTCAAGCCATTTAATTCAACCGGTGCAATATCTCTTAAGCAATCTTTTTCAACGGTGATTTCTTTAGTGGGCCCTAACCCATAGGTCTTTTCCCAAGATCTTACCTGACTCTTTTAATTTTTTCCGGAGTTATACTCAAATTCTTTTCTTGCTTGGTTAAACCTTCCATCTTTTTATTCTTCCGGAGTATCTCGCAAATTCTTCATGGTGGTTCTCATTGTCATTCTCAACATTTGAAGACCGAAGAAGAGTTCCTCTTAAATCTTGGCCCGTTCTCTTGAAGATTCGTGGTTCTAGCTTAATGCCATCCTCATTATTGTTCCGATTGTGAGGAATTATTTTTATACCCATCCAGAGCAAATTCATGAGTTCTTTTCATTTATCGATCCTCCGAAGGCCATCATTTCAGAAGATTTCTTTGTTCTCAGTTTTCAACTTCGTACTCCAACTATTCTTAATTGATGCCTCTTCGTTCGTCTCCATATTCTTACGGCGCTTCATTCAAATTACTCTTTCGTTGTTACCATATCAATTCATTCGTTCTTTCCAAATCTTATCGGTGGTCCGTTGAATTGTGCTATATCTCTCTCCAATCCTTTTCAAAAAGAATAAGTAGTATGCCAAATACATTGTTTGTCACCAATTTAAATTGGTGAATGATACGCACAACATAATTCTTATTCTTATTTCATCCAAGTGATTAATTCCGTGTTCGTAGTTTGTTCATGATTAATAAACTCTAGGTTCGGAGTGTTTCATATTTCTTCCCCGAGTTCCAAGTTTTCTCTTTATCTCATCACAAAGCTTCATCTAATCATTGCAAGGCTTCAATCTTATTCTTTTCATCCTTCACTTTTCATCCTTTTGTTATCGGAGTTCTTCTTGGTGGTTCATCATGATTTAATTCATCCTCGAAGTCTTCTTCAAAATTCTTGTTGGAGCTCAAGTATTCTTCTTCTTGCATTACGAAGTGCAATTCTTGCTCCCTTATCTTTTAAGGTGGTGTTATGCCATTCTTAACAATTTCCCTTCGTGTTTCATGATTCACAAGTTATCAAGAATGAGATATTTAAACCATCATTTCTCTTTCTCGAGGAGATTTTTCCAACCCTTCATTTATTCATTGGAGTTATCTTGGGTTGTATTTCACCTAAAGCCTTCCGTTAGAATTGTTGCTATAATGGTGCTTATAAATGACCCAAGTTCTTCAATTATCATTCCGGTGAAATAAGTTTTTCGTCTCCTTGTTGACCTCAATCCGACCAATGGTTTTCTGCTAGTGGACGGTTGTCACCTCATAATTTTGAGATGTTTTCCATAACCCCACAACAAACTTATTCTTCTCGTTGTTGAATTCCAACAACTTTGTCCAATCCAGCTTGGTAAGGATGCTTTCAAAACTCATTGGTGGTAGAAGTTATCATTTTCTTCTACTTTCTTTCTTCCTAACAATCTAGCTTCTATTCTTTTGTTCCAGAGGTATGGTAATATTGATATCTTCGTCCCGTCATCTCATTTTTGTCAAGATCATGTTTTTTCCTTTGCTTGTCCATTCATCGAGAGTGTTGTATTCTCCATTCAAATTCTCTCATCTTACCGAGTTTTGCCTCTCTTTTCAACCGGAGTGCTATCTGAAATCTTTCTTAACCTTGTGCCATTCTTTTAATTGTTTCGGAGGCAGTGTGTTGTTGATTTCATCAAGTATCATCCCATCTTCTCAAGTTCTTGTTCAATTCCTTCCATTTTCAGACGGAATTGCTGTCCAAATTCTGTCATTCTTATTGCTTGGCTATACCATTGCGGTTTCATATTCTTTTGGTTCGTAAGCTCTTGTTTCATGTCTTTCAACCTACAAGGTTCTCGTAATGTACCTTGTTCCTCTTTTCTAACAGAGTGTTTTCATCTTCGTTCATCTCGGTTGTATTCTTCTTTCAATTTGGTCAACCTCTCAAGTTCGTGGTTTCACTCGTTTGTCAAAGAAGCAACTTTGTTTTACCTCTTCCTTTATCCTCTTCTATCCGGTGCCATATCTAGGATCTCGGGTCGAGATCCTCTGTAAGTGTGGGAGAGTTGTGACGCCCGAAGACCGACGCTCCAGAAGATTTCCAGATATTCCGGGTTTCGCCGTGTGTTTTATTTGTGCTTGCTCTTTTGTTTTTGCATTGCATCATGCCATCATGTCATAATCTTTTGCATCTTGTCAAAATAAATTGTGTGGATCTTTGGTCTATTTAAATCGAGGGAAGAGTGACTTCTCTTTATAACATATACTCCCAATATTTTAGGGAGCTATAATAAAATATTCCATTTATTTGAAATCACCAAACACACTTGCAAATATTCCCCAGGCCTCTTTTGCTTCAAGTTTCACCTCCAAACCTTGGCAACAGTTCTTATCTCTTTTATCAAGGCTCCCCCTAAAGTCTCAACAATTTTGGACTCTTCTAAAACGGTGTCCTAGTTCAAACCCATTTGAATAAAATTCAAATAAGTTTGAATTTTCATCGTTCAATCTTGCCTCCTTTATTTTCTTGGATCCAATGCATTTTTTTGCGAGTCCGTGAGAATAATCTTGATGCGCAGAATCTTTCTCTATCCATCTCTTCCTTTCCTCTCTCTATTTTCTTATCTCTCCTAAAGAATTAGGAGGGAGAGAAAGAGCCGGCAGCCCAACTGACCGATTCGGCCCATCCATCCTCCAGACCCAGCCTCTATCTCCCCCTCCAACCCTAGCCCATCGCCCTCGCTCCCTCGTTCCCTCCCAGCGCCGCACATCTCCTCTGCCCGATCCCCATCTCTCTTGACGCCCAGCTCCCTCGCTCCCTCGTCCCCTCCCTCGCGCCGCGCAAGTCCTCCTCCGCCTCGCCTTATCCTGGGCCATGCCCACGCCGCACCACCGCGACCCCTCCTCTGCTCCATCGCGACAGCGTCGTCGTCAAAGACCACCAGAAGATCCCGCGCCGCCTTCCATCTCCCCATCGCCGCGCCTCCTACCTCGGCGGACACGTCGACCCTGCTGCCTCGCGCCTCGGGCCTGCTCCGGCCGCTGCCCACATCGCCAACCGCCGAGCGTGTCGGGCCTCCCCTCTTCTCGACCCCAGGGGTCCCGTCTGCGCCTCTCCGCCTCCGCGCAGAGAACCGCGCCCCGCCACGGCCGAGCTGCTCTGCACCACCGGCCGGCCAAGAGCTCGCCGCCGTCGCCGCCATGTCCTCCTCCTCAAGGACGCCGGCGAGCCTGCGCCTCCCCTCCAGCGGCATCGCCGCCGCGTTTGCTTTCCTCTCCAACCAGCACCGCCGCCCCAAGCTCCATCACCTGTGTGTCGAGCCGCCCTCCGCCTTCTCCTCTTCTCGCCGTCCAGGACCCATCCCGCAAGTCCAGCACGAGCCGCTGCCTTGGCCTCGTCTCCGGTGGTCGTCGCTCGACACCTCCTGCTGCTTTTGTCTCTGCCGGTGACCTCGGTTTTGGACCGCAAGCGGCAAGTACACCAGCGACAAGACCCGTGAACGACTACTACATGAACGAGTACCACGACGACCCTCGAGTACGACTACACGGTGGCGCGTCAAGTACATCTACCGCGTCTCCGGAATTCGCCAAGTACCACGACTCCCGGAGCCCTCGGAACCGCCAAGTTCCTCTACGAAAATGTGTTCCGCTACCGTCGCCGAAGACCCATGTACAACTACCGGCGCCGTGTACCACTACTTCCACTACGATCTCGAACCGCCCCGAAACGCACGCTTCGAAGGTATACCGCCGAAACGATGTCCGTGAACGAATGTATGCTTGTGTTGTATGAGATGCACTCGCTTGTTTGCCTCGAGTCCGAGTGCCCCTCGTTTGCCTTGTCGCCAACCCGTGGGAACCCGGTAATGGGATCACCCCACCTATTTCTCGCTTGACGCGCTCACGTCGACCCTTTCTTTTGCACCCGTCTCTCAACGAGTCACCGGTACCGAAGTGTTGTTGTGGCACCATTTTCGGTTATTGTTGTTGTGGCACCCCTTTCCACCACTGTGACAAATGCTTCATATCTCTTATGTCAACCTTTAACTAAAATATTGCATAAACTTGAGAATGTCATCCGCATCATGATAACAACATTAAAAATGTTTAAATTGTGGTTTGCGTAAAATTGCTAAACATGCACATGGGGATTTTCCGGAATTGTTGTTGTTATTTTCGGCCTCATTTAAAATGCCTAGATAGCTAGTTTACACTTGCTTCACCTCTTGCCATGTTAACAAATATTTAACCTTGTCTTGTAAATAAACAAGAGTCAACTAAATGAATAAAATGTGGTGTTTCGTCAATATGCAACTCGTTGCATATTCAGCTCCACTTAACTTGTAGAATTGTTTGTGCACTTTGCCATGCCATGCATTTTAAATCGGACATGCATCATACTTGTTTGTGCATCATGCCATGGTTATGATAAGTGTGTTTACCAGGTTGTTTGCTTCTTTCCGGTTTGCTTCCCTCGTTAGCTTTGGGTTCGTTCCGGAGTTGTGAGGATTTGTTCGACTACTTCTTTGACATGTTCTTCTTCCTTGCGGAATCCCGGGCAAGATGACCTTACCCAGATATCACTACTATCTTTGCCTATGCTAGTTGTCTCGCTCTTTAGCTTATTGCCTCGATGCCTATGTCTGTTTGTCAGCCTCCTATTGTTGCCACGAACCTCACTAACCACCCACCTAGCAAACCGTTGTTTGGCTACATAAGCATCGCTCAGCCCCTCTTATAGCATTGTTAGTTGCAGGATAAGATTTGAAGATTCTTGCTTCATGATGAAGTTATTGTTGGGATATCACAATATATATAACTGTTAAACTAAATCATCTATATACTTGGCAATGGGTGGAAGGCTAAGCCTTTGCTTGGTGTTTTGTTCCACTCATGGCACCCTAGGAACCGTTTAAACCGGTGTTATGTTCCTTGATTTTGCGTCCCTAACACGGTTGGGGTTTATGGGCCCCCCTTGATAACCCGCTTAGCGCTAAAGCTTTTCCAGCAAGGGCCAACATTGGTTTTACATTTATCTGATAACTAAAACTTGCATAGGGCGTTGCAAACCCGAGTTCTTAATTAACAACCCTGGGCCAGTGCTCCACATGAGTGTTGGTCCAAACTGGGGGTTCTGCGGGGCCACCTCGGGGAAACTCAAGGGCTGGTAAAAACCTGTAGAATCGCCCATCCGGTCGTGGCCTAAGACGAGATACGCGCGGCTACTATCAGGGTGTTGGCACGCTGGGAGGTCTTGCTGGATTAGTTTTACCTTTGTCGGAATATCTTGAGCACGGGATTCCGAGAATACTCGGGTCGAGTTGCGACTCCGCAGATCGTGAGCTTGTGATAGGCTAAGTTGGGGCACCCCTGTAGGGTTTGATCTTTCGAAAATCGTGCCCACGGTTATGTGGCAGATGGGAATTTGTTAATATCTGGTTGTAGAAAACTTGACACTATGTTCATAATACACTATCAGCGTGAGTAACCGTGACGGTCGCTTTCCGAAGGGGTTCGGGAAGTGAACACGGTGGGGTTATGTTTGACGTGCTTAGTTAGGATCACTTCGTGATCACTTTGTCGATCGTTGGCACTTTCTCTCCTCGCTCTAAACACGTAAGTTAGTGCTAGTGCAGCTGCAACCTTGTTTCAAGCCTTTTCCACACCTAAGGCTTTGATAGTATTGTTACCCGGGAACGGTATTGCCGAGTCCTCCGCGGCTCACAGATTCTACACAACACCACATGCAGGTACCGATGAGAACTACACAGGTGGTGGTTCAGAGTTGTATTGGGAGTTCGATGAAGAACGTGGGCGATACTACGTGTCTTATCCAGAGGATCAGTATGGCTCTTACTAGGATGATCGGGGCCTTGTGTTGCTTTATTTATGGTATCTTTCATTTGGATCTTCGTCCGTAGTCGGACTCTGATGTTATTTGGATGATGAATGTTTATGTAATGCATTGTGTGATGTGGCGAGTGGAAGCCAACTACTCTTTTACATTTTCATCCTCTCTTTTACATGAGTTGTGCAAAGATACCATACTTGAGATCATTCTAGTATGTGATTATGCCTTTAAGTCGTGCCTCGACACGTGGGAGGCATAGTCACATACTGGGCATTACATTATGGACCCAGTCCGTGTAATTGCTACCATCATCTTTCATCTTAGCTTTCTCTAGGAATGCATTAAAATTCAAAGGAACAGTAGCATGGGCCATTGATCTACAACAACATAGATATGCGAAAACTATTAGGACTAAGTTCATCATAAATTAAAGTTCAATTAATATTATTACTAAAGAACTCCCACTTAAATAGACATCCCTCTGGTCATCTAAATGATCACGTGATCCAAATCAACTAAACTATGTCCGATCATCACGTGAGATGGAGTAGTTTTCAATGGTGAACATCTTATGTTAATCATATCTACTATATGATTCACGCTCGACCTTTCGGTCTCCGGTGTTCCGAGGCCATATTTGCATATGCTAGGCTCGTCAAGTTTAACTCGAGTATTCTGCGTGTGCAAAACTGGCTTACATCCGTTGTATGTGAACGTAGAGCTTATCACACCCGATCATCACGTGGTGTCTCGGCACGACGAACTTTCGCAACGGTGCATACTCAGGGAGAACACTTATACCTTGAAATTTTATAAGGGATCATCTTATAATGCTACAGTCGTTCTAAGCAAAATAAGAAGCATAATAAGATAAACATCATATGCAATCAAAATATGTGACATGATATGGCCATCATCATCTTGTGCTTTTGATCTCCATCTCCAAGGCACTGTCATGATCACCATCGTCACTTGCGCGACACCTTTGATCTCCATCGTATCATCGTTGTCGTCTCTCCAACTATTCCTTCCACGACTATCGCTACCGCTTAGTGATAAAGTAAAGCAATTACATGACGATTGTATTTCATATAATAAAGCGACAACCATATGGCTCCTGCCACTTGCCGATAACTTTACAAAACATGATCATCTCATACAATAACGTATAACTCATCATGTGTTGACCATATCACATCACAACATGCCCTGCAAAAACAAGTTAGACATCATCTACTTTGTTGTTGCAAGTTTTATGTGGCTGCTACGGGCTTAGCAAGAACCGTTCTTACCTACGCATACAAAACCACAACGATTTTTCGTCAAGTATGTGCTGTTTTAACCTTCACAAGGACCGGGCGTAGACATACCCGATTCAGCTAAAGTGAGAGAGACAGACACAAGCCAGTCACCTTTAAGCAACGAGTGCTCATAACGGTGAAGCCAGTCTCGCGTAAGCGTACGCGTAATGTCGGTCTGGGCCGCTTCATCTCACAATACCGCCGAACCAAAGTATGACATGCTGGTAAGCAGTATGACTATTATCGCCTACAACTCATTGTGTTCTACTCGTGCATATCATCTATGCATAGACATGGCTCATGATGCCACTGTTGGAGAAAGTAGTATTTCAAAAAAATTCCTACAATCACACAATATCTATCTACTAGAAGCATAGCAACGAGAGGGGAGAGTGTGTCTACGTACCCTCGTAGACCGGGAGCGGAAGCGTCTAGTGACGCGGTTGATGTAGTCGAACTTTCTTCACGATCCAACCGATCAAGCACCGAACGTACGGAGCCTCTGCGTTCAGCACACGTTCAGCTTGATGATGTCCCACGAGTTCTTGATCTAGTAGAACCTTGCGGGACAGTTTCTTCAGCACGATGGCATGGTGACAGAGATGATGAAGCAACTGGTGCAGGGCTTCGCCTAAGCACTGCAACGATATGATCGAGGTGTGTTTCTGTGGAGGGGGGCACCGCACACGGTTGGGAGAGATCAACTTGATCAAGTTGTGTCTAGAGGTGCACCCTACCCCCGTATATAAAGGAGCAAGGGGGAGGCCGGCCAGCCCCTATGGCGCGCCCTAGAGGGCCAATCCTACTAGGAATAGGATTCAAATCCTATTCCTAGTAGGAGTCCACCAAGAGGGAGAGAGGAGGAAGGAAGGAGAGGGAGAGGGAGAAGGAAAGGGGCGCCGCCCCCCCTCCTTTCCTTGTACAATTCGGACCAAGGAGGAGGGGCGCGTGGCCCAGCCCTGGCCGGCCCTCTCTCTCACCACTAAGGGCCCAAGTGGCCCATTAGTTCCCCCGGGGGTACCGAGACCCCTTCGGCACTCCGGTTTAATCCGAAACTTTTTCGGAACACTCCCGGTGTCCGAATATAGTCGTTCAATATATCAATCTTTACATCTCGGACATTCCGAGGCTCCTCATCTCATGTCCGTGATCTCATCCGGGACTCCGAACTACCTTCAGTACATCAAAACTCATAAACTCATAATACCGATCGTCATCAAACGTCAAGCGTGCGGACCCTCGGGTTCGAGAACTATGTAGACATGACCGAGACTCATCTCCGGTCAATAACCAATAGTGGAACCTAGATGCTCATATTGGCTCCTACATATTTTATGAAGATCTTTATCGGTCAAACCGCATAACAACATACATTGTTCCCTTTGTCATCGGTATGTTACTTGCCCGAGATTCGATCGTCGGTATCTCAATACCTAGTTCAATCTCGTTACCGGCAAGTCCCTTTACTCGTTTCATAATACATCATCTCGTGACTAACTCATTAGTCATTTGCTTGCAAGGCTTATTATGATGTGGATTACCGAGAGGGCCCAGAGATACCTCTCCGACACTCGGAGTGACAAATACTTTTCTTAATCTATGCCAACACCACGAACACCTCCGGAGACACCTGTAGAGCATATTTATAATCACACAGTTACGTTGTGATGTTTGATAGCACACAAGGTGTTCCTCCGGTATTCGGGAGTTGCATAATCTCATAGTCATAGGAACATGTATAAGTCATGAAGAAAGCAATAGCAGTAAAACTAAACGATCATAGTGCTAAGCTAACGGATGGGTCTTGTCCATCATATCATTCTCCTAATGATGTGATCCCATTTATCAAATGACAACTCATTTCTATGGCTAGGAAACATAACCATCTTTGATCAATGAGCTAGTCTAGTAGAGGCATACTAGGGACACTCTGTTTTGTCTATGTATTCACACATGCATTAAGTTTTTGGTTAATACAATTCTAGCATGAATAATAAACATTTGTCATGATATAAAGAAATAAATAATAACTTTATTATTGCCTCTAGGGCATATTTCCTTCAGAATTGCCGACGGTTCTTTGGTCAATTAGGACGACACCAAATCGAGCCACCGGCCAGACACCTTTCTCCCTCGTTTACGGGGCGGAAGCAGTTCTCCCCACAGAAATCACATACGGGTCACCCCGAGTGCTCGCTTATGATGAGCTTGAGCAAGAGCGACTGCGGAAATATGATGCAACGCTCCTCGAAGAAGATCGTCTTCAGGCGGCTGTGCGAGCAGCACGCTACCGGCAAGCCTTCCGCTGCTATCAGAGCCGCAAGGTTCATGCCCGAAGCTTTGAGGAAGGCGACCTTGTTCTTCGGCACGTTCAGTCGGCCAAGAATTCCAACAAGTCGACGCCGAAGTGGGAAGGCCCTTATAGGGTAATACGTGTCACCAGGCGTGTCACAGTACGCCTGGAGACCGAAGATGGTACTCCAGTGAGTAACTGCTGGAACATCGAACATCTTCGCAAGTTTTACCTGTAAGGCGCGGTTGCCGGGCCTCCCGGCAGGCCACTCTTTTGTACAAGCCTTGCTGGCAAGGCATGTAACCCTTCGTACAAAGCTAGGCGCAGACCCTGAGCATAAATAAATGAAGCGCTGGCGCCCTAAGTTTTAGCATGCATGCTAGGTTGAGTCTCTTTCTCTGTTAGGGTTGATAGTGCTTAACGGCGGCTAACCACTAGCATAGAGGTTGATTTTGTGTCTCTCTGTTTCCTTTCCGTCCTGTTGTCGCAGGATCCATGTACGTCCTTTCTGAACCGTTTGGAAGAAAGGGAGCGGGCCGACGCTCCGACCCCGGCAAAACTGAGGTTGCCGGGGGCTGCACGACCAAGGGTCAAGCCATGGCAAGACAAGGTTGCCGGGGGCTGCACGACCAAGGGTCAAGCCATGGCAAGACAAGGTTGCCGGGAGCTACAGGACCCAGATAAGTCTTTCATCCGCTGCTCCTTTCTTCCGTATGAAACTTGGGCATACAATGCTTCGTTCGTTCTTATACCATCATGCTCCCTTTTTCTCCCTGTGTGCAACAAGCTTTGTCTTGGACCGGGGCTTGGTAGTAGTGCGATGGGAAGGGAGTGGACGAAGGGCCTAACCCTATCCTACTCCTACTTCCGCCAAGGGCACGAGTACAGTTATGGAGCGGGGAGGGGATGGCAAGACTTGTTGCCGGGACACGTTGTTTATCTTAAGATAACAAGGATCCGCTCCTTGGTGTGGTTCTTGCCCGCGCATGAAGAAACCCGGCAAACACCCTTCTTTTCATGAATACGTTGTAAAGAAGTACAATTCGTACGGAATGAATACATAAAGCGAGGGGGTTACGAAATTTTAAATCTTACAAATGCCCGTAGGCTTAAATACTAAAAAGAGATAAGATGCCCATAATCCCTTTCTTGCCCCTCTCCTCTTGAAATGGAACAAGATGGCGAAGGGCAAAAGGAGCGCCTAGGCGAAGCGCGAGCAACAGAAAGCACCAAGAGAAAATCCCGGCGGCCGTCCCAAAGGAGGCTGACGATGATGGCGCCGGGAGAAGAGCCGAAAGATGGGGCAGCGGGCCGGCAATGCGCAGGTTGACACTTGCGTACTACGACATGACGACCTCCGCCCACCTTCTACATCTTCGCTGGCCTCCCAACGCCAGCCGCCCAAGGAGGTGACCCCGAGAAGTTCGAGGGGCTGGCGGTGCAGATGATGGTGCTGCCAGCACCGCCCAGGGACGGCGTATCCGCTGCCTAGTCGAACCCGTCATCCTCCCGCCCGCTGCCCTCGTCGTCGCTGCCGCTGTCCTCCCCATCGCTCTCGCTTGGGGAGGAGTTTTAGTCGTCGGTCGAGCTCTCTGCACAGCACCCTAGTCTGTGTCCCGAGCGCCCGAAGACTTTGACGGAGAGCAGATCGCTCTCCGCTAGCCTTAAGTACAGGACATGCCCCTTCGCCAAGCAGTGGGCACACGCGAAGGCCTTCCACCCCCGACGGAGGAGCATCACGTGAGGGGTGGGAAACTTGGTGTTCACCCACATGACGCCATGGCAACACCCCTCCATGTGAAGCCTCAACCTCGATGGCTGATTGACCTCCAGCACCCTTGCGAATGCTTCAGGAAGGCGGAGGCGATTGCGCAGTGGCTCGCGCACTTGCAAGATGAACTCCAGCGCCATGTCCCTCACATGGCCGCGTGGGGAGGCAGGAGGAGACGACGAAGGAGATGATGACGCGCGGGTGTCCCCTGACCTTGTCTGCCTCTGCCTCGACCGCCTCGCCGACCACGACCCCGGCCGACGCCTCTGCCTCCAGCATGCCCCTCATCTTGGGCATCCGGCTCCTCTTTGACCGCCGCCGTCCTCTGATGGGGAGACGACCTGGTCACTTCCGTGGAGGCACGGCCACGACCATGCCCTCTTGGCATATCTTGGGGAGGGAAAGAATCGAACAGGAAGAAGATGAGTGGAGGGGTGAGAAGCGTCGTCCCTCTCCTCCCCTCTTTATAGAAGGGCGGCTGCCCGAATCAAGCAGTCCAAACACCGGAGGCACAAGGAAACAAGACCGACCCGCTACTCCAATCTGCGGCGCCCGACCCCCCTCGGCGTTAATACCCGCGCCCTCTACGTCCGCCGCTTGCCCTCCCCAATGCATGAGGGGTACGTGGCGGGCGGATCAGGAATCAGATGACAAGTGGTATGACCGTTTCGCGCCCCGTGACCATAGGGCGACCTGAGTCCACTTAGTAAATGAGCCGCGCCCCCACGACTTCCTCTATTCTTTATGAGGAGGGCGCGGGCCGCCTCTTTACTATTTTTGGAACCACGAGATGACGCAAGCATGCTACGATCCCTCCACGCACGACCCCCCACGCCAGCATAGATCATGGGGAAGCGCAACCACCGGAGGAGTTACTGCGGTAAAAAGAATCCAACCTTACTGCCCGCGCACCGTTCTGGGCCTAGCCCAACAACGTGTTGCGCTTATGAATGGTCCAGGCCCGGGGGCTCCTGTCGGTGTACAAAAGTAGGGGCGCTCTTTTTACCCCTTACTTATGCACGGGCAGTCAGAGCCACACCTGTGACCAAACATAACAGAGTAGAGGAGGGAAGCCAGAGAGGCAGAGTTGCCAGAACAACGCCAAGACGATGGCATGAGAAGACCAAGAAAGGAGGCATGCTCTCCCCCGACGAGGACTCTTGTCGGGGCGGCCTGCGCGCCCCTGGCAAGAGCTCTTGCCGGGGCGATTCACCCGAACGCCTCCGTCGCGGCCGACCTTGAGCCTAAGAACTCCGTCATCAACATCATTTGGAACAAAGGCTCGAGAAGCGCCCACATGATGGCATGCAGATCTTCGTGAAGACAAAGATCTATGACCCCCAAGATAAGAACCAGAAGACACGGCAATTGCGAGGCTCCTTGCCGAGGATGCCCACGAGGCCCCGGCAAGGCTCCTTGCCGAAGACACCCCGGAGCCCCGGCAAGCCTCTTGCCGAGGGACACTCACAGATGCCCCAGCAAGACCCTTGCCGGGGATAGACGCAAGACCGTGGCAAGCCCTTTCCGCCCTATCGTCGCCCTAGCTCGGCGGCCGACCTGCCAGCCCAGGCAGGCACCCATGTGGCGATACGTGGTGGCATGCAGATCTTCATGAAGACCCTACCACCGCACCACCTCAGCTGCCTGCCCCGCTGGGCTGGACACGCGTCATGACCAGACAGAGCGGCCACGGATGGGACAGGTTTCATTTCCATCCCCGATAAAGCAAATAGACACCTACGAAGCGCATTTAATGCGTCTTGTCCCGTAATGGCGTGGGATAAGCCTATGCACTGTACCCCTTTCCACCTCCTGTGTGCCACTGTGGCAGCCCCTTTGGACTATAAAAGGAGGCTCGTGGCATACTGGAGAAGGATTCGGACCCTGGAAAGCTAGACAGGCACCATAGCTAGCTCAAGAACTCAAGAACACTCAAATATACACCAAAGCAGGACTAGGGTATTACGCATCCTCGCGGCTCGAACCTGGGTAAACGATCGCTGTGCTGACTCTTAGACCCGCTCTTTGCACAACCTCGCGCCCGCCAACCATAGAAGGGATTCCAGTGATCCCATAGGTGTCGTTTCGTACCGACATCATCATGACATTGGCATTGAAGTGATCTTGTTTTCTAATGTAATTATCAAACTCATAAAGACATTGACTAGGTTGTTTATGGTAAGGGATATCACTTTCATCAAATTTCATTAAAGAATTTACCTCCACCACCTTGGGTGGTGGTATGTGAAGTCCATGTAACTCTTCAATAGGTGGTAAATTCTTGACATCCTATGCTTTAATGCATTTTTCCTTAATACTTTTATTTGCCTCTTGCATATCTTTGGGACTAAGATATAAGATACCCCTCTTCTTCGGGGTGGGTTTAGGCGGTGGTTCAGGAAGTGTTCAATCATCATAATTCCTCAATATATTATTCAATAATTCCTCGGCTTGATTAACAATTCTTTCCCTGAAAACACAACCAACACAGCTATCTAGGAAATCCCTAGAAGCATCGGTTAGTTCATTATAGAAGATATCAAGTATTTAATTTTTCTTGAGTGGATGATCAGGCAAAGCATTAAGCAATTGGAGAAGCCTCCCCCAAGCTTGTGGGAGACTCTCTTCTTCAATTTACACAAAATTAAATATTTCCTGCAAGGCAGCATGTTTCTTATGAGCAGGGAAATATTTTTCAGAGAAGTAGTAAATCATATCCTGGGGACTACGCACACAACCAGGAGTAAGAGTATTGTACCAAGCTTTAGCATCACCCGTTAATGAAAACAGAAATAACTTGACGATATAATAAAAGTGAGTTTTATCATGATGAGCAAAAAGGGTGGCTATATCATTTAGTGTAGTAAGATGTGCCACCATGGTTTCAGTTTCATAGCCATGGAAAGGATCAGATTCTACCAGAGTAATCAACTCTGGGTCAACATAGAATACATAATCCTTATTAGTAACACATATAGGTGAAGTGGCAAACTTAGGATCACATTTGATTCTAGCATTCAAATATTTTTCTTCCAATTTGCATAATAATTTCTTAAGATCACCTCTATCATTGCAAGCAAGGAAGTCTCTAGTTGTCTCTTCATCCATAACATAACCTTCTGGTACTTTTGGCAATTCATATCTAGGATGTCTAGATCTAATAGGTGTTTCAAAATTTCCAATTTCAAGCACTTCATCAGTTTCAACATTCTCAATATCATTAAGTCTAGCAAGTTGCTCATCAAAGTAGTTCACCTAATGGCACAGTCTTATCAAGCAAGGTACTAGCATCATCATAAGCATCATTCATAGTAGAAGTAGCATCATCAATAACTTGTGACATATCAGGATTAATAGTAGAGTGTGGCGTAGCAAGCTTACTTACAACTGAAGGAGAATCAAGTGCGGAGTGTGATGGCAATTCCTTACCTCCCCTCGTAGTTGAGGGAAAGATCTTAGTTTTATCATCCTTCAGATTCTTCATAGTGATAAATGATACATCTCCAACATATCTATATTTTTTTTATTGTTCCATGCTATTATATTACCTATTTTGGATGTTTTATATGTATTAATATGCTTTTTATATTATTTTTGGGCCAAAAAACCACTTTTCCACCGCCGCAACCTTCTGTACCAGTGAGATCACATCTGGAGGCCATTTTCGGTACTCTGTCGGAGGGGGATTCAACCACGGAGGGCTTCTACATCAACACCATTACCCTTCCGATGAAGCGTGGGTAGTTTACCACAGACCTATGGATCCATAGCTAGTAGCAAGATGGCTTCTTCTGTCTCTTTAATTCTCAATACCATGTTCTCCTCGATGTTCTTGGAGATCTGTCGGATGTAATCTTCTTTTGCAGTGTGTTTGTCGAGATCCAATGAATTGTGGATTTATGATCAAATTATCTATGAATATTATTTGAATCTTCTTTGAATTCTTATATGCATGATTTGGTATCTTAGTAATTCTCTTCGAACTATCGGTTTGGTTTGGCCAACTAGATTGGCTTTTCTTGCAATGGGAGAAGTGCTTTGCTTTGGGCTCAATCTTGCGGTATCCTCACCCAGTGACAGTATGGGTAACGAGGCACATATTGTATTGTTGCCATCGAGGATAAAAAGATGAGGTTTTCATCATATTGCTTGAGTTAATTCCTCTACATCATGTCATCTTACTTGAAGCGTTACTCTGTTCTTCGTGAACTTAATACTCTTGATGCGGGCAGGAGTCGATCGATGTGTGCATTAATAATACTAGATGCAGGCAGGAGTCGGTCTACTTGATACGGACTTGATGCCTATATTGCATAATCATTGCCTTAGATATCTTCATAACTTTGCACTTTTCTATCAATTGCTCGATAGTAATTTGTTCACCCACCGTGTTATTTGCAATCAAGAGAGAAGCCTCTAGTGAAACCTATGGCCCCCGTGTCTATTTTCCGTCATATTAGTTTCTAATCTACTATTTTTGCAATCTTTTACTTTCCAATCTATAAACCAAAAACCCAAAAATATTTTATCTTTTGTTTATCTATCTCTATCAGATCTCCCTTTTGCAAGTAGCTGTGAAGGGATTGACAACCCCTTTATTGCGTTGGGTGCAAGTTATTTGATTGTTTGTGCATGTATTGGTGATTTGTGCATTCATCTCATACTAGATTGATAACTTGGTTCCCAAACTGAGGGAAATACTTATCTCTACTTTGTTGTATCACCATTTCCTCTTCAAGGGAAAAACCAACGCAAGCTCAAGAAGTAGCAGGAAGGATTTATCGCGCCGTTGCCGCGGAGATCTACGCCAAATCAAGACACACCAAGTACCCATCATAAAACTGTCATCTCATGCATTACATTATTTTCCGTTCGCCTCTTGTTTTCCTCTCCCCCATGCTACCTCTTGAGCTTGCGTTGTATTCCCTCGAAGAGGAAAGGGAGATGCAGCACAGTAGCGTAAGTATTTCCCTTAGTTTTTGAGAACCAAGGTATCAATCCAGTAGGAGACCACGCGCGAGTCCCTCGCACTTGCACAAAAAAATAAGAACTTCACAGCCAACGCGATAAGGGGTTGTCAATCCCTTTACGGTCACTTACGAAAGTGAGATCTGATAGAGATGATAGTTTATATTTTTGGTATTTTTAGTTTAATAAAACAGCAAATAAAAGCGGTAAAAGTAAAGCAGATGTAGATTGATATATTGAGAATAGACCCGGGGGCCATAGTTTTCTCTAGTGGCTTCTCTCATGATAGCGATATTCTACGACGGGTAAACAAATTACTGTCGAGCAATTGATAGAAAAGCGAACAATTATGACACTATCTAGGCATGATCATTGTATATAGGCATCACGTCCGAGACAAGTAGACCGACTCCTGCCTGCATCTACTACTATTACTCCACACATCGACCGCTATCCAGCATGCATCTAGTGTATTGAGTTCATAAGAACAGAGTAACGCCTTAAGCAAGATGACATGATGTAGAGGGATAAACTCAAGCAATATGATATAAACCCCATCTTTTTATCCTCGATGGCAACAATACAATACGTGCCTTGCTTCCCCTACTGTCACTGGGAAAGGACACTACAAGATTGAACCCAAATCCAAGCACTTCTCCCATTGCAAGAACTATAGATCTAGTAGGCCAAACCAAACCAATAATCCGAAGAGACTTGCAAGGATATTATGAGCACACATAAAAAGTTCATAGAAGAACCAAATATCTTTCATAGATAATCTTGATCATAAACTCACAATTCATCGGATCTCGACAAACACACCGCAAAAAGAGATTACGTCGAATATATCTCCTCGAAGACCGAGGAGAACTTTGTATTGAGATCCAAAGAGAGAGAAGAAGCCGTCTAGATACTAGCTATGGACCCGAAGGTCTATGGTAAACTACTGACAACTCATGGTGAGGGCGATGATGATGATGATGAAGGCCTCCGTGAGGGATCCCCCTTCGGTAGAGCTCTGGAACAGGCTCCAAGATGGGATCTCCACGGAAACAGAAGGTATGGCGGTTGAATTAGGGTTTTCTCTCTGTTCACGGAGTTTCTGGGGTACGTAGACTTACATATGAAGAAGGAGGGCACCGGGGGAGTCACGGGGGCTCCACGAGGCTGGGGGCGCGCCCTGGGAAGGGGGGCGCACCCCCCACCCTCGTGGGCCCCTCGTGGCTCTTCTGACGTGGTTCTCAAGTTCATCGTGCGTGATTTCCTCCAAAAATATCTCTCGCGAAGGTTTCATTCCATTTGGACTCCGTTTGATATTCTTTTTCTGCAAAAACCTGAACGGGCAAAAAACAACAATCTGGACTGGGCCTTTGGGTTAGTAGGTTAGTCCCAAAAATGATATAAAAGTGAATGATAAAGCCTATTAAACATCCAAGACTTCATAAATAATAGCATGGAACAATAAAAAATTATAGATACTTTGGAGACGTATCAATCATCCCCAAGCTTAATTCCTGCTCGTCCTCGAGTAGGTAATGAAAAAGAAAGAATTTTTGATGTTTAATGCTAACCAATATAGTTTTTCAATGTAATTCTCTTAATTGTGGCATGAATGTTCAGATCCGAAAGATTCAAGATAAAAGTCTATATTGACATAAGAAATAACAATACTTCAAGCATACTAACAAAGCAATCATGTCTTCTCAAAATACTATGGCTAAAGAAAGTTATCTCTACAAAACCATATAGTGTTGGCTATGCTCCCTCGTTATCACACAAAAATATTCATATCATGCACAACCCCGATTTCAGCCAAGCATTTGTTTTCATACTCTATCTTTTCAAACCTTTCAACTTTCACGCAATACATTAGCGTGACCCATGGATATAGCACTATGGGTGGAATAGAGGTGGTTGTGGAGAAGACAAAAAGTAGGGAGATAGTCTCACATCGACTAGGCATATCAATGGGCTATGGAGATGCCCATCAATAGATATCAATGTGAGTGAGTAGGGATTGCCATGCAACGGATGCACTAGAGCTAAATATGAATGAAATCTCAACAAAAAGAAACTAGTGGGTGTGCATCCAACTTGCTTGCTCACGAAGACCTAGGGCATTTGAGGAAGCCCATCGTTGGAATATAGAAGCCAAGTTTTATAATGAAAATTCCCACTAGTATATGAAAGTGACTAAACATGAGACTCACTACAATGAAGAACATGGTGCTACTTTGAAGCACAAGTGTGGAAAAATATATTAGCAATTGTCCCTTTTTCTTTTTCTTTTTTTCTCTTTTTTGGACCTTTTTTTGGCCTTTTCTTTGGCCTTTTTTTCTTTTTCCTTTTTTTGCGGAGGGGCTTTATAGATTTAGCCTTTCCTCCCATGGGACAATGCTCTAATAATGATGATCGTCACACTTTCATTACAACTCGATATTACAACTCGATACTACAACAACAAAGTATGACTCTATATGAATGCCTCCGGCGGTGTACCGATATGTGCAATGAAACAAGAGTGACATGTATAAAAAATTATGCATGGTGGCTTTGCCACAAATATGATGTCAACTACATGATCATGCAATGGCAATATGACAATATGTTGCGTGTCATATGAACGGAACGGTGGAAAGTTGCATGGCAATATATCTTGGAATGGCTATGGAAATGCCATGATAGGTAGGTATGGTGGCTGTGTTGAGGAACAATATGGTGGCTGTTTTGAGGAAGGATATATAGTGGGTTTATGGCACCGGCGGAAGTTGCACGGTACAAGAGAGGCTAGCAATGGTGGAAGGGTGAGAGTGTGTATAATCCATGGACTCAACATTAGTCATAAGAACTCATATACTTATTGCAAAAATCTACGAGTCATCAAAACAAAGCAATCAACGCATGCTCCTAGGGGGGAGGTTGGTAGGAGTTAACCATCGTGCGCCCCCGACCTCCACACAAAGGTTGGCACTCTACAAATACCCCATGCTATAACTTCGTCACATAGCGGTTCACCATACGTGCATGCTACGAGAATCACTAACCTTAACACAAGTATTTCTCAATTTCATAATAACTCCACTAGCATGACTCTAATATCACTATCCTCATGTCTCAAAAAATTTATCAAGCATCCAACATCTCATTCTATTCAATGCACTTGGTGTGAATTTTTTTACTATATTGACATTGGACGTCTATCATGTGAAGACTAGTTTCTTTTATCCTAAAGACATTACCATGCTGTTTTAATAGACTCTCAAATATATATAAGTTAAGCATGAGAGTTCAACAATTTCTTCAAAATATTATCACCACCGTGCTCTAAAAGATATAAGTGAAGCACTAGAGCAAAAACTATTCAACTCAAAAGATATAAGTGAAGCACATAGAGTGTTCTAACAATTTCTAGGATATATTTAACTCTCTCAAATAGGTGTGTCCAGCAAGGATGATTGTGGCAAACTAACAAGCAAAGACTCAAATTATACAAGACGCTCCAAGCAAAACACATAACATGTTGCGAATAAAAATATAGCTCCAAGTGTAGTTACCTATGGATGAAGACGAAAGAGGGGATGCCTTTCCGGGGCATCCCCAAGATTAGGCTTTTGATTATCTTGAATTTACTTGGGGTGCCATGGACATCCCCAAGCTTAGGCTTTTGCTACTCCTTGTTCCATAGTCCATCAAAGCAATACGCAAAACTTGAAAACTTCACAACACAAAACTTAGACAAAAATTCTCGTGAGCTCCGTTAGTATAAGAAAGCAAACCACTACTCAAAGGTGCAGCAATGAATTCATTCTTTGTTTATATTGGTGTTAAACCTACTGTATTCCAACTTATCTATGGTTCATATCCTCCAATACTACTCATAGATGCATCGGAATAAGCAAACAACACACAAAAAACAGAATCTGTCAAAGACAAAATAGTCTGTAGTAATCTGCAGGTTTCGCCAACTTCTGAACTCCAAAAAATTCAAACTAAATTGTTAAATTTGCGGAATTTGTCTACCAATCATCTGCAAAAAGAATCAACTAAAAATCACGCTCCAGTAAAATCTCACGGCTACTTTAGCCAGCGCTAACCAAGGTTATCAGAATCGCGATTCTGTTATACGATTCTACGACTTTACGATCCAAAATAACCCCTATGATTCCACGATTTTAGTTCATATAATCTACGTTTCTACAATCCTGATAGTGAAGATTCTACGATTTGCGATCTTATCATCGGAGCTCCGATTCGATTCAAAATCGCGATTCTAACAACCTTGGCGCTAACGATTCTGTTTTTCACAGCAAGATCACATAAACTTCACACAAGTCTTCCCAAAGGTTCTACTTGGCACAAACACTAAACAAAACATGAAACCACATCTAATCAGAGGCTAGATGCAATATTTATTCCCTAACAGTAACAAAAACAAAAACATAAAATTGGGTTGCCTCCCAACAAGCGCTATCGTTTTACGCCCCTAGCTAGGCACGATACAAGATAAATCTAGGTATTGCCACCTTTGGAAGGCAATCCATAAGTGGCTCTCATGATAGATTCATATGGTAATTTGATTTTCTTTCTAGGAAAGTGTTCCATGCCTTTCCCTAATGGAAATTGGAATCTAATATTTCCTTCCTTCATATCAATAATTGCACCAATCGTTCTAAGGAAAGGTCTACCAAGAATAATAGGACATGAAGGATTGCAATCTATATCAAGAACAATGAAATCTACGGGCACATAATTCCTATTGGCAACAAAAAGAACATCATTAATTCTTCCCATAAGTTTCTTAATAGTGGAATCCGCAAGATGCAAATTTAAAGAACAATCATCAAGCTCATGGAACCCTAGCAAATCACACAAAGTTTTTGGGATAGTGGAGACACTTGCACCCAAATCACACAAAACATAGCATTCATGATCTTTTATTTTTATTTTGATAGTAGGTTCCCAATCATCATAAAGCTTTCTAGGGATAGAAACTTCCAACTCAAGTTTTTCTTCATAAGATTGCATCAAAGTATCAACTATATGTTTGGTGAAAGCTTTATTTTGAATATAAGCATGTGGAGAATTTAGCACGGATTGCAACAAGGAAATACAATCAATCAAAGAGCAATTATCATAATTGAATCCCTTGAAATCCATCATCGCAATGGACCTCAAAAGGTTTATCCAAATTGGGTAAGGCAAGCAAAGGGGCATGCGTAAGCAAATTCTTAAGCTCATTCAACACGGTATCTTGCGAGGGTCCTCAAATAAAGGGTGCATTCTTCTTACTCAAGACATGTAAATGTCTAGCAATTGTGCTAAAATCCTTCACAAATCATCAATAAAATCTGGCCAAGCCAAGAAAGCTACGCACTTGTTGTAGGTTAGTTGGTTGGGGCCGAGTTTTAATAGCTTCGATATTAGTTTTGTCTACATGCACACCCTTGGAAGAGACATCAAATCTTGGAAAAACAAGTTGGTCTACACCAAATTTGCATTTCTCCATGTTAGCATAGAGTTTCTCTTTGCAAAGAGTTTGCAAGACGGTTCTAAGATGAGTCACATGATCTTGTATAGACTTGTTAAACACAAGGAAATCGCCAAAGTATACAACAACAAAGATGCCAATGTAAGGTCTAAGAACATAATGCATGACTCGCATGAAATTACCGGGTGCTTCGGATAAGCCCGTAGGCATAATGAGCCATTCATATAAGCCAAATTTGGTCTTAAATGCGGTTTTCTACTCATCACCCTCTTGTATGCGGATTTGGTAGTAGCCACTCTTAAGATCAATCTTAGAGAAGATTGTGGCTCCACTAAGCTCATTTAGCATATCATCTAAGCGTGGTATGGGGTGACGGTATCTAACGGTGATAGTATTAGTGGTACGACAATCAGAGCACATGCGATATGAACCATCTTTATTGGGGACAAGGATTACTGGAACGACGTAAGGGCTCAAGCTTTCTCGTACGTGCCCATTGTCGATGAGTTGTTGTACTTGCCGTTGGATCTCCTTGGTTTCTTCGGGGTTCACGTGATATGGTGCTTTGTTAGGAAGAGGTGCTCCGGGGATGAGGTCGGTGCGGTGTTCGATGCCGTGAATAGGAGGTAGACCCAGAGGTAGCTCATCGGGAAATACATCTTAGAATTCCTGCAACAATTGAGACAACAATAAAGGTAGAGGTGGTGAAGTGTTAGGTTGTTTTGCTTCACCTTTGCATAAGAGCACAAAGTGAAGGACACTTGATGGGTTCTCACACACTTCTCTCATCTCACTTTTGGTGGCAAATAGCACTAGGTATTTCTTGTCGCTCATCGTGGAGGCACTCGATTTAGGCTTGTGGATCTCACTCTCCTTTTGGTGGATCACTCTCTCACCATTCTCTCCATGATGGGTAGATACTTGCTTGTCGGCAACCACCTGACTTTGCGACATGGGGCATAGCACGAAGTCTTTGCCCTTCATCTTGAAGCTATAGTGATTGGTACATCCATTGTGGATGACTCCGCGGTCAAATTGCCATGGCCGTCCAAGAAGGAGGTGGCAAACGGACATAGGTACCACATCACACTCCAAGGTGTCCTCATAGGTGCCAATCTTGAATGATACTTGCACGGTGTACTCAACGCGAATGGTGCCAGAGTCGCTAAGCCATTGGACCTTGTAGGGGTGAGGGTGCTTAATCTTGACCAATTGTAGCTTGTCGCATAGCTCTTCACTTTCCAAGTTGTGGCAACTTCCTCCATCGATGATGACCTTGATGGAACCCATTGATACCGTCCTTTGTGTGGAAGATGTGGCAATGTTGGTCCTTGTCTTGTTGGTGTTGAAGTGTCAAGACCATGGAGACAACGAGAGTGGGGCTCAGATCATTGTCACAAAAGACTTGATTTTCTTCATCCTCATTCACTCGACGATGCATGGCCACATGCTCAAGGGCTTCCATTTCATCATCGCTCATAGAGTCATAGGAGCCATCGTGTTGATGATCATATTCTGTATTATTTTGTACTCATATGACTTGTGGCCTCGTGCTTGACATTTGAAGCATTTGATGGAACTTGTCTTGTTGGTATCCTCGGTAGGAGTAGTAGATGATGAAGCTCTCAGCTTGAAGTTGCTCGTAGTAGGAGGACGACTTGATGTTGTCGAAGTCTTGTTACTTGACTTGTCGCCTATCCTTGGAGAGGATTTGGTTGAAGTCGGAGGCTCCGAAGTTGTTGGAGTTTGGTTGTAGGAGCCGTAGTTGGGGTACTTGGAGTACTTGTAGTCCTCTTGTACTTGTCGCTCCTCTTTTGTAGCTTGATGCACGAGCTCAATAAGGTTGGAGTAGGATTGGAAGTCGGCAATTTTCTTGATAGGATGGTTGAGGCCATTCAAGAATCTTGCCATAGTTTGTTCTTCATCTTCCGTGATATTGGCTCGGATCATGGCGATCTTCATTTCTTTTTAATATTCTTCAACGGACTTGGTGCCTTGCTTGAGGAGTTGCAACTTCTTGTATAAGTCGCGGTTATAGTGTGTTGGCACAAAACGCACTCTCATGACATCCTTCATTTGGTTCCAACTAGTGATGGGTGGTTGACCTTTTGCTTCTCACCCCTTAATGACTTGTTCCCACCAAATAAGAACATACTCTTGAAACTCAAGGGATGCCATCGTGATTTTCTTCTCCTCATCATAGTTGTGTAAGCGAAAGATTTTGTCGACTTTCAATTCCCATGAGAGATAGTCTTCGGGATCAATGCTTCCGGAGAACTTTGGCATGGTGAACTTGAGCTTGCCGTAACGGTGCTCTTCATTGTTGGCTTGCCTATTGGGAGGGCGTTCTTGACGCGGAGGATTGTCAATATCAAGTTGTTCTTGGCATGGTTGATTCTCATAGTCTTGTTACTCTTGCCGAACTTGTGGTTCTTGTCTAGGTTGGTGCTCTTGCCGAACTTGTGGTTCTCGTCGAGCTTGTTGCTCTTGATGTGCTTGTGGAGGAGCTTGGCATTGCATTCTTTCTTGATATCACCTTTCTTGAACTTCATCACGAAGTGCTTCTTCTTCTTCACCAGTTTGTCGGTTGCGTGCGGCGACGGCGCGATGTGAATCACGTAGTGCACATTGCGCCTCGAGATCTTGATCTTCTCGCTGTTGTTGTTCTTGATGTTGTGCCTCGGCATCTTGCTCCTCTTGTTGTTGACGTGCTCGCACTTCCTCTTGTTGGCGTAAGCATTGCCTTTCTTGTGCTTGCTCGAGTGTGGCTTTATTTTGACGATGTTGACATTCTTGCTCTTGTGAGCTCTTGCCGTCAAGTGGGTTCCGGCTTGCATGTCGGTCTTGACGCGCGGCTCGATGAAGAGTGTTCGATGTCAGTGTACTTGAGCCGTAGATGGAGTCGGAATGATGACTTGAGCGGCTCCGTCTTTGAGATGAAGAAGTGGAAGAAGGTCGATTGATCATCAAAGTACATAGCTATTCCATTTGAGTAGTGATGTTATTATTGAAGTTGTTGAGTCGGTGAGTAAGAGTCACATCGAAGTATTCTCTTGTGCGCTCTTCGGAATGCCTCAAGTCGGTGGCGAGTAACTCACTGTGTTCTTGCATAGCTTCATTCTCTTGATGTTGAGCTTGTCGAAGACCAAATAGGTGAACCTTGGTGACATAGTTGTTCGGTTCTTGAGGGTCATCGAATAGTGGGTTCGAAGATGTATTTGGCCTATCCATCACCGTGAGCAAATATGTGAGTGGGAGAAGCGAAGAACTATACCAAATGTACCTTAACCGAAGTTGAAGATGGATCAATGATCACTCAATAGTGTAATCCGGAAATAGGACAATTGGTACCAATTCTTGTCGATTCTCACACCTACACAAGTAAAGCCTTTTGAGGAGCTCGACAAGGATAGTGGCACAAAAATTATGCAATTTGTTAGTAAGACTCAATGATGTTGAAAATGATTCACAAATTTGCAAACACAACAAGTAGACCAATAGCAAATAGTGGCACACGGAGACGCACGCACGGATAGATAAATGTGGTTGTGCAACCGAGGATGACCGCAAAATATGGAATCCACGTAAAATTCTCTTATTGCACAACACTAGAGAGACGCTAACCTATTGCTCAATAGGCAGATACGAACTTGTGCACGACCTATAAGAGACAAAACGTAATGACTTTCTATCACAAGTATGCTATATGTGTATGATGTTCTGGTGCTTTTAGCACAAGATGATGTACTGTGATACCATATGAATCTTGAACCACAATGTTGGTCCTTTGCCTATAAGCTTGTTGGTGGCTCTTTTGCTTAAAAGCTTTTTGGCTCTTTCTCTCTTTTGAGCTCTTTCATTGGCCACTTATGCAAGATTCTCTTACAAAGATAGCAATTGTGTATGCAGAACACTGTTGTGGCACTCCAAGATATGATGATATAGTATGCAATGTCTATGACTGTCACTAATGTGCAGAAGTAGCGTGGCTCGACAATACTCAAATGGCTAGTCTCGATAGGGAAGTTATGCAAAAATGGGCTATGAGGGTTACAATGCAATTAGAAGGTAGTAAACAAGGTGTCCTCGATGTTACCGTCCTTGTGGAGGATGAGCGGTGGTGTCGTCGAGGTTGTACCATTCCAAGTTAGCCCAAACACCCGAGGAAATGGAGAAAGAACAACTCAAGTAACCAAGACAAAACGTGTCAAAATTGTTGGAGTGTGTAGCGGGTAAGCAATGGTGGTTGCGAAAAGCGATGGTGGTATGCGGAGGTGGTGTGCGGAAGTGTTGGTGGAGGCCCAAACAAAATTGGCAAAAATTGGCGACAAGGGTTTGCGATGGCAAAGGTTTTGGCTGTGGGTGGCCGGATGTCTGAGTTGCCGGATGTCCGGGGCTCCCGATCCATGATGAACTTGGTGGATCTCGTGGAAAAGAAAAAATTTGGGACAAAATTTCGTGGAAGGAAATGGAGGAAAAGATGGAGAAAAGCTAGATCCACTCGTGGGAAAGAAAATCCATGGATCAAATCCAACATAACTTCATCAAATGGACAAATCGCAAAAAAATGGTATGGCTATTTTTGTGGGGAACTTTTGGAATTGGAAGAAAAACAACAAAATTAGGCTAGAAAACGGGGTGTGGGGCTCCAAATTCGTGATGAACCTATGCTCATGATACCATACGATGCGGGGCGAACCCGATCTAGGCCGATCTTTCATGATTGAGGGGATCCCCACGAAGAACACAAAGAACACGAGGGTGAAATGCGAGGGAAACAAGAGGAAAACACTCAAATCAACAAGAGATGGTCACACATATGCTAGATCCGGAAACACAAAGAGAGATACGCGATCCAAAGTCGACAAAGGATGATACAAGGTAATGAGTTCTATGTGAGGAGGTCTTGAGGGGTCTTCTTCACGAGGAGGTCTTGAATCCACTTGGGGGATCTTCTCCGTAGAGGCCGTGGTCTCTCAAACGAGAAGAACCAAGTGGATGAGCAAAGCTTTATCTCTAAATGAGCTATCACAATGCTAACCCTAGCTAGGGGGAGGGAGAGGTCTATTTATAGTCTAGGAGGGCAAAGGGATACTTGGGCCATGGCCCTTTCACTGTGTGCAGACAGGCGGAGCCGGACGTCCGGGTGTCGGGCCGGATGTCTAGGCCTTCACGAAGTGCCAGATGTCCGGGCACGGGGGCCGGATGTCCGGGAGTGTTTTGTGATGGGTGCCGGATTTCCCGACGGGGGCCGGATGTCCAGGGCCTAGCGTCGGGCTGGATGTCCGGGGCCGAACCGGATGTGCGGGGCCTGGAGACTTCTTCGGTTCCATTGGTCGTTCATCTTCTTCCATGCGCTTGCGGACTTTTTCATCTTCACGAGCACCTCCGAGCGAGTCTTATTGATACCTGAGCATGCATAGCGTTCCTGCTTTAGGTAGTAGCCATGTCTCACATGCATCACACGGAATATCACAAAGGAGATATGTCACCTCTGTCTCGAGAGCTCTTGCACGTGCACGTGTCATGGGTCCATGATGTCTACTATGCAACTTTATTCTTGTAGACTCGTGTTGGTCCTCCAAGCGCAGAGTTTTGTAGGATGGTAGCAATTTTCCCTCAAGTGGATGACCTAAGGTTTATCAATCCGTTGGAGGCGTAGGATGAAGGTGGTCTCTCTCAAGCAACCTTGCAACCAAATAACAAAGAGCCTCTTGTGTCTCCAACACACCCAATACAATGGCAAATTGTATAGGTGCACTAGTTCGGTGAAGAGATGGTGATACAAGTGTAATATGGATAGTAGATATTGATTTTTGTAATAGTAACAATAAAAAACAGCAAGGTAGCAAGTAACAAAAGTGAGCACAAAAGGTATTCCAATGCTTGAAAATGAGGCCTAGGGTCCGTACTTTTGCTTGTGCAATCTCTCAACAATACTAATATAATTGGATCATATAACCCTCCCTCAAAGTGCGATGGAGAATCACTCCAAAGTTCTTATCTAGCGGAGAACATAAGAAGGAATTGTTTGTAGCTATTCTTTTCCGATCGATCTATCAAGAGTTCATACTAAAATAAGTTATTCTTTCCTATCGATCTATCAAGAGTTCATACTAAGATAACACCAAAACATATTCAATTTCATAATACTCAATCCAACAAAAAGAACCTCACACTACTGCAGGAGACTGCTAACGCGACACTACGATCAGAGACCCTTTGCCGAAAACGTGTGCAATGCAATAATTGCAAACGGTGGTGTAAAAAACCGTCAAAAAGGTGCAAAATATTTGCGATGATGGATGCATCAAACACGGTTAAGATTTTAGTTGCGTGTGTGATACAGGGCATATGATTAATCCATTCAAACTGTCTGCGATGAGGCAGAACAACAGAAACGGGCATCCATTACAATGTTTGTGCGATGCGGGACACGCGGTTAATCCATTCGAACTGTTTGCGATGAGGTAGAACAACATAAACGGGCAGCCATATCAATGTGTGTGCGATATACAACATACGGTTAACTCGGATGAAATGTTTGCGGTGAGCCAAAAGAACACAAATGAGTTGTGTAAACAAGATGTGTGTGGTACGTGGCAAACAGCCGACTCGGATGAACTATTTGCGATGAGAAATTACAACACAGACGATCAATACAGTTACTTCGTGTGTGATTCTGTGTGTACAAAAAACTTTGAAAAATTCAAACTAGTTGCTTGCGGTGGCTAGGAGTATCACACACGATGCGTCTGCAAGTACTCGTGTGCGATGATTAGTATGTTACACATATGTTTCCTTATGTGAACATGTGTGTGAATTTGCAATATGGACAGTTAATATGCAAATGCCTTCTGGACATCGGGCACACGCTTAAACTCAATGAACTGTGTACGATACTAATACTTTCCATGAAAATTTATGAACTTGGGTTACACTATTCGACAAAAGGAGGATCTTCGTAACACGGTTTTGACAACCATATGGTCCATGTGTACATACTTAACATAGAAACAAGTATCACATTTTAAGAGGCTAAGGGCCAACAACTATATGGCCCATATCTACATACATAACATATATAGTAATAGCTAGCACATTTTAGGAGGCTGAGGGCCAACAACCACAACTATCCACTGGAAGCAGCTTGATCACGGCAACTCGGCATCTCGTCAATGAAAAGGAAGAGCCCTCCTGTGCCTTGGTAGAGCAGGAGTAGAACAGTGTCTCCAATTTTCCAATATGGATGCATTGCCACGAGAAGCAAGAACTTCTTGATTTGAATGGTTCCATTTTTGCGGGAAATGCAGTACCTTGGAATCACTTTGGAGTTATTAGCAGGCACAAGTGTAATTCGACCATGCCGGGAAATTGATCCAGGAACGGCTACAGGGGGCAATTTCTGTTGACATGTAGAATAAAAAACAATTGTAACATATCGTTGAAGATATATATAGTTTATGAGCATCAACATTAAAATAAGACTTTTTACCAGCGCTTTGTGCACACAATTGGTCTTGTTTAGTGTGTGCACCATAGGTCTAATTAATCTCATCCAAAATCCAGCATTCATACGATGTGCTATCTCTGTCAGATTATCAACAAAGTTTATGACATGCTTCAAGTCCTTCTAGTGACATTTGGTACGCTTAGTAACATACAGATCGTTCAGTATGCATCCAACATATCCTGCTTAAAAGGTGGAAAGGTATTAGTTATTCAGAACATGGCAGACGAATATATAGTGCGCATAAATTGGTAAACATAATTTGTTACTGCCTAGGAACGGAGTCAGAATATGATATCCCAATTGGTTGCTTAAATAGTGATCAATTGGTTGCTTAAATAGTAATATGACAGCATGGAGAAAGTTGAAAGGACACTAACCTCGGTCAGACTTTGATCGGCTGATGACGTTGGGGAAGTAAACATCGATGTTAATTAGACCAGGCTGTGGTGCACGCACTAGAATTTTATTGCCAGCTTTCAGTTCATAACACTTAGACATTTTTTCTCCAAAGGTCCGCATTAAAATAGGAGTGACCATCTTTATTAATTTTTACGCTAACCGTCATTGTCAATCCATGTTGCATTGTCAATATGACATCCTAGGAGTCAAAGTAAAGCCCAAGATTTCCTTCTACTCCTGTTCTTGCAAAGCAAGGGATGTACTGCTTGAAATGAAAATTAAGATCATAAATTAGATATATTGAAATAACCGAACAAGATGCAAATATGGGAGTAACTGATAGAACATATCCATATATAGATGCAAGCAAAGTACAAAAATATAGAATTAAAAAATAGTAAATGTAACAAAGATTTGATGCAAATATATAGATAATGTAGCTACAGACGGTATATGTTCACAAATCCAGGCCATGCCGATCGTGGTAGGTTGAGATTGAACATACCGAGCGCTCCCTGAAGTCATCTGGAATGGTGAGATAGAACTTCGTTCCCGACTGGCCACGACCACAGTTGCCCGGTTTGTGCTCGCACTGTGCACACATGAATGAACACCCACGAATCAGCTAGAACAACAATGATTCCACGGCAATTTCCGCCGGTTGATTCACAGCGACGGACGGACTGTGATAAGAGATGAGTGAATATTTCACCAATTAATTTGATTACCTTCTCCATGAGAATAATCCCCGGCCCAATCCCGCAGAAAATCCCAGTCGACCAGAGTCTAGATGTCGGTGCAGATAGGCGGCGAAAAGCAGTGGAGGCGAAATCCGGTGCCGTTTGGAGCGCGACCTACGCCCGCCGCCAACAACCGTCGAGCTTAGGGTGCAGAGTTGCAGAGGAGTCCGCGGCGAGTTAGTGGGGACGAAGTGGGCGAGGGTTTTCTTTTCCTTTTGCATGTGTAAGTGAACACACACGATTCGCAAAGGCGACGGAGATGAATCGTGTGCGATAGTAAATCATCGAGAATGAATGTGAATCCAAATTTCCTTTGTATTTCATCCATGAGTTTTTTTTCTATGATGAACATAAACCCTGCTAATCACCGTGTTCAAATTTGACACTTTTCCGGGTTCATTTACAATATTTAGGGGATTATGTGCATTTTGTACGCATTAATGCACATAATTCATATTCGAACAATCGGTGCAAGAAAAGGTGCACAAGAACGGTCTCGAAAACCATGCTCGTGCTATACAAAAAATGAAACGCATGGTTGGAAAACATGACGCCTGGTGTGGTTCCATGGTATGGCCTCACCATGCGCTGGTAAAAATTGGAGAATGTTTTCCTTATGTTGTGATGCGCGCCTTTCATAAAACGAACCATCATCCGAGGAAGTTTCATGGTTTCGATGGGGAAATCACCAGAATTGAAGGGGGGGTCCAAATTTCCTTTGTCCTTTGTCCATGAGTTTTTTTCTATGATGAGCATACAACCTACAAATCACTGTGTTCAAATTTGGCACTTTCCCGGATTCATTTGCCATATTTAGGGGATTCTGTGCATTTCCTAGGCATTAATGCCCATAATTCAAGTTCAAACAATCGATGCATGAAAAGGTCCACAAGTGCCATTTAGTAAATTCTCATGCCTTTTACAAGGAATGGATGGATATTTTGATGAAATGTGTGGCAATAGTCAACCACAAATGTTTGTTTGTTGGGTTTTCAACTATAGAAAAAAATGAAATAAATGCTTAAAAACATGACGCCTGGCATGGTGCCATGGTATGACCTCACCATGCCCTGGTAAAAATTTGAGAAGGTTTGGCTTATGTCGTCATGGACGCCCTTCATAAATCGAACCGTCACCGAGGAAGTTCCATGCTTTCGAGAGGGAAAATTCCCAAGATTGAAGGGGAATCCTAATTTCTGTCCTAGTTTGTCATTCAGTTTTTTCCCAACGATCAACATACTGCCTCAAATGCAACGTGTTCAAATTTGACATTTTCTCGGGCTCATTTACCATATTTAGGGGATTATGTGCATTTTCTAGGTATTAATGGACATAATTCAAATTCGAACAATCGGTGCATGAAAAGGTGCACAAGAAAGTCTGGAAAACCATGCTCGTGTTATTTCGCACATTCTCATATCTTTTACAAGGAATGGGCAGATATTTCAAGGAAATGTGTGGCAATAGTCAACCATAAACGTGTCATTTACTCGGTTAACAACTATACAAAAAACGAAATACATGGTTGGAAAACATGACGCCTGACGTGGTGCCATGGTATGGCCTCACCATGCCCTGGTAAAAATTGGAGAATGTTTTCCTTATGTCGTGATGCGCGCCTTTCATAAATCGAACCATCACCGAGGAAGTTTCATGGTTTCAAGGGGGAAATCGCCAAGATTGAAGGGGGGGTCCAAATTTCCTTTGTCCTTTGTCCACGAGTTTTTTACTATGATGAACATATAACCTGCAAATCACCGTGTTCAAATTTGAGATTTTCCCGGGCTCATTTACCATATTTAGGGTATTATGTGCATTTTCTAGGCATTAAAGAACATAATTCAAATTCGAACAATCGGTGCATGAAAAGGTGCACAAGAATGGTTTGGAAAACCATGCTCGTGCCATTTAGTAAATTCTCGTGCCTTTTTCAAGGAATGGACAGATATTTCGATGAAATGTGTGGCAATAGTCAACCACAAATGTCTGTTTGTTGGGTTTTCAACTATAAAAAATGAAATAAATGCTTAAAAACATGACGCCTGGCATGGTGCCTGGTATGACCTCACCATGCCTTGGTAAAATTTTGAGAAGGTTTGGCTTATGTTGTCATGCACGCCCTTCATAAATCGAACCATCACCGAGGAAGTTCCATGCTCGAGAGGGAAAATTCCCAAGATTGTAGGGGAATCCTAATTTCCGTCCTAGTTTGTCATTCAGTTTTTTCCAAAGATCAACATACTGCCTCAAACGCAACATGTTCAAATTTGACACTTTCCCGGGCTCATTTACAATATCTAGGGGATTATGTGCATTTTCTAGGCATTACTGGACATAATTAAAATTTGAACAATCGGTGCACGAAAAGGTGCACAAGAACGGTCTGGAAAACCTTGCTCGTGTTATTTAGCACATTCTCATGCCTTTTACAAGGAATGTGTGGATATTTCAAGGAAATGTGTGGCAATAGTCAACCATAAATGCGTCGTTTGCTCGGTTAACAACTATACAAAAATGAAACACATGGTTGGAAAACATGACGCCTGGCGTGGTGCCATGGTATGGCCTCACCATGCCGTGTTTAAAATTGGAGAATGTTTTCCTTATGTCGTGATGTGCGTCTTTCATAAATCGAACCATCACCGAGGAAGTTTCATGGTTTCAAGGGGGAAATCACCATGATTGAAGGGGGGGGGGGGTCCAAATTTCCTTTGTCCTTCGTCCACGAGTTTTTTATGAACATACAGCCTGTAAATCACCGTGTTCAAATTTGGCACTTTTCCGGGTTCATTTGCCATATTTAGGGGATTATGTGCATTTCCTAAGCATTAATGCGCATAATTCAAGTTCAAACAATTGATGCATGAAAGGTCCACAAGAACGGCCTAGAAAACCATGCTCGTGCTATTTAGTAAATTCTCATGCCTTTTTCAAGGAATGGACAGATATTTCAATGAAATGTGTGGCAATAGTCAACCAGAAATGTCTGTTTGCTGGGTTTTCAACTATAGAAAAAATGAAATAAATGCTTAAAAACATGACGCCTGGCATGGTGCCATGGTATGACCTCACCATGCCTTGGTAAAAATTTGAGAAGGTTTGGCTTATGTTGTCATGCACGCCCTTCATAAATCGAACCATCACCGAGGAAGTTCCATGCTTTCGAAAGGGAAATCCTCAAGATTGAAGGGGAATCCAAATTTTCTTTGTTCTTTGTCCAGAGTGTTTTCTATGATGAGCATACACCCTGCAAATCACCGTGTTCAAATTTGGCATTTTTCCGGGCTCATTTACAATATTTAGGGGATTATGTGCATTTTCTAGGCATTTAGCGCATATAAATCCAATCCAGCTACAGGTGCACGGGTGTGATGTGAAGGACATGGATTGGCGTTCGATCGTGGCGCATCCAACGGCGCACACGCGCGATCCGCGTGGCTGGGGTTCCGGCCAATCATAACGCAACACACAATAGGCTCAGCGCACACTGTTTCCAGAAGCGACAGAGATGAACCTTGTGCGATGATGACCGAGCAAAATTGTAAGGGAAGCCAAATTTCTGTTGTCGTTTGTGATTGAGCTCTTGAATACCACCGCACTGCACGGCTGCCCGGCCCCACTGTCCCAGAGCTCTCTCCAGGCGCCGTCCATGGCACCGCGGTGCACAGTAACTGGTAAGGAAGAGATGGCATCCTGCCACGCTGCGTTCATCGCCGCCCGCGACCGCACACATGGTAAGGAAGCGATGGCATCTCGCTGCGCCGAGTTCATCGCTGCCGGCGGCCAGATAGTTACATGGGCGGACTTTGAGGCTGCCATGGCCGAATGGGTGGTGGATCTAGAGGCGGCCAAAGCCGCACAGAAGGAGCGGAAAAGGCAGAAAGCAGTCAAGAAAAGAGAGACCCACCGCCGCAAGAAAAAAGAGGCCGCACGCCGTGGTGCGGAGAGCTTGGCGGAGATCGAAGCACGGTGGGCTGCCGCCTACAAGGCCGGGATGGAGAACGCCGGCGTCTGGCCAGCATGCCCTGATGGCAGCATGTGAGAAGTAGTTTAAGTTTATAGTATTAGAGAAAATTACCAGTAGTACTTTAAGTTTGTAGTATTAACGTACAATGTCGGTATGAGCATCCTTTGAGGGCTTTGAGCGTTGATTAGCATGTGTGCACGTGTGCGTTTTTTTTTGCGTTAATCATTAGAAGATCACAAAACACACGGTTTCTATGCCGTACCCGTCTGCGTTTTTTGCGTTAATGACCCATAAGTCAGTTACCTGTGTGATATTTCCTAATAAAACAGGCGTACCATTGACTGAAAAAATCAAGTACACGTGTACAATTTTTTGGAGACGGGATCTGCCAACTTTCTTTTTTTTCTCGCACACGAGTATTTTACGCGCTTCATCTGCGTTGTGTGTTTCCCTCGCACAAGTTTCAAATTTTGCACCGAAATTTTCATTAGGCGCGCGATTTCAGAATTTATTCCTCCAACCACATCCCCTTCCCCTCGGTATCCCCCCTCCCTCGTGCGTGCCCCATCGGCATCTCAAACCACCATCGCCGCATCCACAGCTTAAACCACATCTACGTTCTGCTCGGATCTAGTCAGGTAACCCACCGATCTCTATCATGTCCCCGGCCTGATTGCTTAAATGGCGCCTGTGAAACATCCTCATGCCTCCAAATCCCCCCAGCCAGGAGCTGATGGCGGTCCATGGCGTGATGGCCGCTATGCGTGTTGACCCAGAGGAACACCTCGCCTCCGCCGCCGCCGACGACATGGTGCAGGCTCTGGCCCAGATGAAGTCCCCGAGCGACTAGCCCCCAGGTTTTAACAGGTAAGATCTGACCAGCTAAATCTTACCAATACCACTTGAAATGGCTATGATTTGTACGGTTGATGTATTAAGCATGTTCGTGCCTTGTTTATTTCAGTACTACACAGTGTGTGATGTTCAAATATTACCGTGTCCAACTCAATTTCACCAATACCAACAACAAACTTACAATACATGACTCAGGATATCACTAGAGATCCTGCCCATTTCCTATTTTTAGTGGATGCTAACCCTGTTGCACTTAACATGCATGTCCATGTACTTATACAGGGTCATAACGGTCGATGCTTTTGTTTGCCGTCGAGGTGAGCTACATCCCATGTCTTACAATATTTCACATAATTTGTGCAATTGCAGTTTAACTTCTACCCATTTACTGGTTGCTTGTAGGTACACATGCCATTGGCACTGATCCATGCTTCGACTCGGAGGAACAGCTTGCCTCCGTCGTCGCTGACTTTGGGCGAGCTCTGGCCAAGATGAAGTGCCCCAGCAACTACCTCTCAGGACTTACCAAGTATTTACTCACTAGTTCAATCTTACCAATACAAGTTGCAATTAATGGTTATGTTCTGTACGGTCGATGTATTCAACATGTACTAGCAAACATGCCTAACACGTTTTTGCTACTTTCCCTACCTTTTTATAGACATCTGGGCCATTCTCTGCTCTGGCAGCACCTGCCTTGTGATGGTTAAATATGCCAGTTGCATTTTTATTAGTACCGGTTTCAATGTCTATTAAGCCTATTGTAATTAACAGTTGAATCCATTTTTAAATAGTTGCATTTCAATGGCTACAAACTAACAAAACATGACTTAAGATGTTGTTAAGCCTGTTGCAATTAATAGTTGGATCCATTTTTTAATCTGTCCATTTGCTACCATGCTACTCTCTGCAATGAAGATATACTAGAGATGCTGCCCCATTTGCTATTTTTGGTGGATGCTAACCCTGTTGTACCTAACATGCTTGTCCATGTACTTACGCAGGGTCATAACGGCCGATGTTGTTGTTTGCCGTCAAGGTTAGCTGCATCTGATGTCTTACATTATTTCACATCATTTGTGCAATTGCCGTTTAACTTCTACCATTTAATGGTTGCTTGTAGGTACACATGTCAGTGGCAATGATCCACATTTCGACCCAGAGGAACAGCTCGCCTCCGCCGCCGCTGACTTTGGGCGGGCTCCGGCCAAGTTGAAGTGCCCCAGCAACTACCTCTCAGGACTTACTAAGTATGTACCCACCAGTTCAATCTTACCAATACCAGTTGCAATTAATGGTATGTTTTGTACTGTCAATGTATTAAGCATGTTGTAGTAAACATGCCTAACACATTTGAGCTATTTTCCCTACCTTTTTATAGACAACTGGGCCATTATCTAGTCAGGCAGCACCTGCCCTGTGATGTTTAACTCTACCAATTGCATTTTGTCAGTACCGGTTTCAATGGCCATTAAGCCTGTTGCAATTAACAGTTGTATCCATTTTTAAAGAGTAGTATTTCAAGGGCTACAAACTTACAAAACATGAATTAGGATGTTGTTAAGCTTGTTGCAATTAACAGTTGTATCCGTTTTTTAATCCGTCCCTTTGCTACCGTGCTACTCTTTCGAAATGAAGATATCACTACAGATGCTGCCATTTTATTACCATTTGCTATTTTTGGTGGATGTTAACCCTGTTGTAGTTAACATTGGCTTTCCATGTACTTACGCAGGGCTACAATGGGCGATGTTGTTGCTTGCCGGCGAGGTTAGCTGCATCCCATGTCTTATACACCATCTATTCCTAAATATAAGTATTTTTAGAGATCCCAATATAGACTACATAAGGAGCAAAATGAGTGAATCTAGATTTTAATCTAAACTATATCTATAATTCTATGTACATCTGTATGTAGTTCATATTGAAATATCAAAAAAACTGTACTTAGGAACATAGGTAGTTGTATTTTACATCATTTGTGCAATCTCAGTTTAGCTTCTAACATTTACTGGTTGCTTGTACGTACATATATGAGGGGTACTGATCCACGCTTCGATCCCTTTTGCGTATGGGGCAATGAGATATTCATGAACAAGCGTCAAGTGAGGAAGCTAAGAAAGATTGTTAGGCGAAAGAAACGGGTGATTGGAATTAAGCTTTTTATTTACACTTTGTCAAAGACAACAGTGAACTTTAGGATGGTAAGTAAAGTGTTGCCTTTTTTTCCTGCCCACAACAAGTTACTCTATTAGACCTCAGTATTTGATATTTTTCTCTTTTCAGTGGTTTCTGAAGCTATTTACTGAAGATTACCTTGCAAACTACATGACCGGAGTGGAGGCAACTAAGGTTAAAGTATATAATTCATGCTACCATGATAATGCTCTAGAAGTCTTCCTGACGGCGGTGAAGGATGGGCGGGCGATCGTCACAAGGGGTTGGACAAAAGTGGTTCGTGCCTATGGCATGCTGGACGGCACATTATGGGCATTCCGCTTCTTCGACACCGTCGACAGTCAAAATGATTTACGCTTGTCTCTTCACCTTTACCGCCTTTAAATATTGCGGTTCATCATAGTTAATTGATGCCTAATCCTGTAATTACTGAACATGTTGTACTGGCAATTTTATTTATGGATTTGTTGTTGAACCATTGTGCTGATAATTTGAATTGCACGTTCGTATTTCAAAATTTCCAATTAGAATAATAAATTACAGGCAAAAATAAAAATAGAACAGACGGTCATGGACCTTTGCAAACGGTTCTAGTAGTAAATGCGCTTGCGATGGATAGCCCAATGCCACACAGTTTTCTTCATCAAAACATGTGTGATATAGTTGATAAAAGCAAACAGTTAACCAAGGAAGACCGTGCGTGTTAGTCACACCTTTCACACACGAGCCTACACATAGAACTGTGTGGGATTCACGTCCGAACGGAAATGTTTTCCCTGCATTGACTGTGTCGGATGTACATAATAACGGAAACGTATTCCTTGGATTGACTGTGTGTGATATACATACGAACGGAAATGTTTTTCTGGGATTCACCGTGTGGGATGTACATACCTACGCAATTGATTTTCTCAGATTACCGTGTGGGATGTACATACCTACGGAAATGATTTTCTCGGATTACCGTGTGGAATGTACATACCTACGAAAATGATTTGGTTTCCATGCCTCGCCTGATCGCACACGGCCCCAGCCTGGGTCCCTAGAGGCCCTATCCCTGACGATTTCTGGGTCGTGTGGGAAGGACACCCTATCGCACACACTCACTTGGCGACGGTTCCAAATATCGTCGCGGAAAGGGGTAAAAAACTGTTTGTTTAGGACCGACGCGCACTAGTGTCAAAGAGTGCCCCAAGATTTCTACCACATAAACAAATACAAGAACATGCATCAATCCCTATGCAAATATTACCCCAATGTCACCAGAGGAATCCGCACGTTGAGTGCCAAAACACATATCAAGTGAATCAATATGATACCCCATTGTCACCATGGGTATTCATAGCAAGACATGCATCAAGTGTTCTCAAATCCAAAAAAGTATTCAATCCAAAGAAATCTCAAAGGGAAAACTCAATTCATCACAACAAGATAGAGAGGGGAAAACACCATATGATCCGGCTATATTAACAAAGCCCGCGATACATCAAGATTGTACATCTCAAGAACACGAGAGAGAGAGAGAGAGAGAGAGAGAGAGAGAGAGAGAGATTAAACACATAGCTACTGGTACAAACCCTCAGCCCCGAGGGTGGACTACTCCCTCCTCATCATGGTGGCCGTCGAGAAGATGAAGATGGCCACCGGTGATGATTTTCCCCTCCGACGGAGTGCTGGAAAGGGATCTAGTTTGGATCTCGTAGCTGGAACAAAATTTCGTCGACTCCCCAAGGGTTTTAGGAATATTTGGGCATTTATAGAGCGAACAGGCGGTGCGGGAGGCCACCGAGGTGGGAGCAACCCACCTGGGCGCGCCCTGGTGGGTAGTGCCTCCCTCGGGGCACCCCCCCAGGTGCTTCTCTGGCTCATATTGTGTCTTCTGGTCCATAAAAAATCCATGTAAAGTTTCGCTGCATTTGGACTTTGTTTTGCATTGATTTTCTGCCAAGTAAAAAAACAAGCAAAAAACATCACCTGACACTTGGCAGTATGTCAATAGGTTAGTCCCAAAAAATGATATAAAATGATTGTAAAACATCCAAGAATGATAATATAACAACAGGGAACAATCAAAAATTATAGATACGTTGGAGATGTATCAGCATCCCCAAGCTTAATTCCTGCTCGTCCTCGAGTAGGTAAATGGTAAAAACAGAATTTTTGATGTGGCATGCTGCCTATCATGTTCATCACATATTCTTTTCTTTATAGCATGGACAATTGGACTTTTATATGGTTCAAAGCAATAGTCTAGTTTTGACATGAGGACTTTAATACTGAAGCATATCAACAAACAACCATGTATTTTCAAAATATCAATACTAAAGCAAGTTATCCCTAGCCCATCATGCTCAATCATTGATCCATTCATGAAACACACTCGCATATTAGCTACAACCAACGCTCAAGTACGATCATAGTGCCCCTTAGTTGGTGTTTTGTAAGAGAAGATGGAGACTCACATAAAAAAATTGCATAAAGTAAAAGAAAGGCCCTTCGCAGAGGGAAGTAGGGATTAGTAGAGGTGCCAGAGCTCATAGCTTAAATTGAGAGATAATTTTTTTTGGGAGGCATACTTTTCCCGTCAACGAAAATGGCTTAGAGTTTCCAATACTCTCCATGCTAGATATATCATAGGCGGTTTCCAAACAGAAATTAAAGTTTATTCCTTTTTCCACCATTCTTTCACAATCCATGGCTAAACGTATCCACGGGTTCCCTTCATACCAACACTTTCCAAGCAATTTATTATTTGGCAACATAAAGTAAATTTATTTTTCATTTCGGGACTGGGCATCCCTAATACCTTTGTCGTACTCTCGTGCAATGACAAGTGAATAAACACTCATATTGAGAATAACACATCTAGCATGGAAAAATATCGGCCACCCCTCACCGCCTCGTGAGCGGTACGGGCACACAAAAGAGAAGTTTATTTTGAAAATTAGAGATGGACATAATAATTTGCTTAGAACGTCATGGGAATACCGCATATAGGTAGGTATAGTGGACTCATGTGGCAAAACTGGGTTTAAAGAGTTTGGATGCACAAGTAGTATTTATACTTAGTACAAGTGGAGGCTAGAAAATAGATTGAGAAGCGACCAACCAAGAAACGAAGAATCATATAAGCGATCATTGAGAGTAACTAACACCGAATAATGCACCATAAGTAGGATGTAATTTCATTGCATAACTACTGGATTTCGTTCTTGCATAGGTAATCACAAACCTTAACATCAATATTCTTACTAAGACATAATTACTCATTAACATGGCTCACATATCACTATCATCATATCTCAAAACTATTACAAAGAATCAAGTTTATTTTGTCCAATGATCTTCATGATTTTTTATTATATCCTCCTTGGATATCGATCATTTTGGGACTAGTTTCATATGTTGCTTTTGATAAGCTCAAACAAATATAAGTAGAGAACATGAGCATAATTTTTTTCTCTCAAATTAATTTTAAGTGAAGCATGAGAGAATTTCTACAAAAATATTAAAGCACACCGTGCTCAAAAAGATATAAGTGAAGCACTAGAGCAAATGACAAACTACTCCAAAAAGATATAAGTGAAGATCAAAGGAGTAGTTATGTAAATAGGTAGCTATGTGAAGACTCTCTTTTATTTAAAAACTTTCAGATCTAAGTATTTTATTCAAACATCAAGCAAAACAAAACAAAATGACATTTCAAGAATAGCACACATCATGTGAAGAAGCAAAAATTAAGGATCAACCAATACTAACCGATAATTGTTGATGAAGAAAGGTGGGATGCCTACCGGGGCATCCCCAAGCTTAGATGCTTGAGACTTCTTGAAATGTTATCTTGGGATGCCTTGGGCATCCCCAAGCTTGATATTTGTGTCTCCTTAATTCCTCTCATATCACGGTTTCCTAAATCTCAAAAACTGCATCCACAGAAAACTCAACAAGAACTCGTGAGATAAGTTAGTATAAATCAATGCAAAACCTTATCATTCTCTACTGTGGCAAATCACTAAAATTATTATTTAACATTGCATACTAAGTGCCTCTGCATATTTAATACTCCCATCCTCAAATAGAATCATTAAACACGCAAACATAAGCAAACAATGCAAACATAACAGCAATCTGTCTAAACAAGACATTCTGTAAAGAATGCAAGAGGATCCATACTTCTCTAACTCAAAATATTCTACAAATTTAACACACTGTAGAAAAAATTTCATAGCTTTCTGTGCAAAAAGTTTCAACCTTTTATCACATTTTGACTTTTCTCAGGAAATTTTACAACAGCGACAAACTTTCTGTTTTCAAACAGCAACATGTAGATTTGAAAAATAAGCATGGCAAAGGCTATACTTGACATTCTTATTGAAATAAAATTGCAAAACATTATTCTAAATACCAGCAAGCAAATTCTAACAAAATAAAATGACGCTCCAAGCAAAACACATATCATGTGACGAATAGAAGTATAGCTCCAAGTGAGGTTATCGATAATGTTGAAGACGTAAGAGGGGATGCCTTCTGGGGCATCCCCAAGCTTAGTTGCTTGGGTATTCCTTGAATATTACCTTGGGGTGCCTTGGGCATCCCCAAGCTTAGGGTCTTGCCGCTCCTTATTCTCCTCATGTCGATATCTCACCCAAAACTTGAAAACTTCAATCACACAAAACTTAACGGAACTTCGTGAGATGGGTTAGTATGATAAAACAAATCATTCAGTTTGGTACTGTCAAAGACAAGATTCACAATTGTTTCCACACAATGCCTACTGTAGCATATAATTTCTAAAATTTATATTGATCAATATAAGCCATAGAAACTAGAAAACAAGCAAACTATGCATTGAAAACAGAATCTGTCAAAAACAGAACAGTCCGTAATGAACTAGACAACCACCATACTTATTCAACTCTAAAAATTCTGACAAATTAGGAAAACGTATGAAATTTGTATACCAATCATGTGTCAAAATTTCATATAATTATCACGTTCCAGTGATTTATTGAATTTTCTGTGCTGGACGCTAAACTTTCTGTTTTTGCACAGAATCAAATCAACTATCATCCACACTATCCCAAAGGCTTTACTTGGCAATTTATTGGAAAAAAACATGTATAACATGATTACTACAGTAGCTTAACCATGTGAACACACAAAAACATTAGGTATAAGTGTTGGGTTGCCTCCCAACAAGCCATTTTCTTTAATGCATTTTAGCTAGGCATGATGATTTCAATGATGCTCACATAAAAGATATGAATTGAAACATGCAAGAGAGCATCATGAATCACATGGCAAGCACATTTAAGTCTAACCATCTTCCCATGCATAGGGATTTTGTGAGAAAACAATTTATGGGAACAAGAATCAACTAGCATAGGAAGGCAAAACAAGCAATACTTCAAAACTTTCAACATAAAGAGAGGAAACTTGATATTATTGCAATACCCACAAGCATATGTTCCTATCTCATAGTAATTTTCAGTAGCATCATGAATGAACTCAACAATATAGCCACCACATAAATCATTATTTTCATGATGCAAAAGCATAGAAATTTCGCTACTCTCCACATAAGCAAATTTATTTTCATGAATAGTGGTGGGAGCAAACTTAACAAAATAACTATCATGAGATTGAAAATTAAAGTCATGATGACAAGTTTCATGGTTATCATTATTCAATATAGCATACATGTCATCATCATAATCATCATAGATAGCAACTTTGTTATCATAGTCAATTGAAACATCCTCCAAAGTAGTGGATTCATCACTAAATAAAGTCATGACCTCTCCAAATCCACTTTTATCAATATAATCATCATAAATAGGAGGCATGCTACCATTATAACAAATTTCCACATCAAATCTTGGGGGGCTAAAAATATCATTTTCATCAAACATAGCATCCCCAAGCTTATGGCTTTGCATATCGTTAGCATCATGGATATTTAAAGAATTCGTACTAACAACATTGCAATCATGCTCATCGTGTATGCCAAACATTATATAGCATTTTTCTTCTAAAAATTGAGCACAAGTTTCCTTTCCATCATTCTCACGAAAGACATTATAAAGTTTAACAATACGATGCATCCTCAATTCCTTTTTTTCCTTTTATAAACCAAACTAGCGATAGAACAAGAAACTAAAAGATTCAACTGCAAGATCTAAAGATATACCTTCAAGCACTCACCTCCCCGACAGCGGCGCTAGAAAAGAGCTTGATGTCTACTACACAACTTTATTCTTGTAGACTCGTGTTGGGCCTCCAAGCGCAGAGTTTTGTAGGACAGTAGCAATTTTCCCTCAAGTGGATGACCTAAGGTTTATCAATCCGTGGGAGGCGTAGGATGAAGGTGGTCTCTCTCAAGCAACCCTGCAACCAAATAACAAAGAGTATCTTGTGTCCCCAACACACCCAATACAATGGCAAATTGTATAGGTGCACTTGTTCAGCGAAGAGACGGTGATACAAGTGTAATATGAATAGTAGATATTGATTTTTGTAATAATAACAATAAAAAACAGCAAGGTAGCAAGTAACAAAAGTGAGCACAAACGGTATTGCAATGCTTGAAAATGAGGCCTATGGTCCGTACTTTCGCTAGTGCAATCTCTCAACAATACTAATATAATTGGATCATATAACCATCCCTCAAAGTGCAATGAAGAATCACTCCAAAGTTCCTATCTAGCGAAGAACATAAGAAGGACTTGTTTGTAGCTATTCTTTTTTGATCGATCTATCAAGAATTCGTACTAAAATAAGTTATTCTTTCGGATCGATCTATCAAGAGTTCGTACTAAGATAACACCAAAACATATTCAAATTCATAATACTCAATCCAACACAAAGAACCTCAAAGAGTGCCCCAAAATTTCTATCGGAGAAACATAGACAAGAACGTGCATGAACCCCTATGCAAAGATTACCACAATGTCACCGCAGGAATCGTAAGTTGAGTGCCAAAACACATATCAAGCGAATCAATATGATACCCCATTGTCACCACGGGTATTCATAGCAAGACATGCATCAAGTGTTCTCAAATCCATAAAAGTATTTAATCCAAAGAAATCTCAAAGGGAAAACTCAATTCATGACAACAAGATAGAGAGGGGAAAACGCCATATGATCCGACTATATTAAGAAAGCCTGCGATACATCAAGATTGTGCATCTCAAGACCACAAGAGAGAGAGATTAAACACATAGCTACCAGTACAAACCCTCAGCCCCGAGCATGAACTACTCCCTCCTCATCATGGTAGCCATCGGGATGATGAAGATGGCCACCGGTGATGATTTCCCCCTCCGGTCGAGTGTCAGAAAGGGCTCTAGATTGGATCTCATGGATACAAAAGCCTGCGACGGCTGGAACAATATTTCGTCGACTCCCCTAGGGTTTTTGGAATATTTGGGCATTTATAGAGTGGAGAGGCGGTGCGGGAGGCCACCGAGGTGGGCAAAACCCACTTGGGCACGCCTGGGGGGCAGGCACGCCCTGGTGGGTTGTGCCCCCCTTGGGGCACCCCCTAGGTGCTTCTGTGGCCCATATTGTGTTTGGACTTCGTTTGGTATTGACTTTCTGCGAAGTAAAAGACAAGCAAAAAACAGCAACTGGCACTTGGCACTATGTCAATAGGTTAGCCCCAAAAATGATATAAAATGATTGTAAAATGATTGTAAAACATCCAAGAATGATAATATAACAGCATGGAACAATAAAAATTATAGATACATAGGAGACGTATCAGTCCACTTGGCACCTGATGAGACGCTGGTATGTCCATGGGGATGACCATAGGATGCTCCGCATCAGTAGGTATGGGTATATCTACTTGATGAAACACAAGTCTGAAACATTTGAAAAGTTTAAATAATTTCAGAGTGAAGTGGAGAATCCTCGTAACAAGAAAATAAAGTTTCTACGATCTGATCGTGGAGGCGAATATTTGAGTTACGAGTTTGGCCTTAATTTAAAACAATGTGGAATAGTTTCACAACTCATGCCACCTAGAACACCACAGCGTAATGGTGTGTTCGAACGTCCTACCCATACTCTATTAGATATGGTGCGTTCTATGATATCTCTTACCGATTTTCCTTGGGTTATGCATTAGAGACAACACCGTTTAAATTCGTTGGGACAACAGCGTTTGAACTATGGTTTGGCAAGAAACCAAAGTTGTCGTTTCTTAAAGTTTGGGGATGCGACACTGATGCCAAAAGGTTTCAGCTTGATAAGCTTGAACGCAAATCATAAAAGTGCATCTTCATAGGATACCATAAAGAAACAATTGGGTGCACCTTCTACCACATATCCAAAGGCAAGATTTTTGTTGCTAAAATGGGTCATTTCTAGAGAAGGACTTTCTCTCGAAAGAAGTGAGTGGGAGGAAAGTAGAACTTGATGAGGTAATTGTACCTTCTCTCGAATTGGAAATTAGCACATCACAGAAAATTGTTCCCGTGATTGATGAGACCAGATTTCGACAGATGGCTTGAGGCCATAAAATCTGAGATAGGATCCATGTATGATAACAAAGTGTGGACTTTGGTGGACTTGCCCGATGATTGGCTAACCATACAAAATAAACGGATCTTCAAGAAGAAGACTGACGCTGATGGTAATGTTACTGTCTACAAAGCTCGACTTGTTGCAAAAGGTTTTCGACAAGTTCAAGGGGTTGACTACGATGAGACTTGCTCTCCCGTAGCGATGCTTAAGTCTGTCTGAATCATGTTAGCAATTTACGCATTTTATAATTATTAAATCTGGCAAATGGATGTCAAAACTGCATTCCTTAATGGATTCTTAAAGAAGAGTTGTATATGATGCAATCAGAAGGTTTTGTCGATCCTAAAGGTGCTAAAAAAGTGTGCAAGCTCCAGCGATCCATCTATGGACTGGTGCAAGCATCTCGGAGTTGGAATATACGCTTTGATGAGGTGATCAAAGCATATGGTTTTATATAGACTTACAGCGAAGCCTGTATTTATAAGAAAGTGAGTGGGAACTCTGTAGCATTTCTGATATTATATGTGGATGACATATTGTTGATTGTAAATGATATACAATTGCTGGATAGCATAAAAGGATGCTTGAATAAGAATTTTTCGATGAAAGACCTCGGTGAAGTTGCTTATATATTGGGCATCAAGATCTATAGGGATAGATCAAGACTCTTAATAGGACTTTCACAAAGCACATACCTTGACAAAGTTTTGAAGAAGTTCAAAATGGATCAGTCAAAGAAAGGGTTCTTGCCTGTGTTACTAATGGGCCTCTAGCCCCTCGTTGGTTACCCCAAGTGGAAGGCGTGAGATGTAGTGTTGCGGAAGTTTTTCCCTTGGCAAGATACCAAGGATCGAATCCCCAGAGACTCCTAGGTTCAACAAGAAGGTGTCAACTGCTACGGCGCCAGATATTAGCAATCAACGTGGACCTGCACACAGATACAAATAACTTTGCTCCCAACGAGTACAGAGAGGTTGTCAATCCCTCCGGCCTTGTAGTTCACAAAGGATTAAACGCAAATGATAGTAGTGATAGATAATGTTTGCAATAGTAAATAATAGCGAAAAATAAATAGCGGATGTGATCAATGATGGTAATATGGACCGGAGTCTCATGATGTTCACTAGTGATGTCTCTCTCCCAAAAGACGATAAAACAGCTATGTGAGGTAAACGATTTACAGCTGGGCAATTGACAGGACCACGAACGCAAACCAATGCTGACTACATTGCAAGAAAGGTTGAGGTTCAAAGCATGGGCGGTACGCCAAAGTAAGTAGACCGAAATCCATCAATATCTACTACTAATCATCCACCTTGAGATATCTATCCAGAACATCTCGCTGGTATTAAGTTGTGAGTCCCACCCATAGTGTAAACTCAATGCAACAGACAACTGCATTAAAAGAACTTTGCGCAAAGTAAACAATCCTTGCACCCGCGGGCACAAGCACCGTTGTTTTCCCCCTTGTGGCAACAGCACATCCCCTAGACTCATGTTTGTGTCACTCAAGCTAGTCATCGAGGGGCATGAACCCACAATCGAGCATAACGTTCCCTCTTGGAGTCACTACCCATTACTTGGCCAAAGCAATAAATAACAACGGAGAACATGCAAGAATTACTTATGAACATAAATATAAAAGAGGTAGATCAAATATATTACTCAATCACAATCTGAACATAATCTCATAATCCATCGGATCCCAGCAAACTCATCATAGCAACAGCAAAGGATTACATATGTGCCTCGATCATGTAGGGCAGCTCACGAGGACTAATTAGTGAAGCACAAGAACGGGAGGAGAACATCACATAGCTACTGGTCATGGACTCATGGTCCAAGGGAGACTACTCACAACTCATCCGGGAGGCGTCCATGGTGGTGGAGAGGCTCCCGATGATGATCCTCCCCTCCGGCAGGGTGCCGGGAAGAGTTCTCCTGGTGCTCCCGATCTTGGAAGCGGCGGCGGCGGCGGAACAGAGATGAGATCGCGAAAAAGAGTTCCCGTCTCGAGGGTTTCGGAGGACGCTCTAAATATATGCGAAAGGGGGGCACCAGACGGGGCTCGGGGGGCCCAGGCCCCCCCCGGCGCGGCCCAGGGGGGGCGCGCCGCCAGGGCGCCTGGAGCCCTGGTGGCCCCCCGGCTGTCCTTCGGGCGCACGGTAGGTTCTGGAACGCTGATTTTTTATATAATTTTTCTGGATTTTTCCTGGCAGTTCTCGTAATGTGAAAACCTGAAATACAAAAACAGCCGAAAACCGAAACTGGCACTGGGGTGCACTGAGTTAATAGGTTAGTCCAAATATGATCAAAAGTGTATGGAAGTGTATGAATATCATAGAAATATCACCCAAAAGAGGCATGGAGCAAGCAGAAATTATAGATACGTTTTGGACATATCAACATCCCCAAGCTTAATTCCTGCTCGTCCTCGAGTAGGTAAATGATAACAAGAATAATTTCTGTGGTGACATGCTATTAACCATATAGGAATTTTTCATAATCATATGACAAAAGCTTACTGAGACAATGATTCTATAGTAATTAAGTTGCCTCATGGGAAAATCACAAAGGACTGAAAGTTTTACAATATGAAACTGAAACATCAAAAAGATTTGCAATGAACATGATGTGCAAATATGATAAAGTGATATCTAGCTTTCCCCCTTTAGTGAAGCAAAACATAAATGCAGGGGCACGTTCAAGGTTTAAGTGATGACTAGATACAATGATTTCAAAATAAATGATATCACAATCATGCAAAAGACAATGCTACTTTGGGACAATGCACATTACACTTAGAATGAAAATCATGCTCTCAGTAGTTGGTGCTTGAAGAAAGAAGGTGGAGACTCAACATAAAAGTAAAAGAATGGTTATGTGCTAGAGCTTTTTTTATTTTGAAAACATAGAAGCAATTTGTCAACGGTAGTAGTACTTCATATGTGTCATGCATAAGACATCCTATAAGTTGCAAGCCTCATGCATCGAATACCAATAGTGCTCGCACCTTGTCCTAATTAGCTCGGATTTCCATGGATTGTCATTGCATTACATATGTTTCAACCAAGTGTCACAAAGGGGTACCTCTATGCCACCTGTACAAAGGTCCAAGGAGATAAATCGCATTTGATTTCTCGTTTTTGATAGATCTCAACTTGAGGACATCCATACCGGGACAACATAGAAAATAGATAATGGATTCCTCTTTAATGCATAAGCATATTCTCATAAGAGATTGAGTATTAATGTCCAAGCTAAAACTTCCACCATGATACATGGCTTTGGTTGGCGGCCCAATGTTCTTCTCTAACAATATGCATACTCATTCAACTCATGGCAAATCACCCTTACTTCAGACAAGACGAACATGCATAGCAACTCACATGATATTCAACAAAAGTGTGACAGTTGATGGCGTCCCCAGAAACATGGTTACCGCTCAGCAAGCAACTTATAAGAAATAAGATACATAACCAACATATTCTTTACCACAATAGTTTTTAAGCTACTTTCCCATGAGCTATGTATTGCAAAGTTAGTCCGCTTAGTACAGGTGGAGGTTAGCAAAAGACTGGGAGCGACCAACTAAGAGAGCAATGACAGTCATAATCATGCAGAGCGACAACGCAATATTGAATCAGGCATGGTAGTTATATCGCTACTCAGAAATAAAAGATCATCAAGGCTTGACAGACTTTCTTTACAGTCTTAAATATGCGTGAGCATACGCCAAGTCAATCAAAATAAATTCTTGAAGGAAGATATTACTAAACCATACCATATCATAGGCAGACAAATCATGTTGGTACTTCAATAACACATTGGGAACCCCCCCAGCTATTTGAGACTAACCATAAGAAAACCTGAACCACTAAGCGCAATCATGCACGTAGCATCTTTATCATAGACATATCAACCAATGCAATGGAAGCAAACTCTCTTAATAAGGTGAGCATGGTAATTAAAGAGAGTTCAAGCAACCAACTAAACAAAAGCTCTTTGAAAAGATAAGCATGAATACTAAGAGTTGAACATGATAGTAGCTATTTAAAAGACAAAGAACACACACAGCAAAGATAGACATGAAAATTCTATGTTATGTTCTAGGTAGAAGTGGAGCGTGTTTCTCTCCCACATAAAGAACGCTGAGTTCGGACTCGTTATGAAAAACTAAAAAGGAAATTAAAAGCAAGACGCTCCAAGCATAGCACATAACACATGAAGTGATTAAAATATAGTGAAGCGAAAGACGAACTAATAATGTTGATGGAGAAGGGGATGCACGGGGGCATCCCCAAGCTTAGACGCTTGAGTCTCCTTGAATATTTCTTGGGGGTGCACGGGGGCATCCCCAAGCTTGAGCGCTTGACACTCCTGAATCTTTTTATCATCTTCCCTCGCACACTTGAAAATTCCCTTCATACATAACTCCTCATAATCTGAATAGCGAGGTTAGTACCCATAATAAAATAGTTGCACCTTGCTGGAAATAAAGATATTCTTGAAGTTCTACTGTTTCTCAAGATTGCCAAAAGGTTTTTGCAAAGAAAAAGCAAGCTCTTGATTTGCAAAATGAAGGAAAGGCAAAACAGGACAGAATCTGTGAAAAACAGAACAACAGGTAGTAAATGATTTGTTCGGGGTACTTCTGCAACTCAAATCAAAAAACTCAGAACAGATGCACGAAACACAATTATATATAGAACGCTGTCGAAAAAATTCAGACCAAAAAGATTATCTGGTGATTTTATACGAATTTTTCTATCCAAGGACAGAATATGTTTCCTGGACAGCACCTCATAACTTTTGAACTTTCTAGCAATCAGAGGCTATACTTGGCACAAATATGAAAAGCAAAGATACAATGATGATGCTACTGTACTAAACAACATCAAGACACAACAAAAGCAAAATATAAAAATTTATTCATGTGGGCTGCCTCCCAAAAGCGCTTTCTTTTATGCCTTTAAGCTAGGCATAATGCATAGAGATCAAGTTTTATCAAGAGTAAAAGAATAGCTAGCCCGTACAACGGACTCAAAAGGTAACTTGATCTTCTTTCGAGGGAAGTGTTCCATCCCTTTCTTGAGAGGAAAATGAAATTTTATATTACCCTCTTTCATGTCAATGATAGCACCAACGGTGCGTAAAAAGGGACGTCCCAAAATAATTGGACATGAAGGATCACATTCAATATCCATAATAGTGAAATCAACGGGAACATAATTGTCATTGACAATGATAAGAACATCGTCGATCCTCCCCAAAGGTTTCTTTATGGAAGAATCAATGAGACGAACACCAAAAGAACAAGAATCATAAGGTTTCAATTTAAGCATATCATATATTCTTTTGGGCATAACAGAGGTACTAGCACCAACATCACATAATGCATAACAAGGGAAGTCATTCAATTTAATTTTTATCATAGGATCCCAACCATCTTCTAGCTTTCTAGGTATGGAGGCTTCTACTCTAAGTTTCTCCTCCCTAGCTTTGATGAGAGCATTAGTGATATGCTCTGTGAAGGCAAGATTAAGCGTGCTAGTGCGGGGGTCTCTAGACATCTTGTGAAGGAAATCAATAACTTCGGTAAGAGTGCAATTATCAAAATCAAGGTCATTAGCATCAAGTAAAGTGGTAGTGGTGTCCTTTAGGTTCACTTGTTTGGTAGTTTCTATAGTCATAGCATCAGCATTAATAGGTCCAATGGGACCAGGAGTACATTGGGTGCTAAGAGTTTGAACATCCTCAACAACTTGGATAGTAGCAACAGTGTGGTGGGTAGGAAGGCTCTTAATTCTATCTTCCTCCTCCCTTTCTCTATCCCATCTCTCTTTAAGTTTAGCCATCATCCTAATGTTTTCATTAATTTGCACTTGAATAGCATTTATAGGAGTGACTTCCCTCTCCTCAAGAGGAGAACTTTTAATTTTTAGCAATTTTACCTCATTGGCTAAATGGTCTACCTTAAAAGAAAGATCATCTAGTTTATGTAGTTTTTATTCTACACTCTTATTAAAGGCTTTTTGGGTAGTGATGAAATCTTTAAGCATAGTCTCTAGTTCAGTAGTGGAGTTCTTGGTGATAGGATAAGCGTTGTTGTTCCCATAAGAATTAGAGGGGAACGGTCTAGGATTGCTACCAAAATTACTCCTATAAGCATTGTTGTTAAAATTGTTTCTAGAGATAAAATTCACATCTACTTGTTCTTGAGCAATCAAAGAATTTAAAGGAACATCACGAGGATCAACAGAGGATTGCTTCGAAAGTAGAGACATGATCAAGTCAACTTTTTCATTTAAGGAGGAAATCTCCTCGACGGAGTTTACCTTCCTACCTGTTGGAGCGCGTTCGGTGTGCCATTGGGAATAGTTGGTCATCATCTCATCGAGAAGCTTCGTGGCAGCACCAAGTGTAGTTGACATAAAGGTTCCTCCCGCGGCCGAATCTAACAAGTTCCGCGAGGTAAAGTTCAAGCCTGCATAAAATTTTTGGATAACCATCCAAGTAGTCAAACCATGACTAGGGCAGTTCTTGATAAGAGATTTCATACGTTCCCAAGCTTGGGCAACGTGTTCATTTTCCAATTGTTTAAAATTCATTATGTTACTTCTCAGTTGGATAATTATTGCAGGTGGATAGTATTTTCCAATAAAAGCATCTTTGCACTTGTCCCATGAATCTATGCTATTTCTAGGCAAAGACTGAAACCAAATTTTAGCTCCTCCTCTCAAGGAGAAAGGAAAAAGCTTAAGATTAACAATATTACCATCTATTTCTTGGTACTTTTGCATATCACAAAGTTCAACAAAGTTGTTTAAGTGTAAAGCAGCATCATCTCCAGCACCGGAGAATTGATCTTTCATGACTAAGTTCAGTAAAGCAGGTTTAATTTCATATGAAGGTGCTGAAGTGGCAGGTGTAGTGATAGGTGTGCTGATAAAGTCATCATTGTTGTGACTAGTGAAGTCACACAACTTGGTGTTCTCGGTGGAACCCATAGTAGCAAGCAAGCAAGATAACTATTTTTGTGATTTTCGATAAAAGATACTAAAGCAAAAACTGAAAGGTAAACTAACAAGACTAAAAAGCAAAGGTAAAAGATAGCATGCAACTCCCCTATCCTGAAGAGTGGAGTCCCCGGCAACGACGCCAGAAAAACTCCTTGATGGGCCTCTAGCCCCTCATTGGTTACCCCAAGTGGAAGGCGTGAGATGTAGTGTTGCGGAAGTTTTTCCCTTGGCAAGATACCAAGGATCGAATCCCTAGAGACTCCTAGGTTCAACAAGAAGGTGTCAACTGCTACGGTGCCAGATATTAGCAATCAACGTGGACCTGCACACAGATACAAATAAATTTGCTCCCAACGAGTACAGAGAGGTTGTCTGTAGGATCGAAAGTATGTCTAGAGGGGGGGTGATTAGACTACTTGACAATATAAAAAAATCTGCCTTTTGATTATGCAAAGTTTTTGGCAGTTTCACAATTAAGATCAATTCAAGTATCACCCTACACATGCAATTCTAGAGTATAAGCAGCGGAAAGTAAATTGCACATGTAGTAAAGAGAGGTGGAGAAGATCAAACGCAGTTTGGAGACATGAAGATTTTTGTCGTGGTTCCGATAGGTGGTGCTATCGTACATCCACGTTGATGGAGACTTCAACCCACGGAGGGTAACGGCTGCGCGAGTCCACGGAGGGCTCCACCCACGAAGGGTCCACGAAGAAGCAACCTTGTCTATTCCATCATGGCCTACGCCCACGGAGGACTAGCCTTACTCGGGGTAGATCTTCACGAAGTAGGCGATCTCCTTGCCCTTACAAACTTCTTGGTTCAACTCCACATCTCAAAGACGGAGGCTCCCAAGCGACACCTAACCAATCTAGGAGGCACCACCCTCCAAAAGGTAATAGATGTTGTTGATGATGATGAACTCCTTGCTCTTGTGCTTCAAATGATAATCTCCGCAACACTCAACTCTCCTCACTGATATGGCTGTGGTGGAAGAAGGGATTGAGTGGAAAGCAACTTGGGAAGGCTAGAAATCAAGTTTCATATGGTAGGAATGGAATGACTTGATCTCAACACAAGGGTAGGTGGTTCTCTTCTCAGAAAGTGTATGGTAGGAGTGGTAGTACTTTCTGATGGCTCTCCTCACGAATGAAGAGGGGGTGGAGGGGTATATATAGCCTCCACACAAAATCCAACCGTTACACACATAATTGAGCAATCTCGGTGAGACCGAAGTGAAAACTCGGTCAGACCGAAAGTTCAAATATAGTGAACGTTGGGATTTTCGGTGGGACCGAAAATACCATCTCGGTGTGTCCGATGTGAGTCAAAGGTAGGAGCTTGCCATTCTCGGTGGGACCGAAATTAACAACTCGGATATTCCGATATGATGTCAATTGGTTACAGAAGGTTGGCAGTCCAGTTTCGGTGAGACCGAACTCAAAATCAGATGGACCGAAAAATTAGGGTTTGGAAGAATAGCTGAGGTGGTTCATCTCGGTGGGACTGAGTTTGCAGAATCGGTTTGTCCGAGATTACTTATGAGTGTGTTAAGTAGTGAAGGGTGCTGATAGTTGAGGGAGCTAGATCACTAAGCACTTGAGCAACCAGATCATCAACACAACCTCATCCCCTTTTAATAGTATTGGCTTTTCCTATGGACTCAATGTGATCTTTGATCACTAAACCAAAAATAGAGTCTTGAGCTTTTGCCATTGCTTGTCTTAGCATTTTGAGGGGTCCACTTCTTCAGACATTTCCATACCCATATCATCGAACTTCTCTGAAATGATTCTCAAGTAAATATTAGTTCAATGATATATATGTTGTTATTAATTACCAAAACCACCCGGGGATTAGTTGCACTTTCAATCTCCCCCTTTTTGGTAATTGATGACAACATATAGATCAAAGCTTCGACACAAGATATAATCAATGAATAATATCATCGCTTTGAGAAGTATGTGATAAACAAGAGCTCCCCCTAAATTTGTGCATTATTTAAAATTTGCGTTTGAATGCAAATGCAAAATCGATTAGGATTATGGGTCACTCTTCCATGTCACATACATCTTGGTGGAGCGCACAAAATGATAAGAATGAATAACATGCACTCAATCACCAAGACAAGAGTAAATAGCCATACAATAAGGAATAGCATATGATAAGCATTAAGCACACATTAAAGCATAGTATGACCAAGCACTCATTAAGGTAGCATCAAACGTAGTAGCAAGCACACTGAAAGTTTCGAAAGACCAAAAGAAACCAATGTATCTCAAAGGAAACCGGCAAAAGAACGAAAGAGCACTCTCTCTCTCGAAGCCCTATGATCTATACAATTTCTCCCCCTTTGGCAACAAGTTACCAAAAAGTTCGAAAAGGTATAGAGCTAAGCGTCACTGCGGGCTCTGCTGGCGGCTCCCGTCTGGGTAGATGTCGGAGTAGAAATGACGGCATCGGCGAAGACTTCTGCTGATGTCTGCGCTGGAGGAGTGGATGCTGGAGCTGTGGCTGGTGCTGAAGTGGTAGCCCTGGAGTCAGTCACTGGGATAGCTGCAGATCTGGATCCTCTGGGAACCTGAGCAGTCTGGCGATGAGAGTCCTGGACTAGATCATCCTGCATGAGCTCTGCTCTCTCCTGCCTTGCTTCCTCCATGTCTGCCTCAAGCTTGTTGACGGACACCTGAATCTCTGTCAGCTTCACGTCCAGAGCATGGATCTTGTCCTCAACAATCCTCTCTAGGCTTTCCTGAGATTGCTCAATGCTGGCCAGGCGTTGTTCAATCCTCTGGGTAGCTTCAAGAATCTGCTCTCCGAAGCTCTTTGGTTTAGCCGCTGTAGCTGCTGCCTCTTTGTCAGCTTTAGCTTTCTTCGCAGCTTCGATTTTGGCTTGTCCTTCAACTGAGGTTGGATCCTCCTCATCCATCACAACTACGTTGTCCTCATGCTCTGGCTGAAGTGGCAAGTGCTTCCTATCCAACATGAATTTGCCCGTGCCAAACTTGGCATTGATGAGCATCTGAATTTGCGGGGCAAACCCACACGGCCGCTTCTGGTCAGCTGCAGTCCTCTTAATGGTCTCTACCATCAAGTCCATCACCTTGAAAGGTGCCTTCTCATCGAGAATGTGCAGCATGTTGATAGAATAGCCTCGAATCATGCGGTGGTCTCCAGACTTGGGCATCAAGGTATGCCTCAAAATAGTGTTAGTGGTGGTCAGACCTGCCTGGAGATAGTACACTGAGCCAAGCTTCCACCCTTCCAAATCAGCAGCGGGGATCTCCTTGTACATGTTCTTCATGGAATCATGACTCTTCTTAGGAATCCCATAGACATCAATGTCGTCCTTTCTCTGCACTGGAGCATTCAGAAGTTCTGCCCATTCTTCAACAGACGAAGAAAACCTTTGACCTTCAGTCATCCAGGTGATCTTGCCATCAGGATAGAAGTGGGCTGTGGCGTAGAACTGCATGATCATCTCGTCATTCCAAGCTGTCAGCTCTTGACCCACAAAATCAGCAACTCCACATGCAGTAAAGCTCTCATGCACATGGGGAAAGAAGTCTCGGTGCTCTTCACTGTCAATGTATTTCCAGTCAACATACCTGGTGTCAGCAACAATAGGCTTCTTATCCATCAGCACGGTCTCATAGAAGTCCTGCTGCTCTCTGGTGTGGAATCTGGGGTCCACAGCAGTCCTTCTCCTCACGGCATATGGATCAGACTGTCTCCATAGCCTGAGACCTTTATCCTTCCTTGCCTTCATGTCCTCAGCTTGAGGATGAGCATCATTGTGGAGTGGCAACTTAGGACGGAGCTTAAGCAACACATGCTCTTCATCTGACTCAGACGGTGGCATCTCACCTTTGTTCTTCTCAGAAGCTGGAATGCTCCTGGTTGTCCTCTTGGGCTTGGCTGGAGCTGCCTTGGCTTGAGCAGGCTTCTTGGGCTTAGAAGAGGCTTGAGCCCTAATAGCATCACCCATGAACTTAGCTTTCTGAGGAGGAGGCTGGGGTGCATCTTCTTCTTCTTCTTCTTCAGCTGCATCAACTTGAGGTTCAGCATATACTACCCTCTTCCTCTTGGAAGTTTTCTTCACCTTACTTGGAGCTGGCTCTTCCAAGTTTAGCTTCTTTGCAACAGCTGACTGCTTTACCTTGCTTGTGCCTTTCCTCGACTGCTGCCCTTGGTGCTCTTTGGCAACAACATTCCTCTTGGGCTTGGAGGTAACTTCCTCAGCAACGAAGTCAGAGTCCTCATCATCAGAATTTCTCTTCTTCCTGGTTCTGGTGGCTGCAGGAGGCAAACCACTAGGGGTGCTCCTCTCACCATCATCACTGGAACTGCTAGCCTTAGGACTGGTATCTGCCTTTGGAATCTCTGCAAACGGTGATTCAGACCTGTTCTGGCTGTCACTGACATCTGACATGGCTGACAACCTGTGAAAAGATAAGGTATAGGCAGAGTAGAAGAGTTATCACAACTGCAGAGGTTTTTGCAAAAAAATGAGTTCAAGTCTTAGTTTTGAGTTTTCACAGAATGCATTTCGGTCAAACCGATTTTAAGTTTCGGTGAATCCGAAGTGTATACAGAGGCCTACACACCACTTTCGGTCAGACCGAAATGGGTTTCGGTCCTACCGAAACACTAGGGTTTCACTGAAACTAAGTTTCGGTCACACCGATTTGCACAACTCGGTTAGACCGAATGGTGCAGTGCAATGGCCAGAGGCCAAATCGGTCATTCCGAGTTTCAAAATCGGCTTCACCGAGATGTGTTCCGTGGAAACCTAAACCTAAGAATTTCGCTCGAAACTAGAGGATCTGATCTGATGTTTAGGGAATATCTCAAACGTGGATAGATTCATGGCAAACCAATCGTGCAAGAATCAGATGGGGAGCACGAAAGGGATCGGGACTCACCCTAACTTGGTGGAGTCCCTCTACGGCGGCAACGGCGCGGAGAGGATTACCGTTGACGGCGGCGGAGACCTGCGGCGAGGGCGCACAGGCGACGACGGCAACGATCCGAAGACCAGGGCGACGGCAGCAGGGGACTTGGGGGCGAAACGGTTTGAAGAGTTAAATCGCGCGCAGCCCTCAGGTATATATATCCCCATACTGTCGGTGGGACCGAGTTGAAAAACTCGGTGACACCAAAATGGCTAACTGCTGTGCAGTTATTCATATCGGTCACGCCGAGATTTTAAACTCGGTTTCACCGAGATGAAACCTAGATCAGTCTAAGCGTTTCGGTTGGACCGAGATGGAAAAGCCGGTCATACCGAAATGGACTTAGAAGGTTTTGGAAGTCAGCCTTAGACGGATCGGTGGCTCCGAGTGCTCCTCACTCGGAGGGTCCGAAAATGACTTGTTCAAAGTTGTGATATGAGCATGAATAGAATTTGAGACAAGAAAGCATAGATAGCTAGGGGAGGTGCTTAGGCATTCTTGTCCATCCATTTGGCCAGAAAAATCAAAACAATCAAAACAACAATTGGATGTCCTTGAATGGATAAAATCATGCATTCAACATGCTCACACAATAAGATAGCAACTGAAATATGTGTCAAACATGCACAACCAATACTCTAGCTACTAGCACACAAATTGTCGATGACTAGGTCATCTATATATGAGTATTTTGACTTAGGAGCCAAATGAGAACATTTGATCATAGGTCATACTCATCGTTTAAGCACAAGTGGGGTTACCACTTTTACATAAAGCATTTATGTGTTCACATCATTTGGAGATGCTTTAGCTCAATTTTTAGAGCAAAGCTCCCCCTAGATGTGAGAACCCCTTTTAAAGGGTCAAACTAACCTTGGGTTGTCGTAGAAGACTTCATGTAGATGTTGAAGATGTGGATGCTCAATGTTGATGTAGATCATCAAGAGTTGGGAGCTATCCTTTGGATTAGGGCACTTTCAATACCTACATGGGTTAGTCCCACAAGGAACAAACAAGAATATCCATAGACATAGATTGAAGTACACAAAAGATGATGTCCATGAAAGCAATGATTACCTTGTCCCTTGACTTACCAACAAGAGGGTTTGTGACTCCATGAACTAGTGCATGATGTGGAAGTGATTGCACAAGTTCTTGCCAAAATGAATATGAGTGAAGTTTGTTGGCGGAGTCACCCTCAAGAACCTTCTAGTTCTTCTTCTTTGGGATCCACATCATCTTGATGGGAATCCTTGGGGTTGTAGTTGAGCTTGACGAAGTAGAACTTGATGTGTCCTTGGGAACCCACTTGACCATGGCTTGAGGTGCTTCAATGAATGCATCAATCTCCTCTTGAAGCTTGTCCTTGGCCTTTAGCTTGTGGTCTTGTGGTAGAAGGTCATCTTGAGCTTGTTCCACATTGGAAGAAGTAGGATCATACTTCTCCTTTTGTAAAACAAACTGTGGAGTAGGGTATTGACCTTCTTCCCACTCAACTCCTTCGGCGTTGAACTTTCGCTCAAAACCAATCCCTTGATTCTTCCGGTGCCTTCCTTGTTTGCGAACAATCTCCTCAAAGTTCTTGCTTCCGGCAAGACTCTTGTAGACACCTTTCTCTATGATTTCCTTCAATAAGCTATTTTCTTGCTCAAGTGTAACTTGGCTTGAAACATTGTTAGTGGAATCAAGAGAACTACTAGAAGCAACAATATTGGATTTAACATGGTTATTGTTACTACTAGAGGAAGAATTTTTCTTATGCTTGTCATGTTTAGTCTTAATAGGTGGCAAGAAATTAGACAAGAGAAGTCGTTTGGCAAGATATGAAGAACTCTTCTTTCGAAGATCGTCATTGATCGCTTTTAGAAACTCATGTTCTTGCTCTAGAGTGAGCTTCTCGAAGCGTAGCTTCTCATGAGATCTTAGGAGCTCTCTATGATCTTCTTGAGTTGTTTCATGAGCTAACTTAAGAGTGTTTAGTTCTTTAGTTCGACGCTCAATCTCCTTCATAGCATTGTCATTCGACTCTTCTCGACTATAAAGACTACTAGCATTTTCATCATTACTAAGCTCACTAGATTTATCATGCAAGAGCTCATCTTCACCGAGCAAGTCATCCTCATCACTATCAAAGTCAATGAATTCAGGGTGTGTTACCTTGGGGCCTTTAGCCATGAAGCATCTTCCAATTCCCTCATTTGGTGAATCAAATAAGTCGTAGGAGTTGGAGTTGGAGGATACGAGTGCAAGTCCGGCAACACCTTCATCTTGACTGTAGTCGGAGTCGGAGTGATAGCTTCCATCGGATTGATTGTCGGAGTCGGAGCCGGAGACCCATTCACCTACATGAGCTTGATGTCTTCTTCTTGTGTAGCTCCTTGATGACTTGTCTTTCCTCTCCGAATCCTTGCTTCTCCGAGAGGGTCTTCGTTCATAACGATCATCTCTACTCCTTCTCTCTCTCCGAGGTGACTCATCTCTTGCTCTTCTTCTTGGACATTCTTCTCTTCTCTTGTGGGGAGCCGTACACTCATTTGAGAAGTGTCCGGGTCTTCCACAATTGTAGCAGTTTCGATCACGACTAGAAGATCTCTTTTCATCATATGATCTAGACTTTGAGCTTCTTTCTTTGCCTCTATTCTTGTAGAACTTGTTGAAGTTCTTAACCATTAGGCTTATCTCTTCATTGGAAATTAACTTGTCACTTGAGGTAGTGGGAGCATCACTTGTAGCTTTGTAGGCACCACTTGACTTGTTGTGAAGCTCTTCCTTATCCTTAAGTGTCATCTCATGAGCAACAATTCTTCCAATGACTTCAGTTGGCTTGAGAGTCTTGTAGTTTGGCATCATTTGGATCAAAGTGCACACGGTGTCATACTTTCCATCCAAAGCTCTTAGAATCTTCTTGATGATGAATCGGTCGGTCATTTCTTCGCTTCCTAAGCCGGCAATCTCATTTGTGATGAGAGCAAGCCTAGAGTACATTTCAGCGACTCCTTCACCATCCTTCATCTTGAACTTGTCAAGTTGACCTTGAAGAATATCTAGCTTTGATTCCTTCACAGATTCAGTACCTTCGTGCATTTCAACCAAAGTATCCCAAATCTCTTTAGCATTCTCAAGACGGCTGATTTTGTTGAACTCCTCGGGACACAAAGCATTGAAGAGAATGTCACAAGCTTGATCATTGTTTTGTAACATCCGCAACTCTTCCGGTGTAGCTTCGCGATCCGGAACTTTTCCTTCTTCGAAGAAATCACCTTGCATACCAACACAAATAATGCCCCATGCGGCTGGGTTATGACCAAGAATATGCATTTTCATTTTATGCTTCCAACCAGCAAAATTTGTACCATCAAAGTAAGGACCTCTACGATAATTACCCTCACTAGACGCCATACTCTCCTAGGTTGTGAAACCAAGCTTATGGAGTCCAATGCAATGGAAACCAAAACAATGGAGACCAAAGCTCTGATACCACTTGTAGGATCGAAAGTATGTCTAGAGGGGGGGTGATTAGACTACTTGACAATATAAAAAAATCTGCCTTTTGATTATGCAAAGTTTTTGGCAGTTTCACAATTAAGATCAATTCAAGTATCACCCTACACATGCAATTCTAGAGTATAAGCAGCGGAAAGTAAATTGCACATGTAGTAAAGAGAGGTGGAGAAGATCAAACGCAGTTTGGAGACACGAAGATTTTTGTCGTGGTTCCGATAGGTGGTGCTATCGTACATCCACGTTGATGGAGACTTCAACCCACGGAGGGTAACGGCTGCGCGAGTCCACGGAGGGCTCCACCCATGAAGGGTCCACGAAGAAGCAACCTTGTCTATTCCATCATGGCCTACGCCCACGGAGGACTAGCCTTACTCGGGGTAGATCTTCACGAAGTAGGCGATCTCCTTGCCCTTACAAACTTCTTGGTTCAACTCCACATCTCAAAGACGGAGGCTCCCAAGCGACACCTAACCAATCTAGGAGGCACCACCCTCCAAAAGGTAATAGATGTTGTTGATGATGATGAACTCCTTGCTCTTGTGCTTCAAATGATAATCTCCCCAACACTCAACTCTCCTCACTAATATGGCTGTGGTGGAAGAAGGGATTGAGTGGAAAGCAACTTGGGAAGGCTAGAAATCAAGTTTCATATGGTAGGAATGGAATGACTTGATCTCAACACAAGGGTAGGTGGTTCTCTTCTCAGAAAGTGTATGGTAGGAGTGGTAGTACTTTCTGATGGCTCTCCTCACGAATGAAGAGGGGGTGGAGGGGTATATATAGCCTCCACACAAAATCCAACCGTTACACACATAATTGAGCAATCTCGGTGAGACCGAAGTGAAAACTCGGTCAGACCGAAAGTTCAAATATAGTGAACGTTGGGATTTTCGGTGGGACCGAAAATACCATCTCGGTGTGTCCGATGTGAGTCAAAGGTAGGAGCTTGCCATTCTCGGTGGGACCGAAATTAACAACTCAGATATTCCGATATGATGTCAATTGGTTACAGAAGGTTGGCAGTCCAGTTTTGGTGAGACTGAACTCAAAATCGGATGGACCGAAAAATTAGGGTTTGGAAGAATAGCTGAGGTGGTTCATCTCGGTGGGACTGAGTTTGCAGAATCGGTTTGTCCGAGATTACTTATGAGTGTGTTAAGTAGTGAAGGGTGCTGATAGTTGAGGGAGCTAGATCACTAAGCACTTGAGCAACCAGATCATCAACACAACCTCATCCCTTTTAATAGTATTGGCTTTTCCTATGGACTCAATGTGATCTTTGATCACTAAACCAAAAATAGAGTCTTGAGCTTTTGCCAATGCTTGACTTAGCATTTTGAGGGGTCCACTTCTTCAGACATTTCCATACCCATATCATCGAACTTCTCTGAAATGATTCTCAAGTAAATATTAGTTCAATGATATATATGTTGTTATTAATTACCAAAACCACCCGGGGATTAGTTGCACTTTCATTGTCAATCCCTCCGGCCTTGTAGTTCACAAAGGATCAAACGCAAATGATAGTAGTGATAGATAATGTTTGCAATAGTAAATAATAGCGAAAAATAAATAGCGGATGTGATCAATGATGGTAATATGGACCGGAGTCTCATGATGTTCACTAGTGATGTCTCTCTCCCAAAAGACGATAAAACAGCTATGTGAGGTAAACGAATTACAGCTGGGCAATTGACAGGACCACGAACGCAAACCAATGCTGACTACATTGCAAGAAAGGTTGAGGTTCAAAGCATGGGCGGTACGCCAAAGTAAGTAGACCAAAATCCATCAATATCTACTACTAATCATCCACCTTGAGATATCTATCCAGATAATCTCGCTGGTATTAAGTTGCGAGTCCCACCCATAGTGTAAACTCAATGCAACAGACAACTGCATTAAAAGAACTTTGCGTAAAGTAAACAATCCTTGCACCCGCGGGCACAAGCACCGTTGTTTTCCCCCTTGTGGCAACAACACATCCCCTAGACTCATTTTCTGTCACTCAAGCTAGTCATCGAGGGGCATGAACCAATCGAGCATAACGTTCCCTCTTGGAGTCACTACCCATTACTTGGCCAAAGCAATAAATAACAATGGAGAACATGCAAGAATTACTTATGAACATAAATATAAAAGAGGTAGATCAAATATATTACTCAATCACAATCTGAACATAATCTCATAATCCATCGGATCCCAGCAAACTCATCATAGCAACAGCATAAGGATTACATATGTGCCTCGATCATGTAGGGCAGCTCACGAGGACTAATTAGTGAAGCACAAGAACGGGAGGAGAACATCACATAGCTACTGGTCATGGACTCATGGTCCAAGGGAGACTACTCACAACTCATCCGGGAGGCGTCCATGGTGGTGGAGAGGATCCCAATGATGATCCTCCCCTCCGGCAGGGTGCCGGGAAGAGTTCTCCTGGTGCTCCCGATCTTGGAAGCGGCGGCGGCGGCGGAACAGAGATGAGATCGCGAAAAAGAGTTCCCGTCTCGAGGGTTTCGGATGACGCTCTAAATATATGCCAAAGGGGGGCACCAGACGGGGCTCGGGGGGCCCAGGCGCCCCCCCAGCGCGGCTCAGGGGGGCGCGCCGCCAGGGCGCCTGGAGCCCTGGTGCCCCCCCCGGCTGTCCTTCGGGCGCACGGTAGGTTCTGGAACGCTGATTTTTTATATAATTTTTCTCGATTTTTCCTGGCAGTTCTCGTAATGTGAAAACCTGAAATACAAAAACTGCCGAAAACAGAAACTGGCACTGGGGTGCACTGAGTTAATAGGTTAGTCCAAATATGATCAAAAGTGTATGGAAGTGTATGAATATCATAGCAATATCACCCAAAAGAGGCATGGAGCAAGCAGAAATTATAGATACGTTTTGGACGTATCAGTTACAAGGTGTGAAATTGAGCCATACTCAAAGCCCGACCACTGCAGAAGATTGAGAGAAAATGAAAGTCATTCCCTATGCCTCAGCCATAGGTTATATCATGTATGCTATTCTATGTATCAGACCTGATGTGTGAATTGCCATAAGTTTGGCAGGTAGGTACCAAAGTAATCCAGGAGTGGATCCCTGGACAGCGGTCAAGAACATCCTGAAGTACCTGAAAGGGACCAAGGATATGTTTCTCGTTTATGGAGGTGACGAAGAGCTCGTTGTAAATGGTTACATCGATGCTAGCTTCGACACTGATCCGGATGACTCTAAGTCACAAACCGGATACGTATTTATATTGAATGGTGGAGCTGTCAGTTGGTGCAGTTCCAAGCAGAGCGTCGTGACGGGATCTGTGTGTGAAGCGGAATACATAGCTACTTTGGAAGCAGCACATGAAGAAGTCTGGACAAAAGAGTTCATATCCGATCTGGGTGTAATACCCAGTGCATCGGGTCCAATGAAAATCCTTTGTGACAACACTGGAGCAATTTCCTTAGCGAAGTGTCGGGGTATAACCACGGCCACCTATGGGATAGAGGTCCCTTTTGGTTCGGCAAGGTGACGGGCACGTCGCACAAAGAGCAGAGAAGCATCGAGCGGCACGTCAGGGAGCACATGAGCAATATTTACCCATGTACGGGCCGCCGCGAGGTGTAAAGCCCTACTCCTGATTTGGTGAATTTATGGTGGAAATGGTGGAAAATGAACACGCCACTCTTGCCCGACAAGGTTACCTCGGGGTGAGAGTGGTCGCGCGTATGAGAGTGTGCGGGTTCGAATGGCAGAATCCTTTCTACGGTTGCCATGGGCCTCCTTTTATAGGTTAAGGGGTCACCACAATGGCAAATTAGTCTTTTTAGGCTGATTAGATAGCAAACAGTGTTATCATACCTAACTCTGTAACTGACAGAGTGCATTAATTGCACCGCTTAGTGTCACATCACAGCTCGCCCGACAAGGCTTGTCAGGATCGTCTTGCCAGCTACGTTATTGTTTGCTTGACACGTCTCTGGACTGGTGTCATTTGGTGGTTCTTGTGGTAGGAGATGGGTGCAACCAAAGTAGGTACAGAAGACAAGTAGGTCTTCAACTCTTGTAATGCTAAATCTGCTTCCCGGATCCATTTCATGGGTCATGCCTTCTTCAAGGCCTTAAAGAATGGCAGGGCACGCTCGGCATACTTGGAGCAGCGTGGCAACGCACCCAGTCAAACGCCTGACATCTTTCACTGTCTTTGGTGCTTGGATCTATTCAATGGCTTTGATCTTGTCTGGGCTGGCCTCTATACCACAGTGGGATACGAAGAAACCAAGCAGCTTGTCGGAGGGAACTCCAAACACACACTTATCCGGGTTTAGCTTCAAGTTGATCTTGCGCAAATTGGTAAATGTCTCTTCTAAATCTTGGATGGGGGTTGATTTGTCCTTAGTTTTGACCACTATGTTATCCATATATGCTTCAATATTCTTGTGCAACTGTGGCTCAAAACCAATCTGGATAGCTCTTGAAAAGGTAGACCCAGCACTCTTCAATCTGAAAGGCATACGCACAAAGTAGTAAGTACCACATGGGGTGATGAATGAGGTCTTCTCTTCATCTTCCTTGGACATGAAAATATGATGATATCCAGAATATGCATCCAGAAAAGAGAGCAGATCACAACCCGAGGTGGAGTCCACTATCTGGTCGATGTGCGGCAAGGGAAATGGATCCTTTGGGCAGGCCTTGTTTAGATCAGTGAAGTCTATGCACAACCTCCACTTTCTATTGGCCTTGCACACAACCACTGGATTTGCCAACCATGTTGGGTGTAAAACTCCTCTGACCAAACCAGCTGCTTCGAGTTTCTTAATCTCATCGGCAATAAACTATTACCATTCCAAGGCTTGCTTCCAGACCTTTTTCTTGACGGGTCGGGCATGCGGGCAGACAACAAGGTGGTGCTCGATTACCTCCCTGGGAACACCAGGGATGTCAGATGGTTGCCAGGCAAACACATCGACATTCGCCCGCAGGAAGGAAATGAGCGCGCTTTCCTATTTGTCATCGAGGGTGCCACTGATGGTAAAGGTACCATCCGCACCATCCAGCCCAGCCGGGATCTTTTTTACAGCAGGTGCGGCAACCTTGGACCTCTTACTGTTAGAGCTCTCCGGCAAATCATCCGCATGCAGAATATACCCCGGAAAGGTGGGTTTCCCGGGTCCCTTGCCGGGGCTCAGAAATTTTTCCCTCTTTGTCTCGCTCTCCTTGGCGGGACGAGTGATCTCTGTGGCCTCTGCCGCAACTGCATCCCTTTACATCTCACCTACGCAAATGATTGCGTCCTTCTCTTCTGATGGAATGGATAGGACTCCCATGGGCCCTGGTATCTTCAATATGTAAGCATAGTGGTATGCTTCCATGAACTTAGCCAGAGTTGGTCGTCCAAGTATTCCATTGTACGGCAGGGGGAGGTCCACCACATCAAACACAACCTTCTCCATCTTGTAGTTCAGTTCTCCCCCAAATGTCGGACTGGAAAGCTGCTATCACTATTGTCGGGTGGATGTCTGGTATGTTTCTGTGGACTCTGGTAAACCTCTGCATGTACTTCCACAGAGTCTCTCCTTCTTTCTGCGGTAGCAATTGTAAATCGCTGGGCCGCCCTGGTTCTTGGCGGCTGTCGGTGAAGGCGCCAACGAACTCATGGTACAGGTCAGCCCAAGACGATATGGAGTTCTCCGGCAGATGCATCAACCAAGATCTCACATTAGGCTTAAGTGCTAATGGAAAATAGTTGGTAAATACCTTTTCATCTCTTCCCCCGGTAGCTTGAACAGCGATGGTGTAGATGCTCAAGAACTCTGTCGGGTTCAGCTTCCCATCGTACTTCTCTGGGATCTCGGGATTGAACGTGCGAGCGAACGAACAACGGACTTGCCGCATCTCCCGGGTGAATGCAGGGCATCCCGCCTCAAAAGGCAAGTACCCGCCCCCACCGAGCGTGGGCTCGCCGACGTTGGAGCCATCGCGCCCGTCGAGCTGGCAGTGGTCATCACGGCATTGGTCAATGGTGACGCACGCATGCTCCCTCTGCCTGCCCTCCAGGGCTCATTGTTGGCCTTGATGCGCCCGTGGATCCGATGAAGCCATTGAGACGTCGTCGGGCTCCTGGGTGCGTAACCCCCACGCCAGTGGTCGTGGCGGGGACTGCACCATGGGAGTGGCACCCTCGACACGGCCAGCAGCGTGGGCCGTTGCCGTCGCTTGGGGAGGCCATGGCGTGCGAGCCTACCACGATCTCTCCGCTTCGGCGAAGCCAATCAAACTTTCGATGGTGGCTCGCCACTCATCCATCTGATCGGCTGCTGGCGGGAATCTCAACAACAGCTAAGCCCGCGCCATAGCCGCTGACGCAGTTCTTGGGGGTGATGATGACGTTGACCGTAAGGTCGCTTGGCTCCTGGCAGTGCCAGCAGCTGCTGCGCCATGCTCTCGTTGCTGGGAGCCAACCGCTTGGACGGTGTGGTGACGAGGTGGAGGCACTCGCCCATTGGGCGCAGCAGTCGGGTCCACCCGTCCTGGGAGTGGTGCAAGCTCCAAGGCTACACCAGCAATGGGGGCGGCCGGGGAGTTGCGATTCGCCCGAGAACAAGCAGCATTGCCGACGATGTGCCCGTCGGTTGGACGAGGATGCCCAGAAGGGAGGACTTCCCCGCTCGTACCACGCGGGACGTCACCGCTGGAGCGTAGCTGGTGTTGTTCTTCTTCGACATTTCTGGCTTCCACTTCGGCCATGGGAGAGGCGGTGACGACGCCGCCTACGTCGACCACGTCTCCCTCCGCATCCGTGTTTCCGTGCTCCTCCTCACGCCCCGCATTGTCAGTGGACGCGGGTGGCGGGACCCGTGAGGAGGACGAACGGGCCGCAGCGCCGGACTTCTTCTTGGGTGCCATGGTGGATGGAGCCAAAGAAGACGAAGTTGGCGATGAAGATGACGCGCTGTTGACACTCTCGGGTTCGCGCAAGTGATCCCCCAACCTAGCACGCCAAAGATGTCGGGGTATAACCACAGCCACCTATGGGATAGATGTCCCTTTTGGTTCAGTAAGGGGACGGGCACATTGCACAAAGAGTGGAGAAGCGTCGAGTGGCTCATTAGGGAGCACACGATAAATCTTTACCCAGGTTCGGGCCACCGCGAGGCGTAAAACCCTACTCCTACTTTGGTGGATTGATGGTGGAAATGGTGGAAAATGAACAAGCCACTCTTTCCCGGCAAGGTTGCCTCGGGGTGAGAGTGGTCGCGCGTATGAGAGTGTGCGGGTTCGAATGGCCGAATACTTTCTATGGTTGCCATGGGCCTTCATTGATAGGTTAAGGGGTCACCACAGTGACAAATCAGTCTTTTTAGGCTGATTAGATAACAAACAATGCTATCATACCCAACTCCACAGCTAGCAGAGTGCATTAAATGCACCGCTTCGTGTCACATCACAGCTCGTCCGGCAAGCCTTGTCGGGCTCGTCTTGCTAGCTATGTTATTGTTTGCTTGACACGTCTCTGGACGGGTGTCATTTGGTGGTTTTTGTGGTAGGAGATGGCTGCCACATATCCAGGGGTGGCCACTAAGCCACCTTAAAGCTTGACACCACACTGATTGGCTATGGGTGTTTCCGCAAGGTGGAGTTTTACCTCTGCATGCCCCGGCAAGCCTGCCGGGGTGGTCCTGGTGACTTGCTATTGGGTGAGTCCGGCTCCCTGCTAGGCGCGCATGCCAGACAAGGGTGGTTTTCCTTCTGGTGGCGTCTCACATATTTGTTGTCTTGATCTCCTCGACCATCCTGCTAATTTATCATGGAGCTGATCTCTTCGTGTCTTGATGTGGCACTTGGTGCTGCAAACTTGCCCTCGAGCCTGTGCACAGTTTGGTACAATGGAGCCAGGGTCTGTTGCATCGACACGAAGGAATCTAGGTTTCATAAGAGAACCAAACACATCAAGAGACGCTTCAACTCCATTCGTGAAAAGGACAAGGGTGAAGACATAGAGATTTTCAAAATACATACGGTTCTGAATATAGGAGGCCCGTTGACTAAGCCTCTTCCACGAGCAAAACATGATCAACGCCAAGGCTCCATGGGTGTTAGATTCATTACAAAGTAATCTAGATTATTGACTCTGGTGCAAGTGGGAGACTGGAGTAAATATGCCCTAGAGGCAATAATAAAGTTGTTATTTTATATTTTCTTATTCATGATAAAGATTTATTATTCATGCTAGAATTGTATTGATCGGAAACTTAAATACATGTGTGGATACATAAACAAATACCGTGTCCCTAGTAAGCCTCTACTAGACTAGCTCGTTGATCAAAGATGGTTAAGGTTTCCTAACCATAGACATGTGTTGTTGATATGTCTCCAACGTATCTACTTTTCCAAACCCTTTTGCCCTTGTTTTGGACTCTAACTTGGATGATTTGAATGGAACTAACCCGGACTGAAGCTATTTTCAGCAGAATTGCCATGGTGTTGTTTCTGTGCAGAAATAAAAAGTTCTCAAAAGGACCTGAAAATCCACGGAGAATTATTTTGGAAAATATAAAAAATATCTGCAAGAAGATCTAGACCAGGGGGCCCACACCCTGTCCATGAGGGTGGGGGCGCCCCCTAGGGCGCACCCCCTGCCTCGTGGGCCCCGTCGTGATGCGCCGACGTATCCCCAGATCCTATATATTCACTTTCGGGGAGAAAAAATCAGAGAGGAAGAATTATTGCGTTTTACGATACGGAGCCACCGCCAAGCCCTAATCTCTCTCGGGAGGGCTGATCTAGAGTCCGTTCGTGGCTCCGGAGAGTGGAGATCATCGCCATCGTCATCATCAACCTTCCTCCATCACCAATTCCATGATGCTCACCGCCATGCATGAGTAATTCCATCGTAGGCTTGCTGGACGGTGATGGGTGGGATGGGATCTATCATGTAATCGAGTTAGTTTTGTTAGGGTTTGATCCCTAGTATCCACTATGTTCTGAGATTGATGTTGCTATGACTTTGCTATGCTTAATGCTTGTCACTAGGGCCCGAGTGCCATGATTTCAGATCTGAACCTATTATGTTTTCATGAATATATGTGTGTTCTTGATCCTATCTTGCAAGTGTATAGTCACCTACTATGTGTTATGATCCGGCAACCCCGAAGTGACAATAATCGAGACCACTCCCGGTGATGACCTTAGTTTGAGGAGTTCATGTATGCACTATGTGTTAATGCTTTGGTCCGGTACTCTATTAAAAGGAGGCCTTAATATCCCTTAGTTTCCAATAGGACCCCGCTGCCATGGGAGGGTAGGACAAAAGATCTCATGCAAGTTCTTTTCCATAAGCACGTATGACTATATACGGAATACATGCCTACATTGCATTGATGAACTGGAGCTAGTTCTGTGTCACCCTAGGTTATAACTTTTACATGATGAATTACATCCGACATAATGTCCCATCACCGATCCAATGTATACGAGCTTTTCACATATTGCTTGTTGTCTATTTACTTTTCTGCTGCTACTATTACAAGAACTACAAAAACACTACCGTTACTTTTATTGCTGCTACTGCCACTATCATATTACTTTGCTACTAAACTATCTTGCTGCAGATACTAAGTTTCCAGGTGTGGTTGAATTGACAACTCAGCTGCTAATACTTAAGAGTATTCTTTGGCTCCCCTTGTGTCGAATCAATAAATTTGGGTTGAATACTTTACCCTCGAAAACTGTTGCGATCCCCTACACTTGTGGGTTATCAGTTGTCACTTGATGGCGAGATCACATCATTAGGAGAATGATGTGATGGACAAGACCCATCTCTTAGCTTAGCATATGATCGTTCAATTTATTACTATTGCTTTCTTAATGTCAAATACATATTCCTTTGACTATGAGATCATGCAACTCTCGGATACCGGATGAATACCTTGTGTGCTATGAAACATGACAACGTAACTGGGTGACCATAAAGATGCTCTACAGGTATTTCCAAGGGTGTCTGTTGAGTTGGCATGGAACGAGATTAGGATTTGTCAGTCGGTGTATCGGAGAGGTATCTGTGGGCCCTCTCGGTAATACACATCACAAGAAGCTTGCAAGCAAAATGACTAAAGAGTTAGTTACGAAATGATGTATCACGGAACGAGTAAAGAGACTTGCCGGTAACGAGATTGAACTAGGTATGGAGATACCAACGGTCGAATCTCGGGCAAGTAACATACCGACAGACAAAGGGAATTACGTATGTTGTCATAACGGTTCGACCAATAAAGATCTTCGTAGAATATGTAGTAACCAGTATGGGCATGCAGGTTACGCTATTGGTTATTGATCGGAGAAGTGTCTTGGTCATTTCTACATAGTTCTCGAACCCATAGGGTCCGCACGCTTAACGTTTGTTGACGATATAGTGTTATATGAGTTATATGATTTGGTAACCGAGTGTTGTTCGGAGTCCCGGATGAGATTGCTGACATGAAGAGGAGCTATGGAATGGTCCGGTGGTAAATATATAGGACGATACTATTTGGACACTGGAAGAGTTTCAGAGTGTATCGGGTAGTCATTGGATCACCGGAAGGGTTCCGGGCACCCCGGGAGGTTAATGGTCCATATGGGCCAAAGTGGGGGAACACACCAGCCCACAAGGGGTTGGCGCACCCCTCCTAAGGCTGCATCCCTTGGGGAGAGAAGGAAAGAGGGGATTCAGCCTCCCCCTTCCTTCCCTCTCCCCTCTCCTCCCCCCCTTCTGCAAACAAGGTAAGGGGCGCCACATGGAAGGAGCCCAAGGGGGCCGACGGCCACCCTTGGGGAGCCTCCTGGCTGCCTCCCCTCCCCCCACCTATATATATGAGGGAGGGGCACCACACAAAGGACCCAAGAATATCTTAGCCTTGTGCGGCGCCCCTCTCCATAGTTTCGTCCCTCGGTCAAATTTTCATAGTGCTTAGGCGAAGACCTGCGGAGATAGCATCACCACCACCGTCACCATGCCGTCTTGCTGCCGGAACTCATCCACTACCTCGCACGTCTTCCTAGATCAAGAAGGCGAGGACGTCACTGATACGTCTCCAATGTATCTGTAATTTTTTATTGTTCTATGCTATTATATTATCTGTTTTGGATGTTTAATGGGCTTTATTATGTACTTTTATATTATTTTTGGGACTAATCTACTAACCCAAGGCCCAGTGCAAATTGCTGTTTTTTTGCCTATTTCAGTGTTTCGCAGAAAAGGAATATCAAACGGAGTCCAAACGTAATGAAACCTTCGTGAGGATCGTTTTTGGAACAAGTGCAACCTAGAAGACTTGGAATACACGCCACGGAAGCCACGAGGTGGCCACGAGGCAGGAGGGCGCGACGAGGGGGGTAGGCACGCCTCCACCCTCATGGGCCCCTCGTAGCTCCACCGACATACCTCTTCGTCCTATATATACTCATATACCCTGAAAACATCCCAGAGCACCACGAAACCCTAATTCCACCGCCGCAACCTTCTGTACCCATGAGATCCCATCTTGGGGCATGTTCCGGAGCTCCACCGAAGGGGGAATCGATCACGGAGGGCTTCTACATCAACACCATAGCCTCTCCGATGAGTTGTGAGTAGTTTACCACAGACCTTCAGGTCCATAGTTATTAGCTAGATGGCTTCTTCTCTCTCTTTGGATCTCAATACAAAGCTCTCCTTGATCTTCTTGGAGTTCAATTCGATGTAATTCTTTTTGCGGTGTGTTTGTCGAGATCCGATGAATTGTGGGTTTATGATCAAGATTATCTTTGAACAATATTTGATTCTTCTCTGAATTCTTTTATGCGTGATTTAAATATCTTTGCAAGTCTCTTCGAATTATCAGTTTGGTTTGGCCTACTAGATTGATCTTTCTTGCAATGGGAGAAGTGCTTAGCTTTGGGTTCAATCTTGCGGTGTCCTTTCCCATTGACAGCAGGGGCAGCAAGGCACGTATCATATTGTTGCCATCGAGGATAAAAATATGGGGTTTATATCATATTGCATGAGTTTATCCCTCTACATCATGCCATCTTGCTTAAAGCGTTACTCTGTTCTTATGAACTTAATACTCTAGATGCATGCTGGATAGCGGTCGATGTGTGGAGTAATAGTAGTAGATGCAGATTCATTTTGGTCTTCTTGTCACTGACATGATGCCTATATACATGATCATGCCTAGATATTGTCATAACTATGCGCTTTTCTATCAATTGCTCGACAGTAATTTGTTCACCCACCGTAGAATCTGCTATCTTGAGAGAAGCCACTAGTGAAACCTATGGTCCCCGGGTCTATCTTCCATCATATTAATCTTGCATCAACTAGTTATCTTTGCCGTTCTTGTACTTTGCAATCTTTACTTTTCAATCTATACAACAAAAATACCAAAATATTTATCCTATTATCTCTATCAGATCTCACTTTTGCAAGTGGCCGAGAAGGGATTAACAACCCCTTTAGCGCGTTGGTTGCAAGGTTCTTATTAGTTTGTGCAGGTACGAGGGACTTGCGTGTAGTCTCCTACTGAATTGATACATTGGTTCTCAAAAACTGAGGGAAATACTTACGCTACTTTGTTGCATCACCATTTCCTCTTCAAGGGAAAAACAACGCATGCTCAAGAGGTAGCAAGAAGAATTTCTGGTGCCGTTGCCGGGGAGATCTACGCACAAGTCATATACCAAGTACCCATCACAAACTCTTGTCCCTCGCATTACATTATTTACCTTTTGCCTCTCGTTTTCCTATCCCCCACTTCGCCTTTGCCGTTTTATTCGCCCTTTTTCCGTTCGCCTTTTTGTTTGCTTGTGTTGCCATGTGCCCTCTATTTGCTTGCATCTTCGCTTGCTAATCTATTGATATGGATCCTCATCCACTTGCTAATCATTTTAATAGATCCAATTATGATGAACCAATTGCTAGTGAGTTGCGTGCACTAGATTATGTTTATGAGGTTTTGCTTGAAATTCGTGAGTCCAAAAATTGTGATGAAGTGTTGAAAGAAGAAGATTATGAGGTGATTCACGATAGCTCTTTTAATGAAAAACATGATTGCAATGATGTTATTATAAAATATATTAATGTCAATTGTGTTAATGATATGCAAAACCCTAAGCTTGGGGATGCTGATTTTGCCATGTCCACTACTTGTTGCAATGATCATGATTGGGGTGATTCTTCTTATGATCTTACAAATTTATTTAATCCCCATGATGAATGTAATATTGATAATGATGTTTGCAATAATATTGAAAGCGGGTTTGGAAGAGTGTCAACTTTAAATCCCACATATTTGGAGAATGTTCAATCCTATGATTTTTTTTATAAAAGTGGGTTTGGAGAGGTCATGACTTTAGTTAATGTTGATCCCACTATTTTGGAAGAGTGTCAACTTCGTATGCATGTGGATCGTGTTGACAATATGTTTTGTGATAGCTATATTGTTGAATTTTCTTATGATCCTACATATAATTCTTATGAGAAAGGAAAATATGGTTGTAGAAATCTTCATGTTAGTAAATTACCTCTCATTATGTTGAGATTGCTATTGTTCCTATCTGTTTCCTTGCATATGCTAGTTTTTGATTGCCTTGATAATTTTTTTCCTTATAAGATGCCTATGCATAGGAAGTATGTTAGACTTAGATGTGATTTTCACAGGCTTTATGATGCTCTCATCCTGTTTCAATTGCTATCCTTCATGTGAGCATCATCGAAATTATCAATGCCTGGCTAGGGTCGTTAAACGATAGCGCTTGTTGGGAGGCAACCCAAGTTTTATTTTCTTTGCGTTTACTTCTGTTTACTAATAAATAATTCATCTAGCTTCCGTTTAGATGTGGTTTTGTGTTTTAATTAGTTTTTGTGCCAAGTAGAACCTTTGGGAAGACTTGGGTGAAGTCTTTGCAATCTTGTTGTAAAAAACAGAAACTTTTACGCTCACGAGATTTGCTGCCATTTTTTACTGGAGAGTGCTTTTAAGTTGATTATTTTTGCAGATGATTAATAGAAAAATTCCTCACGTCCACCAATTTATTTCAGAATTTTTAGAGTTACAGAAGTATTCGAAAGTTACAGGTTGCTATAGACTATTCTGTTTTTGACAGATTCTGTTTTTCATGTGTTGTTTGTTTATTTTGATGAATCTATGGCTAGTTTTAGGGGGTATGAACCATAGAGAAGTTGGAATATATTAGGTTTAACACCAATATAAATAAATAAATAGTTCAATACAGTACCTTAAATGGGTGGTTTGATTTCTTATACTAACGAAGCTCACGAGATTTTCTGTTAAGTTTTGTGTTGTGAAGTTTTCAAGTTTTTGGGTAAGGATTTGATGGACTATGGAATAAAGAGTGGCAAGAGCCTAAGCTTGGGGATTCCCAAGGAACCCTAAGGTAAAATTCAAGGACAACCAAAAGCCTAAGCTTGGGGATGCCCCGGGAAGGCATCCCCTCTTTCGTCTTCGTCTATCGGTAACTTTACTTGAGACTATATTTTTATTCACCACATGATATGTGTTTTGCTTGGAGCGTCTTGTATGATTTGAGTCTTTGCTTTTTAGTTTACCACAATCATCCTTTCTGTACACACCTTCTGGGAGAGACACACATGAATCGGAACTTATTAGAATACTCTATGTGCTTCACTTATATCTTTTGAGCTAGACAGTTTTGCTCTAGTGCTTCACTTATATCTTTTTAGAGCACGGCGGTGGTTTTATTGATAGAAATTATTGATCTCTCATGCTTCACTTATATTATATTGAGAGTCCTTTAGAACAGCATGGTAATTTGCTTTGGCTATAAAATTATTCATAATATTATAGGCATCCAAGATGGATATAATAAAAACTTTCATATAAAGTGCATTGAATATTATGAGAAGTTTGATACTTGATGATTGTTTTGAGATATGAGGATGGTGATATTAGAGTCATGCTAGTAGAGTAGTTGTGAATTTGAGAAATACTTGTGTTGAGGTTTGCAAGTCCCGTAGCATGCACGTATGGTAACCGTTGTGTGACAAATTTGAAGCCTGAGGTATTTCTTTAATTGTCATCCTTTGTGTGGAGGTCGGGATCGCGCGATGGTTAACTCCTACCAACCCTTCCCCTAGGAGCATGCGTGTAGTACTTTGTTTTGATGATTTGTAGATTTTTGGAATAAGTATGTGAGTTCATTATGACTAATTGTTGAGTCCATGGATTATACGCACTCTCACCCTTCCACCATTGCTAGCCTCTCTTGTACCGTGAAACTTTCGCCGGTACCATACACCCACCATATACCTTCCTCAAAACAGCCACCATACCTACCTATCATGGCATTTCCATAGCCATTCCGAGATATATTGCCATGCAACTTTCCACCATTCTGTTTATTATGACACGCTTCATCATTGTCATATTGACATGCATGATCATGTAGTTGACATAGTATTTGTGGCAAGGCCACCATGCAAAAAAAATCATACATGTCACTCTTGATTCATTGCACATCCCGGTACACCGCCGGAGGCATTCATATAGAGTAATATTTTGTTCTAGTATCGATTTGTAATCTTTGAGTTGTAATTAAATAAAAGTGTGATGATCATCATTATTAGAGCATTGTCCCAAATAATAAAAAAGAGAAAGGCCAAATAAAAAAGGAGGCCCAAAAAAAGAGAGAAAAAAAAGGAAAAAAAGGGGGACAATGCTATTATCTTTTTTCCACACTTGTGCTTCAAAATAGCACCATGATCTTCATAATAGAGAGTCTCTTATTTAGTCACTTTCATATACTAGTGGGAATTTTCATTATTGAACTTGGCTTGTATATTCCAACGATGGGCTTCCTCAAATGCCATGGGTCTTCGTGAGCAAGCAAGTTGGATGCATACCCACTTAGTTTCTTTTGTTGAGCTTTCATACATTTATAGCTCTAGTGCATCTGTTGCATGGCAATCCATACCCACTCACATTGATTTCTATTGATGGGCATCTCCATAGCCCATTGATATGCCTAGTTGATGTGAGACCATCTTCCTCCCTTTGTCTTCTCCACAACCACCACTCTATTCCATCTATCATGTTATATCCATCTCTCACGCTCATGCATTGCGTGAAAGTTGAAAAAGTTTGAGAAATTTTAAGTATGAAACAATTGCTTGGCTGAAACCGGGGTTGTGCATCAATTGAGTATTTTGTGTGACGAAGATGGAGCATAACCAAACTATATGATTTTGTAGGGATGAACTTTCTTTGGCCATGTTATTTTGAGAAGACATAATTGCTTTGTTAGTATGCTTGAAGTATTATTATTCTTAAGTCAATATTAAACTTTTTTCTTGAATCTTTCAGATATGAACATCCATGCCACAATAAAGAAAATTACATTGAGAATTATGATAGGTAGCATTCCACATCAAAAAAATTGTTTTTATCATTTACCTACTCGAGAACGAGCAGGAATTAAGCTTGGGGATGCTTGATATGTCTCCAACGTATCTATAATTTTTGATTGTTCCATGCTATTATACTATCTGCTTTGGATGTTTAATGAGCTTTATTATGCACTTTTGTATTATTTTTGGACTAACCTTCTAACCCAAGGCCCAGTGTAAATTGTTGTTTTTTGCCTATTTCAGTGTTTCGCAGAAAAGGAATATCAAACGGAGTCCAAACGGAATGAAACCTTCGCGAGGATCGTTTTTGGAACAAACGCAACCCAGGATACTTGGAGTACACGCCAGGGAAGCCACGAGGTGGCCATGAGGCAGGAGGGCGCGCCCCCACCCTCGTGGGCCCCTCGTAGCTCCACTGACATACTTCTTCGTCCTATATATACTCATATACCCTAAAACCATCCGAGAGCACCACGAAACCCTAATTCCACCGCCACAACCTTCTATACCCGTGAGATCCCATCTTGGGTCTTGTTTCGGAGCTCCACCGGAGGGGGAATCGATCACGGAGGGCTTCTACATCAACACCATAGCCTCTCCGATGAGTTGTGAGTAGTTTACCACAGACCTTCGGGTCCATACTTATTAGCTAGATGGCTTATTCTCTCTCTTTGGATCTCAATACAAAGTTCTCCTCGATCTTCTTGGAGATCTATTCGATGTAATTCTTATTGCGGTGTGTTTGTCGAGATCCGATGAATTGTGGGTTTATGATCAAGATTATCTATGAATAATATTTGCTTCTTCTCTGTATTCTTTTATGCATGATTTAAATATCTTTGCAAGTCTTTTCGAATTATTAGTTTGGTTTGGCCTACTAGATTGATCTTTCTTGCAATGGGAGAAGTGATTAGCTTTGGGTTCAATCTTGCGGTGTCCTTTCCCAGTGACAGCAGGGGCAGCAAGGCACGTTTTGCCATCGAGGATAAAAGATGGGGTTTATATCATAATGCATGAGTTTATCCCTCTACATCATGCCATCTTGCTTAAAACGTTACTTTGTTCTTATGAACTTAATACTCTAGATGCATGCTGGATAGCGGTCGATGCGTGGAGTAATAGTAGTAGATGCGGAATCGTTTCGGTCTACTTGTCACGGACATGATGCCTATATACATGATCATGCCTAGATATTCTCATAACTATGAGATTTTCTATCAATTGCTCGACAGTAATTTGTTCACCCACCATAGAATCTGCTATCTTGAGAGAAGCCACTAGGGAAACCTATGGCCCTCGGGTCTATCTTCCATCATATTAATCTTCCATCAACTAGTTATCTTTACTGTTCTTTTATTTTTCAATCTTTACTTTTCAATCTATACAACAAAAATACCAAAAATATTTATCCTATTATCTCTATCAGATCTCACTTTTGCAAGTGGCCGAGAAGGGATTGACAACCCCTTTATCACGTTGGTTGTAAGGTTCTTATTTGTTTGTGCACGTACGAGGGACTTGCATGTAGTCTCCTACTAGATTGATACCTTGGTTCTCAAAAACTGAGGAAAATACTTACGCTACTTTGCTGCATCACCCTTTCCTCTTCCGGGGACAAACAACGCATGCTCAAGAGGTAGCAGTCACCAAGCTGAACGTGTGCTGAACGCGAAGGTGTCGTACGTTCGGTACTTGATCGGTTGGATCACCAAGAAGTTCGACTACAGCAACCACGTTAATAAACACTTCCACTTATGGTCTACGAGGGTACGTAGACACTCAATCCCCACTCATTGCTATGCATCTCCATGGATATATCTTGCGTGTAGAATTTTTTTGTTTTCCATGCAACGTTCCCCAATAGAGAATGCCCTTCAAGCTCAACGTGCTCTCCGAGATGCGACTTAAGCAGTCAACGATTGCAACCATTGTGTTCGCGAAGAAGAAGCATGCCGTCAATCTCAACAAGAATGGCACAACCAATCAAGAATGCATCGCCAAGCTCATTAAGTTCATCAAGAACCGTAAGCAAACCGTCTACATCAAGTTCGTGCCGTGGAAAAAAAGTCGACAACCTGCCTCCACGTCACGTGCGACATCGACACCGCGACATTGACCATGAGTAAAATCGCTATGTCAAGCTCAAGTTCACCACGCCCAAGTTCTCTGGAAGCACCGACCCCGTAGAATACCTCTCATGGGCATTGAAGGTCGACAAGATATTCCATCTCCACAACTTCGATGAGGACAAGAAAATCACCATGGCATCACTCGAGTTTCAAGACTATGTCCTTATTTGGCGGGAACAAGTGATCGAGCAACGAAGGGATAGAGGCGAAACACCCATTACAACTTGGACCCAAATGAAAGATGTCATGCGAGCTTGCTTCGTGCCCACACGCTATAGTCGGGATCTTTTCAAGAAATTGCAACACCTCAAGCAAGGCACGAAGACGGTGGAAGAATACTATCAAGAAATGGATATCACCATGATTCGAGCTAACGTCAAGGAAGATGATGAGCAAAAGATGGCTCACTTCTTGAATGGACTCAACCATCCTATGAAGAAGATTGCGGATTTCCAACCATACTCCAACCTTCTCGAGCTATTTCATCAAGCAACCAAGGTGGAGCGACAAGTACAAGATGACTTCAAATACGCCAAGTACTCGTACAAGTCATACGGCTCATACACTCAAGCGACTATAACTTCGACACCTCCTACCTCGAGACTCGAGAGCATCACCGAGTATCGACGACAAGTCAACTTCAAAGCACGATATGCCCTCTCTGAGTCATCCATCGACAAGCACTTACAAGTCCAAAACTTCATCAACACCGGCACCAACGGATGACCCCGTCAAGACAAGTTCCATGAAATGCTTTACATGTGGTGGCCGAGGACACAAGTCATACCAATGTACAAATCGATGCACCATGATTGCAAATGATGATGGCACATACGACTCCATGAGCGAAGACGATATGGAAGCGCTTGAACATGTGGCCGTGCACCGTCAAGTGAACGAGGATGAAGACAGTCAAGTCTTTTGCAACAATGACTCAAGTCCCGCTCTCGCCGTCTCCAAGGTCTTGACACTTCAACAACAAAAACATGAATATCAAATATGTCATATCTTCCACACCAAAGCGGGCATACAAGGGTGTTCCATCAAGGTCATCATCTACGGAGGAAGTTGCCACAATCTCGCAAGTGACGAATTCTGCTCCAAGCTCCAACTCATGAAGAAGAAGCATCCCCGTCCCTACAAGGTCTAGTGGCTTAGTGACTCGGGCACAATTCAAGTGGAGCACACGATGCAAGTTTCATTCAAGATCGGCGCATACAAAGACACATTGGAGTGTGGTGTGGTTCCTATGTCTGTGTGCCACCTTCTCTTGGTGAGACCTTGGCAATACGACCGCGGCGTCCTACACAATGTGCGAACTAATCAATATAGCTTCTAGATGAAGGGCAAGGAGTTCGTGCTACAACTTATGTCTCTAAGTCAAGTGATCACTGACAATCAAGCATCCACCCATCATGGAGAGAATAGTGAGAGAGTGACCCACCAAAAAGAGAGTGAGCGCCACAAGCCAAAATCGAGTGCCTTCACGATGAGCGACAAGAGATACCTAGTGCTTTTAGCCACCAAAAGAGATATGAGAGATGTGTGTGAGAACCCGTCGAGTGTACTTCACTTTGTGCTTTTGTGCAAAGGTGAAACGGAGAGAACTAACACCTCACCCACTCTACCTCTAGTGTTGTCTCGTTTGTTGCAAGAATTTCAAGATGTCTTTCCCAGTGAGCTACCTCCGGGTCTACCCCCTCTACGCTGCATCGAGCACCGCCTCGACCTCATCCTCAGAGCACCTCTTCCTATAAAGGCACCCTACCGCGTCAACCATGAAGAAACTAAGGAGATCCAACAGCAAGTGCAACAACCCATCGATCGACAATGGTCATGTACGTGAAAGTTTGAGCCCATGTGTCGTTCTGGTAATCCTTGTTCCTAAGAGAGATGGTACATATTTCATGTGCACCGATTGATGTCCCATCAATGCTATCAGTGTTAGATATCATCACCCCATTCCACGCTTAGATGATGCACTAGATGAGCTTAGTGGAGCCATAATCTTTCCTAAAATTGATCTTAAAAGTGGCTACTACCAAATACGCATATAAGAAGGTGATGAATGGAAAACTACATTTAAGACCAAATTTGGCTTATATGAATGGCTTGTTAATTTGTTATGCCTATAGGCTTATCCGAAGCACCGGGTACATTCATGCGTGTCATGCATTATGTTCTTTGACCCTATATTTGGCATATTTGTTGTGGTATACTTTGACGACATTCTTGTGTTTAGCGCGTCTCTAGAAGATCATGTCAGTCACCTTAGAGCCGTGTTGCAAACTCTTAGGGGGGAATGTCTCTATGCTAACATGGAAAATGTACTTTTGGCGTCGACAAACTTGTTTTCCTAGGATTTGTCGTGTCTTCTAAGGGTGTGATGTAGACGAAACCAAGATTGAAGCTATTGAAAGATGGCACCAACCCACAAACTTGCAACAAGTGCGTAGTTTTCTTGGCCTAGTCGGATTTTATCGCCGCTTCGTGAAGGATTTTAGCACCATTGCATCTCCTTTACACACTTTGAGTAAGAAGAACGCACCTTTTTTTTGGGGGGGGGGGCATCTCAAGACACCGCTTTCAAAGAGCTTAAAAATTTGCAAGCACAAGCTCCATTGCTTGCTTTACCAAACTTTGATAAACTTTTTGAGGTACATTGCGATGCTAGCGGTAATGGCATAGTAGGTGTGTTGATGCAAGAGAAGCGCCACATAGCATACTTTAGTGAAAAACTTTCCGGAGTGCAACTTAACTACCCCATCTATGACAAAGAGCTATATGTGTTAGTGAGAGTCTTGCATGTTTGGGAGCATTATCTCCGCCTTCATGCATTCATTCTTCATACGGATCATTAAACACTAGAATATATCAAAGGCCAAACTAAATTAAATAAATGACATGTTGTCGGTGTACAAAAAGGGGGGTACATTTTTTGTACCCCTATGACTGTGCACGGGCAGTCTGAGCCACGGGCACCGCCGCACCAAGCAAGGCCAGGGAGGTAAGCCAGGGTAAGACTGAAGCCCAAGAGAACAAGACCACAAAGAGCAAAGGGACGAAGCAGATTCCCTCGGCAAGATCCTTGCCGGGAGCCAGTTTCAGCAGCCCCGGCAAGATCCTTGCCGGGGCCGGCTTTAGCAGCCCCGGCAAGACCCTTGCCGCGGCAACTCGCCCCTCGCCTACGGAGCGAATCACCCTTGAGTCCACTGCCCCCATGGGGCAAGGATTTGGGAGATGTCCCCGTAGTGGCATGCAGAGCTTTGTGAAGATATTCAAGATCAGATACACACTAAGAAGACGACGACCCTTGGCGGGATCCCAGCCAAGGAAGACCACAAGACCTCCGGCAAGCATCTTGCCGGGGATGACAGTAGGCGCCGCGGCAAGACCCTTGACGGGGACATCCGCAGGGCCACCATCAGGCGCACACCAACTAAAACCACCACCGCCTTATGCACCTGCCGACCCAATCAGCTGGGCAGGCACCTGTGTGGCGACATGCAGATCTTCGTGAAGACCCACCATTGCGCCACCTCAGCTGCCTGCCTGCCTACATGGCATCTCAGGCACCGCTCGCCAGGGCGCGTGTCAACACAAGAAGGAGCGGTGGCGGACAAAACAGGCCTCTCCCCCGTCCCCGATAAAGCAAGGACACCTAAGCAAGATGCATTAAATGCGCCTTGTCATGTAATGCGAGGGATAAACCTCGCATCACTGTACCCTTTCCACCTCCTGTGTGCCACTGTGGCGACCCCTTTCTCTATAAAAAGAGGCCCGAGGCGACCAGGAGGGGGATTCGGCTTTTTGGAGCTCCCCACGCCCCGTAGCTAGCTGAAGAACACAAACATACAATCCACCAAAGCAGGAGTAGGGTTTTACGCATCCTCGCGGCCCGAACCTGGGTAAACGAACCGTGTGCTATCTGTTGGATCCGCTTTTCTCTCAACCCCGCGCCTCGCAACCGTAGTAGGGATTCTTGTGAACCCATAGGTGTCGATCCAATACACCGACATCTTTGGCGCGCCAGGTAGGGGGTGCGCAGTTGTGAGAATCGGCTTTAGCAGTCAGTTCGACGCTTCTTCATCATCATGGCACCCAAGAAGAAGACGACGGTGGCGGTTGGCCAGTCGGAAGCCGGACAGCCCATCCCGACGCGGGCGAGCAGCGGACCGGTCGCGGAAAGGACCCGGGGCACTGCTCGCGAACACCAACACTGTCCCAGCAGCCGGAGTCTGGGAGGTGGCGATGTTTGTGTGCCTGGTAACGGGCCACACACCGCCAGATCCAAAGACGGAGCCAGGCCCTCCGCGAGTGGCGCGGGGCCTTCCAAGATCGCTGCCGCATCACCCGAAGGCGATGCAAGGGCCTCCAGGACTCCCACGCCGGCGCCAACAGCACGCTCCTCCCAAATAGCGCGCGACGAATGGCGTCATCGCACCGAAGATCCCGGGCGTCGCCAGGGGAAGAGCCCCGAGCGCCACTCTCGTGACGTAGAAGACCTGCCCGCCCGCCGAAGCGCTGGTGGAAACGGCATGCGACCGCGGGATCGTGACGGAGCTCCTCCTGACATGGTCAGGGGTCGAAGCGCGTCGCGGTCCATGCAGGTCTCGCTACCGCTAACCCCAGCAGAAGCCCTGGCACACGCACAGTTGCTCCATGACTTTCCTCCCGTTATGGGGAAACTCGACGAATGGAGAGCCACCATCTGAAGCCTTGTCGCGGTCGCCAACAAGGATGAACCAAGCCCGGCGAGGCCCCCGGGTCGACGTTCCGAAGGGGTCCCACGCACCGGCGGCGGGAGGACCGGCAGCACCGCGGCCATGATGCATTCGCCTCCTCCTCGCCCGGTACCGCGTGTGTCGACTCGTCGAGACGTCGCGGGTGACGCCATCTCCATAGCATCGTCTGACCCATGGACCCACGGTGACCAGCGTCAAGTTCTTTAGGAGCGAGCTCATGAAGACACTCGAACCACCATTGAGCACCGGTGCGGAGCGCGCCACCAGTCAGATAGGCGAGCAGGGCGTGCTATGAACCACCCAGCACCGGAGAGCCCTGGAGGCCTACCTTACGAGGTAGGCTGTCTGGCTTTTACCCTTGAGCTGCGGTAGTTCCAGTGGCCCACTCACCGCACCTTCAAGCCTGACGTTGGCGAGAAGTACAACGGCAAGACCCACCCGTCGGAGTTCCTCAGCATCTACACCATCGCGATGCAAGCTGCCGGGGCCCGCGACGATAAGGTGCTCGCGAATTACTTTCCGTTGGCTCTTAAACCCAACGCCATGTCGTGGTTGATGCACTTGCCGGTAGACTCTATTTCCTCCTGGTCGAACTTGTGCCATGAGTTTTTTGGCGCCTTTACTGGAGGTCACCAAGCCCATGGCCAAGCAAGTGACCTGCACGTCATACCCCAGAAGGAAGGCGAGAGTCTGCGCAAGTATATACAGAGGTTCAGCAGGGTACAATACAACATCCCTGATGTTCACCCTGCCACCATCATCAGTGCGTTCCATCAGAACATGCGTAACCACAAGATGCGTGAAGAACTGGCGATGACCAATGTGAAAGATGTGGCGGAACTCTATGTTCTTACTGACAGATGTGCCCGGGCTGAAGAGGGAAGGAAGTACCCCGGCGAAGATGCCGGCACGAAAACCGACTCTTCAGATGAGGATACTGCCGCCCCGGCAAAGAAAGGCCGGCACCGCAATAGGAATTGCAAAGGTAAAGCCGTGCTTGCCGTCGAGGGATCTGATGACGCCGGCTCCGCCAAGAAAACCAAGGCGGGTGACCCCGACAAGGAAATTGCCTGGTGTGTCACCTGCCGGGCCTTGGCGACTGCCGAGAAGCGAGGAAACTCCGGCAAGCGATACTCCAAGATCCGTCGCACCAAAGGCCATGATCTCCAGGACTGCCGACAGGTTGAGCTCCTTGCTGAGAAGCAGAGGGCTGAATATGACAGGCGGGACAAGGAGAAGGGCCAGGACGGTGCTGAGGGGTCCGGCAGAAGCGTGACGGCCAAGCGGGCCATCGCGGCAAGGATAAACAGCAGGAGAGGCCCGCCCGGGGCCGTGATAGAAGGCCCGAAGGCGACGATCATGAAGAGGACGACGAGTCCGGCGACCAAGAATTTCAGAAAGCTACGGAGGCCATGTGCGTCGATGGCGGCGCCTCGCTGCATACTTCTCAGCGCCAACTTAAACAGTGGGCGCGTGAGATTACAGCGGCGGAGCCGTCGTCCGGTGCCCAAAAGCCGCTGAAATGGTCCGGCACGCCTATCATTTTTGACACTGAGGATCACCCTGATCGCACTACTGCGGTCGGGTGCTTGCCATTGTTGGTTTCACCAACAATACGCAACCTCAAGGTGACAAAGATGCTAGTCGATGGCGGGGCTAGTCTGAACCTACTCTCGCCTACCGTGGTCGAGAAGCTGCAGATTCCTGACGGAGACCTCGAAGAGACGGGCACGTTTCAGGGGGTCAACCCGGGAAGAAGTCAACCAAAGGGAAAGGTCACGCTGCCCGTGACTTTTGGAAGTAATCCGAACTACAGGACAGAAAGGATCATGTTCGATGTTGCCAAGATCCCCTTGCCTTACAAGGGGATCCTTGGCCGCCCAGCGCTGGCCAAGTTCATGGCAGCGTCACACTACGCCTGCAACACCCTGAAGATGCCAGGGCCTGTGACAATCATCACCATCCCCTCCGATAAGAAAGATGCGGTGATTTGCGCTGACCAACTATACCAGCAGGCAGTTGCGGCAGCTGCCGCCACGAGGGCACTTGCTGCTGCCACTGGAGCCCCGGGAGGGAAGAAGAAGAAGAAGACTGGTGAGACCTCGGACACCCACTCCGGCAAGCGCACCTCTTCGGAGTTTAGCGCTCCCGTCGAGGACGTGCCAGAGAGCTCCGCCGGGGAGAAGCAGAAGAAGACCGGTGAGACCTCGGACACCCACTCCGGAAAGTGCACCTCTTAGAAGTGTAGTGCTCCCGTCGAGGACGTGCCAGAGAGCTCCACCGGCAGAAACAAGAAGTCCAGGGCCACACCGTCGGGAACCAAGAAGGTTTCTGTCAAGGAGGACGGCACAGGAGGGGCTTTCACCATAAGCTCCACCCTTGATGACAAATAGGAAGACGCGCTCGTCACCTTCCTGCGGGCAAATGTCGATGTGTTTGCATGGCAAGCATCCGACATTCCAGGCGTTCCCAGGGAGGTGATTGAGCACCACCTGTATGTCTGTCCTCATGCGCGGCCCGTCAAGCAGAAGGTCAGGAAGCAAGCTTTGGAACGACAAGAGTTCATCACAGAGGAGATCCGGAAACTGGAAGCAGCGGGTTTGGTAAGAGGAGTGCTCCATCCAACGTGGTTTGCCAATCCAGTGGTAGTGCGCAAGGCAAATGGGAAGTGGAGGTTGTGTATTGATTACACAGATATCAATAAGGCTTGTCCCAAGGACCCCTTCCCATTGCCGCGCATCGACCAGAATGTTGACTCCACGGCTGGGTGTGACCTGTTGTCATTCCTCGATGCCTACTCTGGCTACCACCAGATCTTCATGGCAAGAGAAGACGAAAAGAAGACAACATTCATCACCCCATGTGGTACGTACTGTTTCGTACGAATGCCTTTCGGTTGAAGAGTGTTGGCTCGACGTTTGCAAGGGCAGTCTAGATTGGTTTTGAACCCTAGCTCCATAGAAATATGGAGGCTTATATGGATGATATAGTGGTCAAAACCAGGAACAGGGCAACCCTTATACCGGATTTACAAGAAACATTTGTAAACCTACGCAAGATCAACCTCAAGCTGAACCCTGAGAAGTGCGTCTTCGGTGTCCCGTCCGACAAGCTTCTCGGGTTCTTTGTGTCGCAGCGTGGGATAGAGGCCAATACGGACAAGATCAATGCTATAGAACAGATTGAAGCACCCAAACGGGTCAAGGATGTGCGTTGGCTTGCTGGATGCGTTGCCGCCATGAGCAGATTCATTTCCAAGTCTGCCGAGCGCGCCCTCCCCTTTTTCAAGATTTTGTAAAAGGCAGGCCCGATGGAGTGGATGCCAGAAGCTGAAGCAGCATTACAAGATTTAAAGAGGTATCTTTCCTCCACGCCAGTACTAGTTGCGCCTAGGCCACAAGAACCGTTGCTGCTATACTTGGCAGCAACAAACCAGGTGGTCAGCCCGCACTAGTGGCGCAGAGAGAAATTGATGATGAGGTGATAGCAGCGACAGAGCCTAACGCCGTTGGTGCAGAGACGACACGGCCGGTTGGAGTGCAGCCAAGGAAGAAAATGATGTAGCACCCGGTCTACTTTGTTAGCTCCCTCTTGCAGGGGGCTAGATCAAGGTACTCCGGTGTGCAGAAATTGCTCTTCGGCCTTCTTATGGCCTCGAGGAACCTGCCTCACTACTTCCAGGCGCACGAGATCACTGTCATCACTCGCCTCCCTCTGCAACGGATATTGCACAATCCAGATGCAACGGGAAGAATTGTAGAGTGGGCACTGGAGCTGTCCAGCTTTGGCCTCAAGTTTGAAAGTACCTCGACGATTCAAAGCCGAGTCCTGGTGGAGTTCGTTGCAGAATGGACCGCGACGCCTGATGAAGAAGTCCAGGAAACTACTCTCCCCGGCAAAGAGGCGAGTTGCGACTGGATCATGTACTTTGATGGAGCTTTCTCCTTACAGGCGTTGGGGCTGGCGTACTGCTTGTCGTGCCCACCGGAGAGCACCTCAAGTACGTGGTCCAGATGCACTTCCCTAGGGAGGTATCAACGAACAACACTGCTGAGTATGAGGGGCTACTTGCTGGTCTTAGGATCGCGGCAGACCTCGGAATCAAGAAACTCATTGTCAGGGGCGATTCGCAGCTGGTCGTCAAACAAGTCAATAAAGATTACCAGAGCCCGTTGATGAAGGCCTACGTCGATGAAGTGAGAAAGCTGGAAGAGCGCTTTGATGGTATACAGGGGGAGCACGTTCCCCGAGCGGAGAACGACATCGCCAATTACCTGTCAAAGCGCGCTGCCCTCAAGTTACCTGTGGAACTAGGTACCTTTGTGCTTCAGCTTTCTCAGCCATCCGTTGATCCATCAATAGAGCAAAACAAGAGGAGGAAATTAGGGCCCCGCAAGTACTTTCCCGCCGAGCTCCCCGGAGCCGCCGGCAAGGATGTTGCCGGGGACACTGAGCCCGCCACGGGACGGCTAGCTCCGGCGGAGCGTCAAGCTCTTGCCGTCGAGACAGCCGCTCCCATGGCGGAGGAAATGCCTTTAGTCCTCGCCGTCGAGCCCCAAGCTCCAGCGTGGGCACAGCATACCGTCCGATTCCTCCAGACTGGGGAACTTCCTGAGGAGCAGGAAGAAGCGGAAAAAGTAGCCCGTCGGTCTGCTATGTACCAGTTCGTCGATGACGTCCTGTACAGAAAGAGACCGAACGACGTGAAATTGAAGTGTATCCCTCGAGAGGAAGTACTGGAGCTGTTGGCAGAGATACATGGAGGCATATGTGGGTTCCACATAGGGTCAAGAGCCCTTGCGGGCAAGGCATTTCGGCAAGGCTTCTTCTGGCCCACTGCCCTCCAGGATGCGACGACACTGGTCACCAGGTGTGAAGCGTGTTAGTTCCATTCAAAGAAACTTCATCAACCAGCTCAAGCCCTTCAAACCATTCCTCTCTCCTGACCCTTCTCGGTCTGGGGGCTCGACATACTGGGCCCTTTCCCCCGCACTGTCGGGGGCTTTGAGTACTTGTATGTCGCAATCGACAAGTTCACAAAGTGGCTAGAGGTGGAGGCGGTGAGGAAGGCCACCGCTCAGTCAGCCGTCAAGTTCTTCAAGGGACTAGTGTGCCGTTTTGGTGTACCCAACAGGGTCATCACCGACAACGGCACGCAGTTCACAAGCTGCACCTTCATGCAATATACCCAAGACCTCGGCAGCAAGGTCTGTTTCGCTTCCGTTGCTCACCCATGAAGCAATGGTCAAGCTGAGAGGGCAAACGCTGAAGTGCTGCGAGGCTTAAGGAGAAAGACCTTTGACAGGCTGCACAAGAGTGGAAGGCGCTGGATTGATGAGTTGCCGACGGTTCTTTGGTCGATCAAAACGACGCCAAATCGAGCCACCGGCCAGACACCCTTTGCCCTAGTATACGGGGCAGAAGCAGTTCTCCCCACTGAACTCATATACGGGTCACCTCGAGTGCTCGCTTATGATGAGCTTGAGCAAGAGCAACTGCGGCAAGATGACGCAACGCTCCTTGAGAAAGATCGTCTTCGGGCGGCTGTGAGAGCAGCACGCTACCAGCAAGCCTTGCGCCGCTACCATAGCCGCAAGGTCCGTGCCCGAAGCTTTGAGGAAGGCGACCTTGTTCTTCGGCGCGTTCAATCGGCCAAGAATACCAACAAGTTGACGCCGAAGTGGGAAGGCCCTTATCGGGTAATACGAGTCACCAGGCCTGGCGCAGTCCGCCTGGAGACCGAAAATGTCGTTCCGGTGAGCAATTCCTGGAATATTGAGCATCTTCGCAAGTTTTACCCATAAGGCGCGGCTTGCCGGGCCCCCCGGCAAGCCACGTTTTGTACAAGCCTTGCCGACAAGGCATGTAACCCTTTGTACAAAGCCAGGCGCAGAGCCTGAGCATAAATAAATGAAGCGCTGGCGCCCTAAGTTATAGCATGCATGCTAAGTCGAGTCTCGTCCTTGGTTAGGGTTGATAGTGCTTAGCGGCGGCTAACCCCTTGCTTAGAGGTCGAGTTTGCATCCCTTTGTCTTTCTTTTATCTTCTTTGGTTCACAGGACACATAGATATCCTTGCCGAAACAACTTGGGGAGAAGAAAAAGGAACAAACCAGCATCTAGGCCCCGGCAAGCCAGTATTACCGGGGGCTGCAAGAGCAAAGATTCACCCACGGCAAACCAGGGTTGCCGGGGGGCTACAGCTTCAGATAAGTTCTTCATCCCTTATCATGCATTCCATTATGGACTGAGGTGTGTGAAACCTCGTTTCTTTCCTTAAAACTACTGTGCTCCCATAACTCTAGGCCCCAGGGCTCGTTCCTGGGACCAAGTTTGGTCGTAGTCGCGGCAGCGAAGGGATGAAACAAGGAGCCTAAACCCGCTTCGTCCCTGCCTCCGCCAAGGGCGTGAGAAAGGTCGAGCGAAGTGGGGGGATGGCGAGGCCTGTTGCCGGGCGAGAAAATGTTTATCTTAGAGATATCAGGGATTTGTTCCCTGTTGTGGGTTCTACCTGTGAGAAGGGCAAAAGGAGCGCCTAGGCGAGCTACGAGTGGCAGAAGACACCAAGAGGACATCTTGGTGGCCGCCCAAAGGCTGGATGGTGATGGCGGCGCCGGAAGCAGAGCTCGAAGACGAGGCGGCATGACGTCAGTACGCGTCGAAGGCGTCGGTGCCCGCGTACTCCGACATGACGACCTTGCCGCCCGCCCTCTTCCTCTTCCGCAGCCTCCCAACGCCAGCCGCCAAGGGGACGGCCCCGAGAATTTCAAGGAGCCGGCGACACGGATGATGGGGTCGCCGGTGCCACCAGGAGCGGCGCCCGACACCTAGTCGGACCCGTCATCCTGCCGCCTACCGCCCTCGTCGTCGCTGCCGCTGTCCTCCTCGTCACCCTCGCTCGAGGAGAAGTCTTCGTCATCGGAAGAGCTCTCCACGCAGCACCTTGCACGAGTCCCAAAGTGCCCGAAGACCTTGACGGAAAGAAGGCCACCCTCCATCAACTTGAAATGGAGAGTGAGCCCATCCGTCAATCTGTGGATACGAGCAAACGTCTTCCATCCCTAACGAAGATACATCACATGAGGAGTAGGGAAGTCGATGCGGACACGCGTGTCACTGATCCCACAGCCCCTCATGTGCAGCAGCAATGACTCGGGCGGTTCCAGCTCCATCTCCCGTGCAAATGGAGTCGGGAGACGAAGGCGACGGCGCGGCGGCCACCGCAACCTGACGAAGAACTCGCAAGGGTCATCCCCAACATGGCCCTCCACTGGAGGAGGAGCTGCTGGCGAGGGCGAGGCCGGCGGGCCGCCCCGTCCTCCTCTTCCCCGAGCGCCCCGGCCTCGCCCCCTCCCCCTTCCCCTCGTGGCCGGTTCTTCCACCGCAGGTGCAGGAGAAGGAGGGACGCATTGTCGAGCGGCGACCCTCACCGCCACCATTGAAGGGTCGGGATTTCCTCTCTCCATGGAGAACGGACGAGAGGAGCAGAAGCTGAAGGAGGAAGAAGATGGAAGAGTGCGAGAGGCCGTCCCTCCCCCCTGCTCTTTATAAAGGAACGGGGTTGGGGCTCGACCGCCCCGCTCGGCCAATCAAGACACGGAAGGTGCAGGGAGCCAGGACCAAGAGAGGCCAGGGAGGTAAGCCAGGGTAAGACTGAAGCCCAAGAGAACAAGACCACAAAAAGCAAAGGGACGAACCAGATTCCCCCGGCAAGATCCTTGCCGGGAGCCAGTTTCAGCAGCCCCGGCAAGATCCTTGCCGGGGCCGGCTTTAGCAGGCCCGGCAAGACCCTTGCCGCGGCAACTTGCCCCTCGCCTACAGAGCGAATCACCCTTGAGTCCACTGCCCCCATGGGGCAAGGATTTGGGAGATGTCCCCGTAGTGGCATGCAGATCTTTGTGAAGACATTCAAGATTAGATACACACTAAGAAGACGACGACCCTTGGCGGGATCCCAGCCAAGGAAGACCACAAGACCTCCGGCAAGCATCTTGCCGGGGATGACAGCAGGCGTCGCGGCAAGACCCTTGCCGGGGCCCCGGCAAGGCCCTTGCCGGGGACATCCGCAGGGCCACCATCAGGCCCACCCCAACTAAAACCACCACCGCCTTATGCAGCTGCCGACCCAACCAGCTGGGCAGGCACCTGCATGGCGACATGCAGATCTTCGTGAAGACCCACCATTGCGCCACCTCAGCTGCCTGCCTGCCTACATGGCATCTCAAGCACCGCTAGCCAGGGCGCGTGTCAACACAAGAAGGAGCGGCAGCGGACAAGACAGGCCTCTCCCCCGTCCCCGATAAAGCAAGGACACCTAAGCAAGACGCATTAAATGCGCCTTGTCATGTAATGCGAGGGATAAACCTCGCATCACTGTACCCTTTCCACCTCCTGTGTGCCACTGTGGCGACCCCTTTCTCTATAAAAGGAGGCCCGAGGCGACCAGGAGGGGGATTCGGCTTTTTGGAGCTCCCCACGCCCCGTAGCTAGCTGAAGAACACAAACATACAATCCACCAAAGCAGGGGTACGGTTTTATGCATCCTCGCGGCCCGAACCTGGGTAAACGAACCGTGTGCTATCTATTGGATCCGCTCTTCTCTCAACCACGCACCCCGCAACCGTAGTAGGGATTCTTGTGATCCCATAGGTGTCGATCCAATACACCGACACATGTCAAATGGAGTGAATTCATTGAGTCTTTTCCTTATGTCATCAAGTATATCAAAGGCAAGGAAATGTTGTAGCGGATGCTCTTTCCCGCAAATGCATACTTGTTATGAAACTTGAGTTGAATGTCATTGGATTTGAGCATATCAAAGATTTATATGAGCATGACCTTACTTTTGCTATTCCATATGCTAAATGTTTGACGCATACATATTGGGAGCATTATCATATCACGTATGGTTATCTAATGAGAGCTAACAAACTATGCATCCCCGAGTCTTCTCTTCGTTTGTTACTTTTGCAAGAGGCTCATGGGGGACTTATGGGACACTTTGGACGTGGCAAGCCTTTTGCCACTCTCTCCGAGAACTACTTTTGGCCCAAGATGTTCCGCGACGTCTCACGCTTCACCAACCGATGCTCAATATGTCGCAAAGCTAAGTCTAAAGCTCAATCTCATGGTCTATATATGCCACTTCCTATTCCATACCACCCATGGGAAGATATTATAATGGATTTCGTGCTTGGCTTACCTAGAACTAGAAATGGGAAAGATTCGGTATTTGTTGTTGTGGACCGATTCTCTAAGATGGAACGCTTTATTCCATGCAACAAGATAGACGATGCTTCACATGTTGCCAATCACTTTTGTAGGGAAATATTGCTTCTCCATGGAGTGCCCAAGACTATCATGTCAGACCATGACATCAAGTTCCTAAGCTACTTTTGGAAGACACTATGCGCCAAGCTCGGCATCAAGTTACTCTTCTCTTCATCATACCATCCGTAAACCGACGGCCAAACGGAGGTCACCAATCGGACACTCTCTGCACTTCTTCGAGTCATGATCAAGAAGAACATTGAGGAATGGGAGGAATGCCTACCCATCGCCAAGTACACCTACAATCGTGCAAGACATTCGACTACCGGCAAGTCCCCCTTCGAGGTCGTCTACAGTTTAAACCCTTTGTCCCCTATGGGCATCCTATCGCTTGCACTACAAGAGCGCATTAACATGGACGCAAGTGCACGCACAAGATATCTCAAGATGGTGCATGAGGATACATGGCACACCAGCGAGCTCCAAGTACAACGACACACGAACAAGCTCAATGCTAACAAGACTCCCATGGTGTTCAATTCGGGCGATCTCGTATGGCTCCATCTTCGCAAAGACCTTTTCCTCAAGAACGCAAGCCCAAGCTACTACCCCGTGTCGATGGTCCTTTCAAGGTGCTAGAACGCTACAACAACAATTCATACAAGATCGACATCCCACGCGACAAGTACAAGGTGAGTGACATCTTCAACATCAAGGATTTGTCAACTTACCATGGGGATGAAGAAAATGATCCGTGGACGGATCTCTCCCAAGGGGGGAGATGATGCGGAGTATCCCTCAACCATCCCCATGGACTCTACTATGGCTACACAAGCTCCAAAAGGACCAATGACAAGGGCTCGCGCAAGGGCCATCGAAACAAAGGTGAACTCACTCCTATTCGAGCTCAATATGAATATGGATGGAACTTGGATGCTACCTCACCAAAATTTGCTTTGTGTCATTAGGTACGAAGAAGAACACCTCCAAGCAGCTAAGGAACATCACCAAGGAGGAGGAGAAGGACCACAAGGAATTGGAGAAGAAGAAGGGCAACTTCAAGAGGAGGACAGAACCTCCTAGGCGACCCCGTGCCCATGGCCCCCCAAGACCCCGTGCACATGGGGCGCCCAGGAGGCTTCTGTGACTGAACTGCGCACCCCCGTGTGCACGGGTCCCACTTACCCGTGCGCACGGGCCCTACAGGAAACTGGCCGAAGCTCTCTGTTTTGGGCATTGATTTCGTCCCCCACCTCCTCCTAGCTGTATATTCCGTACTTAGACCATTTGTTTGTGTTTGCAAAGTATTGAGAGACATTAGAGAGCTTTGCTCTTTGCATCCACTCCTCTAGGAGAATCAAGACCTCCTAGGAGAAGATCCCCTAGTGGATTCAAGACCGCTTCAAGGGAAGGATTGATGGGGAACGTAGTAATTGAAAAAAATCCTACGATCACACAAGATCTATCTACTAGATGCTGATAACCCTCAACCGTAAGGGATCGAGATAGTCTTCGCGGGTAAGAATAACCCAATTTATTGATTCGACACACGGGGAGCCAAAGAGTATTTATAAGCTTTGACAGTTGAGTTGTCAATTCAACCGCACCTGAAATATACTTACTTGCAACAAAAGATAAGTGGTAACAGTGATATGATAGTGATAGTAAAAGTAAACAGTAAAAGTAAATAGCAAAAGTAAATGGCAAAAATAGCAACTAGTAACCAGCGGGATTTAAAACACTGTAGGCTAGGGAGACGGATGGTTGGGCGCTGCATGGATGAGATATATCATGATTCTAACTTGGGGCACGGCACACGGAAAAGTAATGATCATCTAGGCAAATATCAAACATTAGGCATGTACCCCGTAGGTAGTTGTACGTGCTTGCAATAAGAACTTGCACAACATCTTTTGTCCTACCATCCCGCTACGAACGGGGCCAAAAGGAACTTATGGAGATTAAGGTGCTCCTGTCAAAGAGCACCGGAACAAAGAAATGAACTCAATGATACATGTAATCCTCAAACTACGGACCATCCCCTTTGGTGTCCCAAGCTGTCACTTTTGGGATCGCCGGTTCCGAACCGTAATAGGTGCAAACAACTCATAGATAGGATCACGAACACAAATATATTCATGCAAACACATATGGTTCAGATCTGAAATCATGGCACTCGGGCCCTAAGTATCAAGCATTAAGAATAACAAGTTGAAGCAAAGATGATAAACACCATAGTAGATGATAGGCAACATGCCCCCAACGATCTGACAAACTATTACATGATCTAACTCATCCAATCCCTACCATCCCCTTTGCCTACAGCAGGGGAATTACTCACACATGGAGGGAGAAGTCATGGAGGGATGATGGAGTGGTGATGATGATGACGGTGGCGACGATCTCCCCTCTCTGGAGGCCAATTCAGCCTCCAGATTAGCCCTCCCGAGGAAGAACAGAGGGTGGCGGCGGCTCCGCGACGGAAAACTGCGAAAAGAACTTCTGATCTGGGGTTTCCGTGTCGCCAGTAAAAATACGAGGCAAAGTAGGGCACCAGGGGGTGTGGGCCCCACCCAGGCGACCCCCCGGCGCGGCCCAGGGGGGGCGCGCCCACAGGGCGCCTGGGCACCCCCTGGCCCCCCTCTGGCTCCTCTTCTGGCTCGTGGTTCCTTCGGGTGCGTGGATTTTCTGTGATTTTTCGTGGATTTTTCTGAGATACCTAAAAATCCATTTTCCTTCACACAATAAAACCATACAGGCAGCTCTGCTGAAAACAGCGTCAGTCCGGGTTAGTTTAGTTCAAATCATGCAAGAATGAGGCCAAAACAATATAAAAAGTGTTTGGAAAAGTAGATACGTTTGAGACGTATCAACTCCCCCAAGCTTAGCATATTGCTTGTCGTCAAGCAATTCAGTTCAACGAACTGGACGCGACAAAGAAAACTTTGACAAACTCTTTTGCTTCATTAGATGTATATAAGCATGTACTACGAAAAGAATCTAGCAAGTATTGAAACAGTACTATGAGGACAATGCAAGGAGCAATCCTTCTTTCAAGTGACCAGTCACAAATACTTAAAAGTAAATAATATACTACTGAAAATCAAGACAAGATTACATTGCACATAGCTTGAGCATACTAGGGTGGTATCTCGCTAGTCTCCATGAGTGAAGCAAAACATAAATGCAGAAACTCCTCCAGAGTTTTAAAGGAGACTAGAACTAAGAATTTCAGAATAAATCATATCACAAGCATGCAGAAGACAATGTAATACTTTGGGACAATGCACATTACACTTAGAATGACAATTATGCTCTCCTAGTTAGTGCTTTGAAGAAAGAAGGTGGAGACTCTCGAACCGTGGCTTTTGTTGGCAAGGTTGAAAACCCGTGATCGGAAACAAAAACTAAACATGTACCAAAGCTCTTGGTTTTAAAAACAGAGGCAAAAACGTTTTTGAGAGGTGCATATTTCGTCAACGAATGCTAGCAGATAACTCAATTACTTCTTGAGCTGGACAAGTTTCGAGGAACGGCTCCCGAATGAGGACGATCACATCCTCTTAATCTCCTTTGTTTATCACTGCCAAAGTTTTCTGATTTCTCATGAACAAAGCGTGAAGGAGGGTTTGTTTGTTGTATATTTTTTAATGAGCCGGGCGCACTCTATGCCAGTTCCTTCTCGTATTATGGGTTTGCACATTAGACATGCAATCCCGGGGTGAAGCTTGTCCAACTTAAAAAGATCATGAATTGACTACTACTTCCTCATGAGCTAAAACAGAGGCACAAAAGAGAAATGATTTTTTGAATAATTTCGAGATGGTACATGAAAGTCTTCGTTAGGAATGGCAGGTAAATACCATGTATAGGAAGGTATGGTGGACTCATATGGCATAACTGGTTTAAAGGATTTTGGATGCACAAGCAGTCAGTCCGCTTAGTACAGGCGAAGGTTAGCAAAAGACTGGGAGCGACCAACTAAAAGAGCAATGACGGTCATAATCATGCAGAGCGACAAAGCAACATTGAATCGGGCATGAAAGTGATATAACTATTCTGAAACTCAAAGATCATCAAGGCAAAGCAGACTTTTTAGTCTTAAACATGTGTAAACATGTGCCAAGTCAATCCAAAAATTCTCTAAAGGGAAATACCACCTTAGTATACCAGACTATGAACAGTGCAATGCATGTAGATCATTTCAATAACACATTATATACTCTAGTTATTCGAGACTAGCCACAAAGAAAGCATGAACTACAGGACGAGCATTGTAAACATAGCACTATGTCGCTACAAGCTGGTCTCTAGATCATAAGTACAGGCATATGTACAAAAGTAGAAACAAGAAGAGTTCATACCGGTCTTCCTTGTTGCTTCCCTACAGTCGATCTTCGTCATTACTGCTTGTCACTTGCACGACCGAACGTAGGAAATATAATTAAATGCCATCACGGACTCGAGCTGAACTCTGAAAACAAAGCAAACTAAAGAGAAAAGGAAATCTTTTTGGATTATTTCAAGGGTTGAACGAAAGAAAAAGAAAAAGAAAATCTTTTTGTTGTTTTTGCAAAGAGAGAAATAAAGAAGAATGGGCAAAAACTTCGAAAAGATCAAAGCGAACAAAACGGATAATACAATGGAAAAGCGAGAGGGGCATGTACTCCCCCAAGCTTAGGCTTTTGGCCTAAGTTGGTAGCAGCTACTGCCCCCAGGAGCCTCCTGCTCCGGGGGTATGGTGGTGAGTCCAAGGGTCGTAGAAGGATGCTGGCGCGTACACCGAACTCCTCGGAGTCTCCCACGAGGAAGGCTCCGTACGCCAAACAGAGGAAGAACCTTCACCAAACTCGGTGGCGGTTTCTTCCTGAAAAGGTGGTAACTCACCGTGCTCCTCCTCGTCGGGCACAACCCCCTCCATGGGGTTATGAAACTGATACTGGACCATGAACTCATCGAACTGGACAACATCAAAGGACCATCCGTTCCTGCGAGAAAAATCAAACAAAAGAGGTGCAGGTAGACGGATCTCGTGTTCCGCGGTAGTTCCGAAACGCAAGATATAAACAAGATTATCAAGCTCAGAAGCCATGGTAACAAACTTATGCCTTTTCATAGCAGCAAGATCAAAGCTTAAATAAGTAAAAGGATTATCATCAGGGTGTGGGGTGCCTCCAAGATGTTCTAAGATAAGTGTGGCATAAACGCCACCATATAATTCCCCCTTGTTACTGTTCATAGCAAGGCGTCGAGCAATTAAGGCACCCAGATTATAATCAGACCTCCCTGAGAGGGCTGCTGCCAGGATAGCAATATCTGGAGCAGAAATGTTGCTCGTGTTGTCATGAGCTAACACCCCTCTGGCAATAATGCAATATAATATGCAAAATACCTGAGGTGAGGAAATAAGATGCTAGAGATCTTCGACCGATGAATATCCCTCGTACCCATGCTGCAGAGAGAGTTGATGACGGTTTTCAGCTCGGAGGGCTGAGTGGCCATCCTAGCCGTCCTCCCAACGTTCGGCACACCTATTATTTCACAAAAAATTCCCAAAGTCATGGTGATAAGATCATTGTAAATTTTAAACTCAATAGCACCTGAATCAGGATTATATCTAAAACTGTTAATGAAACTGGAGGTGAGTTTTTGATACTGGGTAACACGGCTCGTGACAAGCCGTGTCAAACCTGCATTAGCACAAAGATTATAAAACTCATCCTTGATTCCCGCAGCTTCAAGGAATTCATCACATGGAAATGTCATCGCACGTGCTGGACTTGTGTCTTCCAACAACTCCAGGGGCACATGATCTTCATTATAGCTCACCCTAGCAGTTGAGGGTGAAGCTGCGGCTCTAGTAACTCGATCGGAGTGTGCGGGCCTCCTCTTCTCAAGCCACCCTTTTGCCCTTCCTAACAAACTCATTTCTGAAATTTTTTGCAATTTACAAAAACGAGGATTAAAACAAAGTGAGTTAAGGCAAACTACTCAACTCACTTGCCCAAGGCATAAACTTGCATCAAAACTTGGAAAATAACTTTCTACACATGCATGCAAGCTCATCTCTACAGCACCAAGAACTACTAAATACTCACAAATGAGGCCACCAATCAAAAATCTAATTGGAGGGGTGGAGGAGTCACATACCAGGGAGTATTTGCTCAAAATTTCAGCTCAAATGATGGGCTGTAGAGAGAGATCGAAGAATCGCCTCCAAGAACAGCAAGAACACAAGAACAAGTGCAGAACTCGAGTTTTTGGAGAAAGAGAGAAAGGGAGGAAGAAGACATACCTGGAGGGGGGTCCTGTGGGCCCCAGGCGCCCTGTGGGCGTGGCCAGGGGCTGGGCCGCGCCAGCTGGCCGCCTGGGCCACTGGTGGGTCCCCCTGGCTGGCCCCAGGTCCCTCTGGGTCTCTCCCGTCATGGAAATTTTTATTTAAATTTTTCAGGAATTTTTCTGAAAACTTCACTGTTGAAATTTTTTTGAAGTTCAAAAAGCTGCGAAACTCTCTGAAAACTTGAAGTAGTGAGTAGTATTGTGAAGCTTCAAAACATAAATACTTGGTACAGCAAGTAGGACAAAAACTAAAAACAAATGAAAACATAACAAGCTCAACTTTTTATCTATATAAAACATGTTTATTAGTAAGGTTGATCAAGTCTTACCAACAAACAGGCGATATATAGAGCAAAAAGTCTCACCTCTTATGAAGTAATCATTGAACTTTTACCTTGATGGACATTGTCCCCACCATGATAGTTTTGTATTTGTGAGGCACATGTAGTGGACAGTCCCATTCTCCAGTTTTCACGGTCTCGATATTCTCTATAGAGTTGAGGCCATGCCTCCTGTCGGTCTTCTTTGGAAAATATATCGTGTGTTCTTTATCATTCACATGGAAGGTAACCTTCCCTTTATTGCAATCAATAATAGCACCTGCGGTGTTAAGAAAAGGTTTACCAAGAATAATGGACATGCTCCCATCCTCGGGCATGTCAAGCACAACAAAATCAGTAAGAATCAAACAATTAGCAACTTCTACGGGAACATCCTCACAAATACCTATCGGGACGGCGGTTGACTTGTCAGCCATCTGAAGGGAGATATATGTAGGAATTAGTTTCTCTAAACAAAGCCTCTCGTAAAGAGAGAGAGGCATAACACTCACTCCTGCTCCAAGATCACATAAAGCAGTTTTGACATAATTATTCATTATGGAGCAAGGAATGGTGGGTATACCTGGATCACCGAGCTTGTCAGGAATCTTGCCACTGAAAGAGTAGTTAGCAAGCATAGTAGATATTGCTTCATTAGGAACTTTTCTTTTATTAGTGACAATATCTTTCATATATTTTGAATAAGGAGGTAACTTAATAGCTTCAGTCAAAGGGATTTGAAGAAAAAGAGGTTTAATCCACTCACAAAACTTATTGTAATGCTCTTCTTCTTTGGATTTGATGGACTTACCTGGAAAGGGCATGTTTTTCTGTACCCATGGTTCTCTTTCCTTCCCATGTTTTCTTGCAATGAAGTCTTCTTTAGTATACCTCTTACGTTTGTCAGGTGCGTCTTCCTCTCGAACTTCAGGCGGATCATTCTTCTCATTATCCTTACCTTCAGGTTCAGCACCGTCTTCAGTCTCAGCATTGGAGATAGATACGCTGTTAGGATCAATAGTTGGCTCTTCATCTGCAATAGGATCATTAGAATTGTCAGTCTCCTTATGTTTCTTATTTTTCTTTGGAGAGCCAACAATTTCTTCTTCCTGCATTTGAGAATCCTGCTCGATTCTCTTCGGATGCCCCTCTGGATAGAGAGGATCTTGAGTGCTAGTTCCTCCTCGGGTCTTAATCCCGAAAGCCTGCAAATTATCTTGTTTGGCATTGTTAGCAAGCAAATCTCTTTGCACATTAGAAATTTGGTCAAGCTGAGTTTGAACCATATGAAAATGCTTCACAAGACATTGAACATCATTAACTGTTCTATCTAAAACATCAAGCAGTCTTTTGATAGCAAGGGAATTATCATGCAATTGACTTTGTATCCTCTCATTAAAACGATTTTGTTTCATAATAAAATTATCAAACTCATCTAAACATTGATCAGGAGGCTTACCATGAGGGATGTCACTAGCGTTGAAATCTAAAAGAGAGTGTACCTCTACCATAGGAGGGTGAGTAGTAGGCTCACACAGCTTTTCAATAGGGGGTAGATTCTTCACGTCTTCAGCTTTAATACCTTTCTCTTTAATAGACTTCTTTGCTTCTCGCATATCTTCGGGGCTTAGAACAAACATGCCTCTCTTCTTTGGTGGTGGAGATGGTTCAGGGACGGACCAATCTTCATGGTTTTTGGCGATCCTGCCCATCAAATCTTCTGCATCTTCCGGCGTCCTTTTCCTGAAAACACAACCAGCACAACTGTCCAAATAGGACCTGGATTCATCAGTTAGACCATCATAGAATATATCGATTAATTCATTCTTAGGGATTTCATGTCCTGGTCTAGCCCGAATCAGACCGCGGTACCTCCTCTTGTAGTGGATAGTAAGATCGGAACCTTGGGGTCTCCTTTCTTACCCATAGTGGATGAAGTGCAGCAGGTAGGATACCTCAAGTACACTTGTAAATATTGCTATGCTCCCCGGCAACGGCGCCAGAAAACGGTACTTGATAACCCTCAACCGTAAGGGATCGAGATAGTCTTCGCGGGTAAGAATAACCCAATTTATTGATTAGACACACGGGGAGCCAAAGAGTATTTATAAGCTTTGACAGTTGAGTTGTCAATTCAACCGCACCTGAAATATACTTACTTGCAACAAAAGATAAGTGGTAACAGTGATATGATAGTGATGATAGTGATAGTAAAAGTAAACAGTAAAAGTAAATAGCAAAAGTAAATGGCAAAAATAGCAACTAGTAACCAGCAGGATTTAAAACACTGTAGGCTAGGGAGACGGATGGTTGGGCGCTGCATGGATGAGATATATCATGATTCTAACTTGGGGCACGGCACACGGAAAAGTAATTGTCACATCCCTAGCTACACTTGCATTAGGACCTGACTAGAGTGTGCATCATGTCTACTTTCAAAGAAAATTGAAATGGGATTAACAGAAACCCCAGCACCCCTCCCCTAACAACTAGGGTTTGATAAAATATTTTCCAATGTACCCAAAATGCCCTTCAAAATGTTCATCATTTCTGACTTGGTCCTAAACCTCTGCCAAAAATGGTGCACATTTTTCTAGGACAATCTAGGGCTTTGGATTAAATCATATGGTATTTGAATTTGGGCATTTAAATGCTACAAAATATTTTAAATGCTCAAATAATCAAAAACTATAATGTTTCCTACTGTTCATATTATATACAGCAGGTATGACAAGTTTTATGAGTTACAAAAATGCTTTGGCATTTTATTTAATTAAACAAAGTTGCAAAAGAAATGAAACAGAAAAGAAAATAGAAAAAAAGGGAGAGAGAAAGCTTACCTGGCGCCCACCCGGCCCACCTGCCGGCCCAGCCCAGCTGCCGCTCCAGCGAGCTGCTTGGCTCGGCCAGGCAGGCAGGCGGGTGCTCGACGGCGACCGCGCCGCGCGCCACGTAGCTGCCCGCCGCCTTGCTTCACCCCCTCGCCGTCCTGGAGGGATGGTTCGACCCTCCACGTCCTCCTCGACCCCGCAGACACCTCCACCTCCCCCCAGTTCCTCTCCTCCGCTCTCCCCGCGCCATGGCCGAAGCCGCCGTGTTCTCACCGTCGTAGAAGCCGCGTCCACCGTCGTCCCTGAGCTCCGCCTTGGTGTCCATCGTCTACGCCGTCCTCGACTGCTTCGAACAGGCCGAGCCCCGAGCGCTCGCCCGCCCTGGAGACGCCCCCGACCTCTTCTTCCCCAACTCCGGCCGCGGAGATCCCCCTCGCCGTTCTGCTCAGCTCCGACCACCACCGAGCTCGCTCCGGTGCTTGCCGCAACCCCTGTGAGCCTAGCTACCCCCTCCCCCTCTCCGTTGGCTCCCTTTTGCCCTGTAACACACTGCACGAAGCTCGCCCGCACGCACCGCCGCTGTGCTCGCCGCCGGTGATGCTCCGGTGACCATTTGGTCACTGGCACCCATCCAATATACTCACCGCAGCACGTAGATGCGAACGGTGCTACGCACGCATCGCCTAGGCCCCTGCAGCCGTTTCTCCACACACGCCCGACGCCGGTCGCCGCCGTCGAGCTCGTTGCCGTCGTCTCCGGCCACCCCAGGTCCGGCGACCACCTCCATCCGACGCGCAACAGCAAGGGCTATCCAACGCACCCAACCGCAGCTTGAGCCGTGCGCCGTAGGCGTTTTCCGAAGCCCGCCGTCGCGTTTGGCCTCGCCGGCGGCTAAACGCCGGCGAGTTGGACCTGTTTTGACCACGGGTTTGACCCCCTGGGTCAATGACATGTGGGCCCTGCCCGCAAGTCAAACCTAGTTTAGGTGTTAATTTAATTTTAATTAGTTAATTAGTTTAGTCACTGACACGTGGGCCCTGTCCCCACTGACAGCTAATTAGTTTTAGTTTAACTCTAATTAACTCAGTTAATTAGCTGTGACACTGACATGAGGGACCCACTGGTCAGGTTTGACTTGGACTGGCCCTGTTGACTAGCTGACGTCAGCATGATGTCATGCTGACGCAGTAAAGGTTTTTCTGGGATTTTTAGATTTAAAAATAATTCAGGAAATTCCAGAAAATACCCAAAACTTCTAAAAATCATATAAAATCAACCATAGCTCAGATGGAAAAGATTTATATATGAAAAATGATCAGAAAAATCCAATCTTTATAATGGCACTGGTTTAATGCATGTTTGAACAAGTTAACTTGCTGTATATATCAAAAACATGATAATGCACTTATTTAAATAATAGTTTGAACTTCAATTTGAATCCTTGATTCAAATAGGTTCAAACCCTTCTGGTTTTAGTTGCATTAGCCAACACACATGCATCTTGCCATGTCATAAACATGCATCATATTGTTGCATTTGTTTGTTAATGATTGTATCGTCGGTATTCCCTGTGTTAGGTCCTGCTCCCGAGGATACTGCTGCGTATCCAGTTGAAGAGCAGTACCCGACAACTACCTTATCAGGCAAGCAATCATTGATCATTCCGATACAAACCCAATCTTCTCGCTCCTGCTCTCTTTTACTGCATTGAGGCAACAGCGCGTGAACTGCTACTTGCTGCGGTAGTTGAACCCTATTCCCTTGCATGACCTGTCATTGCCACAGTAAATAGTTGAAACCCACTAGCATGTGTAGGAGTCGATTGAGCCATGTGATGTGTGATCCACCATGCTATTTACTTATGTTGCCTGCTATGCTTAGAGTTGTGTCTGGTCTGGTTCATCTGGGTGATGGATCAGAGTGAAATGATCATACCGATAAAGAGAGGGAAGTGTGGAACACGCTTGGTAAAGGTATCGATGAAAGGCCATGTAGGAGTACATGGTGGCTTGTTTCATTGGAATCGTCCATAGGACCCGAGATCTGTGTGTGTGATTGAAGTTACAGTTACTACCACACATTGGGCCCTGAAATATGACCCCGCTCGACTTATAGACTGCCCTTGTACTCTGTCCAGGAGTTGCAACTAGTTTCTGGTGTTTATAGTTTAATGGAGGTCGTGCGCAGCGCTGACCCTCGGGGTGGGCTCTGATGCGACAGGTACGTGGCACGGTGTACCGGTTGCCCGTTTGGTGACTCGGGAACCCTGTACACATCGTTTGGGGCCGTGAGCGACACCCCGGCCGGATCTCCCCACGGATGGAACCCAAATAGGCGATAAACCTGGACGAGAGACTTGAGTGGTTGGTTAGGTCGTGGTCTACACCCACGTCGGCTTTCGCTTGAAGTCTGCCGAGCACATGTCGTGTGCAGATGCTAAGTGGTGAAAACATGTGTGAAGAAGTACACCCCTGCAGGGTTATCAATCTATTCGAATAGCCGTTGTTTGCGGTACGAACTACTTGGTTGCTCTTACACTTCATAGACAAGTTGATGGTTACTACTAAAAGCCTCAAGATAAGTGTGAGTGCCGTGGATGGCCCTTCCGTAGGATGACGAAAGAGGATCCTCGGTAGTGTATTGATGTGGTGAGTAGAGGACTCGTGTTCGTAATAACATCTTGCAATCTGTTGAGAGTTGTAGTATAGGTTAGCCAAGGTCAAAGCTGGCATTCTGCTACGAACTCCACTACCCCCCCTTGATAATGTTGCATGTATGATAGGTTCTGTGGTAAGACTTGCTGAGTACCTTTGTACTCATGTTTGCTTAATAACTGTTGCATAGGAGAACCCTGCCCCTGCTGATGGGTTCTACATAGACGTTGACGTCGACGAGTAGCTTGACACCCAGACGGTGATCTGGAGCTTGTGAAGGGCCTTGTAGATAGTCAGGCTACACCAAGCATGTTTTATTTTCTAAGTTGTCTGTACTCAGACATGTAGCTTCCGCTTGTGCTTGTATGACTGTATGACTTGAGTGTTGGGTCATGTGACCCCTACCTGTATGAATATGTTATGTATGGCTCTTGGAGCCTTTTAAATAAAGTACTTTGAGTCATAGAGTTCTGTTGTGATGCAATGTTGTATTTGCACATATTGAGCATATTGCGTGTATGATTGAAATGCTTGGTATGTGTGGGATCCGACACCTAGTTGTTTTCCTTTGGTAGCCTATCTTACAGGGAAATGCCTCCTAGTGATTCCAATGAGCCTTGGTAGCTTGCTACTGCTCGGAACACGTAGGCTGGCCGGCATGTGTCCTTCTTCGTTCCTGTGTCTGTCCCTTAGGGGAAATGTCACGCGTTGTTCCTTTAAGTCCATGTAGCTTGCTACGACTTGGGTTCATACGTTGATGACCGACACGTTCGTTGCTGGGTCATGGATGCCTGTCTCTGTAATTTAGTGCCACTTCTGGTTTTTAACTAGCCATGTCGGCCCGGGTTCTCTGTCATATGGATGCTAGAGACACTGTCATATACGTGTGCCAAAATGCGCAAACGGTCCCGGGCCAGGTAAGGTGGCACCCGTGGGGTTACCGTGCGTGAGGCCGCAAAGTGATATGACGTGTTACAACTAGATTGGTGTGACTTAGGATCGGGGTCCTAACAGCGTTGGCATCAGAGCTGGACTGCCTGTAGGTTTCTCAAGCCAAACTGGTCGATGTTGAGTCTAGAAAAATTCTTAGTTATATGTAGGAGAATTGATTGTGGAAGGGAACGTAAGGCTCTTTTTACTCCTTTACCTTATGCCCTTCTGATCTGAGTCTGTCTATTCTTTCTACGGGGAATTAGGACTAGGCCTCTTATCCTTACTAGGTTCACGTGTTACTAATCCGTAGACTCTTAGGATTGTTGGTTTCAAGCCTCAGTTCAGTTTCTATCCTTTTAGTATGATGATTGTTGAACCGGAACCTTGATATGGAATTGTTGAGTGGCTATGCTATCATTTGTATGATGTCTCAAATCTTTGTTTGAGCATTTACAGTTGTTATGATGCCCGATTTCTTCCAGAAACACTAATGCCTTTGCATTATTCCGTGTTTCAGATGTCTGGCCGCATCCCTCACCAAGTGGTTCGTTTGACTCGGTGCATTAATGTGCCCGGTCACACGGCCATGCTAGTCCGTGTGATGACTGAGACCGGTTATCGCTGGTATCCTGAATACACTGTGGAGGAACAGTACCGGGATTTCAATCAAAGTCAGTATTTCTGCACAGTCCGGATATACCCCTCATATCCTGGAGCTAATGACCCCATTCATTGGTCTTATGGACTCGGGATTACCATCGAGATGGCAGTGCAGGATGCCGCTTATTCGATGATGACCATTCTCCGTGCTAGGCATGCCCTGTTGCTGAACACTGAGTTCTGTTACATGCCAGCCTCACTCCCCGGAGAGGAAGGCTACTACACTGGTCTGTATACTGATGCTGCTCATGAAGAGCCACTGCTTCAGACTACTGTTCAGATGTTGGAGGATAGGGACCGTGAGGTCCGTGCCCTCCGAATGGAGCTGTATAACACTCGAGCCGCTCACTGGACTACTTTGACACGGCTTGCACCTGCTGTGCACGCCGGGTATCTGGACATGCGGGATTTGTACCCCGTGCGGACTCGTCTGCCTGATCGCATGGATTGGCGTGACGTTGGGGGTATTACACCTCCACGTGGGCGTCGGTTACCACCAGCATCGGGACCGAGACCACACCCATGCCCCTATGGTCCACAGCCTTCGAGTGCTCGCGAGTTCCAAGATCCGCCTGTACCACTTCCAGGCTACGGTGGTAATCTTTACGAGGATTACTACGCGAATGTCTGAGCTAGTCCGTGGTAGTAGTAGTATTGTAGTAGTTGTATTTCCACAGTCCTGCGCGTCTTGTGGAATATGACTTAGTGTGTACTGAGTTCCGGAGGTGTAGTTAAATAATGTATAGGAGCTCGGAATGCCTCTGATGGGATGTATCGTCTTTCACCGCAGTTGTACTTTAGCCTTGGCTTGTACTAAACTTTGTATGGTGTGTATGACCACTGGTGTATATATAGCAGTTCCTATATTACCATGTCGTACGGATGAACATCTCTGCATTCTGTGTCATCCATTACATTCTGCACTTCTATGTCAAATTTTTGCCATCCTTGTCTAAACCGTTGTTTTGTTTTCCTAGGATGGTCAACACTCGCAACACTCCTGCTGCTCAGGAGCAGGGTGAGGCTAGTGGGGCTAGAGATGGGAATCTGCCCCAGCCACCCTCTTTGGCAGAAGTTATGCTTGAAGCAGAACGGAACAAGAGAGAGACCAACCGTCTGCTGGAACGCATAGAGAAGAACACTGGGTTCCGTCAGAGGAATGACGTGGTGTCAATCCACGATTTTATCAAGATGTGTCCACCAAAGTTCCATCACTCCACTGAACCTCTGGATGCTGATGACTGGCTACATAGTATCACCCACAAGCTACACTCTGCCCGTGTGGCTGAAGCTGGCAAGGTTATCTACGCCGCCTACCATCTTGAGGGCCCTGCCAGTCTTTGGTGGGAAAACTTTGAAGCTATGCGTCCTGCTGGCCAAGTCACTACCTGGGTTGAGTTCAATGAGGCATTCCGTGAACACCACATTCCGGAAGGTCTCATGGATCGCAAGCGGGAGGAATTCTGCAATTTCACCAAGGGCCGTTTAACTGTGGATGGCTATAGTCGTGAGTTTGGTAATCTGGCACGCTATGCACCTGAGGAAGTATCCACCGATGCCAAGAAACAGGCGAGGTTCCGCAGGGGACTCAGCCCTGAACTTCGTCGAGATTTACGTCTGCACGAGTGCACTTCCTTCCAGAAGTTGGTTAACAAGGCTATCAGTGCTGAGACAGGCCAGACCGACTTCGAGGCCACCCGCAAGCATACTCGAGACCTTGGTTCCTCATCCGGCTCTGGCTCTCACAAGCGCCGTGTGTGGGTTCCTAACACTGCTCTGCCACCCAAGTACACACCGAGGCCATCCTATGAGGCGCCTCGCCCAACTCAACAGTTTGCACCTGCTAAGACCTATGGAGGTCCACCCTCCAACTTTGCTCCACGCACCACCACTGTGACATGTTTCAAGTGTGGAGAACCGGGACACTACATGCGTGATTGTCCCCAGAATCAGCCAGGAAAACCCGTTGGCCGTGGTAAGCCAACCGGCAAGGTGAACTATGTCAAGCAAATCCCTACTGCACGTGGTCATGTCAACTATGTTTCTGCCGAAGAAGCTTATGAGGATCCTAACGTCGTCCTTGGTACGCTTCTCGTAAATTGCCATCCGGCATCTACTCTTTTCGATACTGGAGCATCCCATTCGTTCATATCTGAGAGCTATGCTCGATTGCACAACATGACTTTTTGTGACATGCCTACTTCCATGGATATTCAAACTCCTGGTTCAAAGTGGCAAACCTCTAGGGTAAGCCATGGAAATGAAATCCTTGTCGATAGACTTGTTTTCCTTGCATCTTTAATCGCTCTCAAGTCCTCTGACATAAATATCATTTTGGGTATGGATTGGATGACAACCCATTATGCCAGAATTGATTGCTTTACTAGGACCGTTCAACTTACACATCCATCCGGCAAGATAGTCAATGTCTTGACTCGAATGGCTGAACGTCAGCTCTACTCTCTTAATGCCAGCCCTCTACCAGAACTCGAAGATATCCCGGTAGTTCGTGACTTTCCGGATGTTTTTCCAGAAGAACTGCCAGGAGTTGCACCTAACAGAGATGTCGAGTTCGTGATAGATCTTATCCCTGGAACTGTCCCAATCTCTAGGAGACCTTATAAGATGGCAACACTAGAATTAGCTGAGCTAAAGAAACAACTCGATGAGTCTTTGCAAAAAGGTTTCATCCGTCCTAGTTCTTCCCCTTGGGCTTGCCCCGTCCTCTTCGTTAAGAAGAAGGATGGAACGGAGCCGATGGTTGTAGATTACCGACCTGTCAATCTGGTCACCATAAAGAATAAGTATCCGCTTCCCAGGATCAACGACCTGTATGATCAGCTCGCTGGATCCTCAGTCTTCTCTAAGATGGATTTGAGGTTGGGCTACCATCAAATCAAAATCAAGAATGGGGACATTCCTAAAACGGCTTTCGTTACTCGTTATGGCCAATATGAGTACACCGTCATGTCCTTCGAATTAACCAATGCCCCAGCTACCTTTTCTCGGTTAATGAATTCTATATTCATGGAGTATTTGGATAAATTCGTCGTGGTATACCTCGATGATATACTCATTTTCTCCAAGAACAAGGAAGATCATGCCGAGCATTTAAGGCTGGTATTGACGAAGCTTCGAGAGCACCGCCTTTATGCCAAATTCTCTAAATGTGAATTTTGGTTGCCAGAAGTAACCTATCTAGGTCATGTGATCTCTGGCAAGGGTATTGCTGTCAATCCCGAGCGAGTTCAAGCCGTCCTTGATTGGACTCCCCCTGAATCGGTCAAGCAAGTTAGGAGTTTTCTTGGCTTAGCGAGCTATTGCCGACGTTTCGTCGAGAATTTCTCCAAGGTTGCTAAACCTCTAACCGAACTCCTCAAGAAAGATAAAAAGTTTGAGTGGACCCCACAGTGCGAGTCCAGTTTTCAGGAACTGAAAAGACGCCTGACATCTGCACCTATACTGGTACCACCAGACTTTTCCAAGGATTTTATAATCTATTGCGACGCCTCGCGACAAGGACTAGGTTGCATTCTCATGCAAGATCGTCAAGTGATTGCATACGCATCCCGACAGTTGCGTCCACATGAGGATAACTATCCTACTCATGATCTAGAGCTTGCAGCTGTAGTCCATGCACTCAAAACATGGCGACATTACCTCCTTGGTAATCGCTGTGAAATCTTCACTGATCACCAAAGTTTGAAGTATATCTTCACCCAACCGGATCTAAATCTCAGGCAAAGACGTTGGGTTGAGTTGCTCACCGACTACGACTTAGGAATCACTTACACTCCTAGAAAGGCCAATGTCATGGCTGATGCACTAAGTCGTAAGTCATATTGTAACAATTTAATGTTACAACAAAGTCAACCACTTCTCCACGAGGAATTTCGTAAGCTTAACCTTCACATTGTTCCTCGAGGATTCCTTTCCACCTTGGTGGAGAAACCTACCCTTATGGATCAAATCATAGCTGCCCAGAAGCGTGATAAAGGTGTATCACGACTCCAAGAGAACATTGCTAGCGGACTCGCTAAAAGTTTCTCCATGGATGACCGAGGTGTTGTTTTCTTTGAGAACCGTGTAGTGGTTCCCAAGAACCACCATCTACGGCAATTAATCCTTAAGGAGGCTCATGAATCTCCTCTCACGATTCATCCCGGTAGTACCAAAATGTATCAAGACCTACGTCAAAGATTCTGGTGGACTAGGATGAAGAGAGAAATTGCTCAATTCATTGCTAACTGCGACGTTTGTCGTCGAGTCAAAGCAGAGCATCAACGGCCTGCCGGCACCCTTCAACCTTTAGCTATTCCTGAATGGAAATGGGACAAAGTCGGTATGGACTTCATCACCGGGTTTCCCAGGTCCAGGAAAGGGAATAATGCTATCTTCATCGTTATCGACCGCCTCTCTAAAGTAGCTCATTTCCTGCCTGTTCGGGAGAGTATTACCGCTAGCCAGCTAGCAGACTTATATATCTCTCGGATAGTATCACTACATGGTGTGCCTTTGGAGATTAACTCAGACCGTGGAAGTCTTTTTACTTCACGATTTTGGGAAAGTTTCCAGAATGCTATGGGAACTCATCTCTCATTCAGTACTGCCTTCCATCCGCAGTCAAGTGGTCAAGTGGAACGAGTCAATCAAATTCTGGAAGACATGCTTCGAGCCTCTGTCATTTCTTTCGGTATGGAATGGGAAAAGTGTCTTCCATTTGCCGAATTCGCTTATAACAATAGTTATCAAGCCAGCTAGGGTAAAGCTCCCTTCGAAGTTCTATATGGACGAAGGTGTCGAACACCTCTTAACTGGTCAGAGACCGGGGAAAGACAATTCTTTGGCCCGGATATGATCCAGGAAGCAGAGGAACAAGTTCGCATCGTTCGTGAGAGATTGAAAACAGCCCAGTCTCGCCAAAAGAGCCAATATGATAGTCATCATAAGGCTGTGACTTTTGAAGTCGGCGATAAGGCTTACCTTCGGGTTACTCCTCTTAAGGGAACCCATCGCTTCGGTATCAAAGGCAAATTGGCCCCTCGTTACATCGGTCCTTTTCGCATTCTTGCCAAACGAGGAGAAGTTGCCTACCAATTGGAACTACCTCCGCACCTCTCCAGAGTTCATGATGTTTTCCACGTTTCTCAACTCAGGCGATGCTTCTCGGATCCTATCCGCGGAGTGGACCACGAAGCGCTTGATCTCCAAGACAATCTCACATATCGAGAATACCCTGTTCATATTCTTGATCAAACTGAGCGTACCACTCGACGCCACAATATCAAGTTTCTCAAGGTTCAATGGTCACATCATTCCGAGAGTGAAGCTACTTGGGAAAGGGAGGATCGTCTTCGACTTGAGTACCCCACCCTCTTTCCGGAGGAACCCAAATCTCGGGACGCGATTCTTTTAAGTGGGGGTGAGTTGTCACATCCCTAGCTAGCACTTGCATTAGGACCTGACTAGAGTGTGCATCATGTCTACTTTCAAAGAAAATTGAAATGGGATTAACAGAAACCCCAGCACCCCTCCCCTAACAACTAGGGTTTGATAAAATATTTTCCAATGTACCCAAAATGCCCTTCAAAATGTTCATCATTTCTGCCTTGGTCCTAAACCTCTGCCAAAAATGGTGCACATTTTTCTAGGACAATCTAGGGCTTTGGATTAAATCATATGGTATTTGAATTTGGGCATTTAAATGCTACAAAATATTTTAAATGCTCAAATAATCATAAACTATAATGTTTCCTACTGTTCATATTATATACAGCAGGTATGAAAAGTTTTATGAGTTACAAAAATGCTTTGGCATTTTATTTAATTAAACAAAGTTGCAAAAGAAATGAAACAGAAAAGAAAATAGAAAAAAAGGGAGAGAGAAAGCTTACCTGGCGCCCACCCGGCCCACCTGCCGGCCCAGCCCAGCTGCCGCTCCAGCGAGCTGCTTGGCTCGGCCAGGCAGGCAGGCAGGTGCTCGACGGCGACCGCGCCGCGCGCCACGCAGCTGCCCGCCGCCTTGCTTCACCCCCTCGCCGTCCTGGAGGGATGGTTCGACCCTCCACGTCCTCCTCGACCCCGCAGACACCTCCACCTCCCCCTAGTTCCTCTCCTCCGCTCTCCCCGCGCCATGGCCGACGCCGCCGTGTTCGCATCGTCGTAGAAGCCGCGTCCACCGTCGTCCCTGAGCTCCGCCTTGGTGTCCATCGTCTCCGCCGTCCTCGACTGCTTCGAACAGGCCGAGCCCCGAGCGCTCACCCGCCCTGGAGACGCCCCCGACCTCTTCTTCCCCAACTCCGGCCGCGGAGATCCCCCTCGCCGTTCTGCTCAGCTCCGACCACCACCGAGCTCGCTCCGGTGCTTGCCGCAACCCCTGTGAGCCTAGCTACCCCCTCCCCCTCTCCGTTGGCTCCCTTTTGCCCTGTAACGCACTGCACGAAGCTCGCCCACACGCACCGCCGCTGTGCTCGCCGCCGGTGATGCTCCGGTGACCATTTGGTCACTGGCACCCGTCCAATATACTCACCGCAGCACGTAGATGCGAACGGTGCTACGCACGCATCGCCTAGGCCCCTGCAGCCGTTTCTCCACACACGCCCGACGCCGGTCGCCGCCGTCGAGCTCGTTGCCGTCGTCTCGGGCCACCCCAGGTCCGGCGACCACCTCCATCCGACGCGCAACAGCAAGGGCTATCCAACGCACCCAACCGCAGCTCGAGCCGTGCACCGTAGGCGTTTTCCGAAGCCCGCCGCCGCGTTTGGCCTCGCCGGCGGCTAAACGCCGGCGAGTTGGACCTGTTTTGACCACGGGTTTGACCCCCTGGGTCAATGACATGTGGGCCCTGCCCGCAAGTCAAACCTAGTTTAGGTGTTAATTTAATTTTAATTAGTTAATTAGTTTAGTCACTGACACGTGGGCCCTGGCCCCACTGACAGCTAATTAGTTTTAGTTTAACTCTAATTAACTCAGTTAATTAGCTGTGACACTGACATGAGGGACCCACTGGTCAGGTTTGACTTGGACTGGCCATGTTGACTAGCTGACGTCAGCATGATGTCATGCTGACGCAGTAAAGGTTTTTCTGGGATTTTTAGATTTAAAAATAATTCAGGAAATTCCAGAAAATACCCAAAACTTCTAAAAATCATATAAAATCAACCATAGCTCAGATGGAAAAGATTTATATATGAAAAATGATCAGAAAAATCCAATCTTTCTAATGGCACTGGTTTCATGCATGTTTGAACAAGTTAACTTGCTGTATATATCAAAAACATGATAATGCACTTATTTAAATAATAGTTTGAACTTCAATTTGAATCCTTGATTCAAATAGGTTCAAACCCTTCTGGTTTTAGTTGCATTAGCCAACACACATGCATCTTGCCATGTCATAAACATGCATCATATTGTTGCATTTGTTTGTTAATGATTGTGTCGTCGGTATTCCCTGTGTTAGGTCCTGCTCCCGAGGATACTGCTGCGTATCCAGTTGAAGAGCAGTACCCGACAACTACCTTATCAGGCAAGCAATCATTGATCATTCCGATACAAACCCAATCTTCTCGCTCCTGCTCTCTTTTACTGCATTAAGGCAACAGCACGTGAACTGCTACTTGCTGCGGTAGTTGAACCCTATTCCCTTGCATGACTTGTCATTGCCACAGTAAATAGTTGAAACCCACTAGCATGTGTAGGAGTTGATTGAGCCATGTGATGTGTGATCCACCATGCTATTTACTTATGTTGCCTGCTATGCTTAGAGTTGTGTCTGGTCTGGTTCATCTGGGTGATGGATCAGAGTGAAATGATCATACCGATAAAGAGAGGGAAGTGTGGAACACGCTTGGTAAAGGTATCGATGAAAGGCCATGTAGGAGTACATGGTGGCTTGTTTCATTGGAATCGTCCATAGGACCCGAGATCTGTGTGTGTGATTCAAGTTACAGTTACTACCACACATTGGGCCCTGAAATATGACCCCGCTCGACTTATTGACTGCCCTTGTACTCTGTCCAGGAGTTGCAACTAGTTTCTGGTGTTTATAGTTTACTGGAGGTCGTGCGCAGCGCTGACCCTCGGGGTGGGCTGTGATGCGACAGGTACGTGGCACGGTGTACCGGTTGCCCGTTTGGTGACTCGGGAACCCTGTACACATCGTTTGGGGCCGTGAGCGACACCCCGGCCGGATCACCCCACGGATGGAACCCAAATAGGCGATAAACCTGGACGAGAGACTTGAGTGGTTGGTTAGGTCGTGGTCTACACCCACGTCGGCTTTCGCTTGAAGTCTGCCGAGCACATGTCGTGTGCAGACGCTAAGTGGTGAAAACATGTGTGAAGAAGTACACCCCTGCAGGGTTATCAATCTATTCGAATAGCCGTTGTTCGCGGTACGAACTACTTGGTTGCTCTTACAGTTCATAGACAAGTTGATGGTTACTACTAAAAGCCTCAAGATAAGTGTGAGTGCCGTGGATGGCCCTTCCGTAGGATGACGAAAGAGGATCCTCGGTAGTGTATTGATGTGGTGAGTAGAGGACTCGTGTTCGTAATAACATCTTGCAATCTGTTGAGAGTTGTAGTATAGGTTAGCCAAGGTCAAAGCTGGCATTCTGCTACGAACTCCACTACCCCCCCTTGATAATGTTGCATGTATGATAGGTTCTGTGGTAAGACTTGCTGAGTACCTTTGTACTCATGTTTGCTTAATAACTGTTGCATAGGAGAACCCTGCCCCTGCTGATGGGTTCTACATAGACGTTGACGTCGACGAGTAGCTTGACACCCAGACGGTGATCTGGAGCTTGTGAAGGGCCTTGTAGATAGTCAGGCTACACCAAGCCTGTTTTATTTTCTAAGTTGTCTGTACTCAGACATGTAGCTTCCGCTTGTGCTTGTATGACTGTATGACTTGAGTGTTGGGTCATGTGACCCCTACCTGTATGAATATGTTATGTATGGCTCTTGGAGCCTTTTAAATAAAGTACTTTGAGTCATAGAGTTCTGTTGTGATGCAATGTTGTATTTGCACATATTGAGCATATTGCGTGTATGATTGAAATGCTTGGTATGTGTGGGATCCGACACCTAGTTGTTTTCCTTTGGTAGCCTATCTTACAGGGAAATGCCTCCTAGTGATTCCAATGAGCCTTGGTAGCTTGCTACTGCTCGGAACACGTAGGCTGGCCGGCATGTGTCCTTCTTCGTTCCTGTGTCTGTCCCTTAGGGGAAATGTCACGCGTTGTTCCTTTAAGTCCATGTAGCTTGCTACGACTTGGGTTCATACGTTGATGACCGACACGTTCGTTGCTGGGTCATGGATTCCTGTCTCTGTAATTTAGTGCCACTTCTGGTTTATAACTAGCCATGTTGGCCCGGGTTCTCTGTCATAAGGATGCTAGCGACACTGTCATATACGTGTACCAAAATGCGCAAACGGTCCCGGGCCAGGTAAGGTGGCACCCGTGGGGTTACCGTGCGTGAGGCCGCAAAGTGATATGACGTGTTACAGCTAGATAGGTGTGACTTAGGATCGGGGTCCTAACAGTAATGATCATCTAGGAAAATATCAAACATTAGGCATGTATCCCGTAGGTAGTTGTACGTGCTTGCAATAAGAACTTGCACAACATCTTTTGTCCTACCATCCAGCTACGAACGGGGCCAAAAGGAACTTATGGAGATTAAGGTGCTCCTGTCAAAGAGCACCGGAACAAAGCAATGAACTCAATGGATACATGTAATACTCAAACTACGGACCATCCCCTTTGGTGTCCCAAGCTGTCACTTTTGGGATCGCCGGTTCCGAACCGTAATAGGTGCAAACAACTCATAGATAGGATCACGAACACAAATATATTCATGCAAACACATATGGTTCAGATCTGAAATCATGGCACTCGGGCCCTAAGTGTCAAGCATTAAGAATAACAAGTTGAAGCAAAGATAATAAACACCATAGTAGATGATAGGCAACATGCCCCCAACGATCTAACAAACTATTACATGATCTAACTCATCCAATCCCTACCATCCCCTTCGCCTACAGCAGGGGAATTACTCACACATGGAGGGAGAAGTCATGGAGGGATGATGGAGTGGTGATGATGATGACGGTGGCGACGATCTCCCCTCTCCGGAGGCCAATTCAGCCTCCAGATTAGCCCTCCCGAGGAAGAACAGAGGGTGGCGGCGGCTCCGCGACGGAAAACTGTGGAAAGAACTTCTGATCTGGGGTTTCCGTGTCGCGAGTAAAAATACGAGGCAAAGTAGGGCACCAGGGGGTGTGGGCCCCACCCAGGCGACCCCCCGGCGCAGCCCAGGGGGGGCGCGCCCACAGGGCGCCTGGGCACCCCCTGGACCCCCTCTGGCTCCTCTTCTGGCTCCTGGTTCCTTTGGGTGCGTGGATTTTCTGTGATTTTTCGTGGATTTTTCTGAGATACCTAAAAATCCGTTTTCCTGCACACAATAAAACCATACAGGCAGCTCTGCTGAAAACAGCGTCAGTCCGGGTTAGTTAAGTTCAAATCATGCAAGAATGAGGCCAAAACAATATCAAAAGTGTTTGGAAAAGTAGATACGTTTGAGACGTATCAGATGCATAGCAACGAGAGGGGAGAGTTTGTCTATGTACCCACGTAGACCAAAAGCGGAAGCGTTTATCAACACGGTTGCTGTAGTCAAACTTTCTTCGCGATCCAACCGATCAAGCACCGAACGTACGGAGTTCCATCAGCACGACGGCGTGGTGACGAAGATGATGAAGCTACCATCGCAGGGCTTCGCCTAAGCGTTGCAACGATATGACTAAGGTGTGTTTCTGTAGAGGGGGGCACCGCACACGGTTGGGAGAGATCAATAGATCAACTTGTGTGTCTATGGGGTGCCTCTACCCCCGTATATAAATGAGTGGAGGAGGGGGAGGGCCGGCCCTCTCTATGGTGCGCCCTAGGGGAGTCCTACTCCCACCGGGAGTAGGATTCCCCCTTTCCTAGTAGAACTAGGAGCCCTTCCAAGTACTAGGAGTAGGAGAGAAGGAAAGGGAAAAGAGAAGAGAAGGAAGGAGGTGGCGCAGCCCCTCCCCCTAGTCCAATTCGGACTAGGCCTTGGTGGGGGCGCAACCTCCTCTCTCTCTTTCCCCTAAAGCCCAATAATGCCCATATACTCCCCGGCGAATTCCCGTAACTCTCCACTCCGAAAAATACCCGAATCACTCGGAACCTTTCCGATGTCTGAATATAGTCGTCCAATATATCGATCTTTACGTCTCGACCATTTCGAGACTCCTTGTCATGTCCCCGATCTCATCCTGGACTCCGAACTACCTTTGGTACATCAAAACACATAAACTCATAATACTGATCGTCATCAAACGTTAAGCGTGCGGACCCTACGGGTTCGAGAACTATGTATACATGACCGATACTCATCTCCGGTCAATAACCAATAGCGGAACCTAGATGCTCATATTGGCTCCTACATATTCTACGAAGATCTTTATCGGTCAAACCGCATAACAACATACGTTGTTCCCTTTGTCATCGGTATGTTACTTGCCCGAGATTCAATCGTGGGTATCTCAATACCTAGTTCAATCTCGTTACCGGCAAGTCTATTTACTCGTTCCGTAATACATCATCTCTTGACTAACTCATTAGTCATTTGCTTGCAAGGTTTATTATGATGTGTATTACCGAGAGGGCCCAAAGATACCTCTCCGACACTCGGAGTGACAAATCCTATTCTTGATCTATGCCAACACCACGAACACCTTCGGAGACACCTGTAGAGCATCTTTATAATCACCCAGTTACGTTGTGACGTTTGATAGCACACAAGGTGTTCCTCCGGTATTCGGGAGTTGCATAATCTCATAGTCATAGGAACATGTATAAGTCATGAAGAAAGCAATAGCAGTAAAACTAAACGATCATAGTGCTAAGCTAACGGATGGGTCTTGTCCATCACATCATTCTCCTAATGATGTGATCCCATTGATCAAATGACAACTCATGTCTATGGCTGGGAAACATAACCATCTTTGATCAATGAGCTAGTCTAGTAGAGGCATACTAGGGACACTCTGTTTTGTCTATCTTTTCACACATGTACTAAGTTTCCGGTCAATATAATTCTAGCAAGAATAATAAACATTTATCATGATATAAGGAAATAAATAATAATTTTATTATTGCCTCTAGGGCATATTTCCTTCAGCCTCCCACTTGCACTAGAGTCAATAATCTAGATCACATCACCATGTGATTAACACCTAATAGTTCACATCACCATGTGACTAACACCCATAGTTCTCATCGCCATACGACCAATACCCAAAGGGTTTACTAGAGTCAACAATCTAGTTCACATCGCCATGTGATTAACACCCAAACAGTAATAAGGTGTGATCATGTTTTGCTTGTGAGAGAAGTTTAGTCAATGGGCCTGACACATTCAGATCCGTATGTATTTCGCAAATTTCTATGTCTACAATGCTCTGCATGGAGCTACTTTAAGTAATTGCTCCCACTTCCAATATGCATCCAGATCGAGACTCAGAGTCATCCACATCGGTGTTAAAGCTTGCATCAACGTAACTCTTTACGACGAACTCTTTATCACCTCCATAACCGAGAAATATTTCCTTAGTCATCCAGTAACTAAGGACAATTTTGACCACTGTCCAGTGATCTACTCCTATATCAAAATTGTACTCCCTTGCCAAAATCAGGACAAGGCATACAATAGGTCTGGTATACAGCATGGCATACTTCATAGAACCTATGGTTGAGGCATAGGGAATGACTTTCATTCTCTCTCTATCTTCTGCAGTGGTCGGGCGTTGAGTCTTACTCAACTTCATACCTTGCAACACAGGCAAGAACTCCTTTGACTGTTCCATTTTGAACTACTTCAAAATCGTGTCAAGGTATGTACTCATTGAAAAAACTTATCAAGCGTCTTGATCTATCTCTATAGATATTGATGCTCAATATGTAAGCAGCTTTACCGAGGTTTTTCTTTGAAAAAACTCATTTCAAACACTCCTTTATGCTTTCTAGAAAATTCTACATCATTTCCGATCGACAATATGTCATTCACATATACTTATCAGAAAGGATGTAGTGCTCCCACTCACTTCCTTGTAAATACAGGCTTCACCACAAGTCTGTATAAAACCATACGCTTTGATCACCTCATCAAAGCGTATATTCCAACTCCGAGATGCTTGCACAAGTCCATAGATAGATCGCTGGAGATTGCACACTTTGTTAGCACCTTTAGGATTGACAAAACCTTTTGGTTGCATCATATACAACTCCTCTTTGAGATATCCATTCAAAAATGTAGTTTTGTCATCCATTTGCCAGATTTCATAATCATAAAATGCGGCAATTGCTAACATGACTCGGACAGACTTAAGCATCGCTACGGGTGAGAAAGTCTCATCGTAGTCAACTCCTTGAACTTGTCGAAAACCTTTCGCAACAAGTCGATCTTTGTAGACAGTAACATTACCGTCGGTGTCGGTCTTCCTCTTGAAGTTCCATTTATTTTTGATGGCTTGTCGATCATCGGGCAAGTCAACTAAAGTCCACACTTTGTTCTCATACATGGATCCCATCTCATATTTCATGGCCTCAAGCCATTTTGCGGAATCTGGGCTCATCATCTCTTCCTCAAAGTTCGTAGGTTCATCATGGTCTAGTAACATGACTTCCAGAACTAGGTTGCCGTACCACTCTGGCGCGGAACATACTCTGGTTGATCTACGAAGTTCAACAGTAACTTGATCCGAAGTTTCATGATCATCATCATTAGCTTCCTCACTAATTGGTGTAGGAATCACTAGAACCAGTTTCTGTGATGTACTACTTTCCAATTCGGGAGAAGGTACAATTACCTCATCAAGTTACACTTTCCTCCCACTCACTTATTTCGAGAGAAACTCCTTCTCTAGAAAGGATCCATTCTTAGCAACGAATATCTTGCCGTCGGATTTGTGATAGAAGGTGTACCCAACAGTCTCCTTTGGGTATCCTATGAAGACACATTTCTCCAACTTGGGTTCGAGCTTATCAAGTTGAAGCATTTTCACATAAGCATCACAGTCCCAAATTTTAAGAAACGACAACTTTGGTTTCTTTCCAAACCACAGTTCATAAGGTGTCGTCTCAACGGATTTAGATGTTGCCCAATTAAACGTGAATGCAGCTATCTCTGATGCATAACCCAAAATGATAGTGGTAAATCGGTAAGAGACATCGTAGACCGCACCATATCTAATAAAGTACGGTTACGACGTTCAGACACAACATTACGCTTTGGTGTTCCGGATGGCGTGAGTTGTGAAACTATTCCACATTGTTTTAAATGAAGACCAAATTCGTAACTCAAATATTCACCTCCACGATCAGATCGTAGACACTTTATTTTCTTGTCACGATGATTCTCTACTTCACTCTAAAATTCTTTGAACTTCTCAAATGTTTCAGACTTGTGCTTCATCAAGTAGATATACCCATATCTGCTCAAATCATTAGTGAAGGTCAGAAAATAACGATACCCGACGCGAGCCTCAACACTCATCGGTCCACATACATCAGTATGTATGATTTCTGACAAATCTGTTGCTCGCTCCATTGTTCCGGAGAACAGAGTTTTAGTCATCTTGCCCATGAGGCATGGATCGCAAGCACCAAGTGATTCTTAATCAAGTGATTCCAAAAGTCCATCACTATGGAGTTTCTTCATGCGCTTTACACCAATATGACCTAAACGGCAGTGCCACAAATAAGTTGCACTATCATTATTAACCTTGCATCTTTTGGGTTCAATATTATGAATATGTGTATCACTACGATCGAGATCCAACAAACTATTTTCATTGGGTGTATGACCATCGAAGGCTTTATTCATGTAAACAGAATAAAAATTATTCTACGACTTTAAATGAATAATCGTATTGCAACAAACATGATCAAATCATATTCATGCTTAATGCAAATGCCAAATAACATTTATTTAGGTTCTACACTAATTCCGAAAGTATAGGGAGTGTGCGATGATGATCATATCAATCTTGGAACCACTTCCAACACACATCATCACTTCACCTTTAACTAGTCTCTGTTCATGCTGCAACTCCCGTTTCGAGTTACTAATTTTAGCAACTGCACCGGCATCAAATACCCAGGGGCTGCTATGAACACTAGTAAAGTACACATCAATAATCTGTATATCAAATATACCTTTGCTCACTTTGCCATCCTTCTTATCCACCAAGTATCTAGGGCAGTTCCCCTTCTAGTGACCATTTCCTTTGCAGTAGAAGCACTTAGTTTCAGGCTTGAGTTTAGCTTTGGGTTTCTTCACGGGAGTGACAACTTGCTTGTCATTCTTCTTGAAGTTTCCCTACTATCCCTTTGCCCTTTACTTGAAACAAGTGGTCTTGTTAACCATCAACACTTGATGTTGTTTCTTGATTTCTACCTTTGCCGATTTCAGCATCGCGAAGAGCTCAGGAACTACTTTCGTCGTCCCTTGCATATTATAGTTCATCACGAAGTTCTACTAACTTGGTGATAGTGTCTAGAGAACTTTGTCAATTACTATCTTATCTGGAAGATTAACTCCCATTTGATTCAAGCAATTGTAGTACCCAGACAATCTGAGCACATGCTCACTGGTTGAGCTATTCTCCTCCATCTTGTTAGCAAAGTACTGTCAGAGGTCTTATACCTCTCGACACGGGCATGAGTATGAAATACTAATTTCAACTCTTGGAACATCGGATACGTCCAAAACGTATCTATAATTTCTGCTTGCTCCATGCCTCTTTTGGGTGATATTGCTATGATATTTATACACTTCCATACACTTTTGATCATATTTGGACTAACCTATTAACTCAGTGCACCCCAGTGCCAGTTTCTGTTTTCTGCTGTTTTTGTATTTCAGGTTTTCCCATTATGAAAACTGCCAGAAAAATCCCGGAAAAATTATATAAAAAATCAGCGTTCCAGAAGCTTCCCAGCACCCGAAGTACAGCCGGAGGGGGGCCACCAGGGCTCCAGGCGCCCTGGTGGCGCGGCCCCCCTCCTGGCCGCGCCGGGGGGGGCGCCTGGGCCCCCCCGGCCTCCGCTGATGCCCCCCTTTGGCATATATTTATATCGTGTCCCGAAACCCTCGAGACGGGAACCCTTTTTCGCGATCTCATCTCTGTTCCGCCGCCGCCGCGCTTCCAAGATCGGGAGCACCAGGAGAACTCTTCCCGGCACCCTGCCGGAGGGGAGGATCACCACCGGGAGCTTCTCCACCACCATGGACGCCTCCCGGATGAGTTGTGAGTAGTCTCCCTTGGACCATGGGTCCATGACCAGTAGCTATGTGATGTTCTCCTCCCGTTCTAGTGCTTCACTAATTAGACCTCGTGAGCTGCCCTACATGATCGAGGCACATATGTAATCCTTATGTTGTTGCTATGATGAGTTTGCTGGGATCCGATGAATTGTGAGATTATGTTCAGATTGTGTTTGAGTAATATATTTGATTCACCTCTTTTATATTTATGTTCGTAAGTAATTCTTGCATGTTCTTCGTTGTTATTTATTGCTTTGGCCAAGTAGTAGGTAGTAACTCTAAGAGGGGACGTTATGCTCGATTGTGGGTTCATGCCCCTCGATGACTAGCTTGAGTGACAGAAACATGAGTCTAGGGGATGTGTTGTTGCCGCAAGGGGGAAAACAATGGTGGTTGTGCCCGCGGGTGCAAGGATTGTTTACTTTACGCAAAGTTCTTTTAATGCAGTTGTCTGTTGCTTTGAGTTTACACTATGGGTGGGACTCGCAACTTAATACCAGCGAGATGTTCTGGATAGATATCTCAAGGTGGATGATTAGTAGTAGATGCAGATGGATTTCGGTCTACTTGCCTTGGCGTACCGCCCATGCTTTGAACCTCTACCTTTCTTGCAACATAGTCAGCATTGGTTTGCGCACATGGTTCTGTCAATTGCCCAGCTGTAATTCGTTTACCTCACATAGCTGTTTTATCGTCTTTTGGGAGAGAGACATCACTAGTGAACATCATGGGACCCCGGTCCATATTACCATCACTGATCACATCCGCTATTTACTTTCCGCTTTTTACTTACTATTGCAGCAATACCTATTACTATTATCACTTGTGTTTGATCCTTTGTAAACGACAAGGCCGGAGGGATTGACAACCTCTCTGTACTCGTTGGGAGCAAAGTTATTTGTATCTGTGTGCAGGTCCACGTTGATTGCTAATATCTGGCGCCGTTAGCAGTTGACACCTTCTTGTTGAAACTGGGAGTCTCAGGGAAATCGATCCTTGGTATCTTTGCCAAGGGAAAACTTCCGCTACACTGCACCTCAAACCTTCCACTTGGGGTAACCAGCGAGGGGCGAGAAGCCATCAACATCTCATATGCTCCGTGGCATTCAAAACATTTTTGAAGTCCCGGTTATAAGCCGTAAAGCATGGTGCACTAAACTATCAAGTAGTCATCATACCGAGCTTTTGTCAAAACGTTCATAACGTTTCCATCTGCTCCTGCAATAGGTCTGTCACCTAGCGGTGCATCAAGGACATAATACTTCTGTGCAGCAATGAGGATAATCCTCAGATCACGGACCTAGTCCGCATCATTGCTACTAACATCTTTCAACTTAGTTTTCTCTAGGAACATATCAAAAACATAGGGGAGCTATAACGCGAGCTATTGATCTACAACATAGATATGCTAATACTACCAGGACTAAGTTCATGATAAACTAAAGTTCAATTAATCAAATTACTAAAGAACTTTCACTTAGATAGACATCCCTCTAGTCATCTAAATGATCATGTGATCCAAATCAACTAAACCATGTCCGATCATCACATGAGTTGGAGTAGTTTTCAATGGTGAACATCTTATGTTGATCATATCTACTATATGATTCACGCTCGACCTTTTGATCTCCAGTGTTCCGAGGCCATATCTGCATATGCTAGGCTCGTCAAGTTTAACCCGAGTATTCTGCGTGTGCAAAACTAGCTTGCACCCGTTGTATGTGAACGTAGAACCTATCACACCCGATCATCACGTGGTGTCTCAGCACGAAGAACTTTCGCAACGGTGCATACTCAGGGAGAACACTTGTACCTTGAAATTTTGTAAGGGATCATCTTATAATGCTACCGCCGTACTAAGCAAAATAAGAAGCATAATAAGATAAACATCACATGCAATCAAAATATGTGACATGATATGGCAATCATCATCTTGTGCTTTTGATCTCCATCTCCAAGGCAACATCATGATCACCATCGTCACCGGCGCGACACCTTGATCTCCATCGTAGCATCGTTGTCATCTCGCCAACTATTGCTTCCACGACTATCGCTACCGCTTAGTGATAAAGTAAAGCAATTACATGGTGATGGGCCTCGAACCCCTCGTTGGTTACCCCAAGTGGAAGGTGTAAGATGCAGTGTTGTGGAAGTTTTTCCCTTAGCAAAGATGCCAAGGATCGAATCCCCAGAGACTCCTAGGTTCAACAAGTAGGTGTCAACTGCTAACGGCGCCAGATATTAGCAATCAACGTGGACCTGCACACAGATACAAATAACTTTGCTCCCATCGAGTACAGAGAGGTTGTCAATCCCTCCGGCCTTGTAGTTCACAAAGGATTAAAAGCAATGATAGTAGTGATAGATAATGTTTTGCAATGGTAAGTAAAAGCGAAAAGTAAATAGCGGATGTGATCAATGATGGTAATATGGACCGGAGTCTCATGATGTTCACTAGTGATGTCTCTCTCCCAAAAGACGATAAAACAGCTATGTGAGGTAAACAAATTACAGCTGGGCAATTGACAGGACCACGAACGCAAACCAATGCTGACTACATTGCAAGAAAGGTTGAGGTTCAAAGCATGGGCGGTACGCCAAAGTAAGTAGACCGAAATCCATCAATATCTACTACTAATCATCCACCTTGAGATATCTATCCAAAACATCTCGCTGGTATTAAGTTGCGAGTCCCACCCATAGTGTAAACTCAATGCAACAGACAACTGCATTAAAAGAACTTTGCGTAAAGTAAACAATCCTTGCACCCGCGGGCACAAGCACCGTTGTTTTCCCCCTTGTGGCAACAACACATCCCCTAGACTCATGTTTCTGTCACTCAAGCTAGTCATCAAGGGGCATGAACCCACAATCGAGCATAACATTCCCTCTTGGAGTCACTACGTATTACTTGGCCAAAGCAATAAATAACAACGGAGAACATGCAAGAATTACTTATGAACATAAATATAAAAGAGGTAAATCAAATATATTACTCAAGATCAATCTGAACATAATCTCATAATCCATCGGATCCCAGCAAACTCAACATAGCAACAGCATAAGGATTACATATGTGCCTCGATCATGTAGGGCAGCTCACGAGGACTAATTAGTGAAGCACAAGAACGGGAGGAGAACATCACATAGCTACTGGTCATGGACTCATGGTCCAAGGGAGACTACTCACGAGTCATCCGGGAGGCGTCCATGGTGGTGGAGAAGCTCCCGGTGGTGATCCTCCCCTCCGACAGGGTGCCGGGAAGAGTTCTCCTGGTGCTCCCGATCTTGGAAGCGGCGGCGGCGGCAGAACAGAGATGGGATCGCAAAAAGAGTTCCTGTTCTGAGGGTTCCGGAGGACGCTTTAAATATATGCCAAAGGGGGGCATCGGGGAAGCTTCGGGGGGCCCAGGCGCCCCCCCCCCCCGGCGCGACCCAGGGGGGGCGCGCCGCCAGGGCGCCTGGAGCCCTGGTGCCCCCCCGCCCCCCGGCTGTCCTTCGGACGTAGGGTTGTTTCCGAAACGCTAATTTTTTATATAATTTTTCTGGATTTTTTCCGGCAGTTCTCGTAATGTGAAAACCTGAAATACAAAAAGAGCCGAAAACAGAAACTGGCACTGGGGTGCACTGGATTAGTAAGTTAGTCCAAATATGATCAAAAGTGTATGGAAGTGTATGAATATCATAGCAATATCACCCAAAAGTGGCATGGAGCAAGCAGAAATTATAGATACGTTTTGGACGTATCAACATCCCCAAGCTTAATTCCTGCTCGTCCTCGAGTAGGTAAATGATAACAAGAATAATTTCTGTGGTGACATGCTATTAACCATATAGGACTTTTTCGTAGTCATATGACAAAAGCTTACTGAGACAATGATTCTGTAGTAATTAAGTTGCCTCATGAGAAAATCACAAATGACTGAAAGTTTTACAACATGAAACTGAAACATCAAAAAGATTTGCAATGAACATGATGTGCAAATATGATAAAGTGATATCTAGCTTGCCCCCTTTAGTGATGCAAAACATAAATGCAGGGGCACCTTCAAGGTTTAAGTGATGCCTAGATACAATGATTTCAGAATAAACGATATCACAATCATGCAAAAGACAATGCTACTTTGGGACAATGCACATTACACTCAGAATGACAATCATGCTCTCGGTAGTAGGTGCTTGAAGTGCTAGAGCTTTTTATTTTGAAAACATAGAAGCAATTTTGTCAACGGTAGTAGTACTTCATATGTGTCATGCATAAGACATCCTATAAGTTGCAAGCCTCATGCATCGAATACCAATAGTGCTCGCACCTTGTCCTAATTAGCTCGGATTTCCATGGGTTATCATTGCATTACATATGTTTCAACCAAGTGTCACAAAGGGGTACCTCTATGCCACCTGTACAAAGGTCCAAGGAGATAAATCGCATTTGATTTCTCGTTTTTGATAGATCTCAACTTGAGGACATCCATACCGGGACAACATAGAAAATAGATGATGGACTCCTCTTTAATGCATAAGCATATTCTCATAAGAGATTGAGGATTAATGTCCAAGCTAAAACTTCCACCATGATACATGGCTTTGGTTGGCGGCCCAATGTTCTTCTCTAACAATATGCATATTCATTCAACCCACGGTAAATCACCCTTACTTCAGACAAGACGAACATGCATAGCAACTCACATGATATTCAACAAAAGTGTGACAGTTGATGGCGTCCCCAGAAACATGGTTACCGCTCAGCAAGCAACATATAAGAAATAAGATACATAAGCAACATATTCTTTACCACAATAGTTTTTAAGCTACTTTCCCATGAGCTATGTATTGCAAGGTTATTTCGCTTAGTACAGGTGGAGGTTAGCAAAAGACTGGGAGCGACCAACTAAGAGAGCAATGACAGTCATAATCATGCAGAGCGACAAAGCAATATTGAATCAGGCATGGAAGTTATATCGCTACTCAGAAATAAAAGATCATCAAGGCTTGACAGACTTTCTTTACAGTCTTAAATATGCGTGAGCATACGCCAAGTCAATCAAAATAAATTCTTGAAGGAAGATACTACTAAACCATACCTCATCATAGGCAAACAAATCAAGTTGGTACTCCAATAACACATTGGGAACCCCCAGCTATTTGAAATTAACTATAAGAAAACCTAAACTACTAAGCGCCATCATGCAAGTAGCATCTTTATCACAGACATATTAACCAATGCAACGGAAGCAAACTCTCTTAATAAGGTGAGCATGGTAATTAAAGAGAGTTTAAGCAACCAACTAAACGAAAGCTCTTTGAAAAGATAAGCATGAATACTAAGAGCAGAGCATGATAGTAGCTATTAAAAGACAAAGAACACACACAGCAAAGATAGCCATGAAAATTCTATGTTATGTTCTAGGTAGAAGTGGAGCGTGTTTCTCTCCCACATAAAGAATGCTGAGTTCCGACTCGTTATGAAAAACTAAAAAGAAAACTAAAAGCAAGACGCTCCAAGCATAGCACATAACACATGAAGTGATAAAAATATAGTGGAACGAAAGACGAACTGATAATGTTGATGGAGAAGGGGATGCACGGGGGCATCCCCAAGCTTAGACGCTTGAGTCTCCTTGAATATTCCTTGGGGGTGCACGGGGGCATCCCCAAGCTTGAGCGCTTGACACTCCTGAATCTTTTTATCATCTTCCCTCGCACACTTGAAAACTCCCTTCATACATAACTCATCATAATCTGATTAGCGAGGTTAGTACCCTTAATAAAATAATTATACCTTGCTGGAAATAAAGATATTCTTGAAGTTCTACTGTTTCTCAAGATTGCCAAAAGGTTTTTGCAAAGAAAAGGCAAGTTCTTAATTTGCAAAGTGAAGGAAAGGCAAAACAGGACAGAATCTGTGAAAAACAGAACAGCAGGTAGTGATTGATCTGTTCGGGATACTTCTGCAACTCAAATCAAAAAACTCAGAACAGATGCACGAAAGACAATTATATAGAGAACGCTGTCGAAAATGATGATGCTACAGCAGTAAATAACATCAAGACACAACAAAAGCAAAAAAAATTATTCATGTGGGCTGCCTCCCAAAAGCGCTTTCTTTTATGCCTTTAAGCTAGGCATAATGCATAGATCAAGTTTTATCAAGAGTAAAAGAATAGCTAGCCCGTACAACGGACTCAAAAGGTAACTTGATCTTCTTACGAGGGAAGTGTTCCATCCCTTTCTTGAGAGGAAACTGAAATTTTATATTACCCTCTTTCATGTTAATGATAGCACCAACGATGAGCAAAAAGGGACGTCCCAAAATAATTGGACATGAAGGATCACATTCAATATCCATAATAGTAAAATCAATGGGCACATAATTATCATTGACAACGATAAGAACATCGTCGATCCTCCCCAAAGGTTTCTTTATGGAAGAATCAACGAGACGAACACCAAAAGAACAAGAATCATAAGGTTTCAATTTAAGCATATCATAAATTCTTTTGGGCATAACAGAGGTACTAACACCAACATCACATAATGCATAACAAGAGAAGTCATTCAAATTAATTTTTATCATAGGATCCCAACCATCCTCTAGCTTTCTAGGTATGGAGGCTTCTACTCTAAGTTTCTCCTCTCTAGCTTTGATAAGAGCATTAGTGACATGCTCTGTGAAGGCAAGATTAAGCGTGCTAGTGTGGGGATCTTTGGCCATTCTTTGTAGAAAGGTGACAACTTCTAAAATACTACAATTATCAAAATCAATTTTATCATTAGTGGGCAGAATTGTAGTGTCATCCTCTTTGTTTGAATTGCTCTCTATTATAAGAGTTTGAACATCTTCCCAAGTTTGGGGAAGCTTAGGAGCAATTTTAAACTGAGGCTCATACTCTTTTCCTGGAAGACCATGCCATGGGCACAACCCTCCGTCAAGACTAATATAATCACAAGGTTTATTACTTTTGTAGATCCCGACAATGGTAATTGGGGTAATGGAAGAAGGGGTGTACTCCTCCCATTTAGTGTTTTTGGTAGAACCCATAGTAGCAAGCAAGCAAGATAACTATTTTTGTGGTTTTCGATAAAAAGGTACTAAAGCAAAAAACTGAAAGGTAAACTAACAAGACTAAAAAGCAAAGGTAAAAGATAGCATGCAACTCCCCTATCCTGAAGAGTGGAGTCCCCGGCAACGGCGCCAGAAAAACTCCTTGATGGGCCTCGAACCCCTCGTTGGTTACCCCAAGTGGAAGGTGTAAGATGCAGTGTTGTGGAAGTTTTTCCCTTAGCAAAGATGCCAAGGATCGAATCCCCAGAGACTCCTAGGTTCAACAAGTAGGTGTCAACTACTAACGGCGCCAGATATTAGCAATCAACGTGGACCTGCACACAGATACAAATAACTTTGCTCCCAACGAGTACAGAGAGGTTGTCAATCCCTCCGGCCTTGTAGTTCACAAAGGATTAAAAGCAATGATAGTAGTGATAGATAATGTTTTGCAATAGTAAGTAAAAGCGAAAAGTAAATAGCGGATGTGATCAATGATGGTAATATGGACCGGAGTCTCATGATGTTCACTAGTGATGTCTCTCTCCCAAAAGACGATAAAACAGCCATGTGAGGTAAACAAATTACAGCTGGGCAATTGACATGACCACGAACGCGAACCAATGATGACTACATTGCAAGAAAGGTTGAGGTTCAAAGCATGGGCGGTACGCCAAAGTAAGTAGACCGAAATCCATCAATATCTACTACTAATCATCCACCTTGAGATATCTATCCAGAACATCTCGCTGGTATTAAGTTGCGAGTCCCACCCATAGTGTAAACTCAATGCAACAGACAACTGCATTAAAAGAACTTTGGGTAAAGTAAACAATCCTTGCACCCGCGGGCACAAGCACCGTTGTTTTCCCCCTTGTGGCAACAGCACATCCCCTAGACTCATGTTTCTGTCACTCAAGCTAGTCATTGAGGGGCATGAACCCACAATCGAGCATAACGTTCCCTCTTGGAGTCACTACGTATTACTTGGCCAAAGCAATAAATAACAACGGAGAACATGCAAGAATTACTTATGAACATAAATATAAAAGAGGTAAATCAAATATATTACTCAAGATCAATCTGAACATAATCTCATAATCCATCGGATCCCAGCAAACTCAACATAGCAACAGCATAAGGATTACATATGTGCCTCGATCATGTAGGGCAGCTCACGAGGACTAATTAGTGAAGCACAAGAACGGGAGGAGAACATCATATAGCTACTGGTCATGGACTCATGGTCCAAGGGAGACTACTCACGAGTCATCCGGGAGGCGTCCATGGTGGTGGAGAAGCTCCAGGTGGTGATCCTCCCCTCCGGCAGGGTGCCGGGAAGAGTTCTCCTGGTGCTCCCGATCTTTGAAGCGGCGGCGGCGGCGGAACAGAGATGGGATCGCGAAAAGAGTTCCTGTTCTGAGGGTTCCGGAGGACGCTTTAAATATATGCCAAAGGGGGGCATCGGGGAAGCTTCGGGGGGCCCAGGCGCCCCCCCCCCCCGGCGCGGCCCAGGGGGGGGCGCCGCCAGGGCGCCTGGAGCCCTGGTGCCCCCCCGCCCCCGGCTGTCCTTCGGACGCAGGGGTCGTTTCCGAAACGCTGATTTTTTATATAATTTTTCTGGATTTTTTCTGGCAGTTCTCGTAATGTGAAAACCTGAAATACAAAAACAGCCGAAAACAGAAACTGGCACTGGGGTGCACTGGATTAGTAAGTTAGTCCAAATATGATCAAAAGTGTATGGAAGTGTATGAATATCATAGCAATATCACCCAAAAGTGGCATGGAGCAAGCAGAAATTATAGATACGTTTTGGACGTATCACATGGCGACTTTATTTTATACAATAAAGAGACAACCATATGGCTCCTGCCAGTTGCCGATAACTTTACAAAACATGATCATCTCATACAATAACGTATAACTCATCATGTCTTGACCATATCACATCACAACATGCCGTGCAAAAACAAGTTAGACGTCCCCTACTTTGTTGTTGCAAGTTTTACGTGGCTGCTACGGGCTTATCAAGAACCGGTCCTACCTACGCATACAAAACCACAACGATTTTTCATCAAGTATGCGATGTTTTAACCTTCACAAGGACCGGGCGTAGCCAAACTCGATTCATCTAAAGTGAGAGAGATAGACACCCGCCAGTCACCTTTAAGCAACGAGTGCTCATAACAGTGAAACCAGTCTCGCGTAAGCGTACGCGTAATGTCGGTCCGGGCCGCTTCATATCACAATACCGCCGAATCAAAGTATGACATGCTGGTAAGCAGTATGACTATTATCACCCATAAGTCATTGTTTTCTACTCGTGCATATCATCTACACATAGACCTGGCTCATGATGCCACTGATGGGGAACGTAGTATTTCAAAAAAATTCCTACGATCACACAAGATCTATGTAATAGATGCATATCAACGAGAAGGGAGAGTGTGTATACGTACCCACGTAGACCGAAAGCGGAAGAGTTTATCAATGCGGTTGATGTAGTCGAACTTTCTTCGCGATCCAACCGATCAAGCACTGAACGTACGGAGCCTTCGCGTTCAGCGCACGTTCAGCTTGATGACATCCCACGAGCTCTTGATCCAGTAGAACCTCGCGAGAGAGTTTCGTCAGCACGACGGCGTGGTGACGGAGATGATGAAGCTACCGTCATAGGGCTTCGCCTAAGCGCCGCAACGATATGACCGAGGTGTGTTTCTGTGGAGGGGGGCACAACACACGGTTGGGAGAGATCAACAGATCAACTTGTGTGTCTATGGGGTGCCTCTACCCCCGTATATAAAGGAGTGGAGGAGGGGGAGGGCCGGCCCTCTCTATGGCGCGCCCTAGGGGAGTCCTACTCCCACCGGGAGTAGGATTCCCACTTTCCTAGTAGAACTAGGAGCCCTTCCAAGTACTAGGAGTAGGAGAGAAGGAAAGGGAAAAGAGAAGAGAAGCAAGGAGGTGGCGCAGCCCCTCCCCTAGTCCAATTCGGACTAGGCCTTGGTGGGGGCGCAGCCTCCTCTCTCTCTTTCCCCTAAAGCCCAATAAGGCCTATATACTCCCCGATGAATTCCCGTAACTCTCCGGTACTCCGAAAAATACCCGAATCACTCGGAACCTTTCCGATGTCCGAATATAGTCGTCCAATATATCGATCTTTACGTCTCGAGGATTTCGAGACTCCTCGTCATGTCCCCGATCTCATCCGGGACTCCGAACTACCTTCGGTACATCAAAACACATAAACTCATAATACCGATCGTCATCAAACGTTAAGTGTGCGGACCCTACGGGTTCGAGAACTATGTAGACATGACCGAGACTCATCTCCGGTCAATAACCAATAGAGGACCCTGGATGCTCATATTGGCTCCTACATATTCTACGAAGATCTTTATCGGTCAAACCGCATAACAACATACGCTGTTCCCTTTGTCATCGGTATGTTACTTGCCCGAGATTCGATCGTCAGTATCTCAATACCTAGTTCAATCTCGTTACCGGCAAGTCTCTTTACTCATTCTGTAATACATCATCTCTTGAATAACTCATTAGTCATTTGCTTGCAAGGCTTATTATGATGTGTATTACCGAGAGGGCCCAGAGATACCTCTCCGACAGTCGGAGTGACAAATCATATTCTTGATCTATGCCAACACCATGAACACCTTCGGAGACACCTATAGAGCATCTTTATAATCACCCAGTTACGTTGTGACGTTTGATAGCACACAAGGTGTTCCTCCGGCATTCAGGAGTTGCATAATCTCATAGTCATAGGAACATGTATAAGTCATGAAGAAAGCAATAGCATTAAAACTAAACGATCATAGTGCTAAGCTAACGGATGGGTCTTGTCCATCACATCATTCTCCTAATGATGTGATCCCGTTGATCAAATGACAACTCATGTCTATGGCAAGAAAACATAACCATCTTTGATCAATGAGCTAGTCTAGTAGAAGCATACTAGGGACACTCTGTTTGTATTCGCACATTTACTAAGTTTCCGGTCAATACAATTCTAGCATGAATAATAAACATTTATCATGTTATAAGGAAATAAATAATAACTTTATTATTGCCTCTAGGGCATATTTCCTTCAAGGATGCCCATCATAGGATCATCAAGACATCATCTCCCTTGTGGATTTGGGAAGAACCTTACCTTTGTGCTTATTTCCTTGATTGACCTTGTATACTTGTGGATCTCATGTATGTTATCCTAGTGGATGTGTGATTTGGGATTTGTTTGAGCGTTTTCTCTCATGTGTTCTTGAGGGTTCATTCTCTTTTCCCCCTCCAAGTGTGAAAACATCCTCCTTTAGGGTTCTAGCCTACATCATTGGTCCACCAATCCCTAGAGCTGGGCTGCTGTTTGTTTGCTGATAGTGAGTGGAAGGCCCCAAGTATTTGCAAGGGAAGTTACCGGTCGGGCATCCAAGGGCGTGTTTGGTTGCTTTCGCTGCCGGGCCTGGGTCACAGAGGAAAAACGAGCCAGGCTAAGCAGAGCCCGGGTAAGCAAAAACATGGTCAAAAACGTAGATCACCAGTTGATTGGTTGCCTGCATTGGGGGTCTTGTCATCGAGATGCACTTTTCACCCGGCGTTTGGTTGCATACATGCATATGATTACCAGCGTTAACAACAAAACTTAACAGCCATCAAGTTGGGCTTGACATTTCGTCAAACACTTTGAGCGCACCGCAACTTCCACTGCTCATCGTGCCCACCAGTAGCTCCCGACGACCGTGGACGCGCCCGACTCGCCGTCGTGGTCGCGCCCGGTCACCGCGGTCGTGGACGAGCTTGAGCTGGCCTTTATTGAGAATCTTGCCGCGCCCGTCACCTCTCGGAGAGCCTCTGCGTCGGCCGCCTCGTCTTCACTGGCTCCGCCCGCGCTCTCTTCATCGTCACCGACGACAGCGAAAATGTCACGCCGGCCCATCGGCTCGCCTGCTCCTCCACCGCGTCCACGCCGGCGTACCTCGCCTCCACGCCTCCGTGTCTGCCTGCTGCGTTGTTTGATGTGCTCAGAACGTACCAACCTCTGCGCTGAGCCACTGACGATGCCATGCGCGCATAGCCATTCTCTGGTCAAGCTCTCGATCTGCATGTGCATTGACTACACGAAGTCATTTCCACCATGCCCAAGTTCTCTGGAAGTACCGACCCCGAAGAATACCTCTCATGGGCATTAAAAGTCGACAAGATATCCGTCTCCACAACTACGACGAGGACAAGAAAATCACCATGGCATCACTCGAGTTTCAAGAATATGTCCTTATTTGGCGGGAACAAGTGATCGAGCAACGAAGGGATAGAGTTGAAACACCCATCACAACTTGGACACAAATGAAACATGTCATGCGAGCTTGCTTCATGCACACACACTATAGTCGGGATCTTTTCAAGAAATTGCAACACCTCAAGCAAGGCACGAAGATGGTGGAAGAATACTATCAAGAAATGGAGATCACCATGATTCGAGCTAATGTCAAGGAAGATGATGAGAAAAAGATGGCTCGCTACTTGAATGGACTCAACCATCCTATCAAGAAGATTGCGGATTTCCAACCATAATCCAACCTTCTCGAGCTAGTTCATCAAGCAACCAAGGCGGAACGACAAGTACAAGATGACTTCAAATACGCCAATACTCGTACAAGTCCTACGGATCATACACTCAAGCGACTATAACTTCGGCACCTCCTACCTCGAGACTCGAGAGCATCACCGAGTATCGGCGACAAGTCAACTTCAAAGCACGATATGCCCTCTCTGAGTCGTCCACCGGCAAGCACTTACAAGTCCAAAACTTCATCAACATCGGCACCAACGGATGACCCCGTCAAGACAAGTTCCATGAAATGCTTTACATGTGGTGGTCGAGGACAGAAGTCATACCAATGTACAAATTGATGCACCATGATTGCAAATGATGATGGCACATACGACTCCATGAGCGAAGACGAGATGGAAGCGCTTGAACATGTGGCCGTGCACCGTCAAGTGAACGAGGATGAAGACAATCAAGTCTTTTGCAACAATGACTCAAGTCCCGCTCTCGCCGTCTCCAAGGTCTTGACACTTCAACAACAACAAGATGAATATCAAAGATGTCATATCTTCCACATCAAAGCAGGCATACAAGGGTGTTCCATCAAGGTCATCATCTACGGAGGAATTTGCCACAATCTCGCAAGTGGAAAATTCTGCTCCAAGCTCCAACTCATGAAGAAGAAGCATCCCCGTCCCTACAAAGTCTAGTGGCTTAGTGACTCGGGCACAATTCAAGTGGAGCACACGGTGCAAGTTTCATTCAAGATCGGCGCATGCAAAGACACATTGGAGTGTGATGTGGTTCCTATGTCCGTTTGCCACCTTCTCTAGGGGAGACCTTGGCAATACGACCGCGGCATTCTACACAATGTGTGAACCAATCAATATAGCTTCAAGATGAAGGGCACGGAGTTCGTGCTATGAATTATGTCTCTAAGTCTAGTGATCACCAACAATCAAGCATCCACCCATCATGGAGAGTATAGTGAGAGAGTGACCCACCAAAAAGAGAGTGAGCGCCACAAGCCAAAATCGAGTGCCTCCACGATGAGCGACAAGAGATACATAGTGCTTTTAGCCACCAAAAGAGATATGAGAGATGTTTGTGAGAACCCATCGAGTGTACTTCACTTTGTGCTTTTGTGCAAAGGTGAAGCGGAGAGAACTAACACCTCACCCACTCTACCTCTAGTGTTGTCTCGTTTGTTGCAAGAATTTCAAGATGTCTTTTCCCGATGAGATACCTCCGGGTCTACCCCCTCTACGCGGCATCGAGCACCGCATCGACCTCATCCCCGGAGCACCTCTTCCTAACAAGGCACCCTATCGCGTCAACCATGAAGAAACTAAGGAGATCCAACGAGAAGTGCAACAACCCATCGATCGATAATGGTCATGTACGTGAAAGTTTGAGCCCATGTGTCGTTATCGTAATCCTTGTTCCTAAGAGAGATGGTACATATCGCATGTGCACCGATTGATGTCCCATCAATGCTATCACCTTTAGATATCATCACCCCATTCCACGCTTAGATGATGCACTAGATGAGCTTAGTGGAGCCACAATCTTTCCTAAAATTGATCTTAAAAGTGGCTACTACCAAATACGCATACAAGAAGGTGATGAATGGAAAACTACATTTAAGACCTAATTTGGCTTAGATGAATGGCTTGTTAATTTGTTATGCCTATAGGCTTATCCGAAGCACCGGGTACATTCATGTGTGTCATGCATTATGTTCTTTGACCCTATATTTGGCATATTTGTTGTGGTATACTTTGACGACATTCTTGTGTTTAGCGCGTCTCTAGAAGATCATGTCAGTCACCTTAGAGTCGTGTTGCAAACTCTTAGGGGGGAATGTCTCTATGCTAACATGGAAAATGTACTTTTGGCGTCGACAAGCTTGTTTTCCTAGGATTTGTCGTGTCTTCTAAGGGTGTGATGTAGACAAAACCAAGATTGAAGCTATTAAAACATGGCACCAACCCACAAACTTGCAACAAGTGCGTAGTTTTCTTGGCCTAGTCGGATTTTATCGCCGCTTCGTGAAGGATTTTAGCACCATTGCATCTCCTTTACACACTTTGAGTAAGAAGAACGCACCTTTTTTGGGGGGGGGGGCATCTCAAGACACCGCTTTCAAAGAGCTTAAAAATTTGCAAACACATGCTCCATTGCTTGCTTTACCAAACTTTGATAAACTTTTTGAGGTACATTGTGATGCTAGCGGTAATGGCATAGTAGGTGTGTTGAGGCAAGAGAAGCACCCCATAGCATACTTTAGTGAAAATCTTTCCAGAGCGCAACTTAGCTACCCCATCTATGACAAATAGCTATATGCGTTAGTGAGAGTCTTGCATGTTTGGGAGCATTATATCCGCCCTCATGAATTCATTCTTTATACGGATCATGAAACACTAAAAGATCTCAAAGGGCAAACTAAATTAAATAAACGACACGTCAAATGGAGTGAAGTCATTGAGTCTTTTCCTTATGTCATCAAGTATATCAAAGGCAAGGAAATGTTGTAGCAGATGCTCTTTCCCGCAAATGCATACTTGTTATGAAACTTGAATTGAATGCCATTGGATTTGAGCATATCAGAGATTTATATGAGCATGACCTTACTTTTGCTCTTCCATATGCTAAATGTTTGACGCATACATCTTGGGAGCATTATCATATCACGTATGGTTAACTAGTGAGAGCTAACAAACTATGCATCCCCGAGTCTTCTCTTCGTTTGTTACTTTTGCAAGAGGCTCATGGAGGACTTATGGGACACTTTGGACGTGGCAAGCCTTTTGCCACTCTCTCCAAGAACTACTTTTTGCCCAAGATGGTCCACGAAGTCTCACGCTTCACCAACCGATGATCAATATGTCACAAAGCTAAGTCTAAAGCTCAATCTCATGGTCTATATATGACAATTCCTATTCCATATTGCTTGGCTAACCTAGAACTAGAAATGGGAAAGATTCGGTATTTGTTGTTGTGGACCGATTCTCAAAGATGGCATGCTTTATTCCATGCAACAAGATAGACGATGCTTCAGATGTTGCCAATCACTTTTGTAGGAAAATATTGTGTCTCCATGGAGTGCCCAAGACTATCGTGTCGGACCATGACGTACAATTCCTCAGCTACTTTTGGAAGACACTATGCGCCAAGCTCGGCATCAAGTTACTCTTCTCTTTGTCATACCATCCGTAAACCGACGGCCAAACGCAGGTCACCAACCGGACACTCTCTACACTTCTTCGAGTCTTGATCAAGAAGAACCTCAAGGAATGGGAGGAATGCCTACCCATCGCCAAGTACGCCTACAATCGCGCAACACATTCAACTAACGGCAAGTCCCTCTTTGAGGTCGTCTACAGTTTAAACCCTTTGTCACCTTTGTACATCCTACCGCTTCCCCTACAAGAGCGCATTAACATGGACGCACGTGCACGCACAAGATATCTCAAGAAGGTGCATGAGGATACACGGAACACCATCGAGCTCCAAGTACAACGCCACACGAACAAGCTCAATGCTAACAAGACTCCCATGGTGTTCAATTCGGGCGATCTCGTATGGCTCCATCTTCGCAAAGACCATTTTCCTCAAGAACGCAAGCCCAAGCTACTACCCCGCGTCGATGGTCCTTTCAAGGTGCTAGAACGCTACAACAACAATGCATACAAGATCGACATCCCACGCGACAAGTACAATGTGAGTGACATCTTCAACATCAAGGATTTGTCAACTTACCATGGGGATGAAGAAAATGATCTATGGACGGATCTCTCCCAAGGGGGGGAGATGATGCGGAGTATCCCTCAACCATCCTCATGGACTCTACTATGTCTACACAAGCTCCAAAAGGACCAATGACAAGGGCTCGCGCAAGGGCCATCGAAACAAAGGTGAACTCACTCCTATTCGAGCTCAATATGAATATGGACGTAACTTGGATGCTACCCCACCAAAATATGCTTTGTGTCATTAGGTACGAAGAAGAACACCTCCAAGTAGCTAAGGAACATCACCAAGGAGGAGGAGAAGGACCACAAGGCATTGGAGAAGAAGAAGGGCAACTTCAAGAGGAGGACAAACCTCCCAGGCGACCCCGTGCCCATGGGTCCCCAAGACCCCATGCACATGGGGCGCCCAGGAGGCTTTTGTGACTGAAGTGCGCACCCCCGTGTGCACGGGCCCACTGCTACTTCTTGAGCTTGCGTTGTATTCCCCCGAAGAGGAAAGGGAGATGTAGCACAGTAGCGTAAGTATTTCCCTTAGTTTTTCAGAACCAAGGTATCAATCCAGTAGGAGCCCACGCGCCAATCCCTCGCACCTACCCAAACAAATAAGATTTCCCATCAACTAGGCTAGTTGGAGTATCAGCACGAGCGCATAAGGATCGAAGATGATCCAAATAGAACACTTTAAGGTGATCCATAACGCTAGATTTTTAGCAAGCAAAGATGCAAGCAAATTGAGGGCACATAGCAACACAAGCAAACGAGAGGCAAGTGAACGGTAGCCACACGGCGGAAGAAGGGCAAATAAAACGGCAAGGGTGAAGTGGGGGAGAGGAAAACAAGAGGCAAAAAATGTAATGTGAAGGGTAAGGGTTTGTGATAGGTACTTGGTATATGACTTTTGCGTAAGCCTCCCCGGCAACGGCGCCAGAAATTCTTCTTGCTACTTCTTGAGCTTGCGTTGTATTCCCTCGAAGAGGAAAGGGAGATGCAGCACAGTAGCGTAAGTATTTCCCTCAGTTTTTGAGAACCAAGGTATCAATCCAGTAGGAGACCACGCGCGAGTCCCTCGCACCTGCACAAACAAATAAGAACTTCGCAGCCAACGCGATAAGGGGTTGTCAATCCCTTTACGGTCACTTACGAGAGTGAGATCTGATAGAGATGATAATTTATATTTTTGGTATTTTTGATTTAATAAAACAGCAAATAAAAGCAAGAAAAGTAAAGTAGATGTAGATTGATATGTCGAGAATAGACCCGGGGGCCATAGTTTTCTCTAGTGGCTTCTCTCATTATAGCGGTATTCTACGGTGGGTAAACAAATTACTGTCGAGCAATTGATAGAAAAGTGAATAATTATGAGACTATCTAGGCATGATCATTGTATATAGGCATCACGTCCGAGACAAGTAGACCAAAACGATTCTGCATCTACTACTATTACTCCACACATCGACTGCTATCCAGCATGCATCTAGTGTATTGAGTTCATACGAACAGAGTAACGCCTTAAGAAAGATGACATGATGTAGACGGATAAACTCAAGAAATATGATGAAAACCCCATCTTTTTATCCTCGATTGCAACAATACAATACGTGCCTTGTTGCCCCTACTGTCACTAGGAAAGGACACCACAAGATTGAACCCAAAGCCAAGCACTTCTCCCATTGCAAGAACTATAGATCTAGTAGGCCAAACCAAACGAATAATTCAAAGAGACTTCCAAGGATATTATGAGCACACATAAAAAGTTCAGAGAAGAACCAAATATCTTTCATAGATAACCTTGATCATAAAATCACAATTCATCGGATCTCGACAAACACACCGCAAAAAGAGATTACATCGAATAGATCTCCTCAAAGACCGAGGAGAACTTTGTATTGAGATCCAGAGAGAGAGAGAAGAAGCCATCTAGATACTAGCTATGGACCCGAAGGTCTGTGGTAAACTACTCACAACTCATGGTGAGGGCGATGATAATGATGATGATGAAGGCCTCCGTGATGTATCCCCCTCCCGGAACAGGCTCCAAGATGGGATCTCCACGGGAACAGAAGCTACGACGGTGGAATTAGGGTTTTCTCTCTGTGTATGGAGTTTCTGGGGTATGTAGGTATATATAGGAAGAAGGAGGGCACCGGGGGCCGTGTGGGCCAGCCTCGAGGCAGGGGGGCGCGCCCTGGGAAGGGGGGCGCGCCCCCCACCCTCGTGGGCTGGCCCTCCGTCCCCTGACTTGGTCCCGAAGATTCTCGAGCGTGATTTCCTCCAAAAATATCTCTTGCGAAGGTTTCATTCCGTTTGGACTCTGTTTGATATTCCTTTTCCGCAAAACCCTGAAATAGGCAAAAAAATAGCAATCTGGACTGGGCCTTTGGGTTAGTAGGTTAGTCCAAAAAATGATATAAAAGTGAATGATAAAGCCCATTAAACATCAAAGACTTCATAAATAATAGCATGGAACAATAAAAAAAATATAGATACGTTGGAGACGTATCAAGTATCCCCAAGCTTAATTCCTGCTCGTCCTCGAGTAGGTAAATGATAAAGAAAGAATTTTTGATGTGGAATGCTAACCAATATAGTTTTTCAATGTAATTCTCTTAATTGTGGCATGAATGTTTAGATCTGAAGGATTCAAGATAAAAGTCTATATTGACATAAGAAATAACAATACTTCAAGCAATACTAACAAAGCAATCATGTCTTCTCAAAATACTATGGCTAAAGGAAGTTATCCCTACAAAATCATATGGTCTGGCTATGCTCCCTCTTCATCACACAAAATATTCATATCATGCACAACCCCGATTTCAGCCAAGCACTTGTTTTCATACTCTATTCTTTTCAAACCTTTCAACTTTCACGCAATACATGAGCGTGAGCCATGGATATATCACTATGGGTGGAATAGAAGTGGTAGTGGAGAAGACAAAAAAGAGGAAGATAGTCTCACATCAACTAGGCGTATCAACGGGCTATGGATATGCCCATCAATATATATCAATGTGAGTGAGTAGGGATTGCCATGCAACGGATGCACTAGAGCTAAATATGAATGAAAGCTCAACAAAAGAAACTAGTGGGTGTGCATCCAACTTGCTTGCTCATGAAGACCTAGGGCATTTGAGGAAGCCCATCGTTGGAATATACAAGCCAAGTTCTATAATGAAAATTCCCACTAGTATATGAAAGTGACTAATCATGAGACTCTCTACAAGGAAGATCATGGTGCTACTTTGAAGCACAAGTGTGGAAAAAGATAGTAGCATTGTCCCTTCTCTCTTTTCTCTCATAATTTTTTTGGAGGGGCTTTTTTTCTGCCCCTCTCTATATTTTTTTTGGGCCTTCTCTTTTTTTTATTGGCCTTTCCTCACACGAGACAATTCTCTAATAATGAAGATCATCACACTTTTTGTTACAACTTGAAATTACAACTCGATACTACAACAAGTATGACTCTACATGAATGCCTCCGGCGGTGTACCGGCATAAGCAGTGAATCATGTGTGACATGTATGAAAAATTATGCATGGTGGCTTTGCCACAACTACGATGTCAACTACATGACCATGCATGGCACTATGACAATATGATGCGTGTCATATGAACGGAACGGTGGAAAGTTGCATGGCAATATATCTCGGAATGGCTATGGAAATGCCGTGATAGGTAGGTATGGTGGTTGTTTTGAGGAACAATATGGTGGCTGTTTTGAGGAAGGATATATAGCGGGTTTATGGTACCGGCGAAAGTTGCGCGGTATAAGAAAGGCTAGCAATGATGGAAGGGTGAGAGTGTGTATAATCCATCGACTCAACATTAGTCATAAGAACTCATATACTTATTGCAAAAATCTATGAGTCATCAAAAACAAAGTAATCAATGCATGCTCCTAGGGGGGAGGTTGGTAGGAGTTAACCATCGCGCGCCCCCGACCTCCACACAAAGCTTGGCACTCTACAAATACCTCATGCTCTAACTTCGTCACATAGCGATTCACCATACGTGCATGATACGGGAATCACTAACCTTAACACAAGTATTCTTAAATTTCATAATAACTCCACTAGCATGACTCTAGTATCACTATCCTCATGTCTCAAAACAATTATCAAGCATCCAACATCTCATTCTATTCAATGCACTTGGTGTGAAAATTTTACTACATTGACATTGGATGTTTATCATGTGAAGACTAGTTTCTTTAGCCTAAACACATTACCATGATGTTTTAATAGACTCTCAAATAGATATAAGTGAAGCATGAGGGTTCAACAATTTCTACAAAATATTACCACCACCGTGCTCTAAAAGATATAAGTGAAGCACTAGAGCAAAAACTATTCAACTCAAAAGATGTAAGTGAAGCACATAGACTGTTCTAATAATTTCTAGGCCATATTTAACTCTCTCAAATAGGTGTGTCCAGCAAGGATTATTGTGGCAAACTAAAAAGCAAAGACTCAAATTATACAACACGCTCCAAGCAAGACACATAGCATGTTGCGAATAAAAATATAGCTCCAAGTATAGATGGATGAAGACGAAAAAGGGGATGCCTTCCCGGGGCATCCCCAAGCTTAGGCTTTTGATTATCTTGATTTTACTTGGGGTGCCATGGGCATCCCCAAGCTTGGGCCTTTGCTACTCCTTGTTCCATAGTCCATCAAAGCAATACTCAAAACTTGAAAACTTCACAACACAAAACTTAGACAAAAATTCTCGTGAGCTCCGTTAGTAAGAGAAAGCAAACCACCACTCAAAGGTACAACAAGTAATTCATTCATTGTTTATGTTGGTGTTAAACCTACAGTACTCCAACTTCTCTATCGTTCATATCCTCCAATATTACTCATAGATGCATCGGAATAAGCAAACAACACACGAAAAATAGAATCTGTCAAAAACAGAACAGTCTGTAGTAATCTGCTGGGTTCGCCTACTTATGGAACTCCAAAAAATTTCAAACTAAATTGTTAAATTTGCGCAACTTGTCTACCAATCAGCAGCAAAGAGAATCAACTAAAAAGCACGCTCCGGTCAAATCTGAAGACTACTTTAGCGAGCGCTAACGATTCTGTTTTTCACAGCAAGATCAAATAAACTTCACACAAGTCCTACCAAAGGTTATACTTGGCACAAACACTAAACAAAACATGAAACCACGTCTAATCAGAGGCTAGATGCAATATTTATTCTCTAACAGCAACAAAAACATAAAATTAGGTTGCCTCCCAACAAGTGCTATCGTTTTACGCCCCTAGCTAGGCATGATAATTCAATGATGCTCACATAAACGACAAGGATTGAAGCACAAGGAGAGCATTATAAGACATGTGACAAACACATCTAAGTCTAACATACTTCCTATGCATAGGCATCTTATAGGAAAACAAATTACAAAGACAAGCAAGATCTAGCATATGCAAGGAAGAAGAAAGAAACAATAGCAATCTCAACATAACGAGAGGTACTTTAGTAACATGAAAATTTCTACAACCATATTTTCCTCTCTCATAATAATTGCATGTAGGATCATAAGAAAATTCAACAATATATCTATCACAAAACATATTCTGAACGCAATCCACATGCATATGAAGTTGACACTCTTCCAAAATAGTGGGAGAAATATTAACTAAAGTCATGACCTCTCCAAACCCACTTTTATCAAAAAATCATAAGATTGATCATACTCCAAATATGTGGGATCTAAAGTTGACACTCTTCCAAACCCACTTTCAATAATATTGCAAACATTATTATCAATCTTACATTCATCACGGGGATTAAATAAATTTTCAAGATCATAAGAAGAATCACCCCAATCATGATCATTGCAACAAATAGTAGTCATAGAAAAACTAGCATCCCCAAGCTTAGGGTTTTGCATATCATTAGCACAATTGACATCAAGAGAATTTATGATAGCATCATTGCAATCATGTTTTTCATCGAAGGAACTATCAAGTATGGGTGCAATAGCAACGATCTCATGTTTAACATAGGGAACTATAGCAAATTCTTCTTCATAAATATTGGCATCATGTTCATCAAGGGATATTTCAATCAAATCATTGGAATCATAATTATCTATAGGTTCATGCATATCATTATTTTCCTTCAAAACAGCGGTCATTCCTTCAATAAATTCTTTGATATTGGCATTATGAGCATAGTTTTCATAGCAATATTTAAGTATGTCAAAATTTTCAGATTCATAGAGAGTAATATCATAATTTTCAATCAAAGAAGCAACTTCATAAGCACCCTTAAAAGCAACGAATTCTTCAATTCGTTCGATATCATAGTAACTATAAACTGTTGGAGATATGCCCTAGAGGCAATAATAAAAGCATTATTATTATATCTCCTTGTTCATGATAATTATCTGTTATTCATGCTTGAATTGTATTGTACGGAAACAGCGATACATGTGTGAATACACATATCACAATGAGTCCCTGGTAGGCCTCTAGTTACCAGCTCGTTGATCAACAGATGGTCACGGTTTCCTGACCATGGACATGAGATGTCAGTGATAACGGGATCACATCATTAGGAGAATGATGTGATGGACAAGACCCAAACTTGAGCATAACACGAGATCGTATAGTTCGTAATGCATAAGCTTTTCGGTGTCAAGTATTTATTCCTTAGACCATGAGGTTGTACAACTCCCGGATACCGTAGGAGTACTTTGGGTGTGCCAACCGTCACAACGTAACTGGGTGACTATAAAGGTACGCATCGGGTATCTCCGAAAGTGTCTGTTGAGTTGGTACGAACCGAGACTGGGATGTTGTCACTCCGTATGACGGAGAGGTACCTCTGGGCCCACTCGGTAAGACATCATCATAATGAGCTCAATGTGACTAAGTAGTTAGTCACGAGATGATGGATTACGGATCGAGTAAAGAGACTTGCCATAACGAGATTGAACAAGGTATCGGGAATACCGACGATCGAATCTCGGGCAAGTACCGTACCGATGGACAAAGGGAATAACATACGGGATTGAGTGAATCCTTGACATGGTGGTTCATCCGATGAAGATCATCGAGGAACACGTGGGAACCAACATGGGTATCCAGATCCCGCTGTTGGTTATTGACCGGAGAGTGGTCTCGGTCATGTCTACGTGTCTCCCGAACCCGTAGGGTCTACACACTTAAGGTTCGGTAACGCTAGGGTCGTAGAGATAAATGCACGTGGAAACCCGAAAGTTGTTTGGAGTCCCGGATGAGATCCCGGACGTCACGAGGAGTTCCGGAATGGTCCGGAGGTAAAGATTGATATATGGGAAGTCCAGTTTCGGCCAACGGGTGATCTCCGGGGGTCACCGGGAGCATCCCGGGACCACCGGAGGGGCCCCGGGGTTCCACCGGGTGGGGCCACCCATCCCGGTGGGGCCCCTAGGCCGCGAGGGGAAGTGTCCAGCCCTCTGGGCTGGCGCACCACAAGGTGTCCCACCTCCCCATGCGCCTAGGGTTAAAACCCTAAGGGGAGGGGGGCCACCACTTGCCTTGGGGGAGGGGGACTCCTCCCTGGCCGCCGCCCCCCCCTTGCAGATTGGATCTGCAAGGGGCTGGCGCCCCCCTGGCCCCCTATATATATGTGGGGGGGGAGAGGGCAGCCGCACCCAAGCCCTGGCGCCTCTCCCCCTCCCGTCACACCTCCATACTCCCAACGCAGGGCGCCCGGCGAAGCCCTGCTGCGATCTCCACTGCATCCGTCATCACGCCGTCGTGCTGCCGGATCTCTGACGACTTCTCCTCCCCCCTTGCTGGATCAAGAAGGAGGTGACGTTGCTGCACCGTACGTGTGTTGAACGCGGAGGTGCCGTCCGTTCGGCGCTAGATCATCGGTGATGAAGAACGTGAAGAGTACGACTACTTCATCCCCACTTCGTTGAAAGCTTCCGCACGCGATCTACATAACGGTATGTAGATGCACTCTTAGTTGCTCGTTGCTAGATGTATCCATAGTTGGATCTTGGTGAAGACGTAGAAAATTTTTGAATTATGCTACGTTCCCCAACAGTGGCATCTGAGCCTAGGTTTTATGCGTAGCATCTTGCACGAGTAGAACACAAAGTAGTTGTGGGCGTATGATCTTGTTCAACTTTCTTACCGTTACTAGTCAATCTTGATTCGGCGGTATTGTGGGATGAAGCGGCCCGGACCGACCTTACACGTACGCTTACGTGAGACTGGTTCCACCGACAGACATGCACTAGATGCATAAGGTGGCTGGCGGGTGTCTGTCTCTCCTACTTTAGTCGGATCGGATTCGATGAAAAGGGTCCTTATGAAGGGTAAATAGAAGTTGAAAAATCACGTTGTGGTTTTGGCGTAGGTAAGAAACGTTCTTGCTAGAAATCCTATAGAAGCCACGTAAAACTTGCAACAACAATTAGAGGACGTCTACCTTGTTTTTGCAGCATGTGTTTTGTGACGTGGTATGGCCAAGAACGAAGATGTGATGAATGATATATGTAATGTATGAGATTGATCATGTTTTTGTAATAGGGAATCACGACTTGCATGTCGATGAACTTGACAACCGGCAGGAGCCATAGGAGTTGTCTTTATTATTGTATGACCTGCGTGTCACTGAATAACGCCATGTAATTACTTTACTTCATTGCTAAACGTTAGCTATAGTAGTAGAAGTAATAGTTGGCGTGACGACTTCTTCAAGACACGATGATGGAGTTCATGATGATGAAGATCATGGTGTCGAGCCGGTGACAAGATGATCATGGTGCCCCGAAGATGGAGATCCAAGGAGCAAGATGATATTGGCCATATCATGTCACTTTAATTGATTGCATGTGATGTTTATCATGTTTATGCATCTTGTTTACTTAGAACGACAGTAGTAAATAAGATGATCTCTCACTAAAAATTTCAAGTATTGTGTTTCCCCTAACTGTGCACCGTTGCTAAAGTTCGTTGCTCCGAAGCACCACGTGATGATCGGGTGTGATAGGTTCTAACGTTCGCATACAACGGGTGTAAGATAGATTTACACACGCGATACACTTAGGGTTCACTTGACGAGCCTAGCATGTACAGACATGGCCTCGGAACACGGAAGACCGAAAGGTCGAACACGAGTCGTATAGAAGATACGATCAACATGAAGATGTTCACCGTTGATGACTAGTCCGTCTCACGTGATGATCGGACACGGACTACTCGATTCGGATCGTGTATCACTTAGATGACTAGAGAGATGTCATTCTGAGTGGGAGTTCATTATAATTTGATTAAGATGAACTTAATTATCATGAACTTAGTCTAAATTCTTTACAATATCTCTTGTAGATCAAATGGCCCACGCTCAGGTTTCCCTCAACTTCAACGCGTTCCTAGAGAAAACCAAGCTGAAAGACGATGGTAGCAACTATACGGATTGGGTCCGTAACCTGAGGATTATCCTCATAGCTGCCAAGAGAACTTATGTCCTAGAAGCACCGCTAGGTGATGCACCCGTTTTCCCAGCGACTCAAGACGTTATGAACGCCTGGCAGTCGCGTTGTGATGATTACTCCCTGGTTCAGTGCGGCATGCTTTACAGTTTAGAATCGGGGCTCCAAAAACGTTTTGAGCACCACGGAGCATATGAGATGTTCGAAGAGCTGAAAATGGTTTTCCAAGCTCATGCCCGAGTCGAGAGATATGATGTCTCCGACGCATTCTACAGCTGTAAGATGGAGGAGAACAGTTCTGTCAGCGAGCACATCCTCAAGATTTCAAGATTGCACAACCGCTTGTCTCAGCTGGGAATGAATCTCCCAGATGAAGCGGTCGTTGACAGAATCCTCTAGTCGCTCCCACCAAGCTTCAAGAGCTTCGTGTTGAACTTCAATATGCAGGGGATGGAGAAGTCCATTCCCGAGGTATATTCAATGCTGAAATTAGCGGAGGTTGACATCAAGAAAGAACATCAAGTGTTGATGGTCAATAAAACCACTAAGTTCAAGAAAGGCAAGGGTAAGAAGAATTTCAAGAAGGACGGCAAGGGAGTTGCCGCGCCTGGCAAGCCTGTTACCGAGAAGAAGCCAAAGTATGGACCCAAGCCTGAGACTGAGTGCTTTTATTGCAAGGGAACGGGTAACTGGAAGCGGAACTACCCCAAATATTTAGCAGAGAAGAAGGCCGGCAACGTCAAAGGTATATATGATATACATGTTATTGATGTGTACCTTACCAGCACTCGTAGTAGCTCCTGGGTATTCGATACCGATGCAGTTGCTCACATTTGTAACTCAAAACAGGAGCTGCGGAATAAACGGAGACTGGCGAAGGATGAGGTGACGATGCGCGTCGGGAATGGTTCCAAGGTCGATGTGATCGCCGTCGGCACGCTGCCTCTACATCTACCCTCGGGATTAGTTTTAAACCTCAATAATTGTTATTTAGTACCAGCTTTGAGCATGAACATTGTTTCTGGATCTCGTCTTATGCGAGATGGATATTCTTTCAAATCGGAGAATAATGGTTGTTCTATTTATTTGAGAGATATGTTTTATGGTCATGCCCCGCTGGTCAATGGTTTATTTTTGATGAATCTCGAACGTAGTGATACACATATTCATAGTGTAGATGCCAAAAGATGTAAAGTTGATAATGATAGTCCCACATACTTGTGGCATTGCCGCCTTGGTCATATTGGTGTCAAACGTATGAAGAAGCTCCATTCAGATGGACTTCTAGAGTCTCTTGATTATGAATCATTTGACACGTGCGAACCATGCCTCTTGGGCAAGATGACCAAGACTCCGTTCTCCGGAACAATGGAGCGAGCAACCAACTTGTTGGAAATCATACATACCGATGTGTGCGGTCCAATGAGTGTTGAGGCTCGCGGAGGCTACCGTTATGTTCTCACCCTCACAGATGACTTGAGTAGATACGGGTATATCTATTTGATGAAACACAAGTCTGAAACCTTTGAAAAGTTCAAGGAATTTCAGAGTGAGGTCGAGAATCAACGTGACAGAAAAATAAAGTTCTTACGATCAGATCGTGGGGGTGAATATTTAAGTCATGAATTTGGCACACACCTTAGAAGCTGTGGAATTGTTTCACAATTGACACCGCCCGGAACACCTCAACGTAACGGTGTGTCCGAACGTGGAAATCGTACTCTGTTGGACATGGTGCGATCTATGATGTCCCTCACCGATTTACCGCTATCTTTTTGGGGTTATGCTTTAGAGACTGCCGCATTCACTTTAAATAGGGCTCCGTAGAAATCCGTTGAGACGACTCCGTATGAACTTTGGTTTGGCAAGAAACCGAAGCTGTCGTTTCTGAAAGTTTGGGGTTGCGATGCTTATGTCAAGAAACTTCAACCTGAAAAGCTCGAACCCAAATCGGAAAAATGCGTCTTCATAGGATACCCAAAGGAAACGATTGGGTACACCTTCTACCACAGGTCCGAAGGCAAAGTCTTTGTTGCCAAGAATGGATGCTTTCTGGAGAAAGAGTTTCTCTCGAAAGAAGTGAGTGGGAGGAAAGTAGAACTTGATGAGGTGACAGTCACCCCTCCTGGACCGAAAAGTAGCGCAGCGCAGGAAACTGTTCCTGAGGTGCCTGCACCGACAAGGGAGGAAGATAATGATAATGATCATGAAGAAACAGATCAAGTTACTACTGAACTTCGAAGGTCCACGAGGGCACGTTCCGCACCAGAGTGGTACGGCAACCCTGTACTGGAAATCATGTTGTTAGACAACGGTGAACCTTCGAACTATGAAGAAGCGAAGGCGGGCCCAGATTCCAATAAATGGCTTGGAGCCATGAAATCCGAGATAGAATCCATGTATGAAAACAAAGTATGGACTTTGGTGGACTTGCCTGATGATAGGCACGCCATAGAAAATAAATGGATATTTAAGAAGAAGACAGACGCGGATGGTAATGTGACCATCTATAAGGCTCGGCTTGTCGCTAAGGGTTATCGACAAGTTCAAGGGATTGACTACGACGAGACTTTCTCTCCCGTAGCGATGCTGAAGTCAGTCAGAATCATGTTAGCTATTGCCGCATTCTATGATTATGAGATATGGCAAATGGACGTCAAAACAGCATTCCTTAACGGCTTTCTTAAGGAAGAGTTGTATATGATGCAACCGGAAGGTTTTGTCGATCCAGAGAACGCTAACAAGGTATGCAAGCTCCAGCGCTCGATCTACGGGCTGGTGCAAGCATCTCGGAGTTGGAATATTCGCTTTGATGAGGTGATCAAAGCGTTTGGCTTTATACAGACTTATGGAGAAGCCTGTATTTACAAGAAAGTGAGTGGGAGCTCTGTAGCATTTCTCATATTATATGTGGATGACATATTACTGATGGGAAATGATATAGAATTCTTGGAAAATGTAAAGGCCTACTTGAATAAAAGTTTTTCAATGAAGGACCTTGGAGAAGCTGCTTACATATTAGGCATCAAAATCTATAGAGATAGATCGAGACGCCTCATTGGTCTTTCACAAAGTACATACCTTGACAAAATATTGAAGAAGTTCAATATGGATCAGTCAAAGAAAGGATTCTTGCCTGTTTTGCAAGGTATGAGATTGAGCAAAGCTCAGTCGCCGACCACGGCAGAAGAT
>LR738713.1:397686464-397712644 GCA_902687465.1 Secale cereale
CTCGGCCATAGGTTCTATCATGTATGCCATGCTGTGTACCAGACCTGATGTGAACCTTGCCATAAGTTTGGTAGGGAGGTACCAAAGTGATCCCGGTACGGAACACTGGACAGCGGTCAAGAACATCCTGAAGTACCTGAAAAGGACTAAGGATATGTTTCTCGTTTATGGAGGTGACGAAGAGCTCGTCGTAAAGGGTTACGTCGATGCTAGCTTCGACACAGATCTGGATGACTCTAAGTCACAAACCGGATACGTGTATATTTTGAATGGAGGGGCAGTCAGCTGGTGCAGTTGCAAGCAAAGCGTGGTGGCAGCATCTACATGTGAAGCGGAGTACATAGCTGCTTCTGAAGCAGCGCAGGAAGGAGTCTGGATGAAGGAGTTCATCACCAACCTAGGAGTCATTCCAAGCGCATCAAGCCCGATGACTCTCTTCTGTGACAACACTGGTGCTATTGCTATTACCAAGGAGCCCAGGTTTCACAAGAAGACCAAGCACATCAAGCGCCGTTTCAACTCCATCCGGAATTATGTTCAGGATGGAGACATAGATATTTGTAAAGTGCATACGGATCTGAATGTAGCAGACCCGTTGACTAAACCTCTTTCACGAGCAAAACATGATCAACACCAAAACTCTATGGGTGTTCGATTCATCACAATGTAACTAGATTATTGACTCTAGTGCAAGTGGGAGACTGTTGGAGATATGCCCTAGAGGCAATAATAAAAGCATTATTATTATATCTCCTTGTTCATGATAATTATCTGTTATTCATGCTTGAATTGTACTGTACGGAAACAGCGATACATGTGTGAATACACAGATCACAATGAGTCCCTGGTAGGCCTCTAGTTACCAGCTCGTTGATCAACAGATGGTCACGGTTTCCTGACCATGGACATGAGATGTCAGTGATAACGGGATCACATCATTAGGAGAATGATGTGATGGACAAGACCCAAACTTGAGCATAACACGAGATCGTATAGTTCGTAATGCATAAGCTTTTCGGTGTCAAGTATTTATTCCTTAGACCATGAAGTTGTACAACTCCCGGATACCGTAGGAGTACTTTGGGTGTGCCAACCGTCACAACGTAACTGGGTGACTATAAAGGTACGCATCGGGTATCTCCGAAAGTGTCTGTTGAGTTGGTACGAACCGAGACTGGGATGTTGTCACTCCGTATGACGGAGAGGTACCTCTGGGACCACTCGGTAAGACATCATCATAATGAGCTCAATGTGACTAAGTAGTTAGTCACGAGATGATGGATTGCGGATCGAGTAAAGAGACTTGCCATAACGAGATTGAACAAGGTATCGGGAATACCGACGATCGAATCTCGGGCAAGTACCGTACCGATGGACAAAGGGAATAACATACGGGATTGAGTGAATCCTTGACACGGTGGTTCATCCGATGAAGATCATCGAGGAACACGTGGGAACCAACATGGGTATCCAGATCCCGCTGTTGGTTATTGACCGGAGAGTGGTCTCGGTCATGTCTACGTGTCTCCCGAACCCGTAGGGTCTACACACTTAAGGTTCGGTAACGCTAGGGTCGTAGAGATAAATGCACGTGGAAACCCGAAAGTTGTTCGGAGTCCCGGATGAGATCCCGGACGTCACGAGGAGTTCCGGAATGGTCCGGAGGTAAAGATTGATATATGGGAAGTCCAGTTTCGACCAACGGGTGATCTCCAGGGGTCACCGGGAGCATCCCGGGACCACCGGAGGGGCCCCGGGGGTCCACCGGGTGGGGCCACCCATCCCGGTGGGGCCCCTAGGCCGCGAGGGGAAGTGTCCAACCCTCTGGGCTGGCGCACCACAAGGTGGCCCACCTCCCCATGCGCCTAGGGTTAAAACCCTAAGGGGAGGGGGGCCACCACTTGCCTTGGGGGAGGGGGACTCCTCCCTGGCCGCCGCCCCCCCTTGCATATTGGATCTGCAAGGGGCTGGCGCCCCCCTGGCCCCCTATATATATGTGGGGGGGAGAGGGCAGCCGCACCCAAGCCCTGGCGCCTCTCCCCCTCCCGTCACACCTCCATACTCCCAACGCAGGGCGCCCGGCGAAGCCCTGCTGCGATCTCCACTGCATCCGTCATCACGCCGTCGTGCTGCCGGATCTCTGACGACTTCTCCTCCCCCCTTGCTGGATCAAGAAGGAGGTGACGTTGTTGCACCGTACATGTGTTGAACGCGGAGGTTCCGTCCGTTCGGCGCTAGATCATCGGTGACGAAGAACGTGAAGAGTACGACTACTTCATCCCCACTTCGTTGAAAGCTTCCGCACGCGATCTACATAACGGTATGTAGATGCACTCTTACTTGCTCGTTGCTAGATGTATCCATAGTTGGATCTTGGTGAAGACATAGAAATTTTTTGAATTATGCTACATTCCCCAACATAAACACCCTTTGCATAAGAAGATAAGATTTCATTATCATTAAACTCACATAGGTAGGGGAGGTGTTTTTCAAGGTTCTTAGAGCAACACGTAAAATCACAGATTTCACAAAGATTCCCAGCATAACACAACAATCTGTTTATCTAATCCCATAAGAGTGTCCCCTTTTCAGACAAACAGTGACGCACAAAATGAGCATGCTCATCTAAAGATTTCCCATCAACTAGGCTAGTTGGGGTTTCAGCACGAGCGCATAAGGATTGAAGATGATCCAAATAGAACACTTTAAGGTGATCCATAACAATAGATTTTTAGCAAGAAAAGATGCAAGCAAATTGAGGGCACATAGCAACACAAGCAAATGAGAGGCAAGTGAACGGTAACCACACGGCGGAAGAAGGGCAAATAAAACGGCAAGGGTGAAGTGGGGGAGAGGAAACGAGAGGCAAAAAATGTAATGTGAAGGATAAGGGTTTGTGATAGGTACTTGGTATATGACTTTTGCGTAAGCCTCCCCGTCAACGGCGCCAAAAATTCTTCTTGCTACTTCTTGAGCTTGCGTTGTATTCCCCCGAAGAGGAAAGGGAGATGCAGCACAGTAGCGTAAGTATTTCCCTCAGTTTTTGAGAACCAAGGTATCAATCCAGTAGGAGACCATGCGCCAGTCCCTGGCACCTGCACAAACAAATAAGAACTTCGTAGCCAACGCGATAAGGGGTTGTCAATCCCTTTACGGTCACTTATGAGAGTGAGATCTGATAGAGATGATAATTTATATTTTTGGTATTTTTAATTTAATAAAACAGCAAATAAAAGCAAGAAAAGTAAAGTAGATGTAGATTGATATGACGAGAATAGACCCGGGGGGCATAGTTTTCTCTAGTGGCTTCTCTCATGATAGCGGTATTCTACGGCGGGTAAACAAATTACTGTCGAGCAATTGATAGAAAAGCGAATAATTATGAGACTATCTAGGCATGATCGTTGTATATAGGCATCACGTCCGAGACAAGTAGACCAAAACGATTCTGCATCTACTACTATTACTCCACACATCGACCGCTATCCAGCATGCATCTAGTGTATTGAGTTCATACGAACAGAGTAACGCCTTAAGAAAGATGACATGATGTAGAGGGATAAACTCAAGCAATATGATGAAAACCCCATCTTTTTATCCTCGATGGCAACAATTCAATACGTGCCTTGCTGCCCCTACTGACACTGGGAAAGGACACCGCAAGATTGAACCCAAAGCCAAGCACTTCTCCCATTGCAAGAACTATAGATCTAGTAGGCCAAACAAAACCAATAATTCGAAGAGACTTGCAAGGATATTATGAGCACACATAAAAAGTTTAGAGAAGAACCAAATATCTTTCATAGATAACCTTGATCATAAACCCACAATTCATCGAATCTCGACAAACACACTGCAAAAAGAGATTACATCGAATAGATCTCCTCGAAGACCGAGGAGAACTTTGTATTGAGATCCAGAGAGAGAGAGAAGAAGCCATCTAGATACTAGCTATGGACCCGAAGGTCTGTGGTAAACTACTCACAACTCATGGTGAGGGCGATGATGATGATGAAGAAGGCCTCCGTGATGGATCCCCCTCCCGGAACAGACTCCAAGATGGGATCTCCACTGGAACAGAAGCTACGGCGGTGGAATTAGGGTTTTCTCTCTGTGTATGGAGTTTCAGGGGTACGTAGGTATATATAGGAAGAAGGAGGGCGCCGGGGCCGTGTGGGCCAGCCTCGAGGCAGGGGGGCGCGCCCCCCACCCTCGAGGGCTGGCCCTCCGTCCCCTGACTTGGTCCCGAAGATTCTCGAGCGTGATTTCCTCCAAAAATATCTCTCGCGAAGGTTTCATTCCGTTTGGACTCTGTTTGATATTCCTTTTCTGCAAAACCCAGAAATAGGCAAAGAACAGCAATCTGGACTGGGCCTTTGGGTTAGTAGGTTAGTCCCAAAAATGATATAAAAGTGAATGATAAAGCACATTAAACATCCAAGACTTCATAAATAATAGCATGGAACAATCAAAAATTATAGATACATTGGAGACGTATCACCCACTTACCCGTACGCACGGGCCCTACAGGAAACTGGCCGAAGCTCTCTGTTTTGGGCATCGATTTCGTCCCCCACCTCCTCCTAGCTATATATTCCGTAACTAGACCATTTGTTAGGGTTAGCAAAGTATTGAGAGACATTAGAGAGCTTTGCTCTTTGTATCCACTCCTCTAGGAGAATCAAGACCTCCTAGGAGAAGATACCCTAGTGGATTCAAGACCCCTTCAAGGGAAGGATCCTCATCATAGGATCATCAAGACATCATCTCCCTTGTGGATTTGGGAAGAACCTTACCTTTGTGCTTATTTCCTTGATTGACCTTGTATACTTGTGGATCTCATGTATGTTATCCTAGTGGATGTGTGATTTGGGATTTGTTTGAGTGTTTTCTCTCCTGTGTTCTTGAGTGTACATTCTCTTTTCCCCCTCCAAATGTGAAAACATCCTCCTTTAGGGTTCCAGCCTACATCATTGGTCCACCAATCCCGGGAGCTGGGCTGCCATTTGTTTGCTGATAGTGAGTGGAAGACCCCAAGTATTTGCGAGGGAAGTTCCCGGTCGGGCAACCAAGGGCGTGTTTGGTTGCTTTCGCTGCCGGGCCTGTGTCAGAGAGGTAAAACGAGCCAGGCTAAGCAGGGCCTGGGTAAGCAAAAATATGGTCAAAAACGTAGATGCGAGTTGATTGGTTGACTGTATTGGGGGTCTTGTCATCGAGATGCAATTTTCACCCGACGTTTGGTTGCATACATGCATATGATTACCAGCGTTAACAACAAAACTTAACAGCCATCAGGTTGGGCTTGACATTTCGTCAAACACTTTGAGCGCGCCGCAACTTTCACTGTCTATCGTGCCCACCAGCAGCTCCCGACGACCGTGGACGCGCTCGACTCGCCGCCGTGGCCGCGCTCGGCTCGCCACGGTCATGGACGAGCTTGAGCTGGCTGTTATTGAGAATCTTACCGCGCCCTTCACCTCTCGGAGAGCCTCTGCGTCGGCCGCCTCGTCTTCGCTGGCTCCGCCCGCGCTCTCGTCGTCGTCACCGGCGACAGCGGAAACGTCACGACGCCCCGCCGGCTCGCCTGCTCCACCACCACGTCCAAGCCGCCGTACCTCGCCTCCGCGTCCACGCCACCGTCCGCGCCTCCACGTCTGCCTGCTGCGTTGTTTGATGTGCTCAGAACGTACCAAGCTCTGCGCTGAGCCACTGACTGTGCCATGCGCGCATAGCCATTCTCTGGTCAAGCTCACGATCTGCATGTGCATCGACTACACGAAGGCATTTTCACACTTGCAACCAGTTCGATCTTCAATTTGTAGGCAAGAAAAACCGTTGAGGGTCGAGATGAGCAGAAACGCCGCGCTGCCGTTCCCGCTGCCGGGGCAGGCCAGCTTCGGGATGGTGTGCGCGAAGCTGCCGACGGCCTTAACCCGCATGCCGCCAGCGCGACGGTCGCGACCACGTCCACTCGGACGCCGGGTACGCGACGTCCGCCACGGGGCATTCCGCGCGGTTGGACAGGGATCAGGTGACATGCACGTTTGCATGTCACCGTGTGCCTTGCGACCGAAATTCAAATTTAAACATTGCGAAAAATCTGGAAAAAAAATCATGCATGTTCATAGCACATATTAAGATAACCCCTAAAAAATTCAGATCAAAATTCGAAACATACATCGAGAGACAAAAAAGAGAAATCTGTCATGAATAGTACGCGAATGGTTCTATGTAGACTATTCACATCCGAGTTTCTCTTTTTTGTCTCTCGATGTATGTTTCGAATTTTGATCTGAATTTTTGAGGGGTTATCTTAATATGTGCTATGAACATGCATGATTTTTTTTCAGATTTTTCGCAATGTTTAAATTTGAATTTCGGCCGCAAGGCACACGGTGACATGCAAACGTGCATGTCACCTGATCCCTGTCCCTGCTGGACCAGGTGCCCGGCCGGGTCCACGCTGGCCGCAGGCTCCGCTCCGCCGGGTCGCCTCGCCGCTGCCCCGCCCCCGTCTGCGTCCACGCCCCCGTCCGCGTCCACGCTGGCTGCAGGCTCCGCTGCGCTGGGTCGCCTCGCCTCGCCGCTGCTCCGCATCCGACATCGCGGCACCGGCCGGTCGCGATAGTAGAGCACCGCGTGGAACCGGCGAAGGCTTGGTCGAGGCCGTCGCCGTCGTCGTCGCCAAGCCGAGGGGCCGCTTCGACCACGACCTGCAGGGGGTCAGCGGCGAGCTGCGGGTGGCGCTGGCCGCGGAGGAGAAGAACAAGCGGGCCATGGAGGGAGGATTAGGGAGAGAGAGGGGGGTTAACAGGAGACACACGTCTCCAGAGAGTGATGTCTACACACGCTTCTACTCTTGTAGACTATGTTGGGCCTCCAAGCGCAGAGGTTTGTAGGACAGCAGCAATTTCCCTCAAGTGGATGACCTAAGGTTTATCGAACTCAGGGAAGTAGAGGTTGAAGATGGTCTCTCTCAAGCAACCCTGCAACTAAGATACAAGAAGTCTCTTGTGTCCCCAACACACCTAATACAACTAAGAGTTGTATAGGTGCACTAGTTCGGCGAAGAGATGATAAAATATGGATGATAGGAGTGGCAAAGCAAAGTAATATAAATCTGTAATAAAAAGTGCAGCAAGCAAACAAGTGGTAAACGTGAGCACAAATGGTATTGCAATGGTGGAAACAAGGCCTAGGGGTCATACTTTCACTAGTGGCAACTCCCAACAACATTAACATAATCGAATCACATGATATTTCCCATAAAACATGCAATGGAGACGCACCCGGAGGTCATTCCTTCGTGGTCAAGAGAGGACGAGAATTATGTAGGGCTACAAAAGCACACCTCAAAGTTCGTAGTTCTCAATCCAAGGATTTCCCAATGTCACCGCGGCCATCCAAAGAGAGTCCCACAATCACCACAACATATCTAAAGGATAGTCAAAGACAAGCACCAAGAGACTCTCAATCTTCAATCAACACACAAGAGAGGAAATCACTCATGAAAATATTTTTCTAATCCATGTCCAATAGACCGCTGTCACCTTGGTCTCGGGGATTATACTAGATAATGACAAGTGAGTACATCAATCCAATACATAGAGGAAGGGGAAATATCATGGGATCACCCTAGATTAACATAGCCTATGATCACAACGAAGATCACATCATGGGAGAGAGAGATAACCACATAGCTACACGTACGAGCCCTCTGCCCCGGAGGAAACTACTCACGCATGGACATGGTGAGGAGGAGGTTGATGATGGTGTTGATGGAGAGGTGCAGCCCCGCGAGGAGGAGACGGCCGGCGGCAGCCACGGAGGCGGCGGCGGCGGCCCTTGGGAGCGCGGCGGCGGCGGCTCCTTGGCCCCCCTTCTTCCTTGTGGATGGTGCTGCAATGGTGCTGGTCCTCCCCTCCAAGACGGCGGCTCGGGAGGAGGAAAATTCGTGGCCCTTGGTGACCTAGGTTTCCTCTCTTTATATAGACTCTCGGATTCCCGTCATCAGATTTTGGGCCTCAGTAAAACGGGTTTTACTCGGCCGTCCGGACTCCGATTTGGACGAATTTTATATCCAGAAGCATTGCCTCGAAATTCCCCACAACTTTCGCAACTAGACTTTTTCCGTTTGACGTCATCTTCGGGCCGGAACGTGACCATCTTTAAAAAACGTTCTCAGACATATTTCAGGAAAGTCAGAGTCCTACTCCAATACGACTCCTTTTGCGTTTTTGTCAATTTCCAAGTAATTCCTACACAACAAAGTGTAAAACAAGAACATTGTGCACTTTTGCAACCATTAGTAGGTTAGTCCAAATATGATCAAAAGTGTATGGAAGTGCATAAATATCATAGCAATATCACACAAAAAGGGCATGGAGCAAGCAGAAATTATAGATACGTTTTGGACGTATCAGAGAGCCACCCACGTTTTTTTTAAGGTAACTAGGGATTTTATTTAAAGTTCATCAATCCGGAATACAAGCAATTTCAGTAAGGATCCCTAGCCACACGTGGCGACCCACCGGCAGAGACGCAGCTCCTTTTGCAACCGAATGAGCCTCAAAATTATTTTCTCTACGCTCAAAAAGAAAGGAAGCAGAAGTAAAAAGGTTCCTACTAATGTGTATGTCCTGCAGAATCGACGCATACACTGGTGATGCATGTTTGTTGATGTTGGAGACCACTTCTAAACAGTCCAACGCGATCACCAGCTCCTGCAAGTTTAGATCACGAGCAAGGGCAAGGGCCTCACTGCACGCGTGTGCCTCCAAGCTCGCTGGGTCGATCAGGCCATCAAAAACTAATGCTGATGCTCCAAGGAATTTCCCTACCTTGTCTCGGCATACCACTGCCGCAACACCCTTCTCGCCTAAGGTTGATATTGCACCATCACAGTTAAACTTCACAGCTTCTCCCTCTGGCGGTATCCATGCACGCGTTCTCGGTGCAACAGACGTCAGAAGGGAACGTGCCTTTTGAAGTTCCACAATGTCAAGTTCCTTCAAGAAGCGCCTGATGAAGCACATTGTTGATAGTGGGCTTTGAAATTCATCCTCATGGATTGCTATCCGGCGAGCCCACCATATTGCCCACATTGTGACTAGCACACGCGTTAAATCTTGTTGGCTAGTTGATTCGAACAGCCATAACAACCAAAGTCGTGCGTCGGGGTTCTGGTTTGATATCACATGTTCAAGAAGCTCCTCGTCGCCCAGAGCCCATACACATCTGGCCATGCGGCAACTTAGCAGGGAATCACGCCAGGTATCCTCATCTGCTCCGCAAATCGAACATGCTGGTGTATCTGCCATGTTCCTCTCATGTCGTACTAGTCCTGTCGGGATCGAAGTGTGTGCTAACCTCCATACGAACACCTTGATTTTGGAAGGAACCTGTACTTTACACAGCTGCGACCAAGAACTCCTATCAGCTGCAATGTTGGAGTGTCCGGGACGATGATCAAGCCAATCCTCCCTCTGTGTCTTGACTGCAGATATCATTACATAAGTCGATCGAACCGAGAAGACTCCCCTCTTATCATAGTGCCAGGCCCAAAAATCGGGCTGTATTCGAGTACTCAAAGGTATATTTAGAATAACTTCAGCATCGAGAGCAATAAAATGTTCCATGATCACATGCTTATTCCATGACCTTGTGGTTGTGTCTATTAGATCCGAGACTAGGGCTGGCGGGTTGGCCGACCGAGCACATATCGGTCGGAGTTTGTAGTCCCTCGGCAGCCAATTATCTTGCCATATATTCGTGTGTGATCCAGTGCCAATACGCTTGATAAGCCCTTGTGCTAGAACATCTCTCCCCTCTAGAATGGAGCGCCAAACCTGGGACGGACCCGTGCCTAAGGTGGCATCGAAAAGATGGCAATCTGGATAGTACTTGGCCTTTAGAACGCGAGCACTAAGCGAATCCGGATCCTGTAGAAGCCTCCATACTTGACGTGCAAGTAAAGCTAGGTTAAACAGCTCCACATCCCTGAAGCCCAACCCACCCATAAACTTGGGTTTTGACATAGTTTTCCAGGACACCCAAGCAGTTTTCCGTTGGCCATTCTTGCTTCCCCACCAGAACTTTCGGATGATGCCATTGATATGCTCACACAAACCTCGTGGCAATTTGAAGCATGACATAGAATACGTTGGAATTGATTGGGCTACAGACTTTACGAGCACCTCTTTCCCGCCAGCCGATAAACACTTCTCCATCCACCCTTGTACCTTCTTCCAAATTCTGTCTTTCAAGTATTTGAACGATCCTTCCTTTGCCCTCCCCACATCCGATGGCAAGCCCAGGTATTTTTTCGTCAACGACTCATTGTGAACAACAAGTATATTCTTGATGGAATCCCGTGCAGAATTGGGGACTCCTTTGCTGAAGAAAATGGAAGACTTCTCCATGTTTACCTGCTGGCCAGAGGCGTTGCAATAGATCCTTAATAATTCCTTAATCCGGGTGGCACTAGCATCAGTTGCTTCAAAGAAAAGTAAACTGTCATCAGCAAAGAGTAAATGGTTAACTAAGGGCGCGTTCGGTGCAACTGTGATTCCCCTAACTCCTGCACCATCTTTCAACAAGCATGAAAGCCCCTCAGCTGCTAACAAAAAAGATATGGCGAACTCGGGTTACCCTAGCGCAAGCCTCGAGATGGCTTGAATCCGTCCAGACTCCTTCCATTAAACAGAACTGAAAAAGAGACCGATGTCACACATCTCATGATCGTATCAGTAAAACGGGGACTAAAACCCATCTTTAGCATAACATCTCGCAAGTAAGACCACTCCAAGCGGTCATGCGCTTTCATCATATCCAATTTTAACGCACAATATATGTTACTCTTCACCCTCCTAGTTTTCATATAATGTAAATATTCATAGGCTGTGATGAAGTTATCTGTGATGAGACGACCGGGGACAAAAGCCGACTGCTCTTCGGAAATGATCTCGGGGAGGATTACTTTCAGCCTGTTTGCTAAGACCTTTGAAGCAATCTTGTAGATCACATTGCAAAGACTTATCGGCCGAAACTGTCCTAAAACTTTTGGACTTGCTATCTTGGGAATTAAAACGATGAACGTGTTATTTATCTCCTCCGGTGAGTCCACACCATCAAGCACTCTGATAATCATCCTTGTGACTTCATCACCACATAAGTCCCAATGTTTCTGAAAAAATGTGCAGGAAAACCGTCTGGCCCTGGTGCCTTAGTTGGGAACATTTGAAAAAGAGCTTCCTTGACCTCCTCCTTACTATACGTTGCATTTAGACGGGCATTCATGTTGCCATCCACCCTCACCGGTATGTGCGATAGGACCTCTTCCATCCCTATTGTTCCTTCAGACGATGTTGAGATTTGAATAAAATGTCGTTGCCATGTCCGCCAGTTCAGCCGGATCCGTACAAGTTGTCCCATCATTCCGGTCTAGCTGGGTTATGTTGTTTTTGGCCCGACGAGCACTTGCCTTCCTCTGAAAGAACTTGGTGTTGCTGTCGCCCTCGGACAGCCATGCAATGCGTGACCGCTGCCTCGCCAGGATCTCCTCTCTGTAAGCCAATTCCACCATGCGATCCTCGACGACGCGTTCCTCCTCGGTTGGCCCAGCTCTCAAAGGGCCAGCACGCAGCGTTGTGAGTTTCCAACGTAGCAACCTTAGCTCCTGCCGAACCGACCCAAAAGTGGTCCGACCCCACCTAGACAGCGACGTGGCCACCGTCTGAAGTTTGTTAGCCAATTCCGTCACCGATGAGGCAGGGCCATCGCCATTCCATGCTGCTTCAACTATGTCCTTAAAGCGGCCATCTCTTTCCCAAACACATTCATAGCGAAACGGTTTCTTAACTGCTATGCGTTGATTTCCAGCTTCCATCTCGTTCTTAAGCAGAATTGGACTGCAATCACTTTTCACTGCTGTTAAGTGCTCAACTCTTGCAAACGGGAAGATGTTCGACCAGCTTGTAGAAGCTAGAGCCCGGTCCAAGCGGACCCTACAGAAATCACCCCCCGTGACTCGTTTCTCAAAAGTCCAATCTAAGCCACTGTAACCCAAATCAGCCAACTCACAAACGTCCCCCGCTTCTCTAAAGCCCTCCATTTGTGCACTATCACGAGGGTTAGGGCCCAGGCGCCCAGCTGCTCCTCCTGACGGAGTATCTCATTGAAATCACCTATACAAAGCCAAGGTAGTGTGCTCTCCCCCCTCAACCTTTTCATGGTGTCCCATGTTTTGTACCTCAGACTCCTGTTGGCTTCTCCATAGAAGCATGTGAGGCGCCATTGCTCAGACCCTTTCTCAGACACCCATGAGTCTATGTGATACCGCGAGAAATTATTTATTGCCAGATTAACATCTGCCTTCCAAAAAATACAAAGACCACCACTGCGACCACTGCTTGGAACTGCAAAACTACTATGAAATCCTAAAGAAGCCGCCAAACCTTCCACTCGGTTTTTTGCTAATTGAGTCTCCACAATGCAAAGAACCGACGGCGCACTAGCCCCCACGAGATCGCAGAGCTCATGGACTGTCGCGGGGTCGCCAATCCCGCGGCAGTTCCAGCATAAAGTCCTCATTGGGCTCGGCGGCTCTCCTCGAGGGAGGCTGCCTCCATTGCTTGTGAGCCACCCACGTGTGCCTCGAAGCATCGCTCGGGCCTGGCTCTCGGGAAACCGCTGATTCGGCCGTTCCCAACGGGCCAGGCCCAGGAGTGCTTTAAGAACCGTACTATGCGGGCTGAACAGTGTACGCGGGGAATCAAACAACCGAGGTCCAAAAAGATGTTGCACCGCGCGGGCGGGCCTGGTTGGCCTCGATGCAGGCAACCAAACTCGCCCCAATATCTCACTAACTCGCTCCATAGTCTCCGTAGTGCATCTTACGGGTATTGCAGCGCTCTTCATCATGTTTACTTGCAATCCCGAGACCTCCCCAAATAGTTGCAGCAAGGATGCGCATGCTCGGATACCCATGTCACTTGGCTTGTGAAAAATCATGACATCATCGGCGAGAGCGTCTCTGTGTCATTCCCCTTCTTGCAAGAGGTGATAAGACCCCACGTGCAGAAGCAAGCTCAGACATTCTATGTAGGGGCTCCATGATGGAGATGGAGAGCATAGGCGATAGGGAATCACCTTGCCGTAGTCCTTGACAAGTGTAAATCGGTCTGCCGGGCGTCCCTGCACTCACCAGAACCATTTATTGTGCTATACTGCTATTACAAAGTTCCCTCCTGCACTTCATTGCGTGCTGATGTAAAAAGGAAACAGTCGCCTAAAAGTTCCTGCAGAGATTATGTCGAATTTCAACGGTAATAGCACATATGACATGCTACAAGAGCAGTCTACCAGATCGCATATTTCGAATTCGAACCACTAGTCTGGCAAGCAAATAACAAGGTTTTAACCGACACCAAGTAGGCAAAATGACAAGTACTTGCAAACGCCTAAACATGCCCAAACACAATCTAACTAAGTGTTAAAACATCACTATTTGGAATAGTGTTCATGAAATTCCCCTCAACAACTCCAGCACATCTTCTACGGTTCTGAAACCACCAAAGGAAAGCTCCAAGCATTTGCTTTTTAAGCCATGTAACAGGAAAACTACTTACGTTTTACTGAACTTTTTTATTGGTACTTTGTAGGACTCATGACACCGTAACACAACTTTGTTCAGATAATTTACCCGTGCGAGAATAATTCGGTCATTTTCTTTGTATTACTTTGCGAGGGGTACAAATCGCCAAAGTAAGATTTGCTAGCATTGCACACTATTTGTCCTATCCACACTGAGCCCGATCTCATTATCTATTTCTCTGAATATAGCCTAGAAAGATAGCAAGCTGCTGGCCATCATCCCATCACGGAAGCAACATGACAACATATGCCGGTATGAAAGAAGAAAAAAGACAGCTCACAAACCCACAAAGACACGTAAACCAAAGCCCGAAGGTTCAAAATGGCTTAAGAATCAAAGCAAGACTTAGCGAAATAATCAAGTTGCTCCAGATGGAAGTACTGCTGGTCCTTGAAGCAGAAGTCTTGAATTCTATAGTTCCTGAATAGACGTTCCCATTTACGGAAGAGGTCGTTCGATTAGGTGCTCCGGTGTTCTTGCATGCGCCCGTTGGTGCCCCAGCCTGCAAACATTTGTTCATGAAACTTTCATAACAACAATATGGCATTTAAAGTGTAAATGATGAAAAAAAATGTATATGCCCAGAATAGGAATGGTGTCCTCTTAAATAAAGGACCCCTATAGTACCCGAACGTTCGGATTTTAAGAATGTCATCCCGAATGTTTTTTTACGGCAACTTTAGTTGAAATGAGATGGCAAGTTTAGTTATTAAAGCATGGCAACTTTGCCTCAGTTCGTTTTTTGTCCAGATAAATGCCTAAGCTTGCCACCTCATGTCAACTAAAGTTGCCTTCAAAAAACGTTCGGGTTGCCATGCTTAAATTCCGAACGTTTGGAATTTATCATTCCCGTAAATAAATGGAGCGGAGTCATGCTGATAAGCCTGATCGTGCATAAGGTATTCCATTTGTAGCACGTACTGTTTAATTATATATAGAAGTCTGGTTGGAAAACATGTTCTGATGCTAATACGAATTTACACCAAATTCTGGGACTATTTGTTGGCACAAAATTTATGTCTTCACAATTACCTGGCAAGCAGCAATGGTGTTGCAACCACATAGCGTAAGGCCGTTGATTCTGTCCTGAACATCAAAAACACCACCACCATTGCTTCGCTGCGCATGCCACATTAAGAATAGTTCCATACTTACATTCGATACCAGATATATTTTGTTTGTATTTGTCTGAAGTGGGCATAAAGTATTATATTACCATGTAAAAATTCACAGCTATGTAGTTCGGGATTCTATTTCCAGCCGCAGCATAGCAAGTTTGGACCATCTGAGGAAGTCCAACAGAATTCTCTTTGCATGCTTCACTCTCAACAGGAATTGTGGGGAAATAATTTTGCATAAATAGAGAAGCAGATCTTGAGTTTAGTGGCTGTGATTCCTTTCTGTTTGGACAAGCGCTCGGGTCAATACCCGGATCTCCAGCTGTCATGATCACAGGAAATAGAATGTAAACATGAATGAAATATAAGAGCTACTATATCTGTCCTCAGAGAAAATTAGTTAGGTACTCAAGATAAATCAGTTAAGAGTTAAGTGCAAGTTGAGTGATATATCCACAGGACTACCAGTATAAAACTCCTATGAGAGCAAATTTGTAGGAGAACACAAATCTTGTATACAAAATTACTCCAGATCAATGTTTTAAGAAGCAAATACTGATCGGATAATGTATATTCTGATAAGGTAGGATGTAAAACATTCAATTGTGGTGCAATCTTTTTTATTGGTTTGAGCACCAAAACAGCATGAATATTTTCCAAAAACAATTGAGGTGGTTCTTAATTCATCAAACAATCTAATGGTGTGCAGCTTTTAAATCTTGGCTGATACGACCGATATATAGGCCGATATATCACTTTTGGGGCTCTACCGATATAAACGTAACATATCTTTGTAAATAACATTTTCAAACATATCATCCGATATGGACTGAAATATCGACCGATATGGATATCTGGCCAGATATGTCGACCGATACAGAACGGTATGTAGATCACAACAATTCTTTATTAGAAAGCAGTGAAATAAGATTATGCATTTACCAACTTCATCAGATATTATCAAAGTCATGCACAATGTTTGCACAAATGCATACATATCTTATTGTTTTTAATCATGAAGTAAGGATTTTGTGAATCTTTCCTTAATAGTTTCTTAATCAACAAGTTAATAAACAAGGAATCCAAAAGTGTTATGTTAAAGCATTGACATCAATACATCATACATTTTGTTTTACTAAAAATACATGTTTTGAACGAGAATGATTAAAAAAACTAGACATGTTTTCTCCGATATATCTACATATCATCTGATATATCACCCAATATCCGGCATCCGATATGTCAAAGCCAAACCGATACGACCCCGATATCCGATATTTTGAAGCTTGGGCCTGGGATCATGTGGATCACTCAAGGGAGGGTTGATCCCTTCTCTTGTTGCGTAACTAGCACATGAGTAAAAAAATATCGAATATCCCAGAAAGGACAACTAGCACATGAGTTTGATAATACATATATAATGGATCAAGTCTCTATGGATTGAAGACTAGTCCATACCCTGGCCAAAACAGTCAAAGCAGCCAAAGTATGTTTATCAACTCCTAAACTAAACAAAACGTTCAGGTACTTCAGCTTTGCATGCTTCATAATTAGATGCGGGAGTTACCACACCGCTCATACTTTACTTCACTATTAGTGAAGAAGCAACAAAATTAAAATAATCCGACCGGCAAATATAGTTCCGTGTTTGCTTCAGATGTATTCACATAGTTGCTCCTTTATGTAGAATAATTATTCTCAAACCAAAATATAAATATAAACTTTCATGTTCAAGTTAGCATTACTTCAGATGACAACATTGACTATGCATTAGACTCGAGAATCCAGAACATACACAAATTGTGTGAGGCCATAATATAATAGTATGATCATGGCAGATGAAAAAACATTATTAAAGGAGTGATTGATGAGATTATTAAAGAAAACAGGGAAATGAAAAAACTACACAATTAGCTCTTAACTTAGTTCTAAATCAGAATATGTTCAGCTCACAGTCATCTTTGGAGTAAATTAATCACACAAGAATCTCATGGTACAATATATTGAAGTTGAAAGGCGAAATGGATGTTAAACAAGGTTCTCAAGACAAAGAAACAACAACAACAACAACAACAACAAAGCCTTTAGTCCCAAACAAGTTGGGGTAGGCTATCTCAAAAGACATAGAAAGCCAAGAAGAAATTTGTATTTTGGGTTTAGATTTGCAAATTATGGTATGGCTATCACTACCTAGAAAACGATAGAACCTCTGTTTTTTACTGAAGCCCAGAAAGCCATACTTACACTCATTCTCCAGCAAATAACTCCACTGGTAAGCTATTCCTTCGCTAGACTCCTTTGAAGCATCAGAAGTAAATACAAGCAACCTGTGGTTCTTTGCAACCATATCTGTGACGGTGGGCCACTCCTGGCCGCTTGTTGGCATCTCTGAGATAGGGTACCAATACTTCATCAAGTCAGCAGCAGTAAACAGTTTGCCCAATCTCATCGGGGCATGTACGTAATCCTCGATGAATATTGTAACAATCTCTGTGGGATTCTCAGATAGAAATGCTTCCACCTCTTTCAACGTGTCAATTGCTGGTTCCTAGAATCACATTGCATTCGAACATTAGAAGTCTGGTCGCCTTAACAGCTATGCATCTCGCAAGGTTAGTGATGAATTCAGAAAGGAATCAATTAACTTCCACTCCCCACATTCTTTAGTTCCAACTGATTATCACACTAACAATATTATCCACAATAGAATCGTAGGAGTGACAAAACAACGCAAGTCTTCGTGTTCAAGAATTTAACATAAGAGGTGACAGAGTATTATAAGTTTATAACCGAGCTTCATTTAATTTTGAGGTGGCTTTACTGACAATGAAATGTCAAGTAGCTTGGTATCTGCAAAGAACAGAACTTACGAAAGCGGTGAAGTTGTAACATTGCCCTTGCAAGGAGTGGCAGAGCCAGACATCCCCACCGAAGTCATACATATCCAGCATCAATCCCCTCACTCCATTCTGCACACAAAGAAACAAAACTAAAAACTAAAAACACCCATCCTATAAAATCGAGAAAAATATAACCCCCATCCCCCCCAAAAAAATGGCCCATGTATCCAGTGTAGTTACCCTCAGTTGGTTGGTGACAGTGTCCTCCTGGTTGTAAAACGTAACCCTCTCGACCCCGGTGCGTGACGGCTCGCCGACAATGGAGAATGAATTATGGGTCACCAGCCATGAGTACCTGTTAAAGGGCAGCCCCTTCACCTGGACAAAACAAGCATGCCCCATCCCATGGTTGAAGAAAAAAAGAGATGAGTAATTGTCCAACACAGACAGAGTAATAGTACTGTACAAGCTAGCGCTCAAGGGAATGCAAGAGATTACGATGGAGGTGGGCTGGATGGCCAGGTCCCTGATGCAGGACGGCCGCGTCCTGCCGGCGGCGGCGCAATCGCCGCAGTAGAGGCCCACCCCGCAGTCGCGGGCCGCCGAGCACGAATCCCCGACCTGCAAACAAGGCCCAGCAGCAAATTCAGGCTCCGGGGACCGTCTGCGATAAGCAAGCGCCTCCCTCAAAGATCGCACCAACTTTTAGGAAGAAACAGGCACTGAGGGGTAAATTAAAGTTCATGTATCATTCTCGCAAAAAGGCTCATGACATCAAGAAGGGTTAGATCGAACTGGACAAGAACTTGATGGGAGACACAGCAGGTAGGTAACACGCAAGAATCGGAACCGTGGAGAGGATCATCGGAGTAACGAATCGGGTACCTGGCAGGAGCAGGGGACTAGCAGCAGCAGCGCGACGTGGAGCGAGAGGAGGAAGCGGCGACGGGAGAGGCGCGCCATTAGTGGCCACCAACCACTCTCTCCACCATGGAGTGGGCGAGTGAGCGAGCTAGTGATCTGCTGCTGCGAGAAGGGAAAGGAGGGGAAACACTAGTACATGTTTGCCCTTTTTCTCTTTCTTTCTTTATTTATTTATTTCCGAGGGACAGCGCCGGAGGAGGGGTCAAATCGTCAACACGCTTTCCCTTTGTTTTTCGTTTTGTTTTCTTGGTAGGATCCCCGGTCCTTTTCTTTTCAGAATTAACCGACAGCAACAAGCAATGGTTTATATGATTTATTACAGGATTTGAGAATTCATATTACATGTCCTTCAAACAGACGTACGTAGCATTGAAATATATCTCTATAGATAGATTCATTTGAGCGATAAGTAATATGGACCAGGGGAGTAGGAATCTTCACATGAGCTTGGAGTGGCTAAAACTTTTTACTATGAAGTGTAGGACAAATGAATCCCAAAAACAGACAAAATCTTTGAATCAAAGAGGCATGTAGTGAATATTGTGACATCATTTCAATATGTCTCTTGTAATATAATTTTGTCCTATAAAAAATAGTGTACACACTTTTGGCGTACTTTTGAAAATAAATAAATAGGGACACGAAGAGTATTAGGGCTCCCCACAAGCAAAATAGGAGTCTCAGAATCATCTTGTCATGCTCATGCGCTCTTTTCATCCTTTTATTAATGTTATCGAACAACTGTCCATGCTGCCAAGCTTTGTCATCACCATCGGCCACGTCGTACCACTTTAGAGAGTTGTTGGAGTCCAGTTGTCTCACCATGAAGAGAGATGATTTGACCCCAATGCTAGAACCACTGAGTGTGACTACATCGAGATACAAGAGCGGTGTCCCATGTAGCAAGCATGCCCTCCAACAATAGGGTCCAAACACGACGCTATAGGTAGAGGGTGCGAATCGAGATCGTGGAGGGGTATTAAATATTTTAACATTTATAATATGAGACTAAATCTAGTTTATAATAGATCATAGAACATTGAATACAAGTAGATGCAAGGTAATTGAGCCCATAAACACGAAATGACCCTAAACAAAGATGCAACAAACGGCTATATACCTCAAAACTCTTGCCAAAGTCACGGCTAAATTTGTCACCTACACCATGATAGCTCACTCCAACAATTGACAACATCAAGACAATCCAATCCAACCATGAAGTACCTACCTAAAACTATAGAGGAAGAAATCTCGTCGAATCATCGCAGTAGTAGACCGTCACGTACATGGAGGTTGGCAATCGCGCCAAGCATACCGACGATGGGATCACTAGACCAAGACCAAGAAGATAATGTTACAGTTGCTGATGCACATGAAAACACGCCAGCGTGGAACACAAATAACCAACTAATTTTCCATAAAGAGTAACAGGGACAAAAAAACTCTGGAGCTCCTCAGCAACGCAGCACCAACAAAAATGATTGAAGTTGAAGGACTTTTATTCAAAATGACATTGATGTCATTATTGGAGCGACATCGCTACGGCACAAAACTTGCTGCATAGAGGACGAGAGAAAAGGGACGTGTTTGGTTGGTCGCATTAGGTCGGGCCAGGCCCGTGCGGGAAGAATTTGGCCCGTTTGGTTGCCTGGGTCGCATCCAATTCATGGCCCGCAAGAACCTCAAAGCAGGCTTGGGCCTGGCTTTGGAGGAACGGCTGAATCGGCCGTTTTTTGCGAGCCAGGCTCGCTCGAGCCACGCGCGGCGAACGCCTGCACGCCTGGAGACGCGCGACAGACGACGCGACGGCTCATAACTCCCCACGCCCCTCCCTGTCGGGGAAACTGGTCGCCCACGAACACCTATGGGACCGGAGCCCCTTTTCGGTATGGCAAGGGAGCGGAGGGAGCACAAAGAGCAGATCGAGGGGCACACGCGAGCAGTTTACCCAGGTTCGGGCCGCACGGATGCGTAAAACCCTACTCCTGCCTTGGTTGTATTGAGTTCTTGGCTCGGGAGCAAGAAGATCTACAGTGCTAGCTACACCGAGCGTGGGAGTGATCAAGTTTCTAGAACCGAACCCTTTCTACGTTATGCATGGGCCTCCTTTTATAGCTCAAAGGGGTCACCGACAGGTGTCAATGTAGATGAGGGTAAAAGTGTAAAATTGGCGGTAGTTGTAACAGTGCATGTACAGTGGTTTATACCTAACCCTGACGGTGGGGGACAAGGGCATTGAATGCCCGTCGCCGTCACCCCAAAAGCGTCCGTCCGGGCGTCTCCGTTCGCCACGACGGAGGCCTCGTCATCGTGGCTTGCCACCGTGTACCCCCAGGCTGCACAGCCATCCGCCACGTGCCCCAGGAAGGGCCCCAGGGCGACGCGTGGCCAGATGAGCTGGAGCGCAGGCACACAGTGAAAGCTTGCCGCAGCAAGCACCTTGCCGCAGTTGCTACCTTGCCGGGCCCGGAAGCTTGCCGCTCTCCGGGTCTTGCCGGGGCGCGCGATGTTCCACGGCATGTCTTCTGGAATGATGTTCTCTGGCCTTCCTGGCAAGCTCCTCTTGCCAGGGTCTTGTGCAGAAGGGATGATCTCGAGCCTGGAGCGGCCTTCCCGGCAAGCTCCTCTTGCAGGGGTCTTGTTTCTTAACTTGAATACTTTGTTCTTGAATGGCTCCAAGGGAACTAGAGCGGGCTTTGGCGGGCACGTGGTGAGCCCGACCATGGGACGCTGCTACTGCCCGTGCACAAGTCAGGATACTAAGGTACCCCTACTTTAGTACACCGACAGGAGCCCCCGGGCCTGGGCCACACACGGTGCCGAGCGCTGTTGGGCCAGGCCCAAAACAGTGCACGGGCACACGCGGCCCACGGCGCGCCGTATCCCGCTCCGTATCCGCCGCATCCCTCCCTAACGGCACGCGTCGATTGCGGCGTCGTGGGAGAGATCGTGGCCTGTTTCTTTAATGGGAAAATGCGGAACGTCCCCCACTTCCCCCTTAAAAGCAGAGGAAACAGGGGCAGTTTCCCCCCATTGCTTCATTGCGTCTTCAATCTCCAGAAACCCCCGCCGCTCTCCGCCTCCCAAAGGTCGACAGAGAGCCGAGCTCCACCCTTCCTCTGCCGTCTCCAGTATCCTCAGCGCCGCCAACCCCCCTCGTCGTCCCCGCCATGGCCCCGAAGAGCGACAAGGCGAAGAGCGACAAGGCGAAGAAAGAGAAGTCCGATAAGGCGGCGAAGCTGGCAGCCATGCGGAAGCGGATGGTGGTCTTCCCGCCGAGGCTCGGCGCGAGGGAGCTGAGGGACAAGTATTACTTGTTCTGGGCGAGGGAGACGAAGGCTCACCCGCGCACCAGGGTCCTCCCCGCCGAAGCCTGCGATATGTACCCGGGAGGTTACCATTTCTTCGCTCTGTTCTTCCACTGTGGTCTTTGTCCTCCGTACTCTGAGTTTTTCTGCGATGTGATGAACACATACGGATTCCACCTCCTAGATTTCACCCCGAATGCAGTCTTGACCTTGGCCGTTTTCGCACATTTGTGCAAAAACTTTGTCGGGGTCCACCCCAACGTAGCTCTCTTCCGCCACTTTTTCACACCTAGAGTAGAGTCTGGATCCCCACTCTCTGGCGGCATCTCTTGGATCTTCAGGCTCAACAAGAAAGAGGCGTACTTGATTGGAGAGCTTCGCGGCAAGTGGGATGAGTGGAGGGCTGATTGGTGCTGGGTTATGGAAGAGGAACCCCAGCAGCTTACCTCCCCGCGCCGAGCGGCAATAGTGCGCGGCAAGGATTGGAGTGACTTGGCCCCGGAGGATGATAAGCTGCAGATTGCCCTTACTAGGATCCTTCGCCTCTAGGCCTCCAACCTTACTGTAGGTGAGGTCGGGGCGGATTTCCTTCGCCGCTGCATTGCCCCCTTGCAGGACAGGAAGAGGCCTGCTTGGGAGTTCGGCAATGCGGCAGACTGCATGAGGCTGCGCCCCGGGCTGAATTACAACTTCACCGTCTTGGAGCTCAAGGGAATGGTCCGCTCGCTGTTTAAGCATGACCCCAAGCACAAGGAGTGGTTCACCCTGTCGAACGGGGTAGTTCCACTATGCAACAACTCTGCCCTTAGCGCCATCCGTGCGGCAATGCCTCAGTGCGACTCCCACGGGGTTGATCCCACCTGGCTGATGCCTTCAGAAGAGACCGTGCAGACTTTCTTCGACAATCTGGTTGAACGGCCGCGCAACCCCGAAGAGAAGAAGGGCCTCACCCGTGCGACCACCGACCGTGACATGGCGTATATCGCCAGCGGGATGGAAGAGGCTGCCGCAGCGGCGGCTGCGGGTGAGTTCGGGTACACCGTAGAAGAAGCAGAAGCAGCGGATGTAGTGAGCCGGGCCGAGGAGGAGGAGATCCTCAAACTGCTGAGGCCCGCCGGGAAGCCTGCCGGGGAGCCTGCCGGGACGAGCGAGGCTGCCGGGCAAGGCACTGAGTCCAGTGAGCCCGCCGAGGAGGACGCCGAATCAGGCGATTCCGACGAAGAATCGGGCGGGTCACTGAACCTCGACGACGTTTCCTCGTCCTCGGAGAACTCTCCGCCACCGCCAAGTCCTCCGCCACAGCCGAAGAAGCGCCTCCGCAAGACCACTGAGACGGTGAAGCAGCCGGCGCCCCGACAGCAGCCGAAGCGTCGTGCGACGCGTGCCACCACGACGAGCAAGGTCGTCAAGGAGGCGCCCCGTGTCCCAGCGGCAAGCGGAGGGGGATCTTCCCGAAGCGGTTCTGGTGCTCCTTCTGCCTCCCGGTCCTCAGCGACGACCGGCGCGGGGTCTTCTCAACCCACGGCTCCGGAGCCCGCCAAGCGCCCGAGGGAGCCTACTCCTCCAGCTCCTCGCGCTGGGACGCGCGAGGCGGAATTTGACTTCTCCGCCCTTAGTTCCGACGAGGAGGAGGAAGAGTAAGCATTCGCAACTTTCATTTCCTTTAATTCTTGTTGCTCTTGTCTTGAATTCTCTTTGCCTAACTCTGATCTTGTTTGGCTTCCAGGACCCTGACCCAGAGGCTGGCGAAGAGGACCAAGATCCCTGTGGTTGACCTCGAGGACGACGAGCCCGTCGCCGCGGCAGGGGATGCGCCCGCGACAGGCTTGCCGGACCAGCCGGCTGCTCCGGAGAGCAGCCCCCAGCGTAAGTTCCTTGTTCACTTTTCTGCTTATTGGGCGCGCTTGAGCTTCTTATCCTTATTGATGTCTTGTTTGCTTGTTGTCTTGTGCAGAAGTGGAGCCGCAACCTCAGGAGCGTCAAGAGACTGCTCCCGATGAGCCGCTTGTCCCACCTTCCCCGCCAAGGAGGAGCTCCCCGGCGAGGGAGAGCGCTCCGCCAAGGACGGGTACGCCGCCAAGGGCGAGTACCCCGCCAAGGGCGAGCACCCCGACAAGGGAGGACACCCCGCCAAGGGAAGGCGCCAGCGGCCCTCCGCCGGCGGGGGTCACTGCTACGCCGCCAAGGGAAAACTCCCCGGCGAGGGACCCCGTTACTGAAGAGGCCCGCGCAGGTAACCCTTGTACTCTTCTTTTCTTGAATTCTTCTTTTCTTTTTCTGTTGTCAGATCCGCCTGCCCCGGAGCCGATGGAGACGGAGACCATCACCGAGGAGGAAGTGCGCGACAATGCTGGCGACGCCGCCACTGCTGACGAGCCCATCGCCGACGAGACCCCCGCGGCCATTGACGCGGCAGCTGGGGAGGAGACCGGCGACCGCACTGACGGCCCTGAGGCCGCAGGAGCGCCGGACGCTGCACCGGCCGCCGATCCCTCCACCGCCGTGACTGGGCCGGGTATCTATCTGGAGGCCGCCAACGGGGTCTTCATCCAAGTCCCGTGGGCGTCCTCATCAAGGGAACCCGTGGAGGGGGAGAGCTTTGATGGAGAAGTCCTCGCCTCCGCCGGGCTAAGGGTTGTCGACGCGCCCGGCAGCAGCAGCGAGCCCGAAGAGGAGCAGCTCCTGCGCCGGCTTCTGGCCTTGTACCAAGCCAGGCAGGCCAAGCTGGAGTCCCGAGAGGCTCTGGCCGCCAAGGCTAGCATCGACTTGGAGAAGCGCACCGCCGAGCTCCGCGCCGCCAACCAAGCGGCCCTCCGGAACTTGGCGGAGGAGCGGGAGGAGCTCGCCGGAGCGCATCAAGCGTTCATCCTCGAGAAGGCCGAGGTTGAGGAGCAGCAGCGTCTGGCCGCCGAGGATCTGGCTCGGCGGGAAGGAGCGCTGAACCAGCGGAAGGTCGACCTCGATAGCCACGAGGACGACCTTACCGCGCGCGAGCAGTCCATTGGCGAGGCTCTGCAGGAGGCGAGGGATGCCACTGCTGCCGCAGAGACCGCCAAGAGGGACCTGGAGGCGAGGGTGGCGCAGCTGGAGATGAGCTTGAAGACGAGCGAGGAGAGGGTTGCCGCGCTCAACTTGGCGCGGGAGAAGGACGCCCACACCAGCTCGGAGCTGCAAGTCCGTCTCTCCGAGAAGGGCAAGGAGCTCAACGACGCCAAGGACTCCATCGCTGATTTGGAGCTGAAGGTTTCCACCCTCACTAACTCACTTGACGCCGCCCGGAACCGCGAAACGAAGCTGAAGGAGGATCTCCGCGCCGAGAGGGCATTGCTGGACAGCGCCGCCGTCTCGCAAAATAACTTCAAGGAGACGGTGGAGCAATGGACCGAGGGGCTCGTCGCTGCCGCCGCCAATATTGACAAGGAGATGGTGGCGTTGAGGACGGAGCACCTCGTGTATTCTCCCGACGAGAACCTCCCCCACAGCGCCAAGCTGAGCCTGTTCTTCAGAGGAGTGGCGTCTGCCCTCGCGCAGCTACGGGAAAGGCTCCCCACGCAGCTGGCTAACGAGGCGCGCCGGCTTTGTATGGGTACTATGGAGCGGGTGTTGACGAAGATCGTCTACCGCAACCCCGGGATTAATCTCGAGAACGTCCTCCGGACCTTGCCGCCCGAAGCTGACCTGGAAGCGTTGAAGGCACAAGTTGCCCACATCGTGGACAAGGCGGGCAAGATAAAGAGGGTTGACGGAGACCGTGTAGACTAGGCTCCCTACTTTCTGCTTCCCTTGCCGCTGTCGATTAAGTCATGGGTAGTAGTTGGTTAGAACAGCGGCAAGTTATCTTGTAATATAACTTTATTTTGGATAGTCAATGCAGTGTTATCTCTCTTGCTTGATCCCTTCACTTTGTATGCTTTCCACCTTACGCTTTTAGGGAACTTGCCGGCAAAGGGACCCTTGCCGCGAGCGCTGAGTGTGGGACTCTTAGCAGCCTGCTGGCAATGCCCTCGCCGGCAAGAAACCTTGCCGCAGCTAGTCGCAGCACACTTAGGTTGCTGAGCGAACTCGGAAACGAAATAAGGGTGCGACACTTGTCGCAGCTCACTTAAGTCGTTGAGCGTGCTCGAAACAAAGTAAAGGGCGCGGCTAGCCACGGGTAGGTTCCTCTGCGCACAGGTTTTCCATACAAAGTGTGGTCATTCAAGGAAGATAACTAAGAATTTTAAAATTTTGAATGCTCAAACTTTGGCAACTTAGCTTTTGCGTTCTGTTTGCTTCCCGGCAAGGCTTTCCTTCCTTGAACATCACTTGGTCCGTACCACTGTCTCCTTCCCCCCCC
>LR738713.1:397712710-397773430 GCA_902687465.1 Secale cereale
GGAACACTCCTTCTGCTTGAGAGAAAAAGGAAGAGGGGAGGAAACACAGATATGGAGCCTTGCGGCTTGTTATCGCTTACCGGGATCGTGTGTTGCACAAAGTGTCAGATAATACATGCAATGAAAACAAGAATGCATGAAACGATAAGCTGTGCGAAGCACAAAAGTTTTACTGATGCACGGGGTCTGTGCCCGGCTTTGTACAAAGGTTTACATGCAACAGCGGCAAGACTTGTACAAAAGGTGGTTGCCGGAGCGGATCACGGCAACCGCGCCTCATGGGTGAAATTTGCGAAGATGCTCAATGTTCCAGGAGTTGCTCACCGGTAAGCCTTCTTCGGTCTCAAGGCGGACAGCGCCGGGCCTTGTGACTTGTCTCACCCGATAAGGGCCTTCCCACTTCGGCGTCAACTTGTTGGAGTTCTTGGCGGACTGAACGCGCCGAAGAACAAGGTCGCCTTCCTCGAGACTCCTGGCCTTGACTTTGCGGCTATGATAGCGACGCAAAGCTTGCTGATATCGAGCAGCTCGTATAGCAGCCTGGAGACGGTCCTCCTCGAGGAGCAATGCATCATCTTGCCGCAGCTGATCCTGCTCAAACTCATCGTAAGCGAGCACTCGAGGAGACCCGTATACGAGCCCACGAACACCTATGGGACCGGAGCCCCTTTTCGGTACGGCAAGGGAGCGGAGGGAGCACAAAGAGCAGATCGAGGGGCACACGCGAGCAGTTTACCCAGGTTCAGGCCGCACGGATGCGTAAAACCCTACTCCTGCCTTGGTTGTATTGAGTTCTTGGCTCGGGAGCAAGAAGATCTACAGTGCTAGCTACACCGAGCGTGGGAGTGATCAAGTTTCTGGAACCGAACCCTTTCTACGTTGTGCATGGGCCTCCTTTTATAGCTCAAAGGGGTCACCGACAGGTGTCAACGTAGATGAGGGTAAAAGTGTAAAATTGGCGGTAGTTGTAACAGTGCATGTACAGTGGTTTATACCTAACCCTGACGGTGGGGGACAAGGGCATTGAATGCCCGTCTCCGTCACCCCAAAAGCGTCCGTCCGGGCGTCTCCGTTCGCCACGACGGAGGCCTCGTCATCGTGGCTTGCCACCGTGTACCCCCAGGCTGCACAGCCATCCGCCACGTGCCCCAGGAAGGGCCCCAGGGCGACGCGTGGCCAGATGAGCTGGAGCGCAGGCACACAGTGAAATCTTGCCGCAGCAAGCACCTTGCCGCGGTTGCTACCTTGCCGGGCCCGGAAGCTTGCCGCTCTCCGGGTCTTGCCGGGGCGCGCGATGTTCCACGACATGTCTTATGGAATGCTGTTCTCTGGCCTTCCTGGCAAGCTCCTCTTGCCAGGGTCTTGTGCAGAAGGGATGATCTCGAGCCTGGAGCGGCCTTCCCGGCAAGCTCCTCTTGCAGGGGTCTTGTTTCTTAACTTGAATACTTTGTTCTTGAATGGCTCCAAGGAAACTAGAGCGGGCTTTGGCGGGCGCGTGGTGAGCCCGACCACGGGACGCTGCTACTGCCCGTGCACAAGTCGGGATACTAAGGTACCCCTACTTTAGTACACCGACACTCCCGTTGTTGGGGAACGTAGTATTTCAAAAAAATTCCTACGAACACGCAAGATCTATCTAGGAGAAGCATAACAACGAGCAGGAGAGTGTGTCCACGTACCCTCGTAGACCGAAAGCGAAAGCGTTTAGTAACGTGGTTGATGTAGTCGAACATCTTCGCGATCCAACCGATCAAGCACCGAACACACGGCACCTCCGCGATCTGCACACGTTCAGCTCGGTGACGTCCCTCGAACTCTTGATCCAGTTGGGGCCGAGTGAGAGTTTCGTCAGCATGACGGCATGGTGACGGTGTTGATGAAGTTACCGACGCAGGGCTTCACCTAAGCACTGCGACAATATGACCGAGGTGTGTAACAATGGAGGAGGCACCGCACACTGCTAAAACAATTGTCAACTTGTGTGTCTATGGGGTGCCCCCTGGCCATGTATATAAGGGAGCAAGGGGAGGGGGCCGGCCGGCCTCATAGGGTGCGCCCCAAGGGGGGGATCCTACTCCTACTAGGAGTAGGTTCCTCCTTTCCTAGTCCAACTAGGAGGGGAAGGAAAGAGGAGGAGGGGAGAAGGAAAGAGGGGACCGGCCCCCCAAGCCCTAAACCAATTCGGTTTGGGCCTAGAGGGGCGTGTCCCACACCTCCCTTGCTGCCCTCTATTTCCACTAAGGCCCATGAAGGCATATTGACCCCCCGGGGGGTTCCGGTAACTCCTCGATACTCCGGCATTTATCCGGTGACCCCCGAAACCCTTCTAGTGTCCGAATATAACCTTCCAATATATCAATCTTTATGTCTCGACCATTTCGAGACTCCTTGTCATGCCCGTGATCTCATCCGAGACTCCGAACAACCTTCGGTACATCAAAACACATAAACTCATAATACCGATCGTCATCGAACGTTAAGCGTGCGGACACTACGGGTTCGAGAACTATGTAGACATGACTGAGACTCATCTCCGGTCAATAACCAATAGCAGAACCTGGATGCTCATATTGGCTCCTACATATTCTACGGAGATCTTTATCGATCAAACCGAACAACAACATATGTTGTTCCCTTTGTCATAGGTATGTTACTTGCCCGAGATTCGATCGTCGGTATCATCATACCTAGTTCAGTATTGTTACCGGAAAGTCTCTTTACTCGTTCAGTAATACATTATCCTGTGACTAACTCATTAGTCATTTGCTTGCAAGGCTTATTATGATGTGTATTACCGAGAGGGCCCATAGATACCTCTCCGACACTCGGAGTGACAAATCCTATTCTCGATCTATGCCAACACCACATCTTTATAATCACCCAGTTACGGTGTGATGTTTGATAGCACACAAGGTGTTCCTCCGGTATTTGGGAGTTGCATAATCTCATAGTCATAGGAACATGTATAAGTCATGATGAAAGTAATGGCAGTAAAACTAAACGATCATAGTGCTAAGCTAACGGATGGGTCTTGTCCATCACATCATTCTCCTAATGATGTGATCATGTTGATCAAATGACAACACGTGTCTATGGTTAGGAAACATAACCATCTTTGATTAACGAGCTAGTCTAGTAGAGGCATACTAGGGACACTCTGTTTTGTCTATGTATTCACACATGTATCAAGTTTCTGGTTAATACAATTCTAGCATGAATAAAAGACATTTATCTTGATATATAAGGAAATATAAATAACAACTTTATTATTGTCTCTAGGGCATATTTCCTTCAGTCTCCCACTTGCACTAGAGTCAATAATCTAGATTACATTGTAATGATTCTAACACCCATGGAGTCTTGGTGATCATCATGTTTTGCTTGTGGAAGGGGCTTTGTCAACGGGTCTGCAACATTCAGATTCGCATGCATCTCGCAAATTTTTATGTCTCCCTCCTTGACTTGATCCCGGATGGAGTTGAGGCGTCTCTTGATGTGCTTGGTTCTCTTGTGAAACCTGGATTCCTGCTACTTCTCGAGCTTGCGTTGTATTCCCTCGAAGAGGAAAGGGTGATGTAGCACAGTAGCGTAAGTATTTCCCTCGGTTTTTGAGAACCAAGGTATCAATCCAGTAGGAGACCACGCGCGAGTCCCTCACACCTGCACAAACAAATAAGAACTTCATAGCCAACGCGATAAGGGGTTGTCGATCCCTTTACGGTCACTTACGAAAGTGAGATCTGATAGAGATGATAGTTTGATATTTTTGGTATTTATGGATATAAGAACAGAAAGTAAAAGCGGAAAAGTAAAGTAGATTGTAGATTGATATGTTGAGAATAGACCCGAGGGCCATAGTTTTTTCTAGTGGCTTCTCTCATGATAGTGATATTCTACAGTGGGTAAGCAAATTACTGTCGAGCAATTGATAGAAAAGTGAATAATTATGAGACTATCTAGGCATGATCATTATATATAGGCATCATGTCCAAGACAAGTACTCCCTCCGTCCAGGTGCATTGGGCATCTTAGCGATTTTAGAATTTCCAAATGAGTAAGACGCGAAGGAATTAAATCAGCCTCGTATCACTCCCATGCCTCGTTCGCTTCACCCCCATGCACAAGTTTTCAATCTTATGGGCAATAACTCTGGTTGCATATGTTTCGTGCTACATGTTGATTGGTAAGGCAAAGGAATTGCAATCAATTAGCTCAACTTACAAGATTTTTAATGCTAATTATATCTAATATTACGGCCAATCCCATCACACCTAGATCATGGTGCAACTCCTTAGGCGCCCAATACACCTGGACGGAGGGAGTAGACCGAAACGATTCTGCATCTACTACTATTACTCCACACATCGACCGCTATCCAGCATGCATCTAGAGTATTAAATTCATAAGAACAGAGTAACGCCTTAAGCAAGATGACATGATGCAGAGGGATAAACTCAAACTTAGTGATATAAACCCCTACTGTCACTGGGAAATGACACCGCAAGATTGAACCAAAGCCAAGCACTTCTCCCATTGCAAGAACTATAGATCTAGTAGGCCAAACCAAACCAATAATTCAAAGAGACTTGCAAGGATATTATAATCATACATAAAGAGTTCAGAAAAGAACCAAATATTTCTCATAGATAATCTTGATCATAAACCCACAATTCATCGGATCTCGACAAACACACCGCAAAAAGAGATTACATCGAATAGATCTCCTCGAAGACCGAGGAGAACTTGGTATTGAGATCCAAGAGAAGAATCCATCTAAATACTAGCTATGGACCCGAAGGTCTGTGGTAAACTACTCACAACTCATGGTGAGGCGATGATGATGATGTAGAAGCACTCCATGGTAGATCCCCCCTCCGGCGGAGCTCCGAAACAGGCCCCAAGATGGGATCTCATGGGAACAGAAGGTTGCGGCGGTGGAACTAGGGTTTTCTCTGTTGTTCTGTAGGTTTCGGGGTACGTAGGTATGTATAGGAGGAAGGAGGGCACCGGGGCCAGACGGGGTGCCCACGAGGCAGGGGGCGTGCCCTATAGGGGGGTGGCCCACCCTTGTGGATGCCACGTCAGCCCTACTCCGTGGTTCTCAAGTATCTAGTGCGTATTTTGCTCCAAAAATGTCTCTCCCGAAGGTTTCATTCTGTTTGGACTCCGTTTGATATTCCTTTTCTATAAAACCCTGAAATAGGCAAAAAACAGCAATCTGGACTGGGCCTTTGGGTTAATAGGTTAGTCCCAAAAATGATATAAAAATGTATAACAAAGCCCATTAAACATCCAAAATATCCTAAATAATAGCATGGAACAATCAAAAATTATAGATACGTTGGAGACGTATCAAGCATCCCCAAGCTTAATTCCTGCTCGTCCTCGAGTAGGTAAATGATAAAAACGGTATTTTTGATGTGGAATGCTAACAAACATAGTTTTCAATGTAGTTCGCTTAATTGTGGCATGAATGTTCAGATCTGAAAGATTCAAGACAAAAGTCTATATTGACATAAGAAATAGTAATACTTCAAGCATACTAACAAAGCAATCACGTCTTCTCAAAATACTATGGCTAAAGAAATTTATCCCTACAAAATCATATAGTTTGGATATGCTCCCTCTTCATCACACAAAATATTCATACCATGCACAACCCCGGTTTGAGCCAAGCACTTGTTTTCATACTCTATTCTTTCAAACTTTTCAACTTTCACGCAATACATGAGCGTGAGCCATGGACATAGCACTATGGGTGGAATAGAGTGGTGGTTGTGGAGAAGACAAAAAGGAGGGAGATAGTCTCACATCGACTAGGCGTATCAACGGGCTATGGAGATGCCAATCAATAGATATCAATGCGAGTGAGTAGGGATTGCCATGCAACAGATGTACTAAGCTAAGAATGTATGAAAGCTCAACAAAAGAAACTAAGTGGGTGTGCATCCAACTTGCTTGCTCATGAAGACCTAGGGCATTTGAGGAAGCCCATCGTTGGAATATACAAGCCAAGTTCTATAATGAAAAATCCCACTAGTATATGAAAGTGACTAAACATGAGACTCTCTATCATGAAGAACATGGTGCTACTTTGAAGCACAAGTGTGGAAAAAGATAGTAGCAACCTTATTTCTTTTTTTGGGCCTTTCTTTTTTTCTTTGGCCTTTCCTTCTTCTTTTTGGAGGGGCTTTCTTGATTTAGCCTTTCCTCACATGGGACAATGCTATAATAATGATGATCATCACACTTTCATTGAATTACAACTCGATATTAAAATTCGATACTAGAACAAAGTATGATCTATATGAATGCCTCCGGCGGTGTACCGGGATGTGCAATGAATCAAGAGTGACATGCATGAAAAATTAAGCATGGTGGCCTAGCCACAAATACGATGTCAACTACATGATCATGCATGGCAATATGACAATATGAAGCGTGTCATATGAACAGAACGGTGGGAAGGTGCATGGCAATGTATCTCGGAATGGCTATGAAAATGCCATGATAGGTAGGTATGGTAGCTGTTTTGAGGAAGATATATGGTGGCTGTTTTGAGGAAGGATATATAGTGGGTGTATGGTACCGGTGAAAGTTCCGCGGTACAAGAGAGGCTAGCAATGGTGGAAGGGTGAGAGTGCGTAATATTCATGGACTCAACATTAGTCAAAAGAACTCATATACTTGTTGCAAAAATTTACGAGTCACCAAAACAAAGCAATCAACGCATGATCCTATGGGGGAGGTTGGTAGGAGTTAATCATCGCGCGCCCCGACCTCCACACAAAGGAGGACACTCTACAAATACCTCATGCTCTAACTTCGTCACATAGCGGTTCACCATACGTGCATGCTACGGGAATCACTAACCTTAACACAAGTATTTCTCAATTTCATAATAAATCCACTAGCATGACTCTAATATCACTATCCTCATATCTCAAAACAATTATCAAGCATCCAACTTCTCATCATGTTCAATGCACTTAGTGTGAATTTTTTTTACTACATTGATCTTGGATGTCTATCATGTGAAGACTAGTTTTATAGCCAAAGCACATTACCATGCTGTTTTAATAGACTCTCAAAAGGATATAAGTGAAGCACGAGAGATCTACAATTTCTACAAAATATAATCGCCACCATGCTCTAAAAGATATAAGTGAAGCACTAGAGCAAAAACTATTCAACTCACAAGATATAAGTGAAGCACATAGAGTGTTTTATCAATTCCTAGGCCATATTTAACTCTCTCAAATAGGTGTTTCCAGCAAGGATGATTGTGGCAAACTAACAAGCAAATACTCAAATGATACACGACGCCCCAAGTAAAACACATATCATGTGGTGAATACAAATATAGCTCCGAGTATAGTTACCGATAGATGAAGACGAAAGAGGGGATGCCTTCCCGGGGCATCCCCAAGCTTAGGCTTTTGGTTGTCCTTGAATTTTACCTTGGGGTGCCTTGGGCATCCCCAAGCTTAGGCTCTTTCCACTCTTTGTTCCATAGTCCATCAAAGCAATACTCAAAACTTGAAAACTTCACAACATAAAACTTAGACAAAAATCTCATGAGCTCCGTTAGTATAAGAAAACAAACCACTACTCAAAGGTACTGCAATGAATTAATTCTTTGTTTATATTGATGTTAAACCTACTGTATTTAAACTTCTTTATGATTCATACTTCCCAATACTACTCATAGAAGCATTGAAATAAGCAAACAACACACGAAAAACAGAATCTGTCAAAAACAGAATAGTCTGTAGTAATCTGTAACTTTCGCATACTTCTGTAACACCAAAAAATGAATTAAATTGGTAAACATGAGGAATTTGTCTCATCTTCAAAAAGAATCAACTAAATAGCACACTCCAGTAAAATCTGGTGACCATTCTAGCGAGCGCCAACGATTCTGTTTTTCACAGCAAGATCATATAAACTTCACACAAGTCTTCCCAAAGGTTCTACTTGGCACAAACACTAATTAAAACATAAAACCACATCTAAAGAAGCAAGATGAAATATTTCCTAAACATAAGAAAAAACAAAAACAAAATATAATTGGGTTGCCTCCCAACAAGCGCTATCGTTTTACGCCCCTAGCTAGGCACGATACATGGATAGATCTAGGTATTGCCATCTTTGGAAGGCAATCCATAAGTGGCTCTCATAATAGATTCATATGGTAATTTGATTTTCTTCCTAGGAAAGTGTTCCATGCCTTTCCTTAACGGAAATTGGAATCTAATATTTCCTTCCTTCATATCAATAATTGCACCAATCGTTCTAAGGAAAGGTCTACCAAGAATAATAGGACATGAAGGATTGCAATCTATATCAAGAACAATGAAATCTACGGGCACATAATTCCTATTGGCAACAATAAGAACATCATTAATCCTTGCCATAGGTTTCTTAATAGTGGAATCCGCAAGATGCAAATTTAAAGAACAATCACCAAGCTCATGGAAACCTAACAAATCACACAAAGTTTTTGGGATAGTGGAGACACTTGCACCCAAATGACACAAAGCAAAGCATTCATGATCTTTTATTTTAATTTTAATAGTAGGTTCCCACTCATCATAAAGCTTTCTAGGGATAGAAACTTCTAATTCAAGTTTTTCTTCATTAGATTGCATCAAAGCATGAACTATGTGTTTGGTAAAAGCTTTATTTTGACTATAATCATGTGGAGAGTTTAGTACGGATTGCAACAAGGAAATACAATCAATCAAAGAGCATTTATCATAATTGAATCCCTTGAAATCCAAAGTAGTGGGTTCATCACTATGCAAAGTTTTAATCTCTTCGCTCCCACTTTTAACAATTTTAGCATCAAGATCTAAAAACTCCGAATCATTGGGACACCTTAAAGTAGACTCATCTCCAATCCTATCTTTATCAAGATTCATACTAGAAAACAAGGATCTAATAGGAGACACATCAATAACTTTCAGATCTTCATCTTTATTTTCATGATCTTCCGGTTTAGCAGCCATCTTATTAACTAAGGTGGACTGTTTATCCGAAATTTGGGCTATTAAGTTCTCAAGATGAGCAAACTGAGATTTCAAACCATAAAATTCCTTAGACATATCATCAATCTTTATTCATGTATTCCATAAAAAAATTATGTTCTTTAAGCTCGCTTTTGAAGAAATCATTGTGCTCAAATTGTATAGTCATAAAATGTCTAACATTGTTTTCAATCCCTTCCAGCCTCTTGAGGTGAGGGTCAACATTGATAGGGAGAGCCATAGTGATAAGCAAGCAATCCAGCACACACAAGCAAACAAGAAGCAAGCGAACGATAAACACACGGCAGAAGAAGGGCGAATAAAACGGCAAGGGTGAAGTGGGGGAGAGGAAAACGAGAGGCAAAAAATGTAATGCGAAGGATAAGGGTTTGTGATAGGTACTTGGTATATGACTTTTGCGTAAGCCTCCCCGGCAACGGCGCCAAAAATTATTCTTGCTACTTCTCAAGCTTGCGTTGTAATCCCTCGAAGAGGAAAGGGTGATGCAGTACAATAGCGTAAGTATTTCCCTCAGTTTTTGAGAACCAAGGTATCAATCCAGTAGGAGACCACGCGCGAGTCCCTCACACCTACAAAAACAAATAAGAACTTCGCAGCCAACGCGACAAGGGGTTGTCAATCCCTTTACGGTCACTTACGAAAGTGAGATCTGATAGAGATGATAGTTTGATATTTTTGGTATTTTTGGATATAAGAACAGAAAGTAAAAGCGGAAAAGTAAAGTAGATTGTAGATTGATATGTTGAGAATAGACCCGAGGGCCATAGTTTTCTCTAGTGGCTTCTCTCATGATAGCGATATTCTACGGCGGGTAAACAAATTATTGTCGAGCAATTGATAAAAAAGCGAATAATTATGAGACTATCTAGGCATGATCATTATATATAGGCATCACGTCCGAGACAAGTAGACCGAAACGATTCTGCATCTACTACTATTACTCCACACATTGACCTCTATCCAGCATGCATCTAGAGTATTAAGTTCATAAGAACAGAGTAACACCTTAAGCAAGATGACATGATGTAGAGGGATAAACTCAAACATAGTGATATAAACCCCGTCTTTTTATCCTCGATGGAAACAATACAATACGTGCCTTGCTGCCCCTACTGTCACTGGGAAATGACACCGCAAGATTGAACCCAAAGCCAAGCACTTCTCCCATTGCAAGAACTATAGATCTAGTAGGCCAAACCAAACCAATAATTCGAAGAGACTTGCAAGGATATTATAATCATACATAAAGAGTTCAGAAAAGAAACAAATATTTCTCATAGATAATCTTGATCATAAACCCACAATTCATCGGATCTCGACAAACACACCGCAAAAAGAGATTACATCGAATAGATCTCCTCGAAGACCGAGGAGAACTTGGTATTGAGATCCAAAGAGAGAGAAGAAGCCATCTAGATACTAGCTATGGACCTGAAGGTCTGTGGTAAACTACTCACAACTCATGGTGAGGCGATGATGATGATGTAGAAGCACTCCGTGGTAGATCCCCCCTCCGGCGGAGCTCCGGAACATGCCCCAAGATGGGATCTCACGGGAACAGAAGGTTGCGGCGGTGGAACTAGGGTTTTATCTATTGATCTGTTGGTTTCGGGGTACGTAGGTATATATAGGAGGAAGGAGGGTACCGGGGGCCAGACGGGGTGCCCATGAGGCAGGGGGCCGCGCCATATAGGGGGGGGGGGGGGCGCCCCCACCCTCGTGTACGCCACGTCAGCCCTACTTCGTAGTTCTCAAGTCTCCCGTGCGTATTTTGCTCCAAAAATATCTCTCCCGAAGGTTTCATTCCGTTTGGACTCCGTTTGATATTCCTTTTCTGTAAAACCCTGAAATAGGCAAAAAAAACAGCAATCTGGACTGGGCCTTTGGGTTAATAGGTTAGTCCCCAAAAATGATATAAAAATGTATAACAAAGCCCATTAAACATCCAAAACATCATAAATAATAGCATGGAACAATAAAAAATTATAGATACGTTGGAGACGTATCAATTCCTTCGCCAAGGCTATTGTTCCAGTGTTGTCACAAAAGTTTTTCATTGGACCCGATGCACTAGGTATTACACCTAGATCGGATATGAACTCCTTCATCCAGACTCCTTCATTTGTTGCTTCCGAAGCAGCTATGTACTCCGCTTCACACGTAGATCCCACCACGATGCTCTGCTTGGAACTGCACCAACTGATAGCTCCATCGTTCAACAAAAATACATATCCGGTTTGTGACTTAGAGTCATCCGGATCAGTGTCAAAGCTTGAATTGACGTAACCGTTTACGACGACCTCTTTGTCACCTTCATAAACCAGAAACATATCCTTTGTACTTTTTAGGTACTTCAGGATGTTCTTGACCGTTGTCCAGTGATCCACTCCTGGATTACTTTGGTACCTCCCTGCTAAACTTATAGCAAGGCACACATCAGGTCTGGTACACATCATTGCATACATGATAGATCCTATGGTTGAGGCATAGGGACTGACTTTCATTTTCTCTCTATCTTCTGCAGTGGTCGGGCATTGAGTCTTACTCAACTTTACACCTTGTAACACAGGCATGAACCCTTTCTTTGACTGATTCAGTTTGAACTTCTTCAAAACTTTATCAAGGTATGTGCTTTGTGAAAGTCCAATTAAGTGCCTTGATCTATCTCTATAGATCTTGATGCCTAATATGTAAGCAGCTTCACCAAGGTCTTTCATTGAAAAGTTCTTATTCAAGTATCCTTTTAGGCCATCCAGAAATTCTACATCATTTCCAATCAAGAATATGTCATCCACATATAATATTATAAATGCTACAGAGCTCCCACTCACTTTCTTGTAAATACAGGCTTCTCCAAAAGTCTGTATAAACCATATGCTTTGTTCACCTCATCAAAGCGTATATTCCAACTCCGAGATGCTTGCACCAGTCCATAGATGGATCGCTGGAGCTTGCACACTTTGTTAGCACCTTTAGGATCGACAAAACCTTCTGGTTGTATCATATACAACTCTTCTTTGAGATATCCATTAAGGAATGCAGTTTTGACATCCATTTGCCAGATGTCATAATCATAAAATGCGGCAATTGCTAACATGATTCTGACAGACTTAAGCATCGCTACGGGTGAGAAAGTCTCGTCGTAGTAAACTCCTTGAACTTGTCGAAAACCTTTCGCAACAAGTAAAGCTTTGTAGACAGTAACATTACCATCGACGTCAGTCTTGCCCTTAAAAAATTCATTTATTTTCAATAGCTTGCCGATCATTGGGCAAGTCAACCAAACTCCACACTTTGTTCTCATACATGGATCCCATCTCAGATTTCATGGCCTCAAGCCATTTTGCGGAATCTGGGCTCATCATCGCTTCCTCATAGTTCGTAGGTTCATCATGGTCTAGTAACATGACTTCCATAACAAGGTTATCGTACCCCTCTGGCGCGGAACGTACTCTGGTTGACCTACGAGGTTCAGTAGTATCTTAATCTGAAGTTTCATGATCATCATCATTAGCTTCCTCACTGATCGGTGTAGTAATCACTGGAACTAGTTTCTGTGATGTACTACTTTCCAATTCGGGAGAAGGTACAATTACCTCATCAAGTTCTACTTTCCTCCCACTCACTTCTTTCGAGAGAAACTCCTTCTCTAGAAAAGATCCATTCTTAGGAACGAATATCTTGCCTTCGGATCTGTGATAGAAGGTGTACCCAACAGTTTCCTTTGGGTATCCTATGAAGACACATTTGTCCGACTTGGGTTCAAGCTTATCAGGTTGAATGTTTTTCACATAAGCATCGCAGGCCCAAACTTTAAGAAATGACAACTTGGGTTTCTTACCAAACCACAGTTCATAAGGCGTTGTCTCAACGGATTTAGATGGTGCCCTATTTAACGTGAATGCAACTGTCTCTAAAGCATAACCCCAAAACGATAGTGGTAAATCGGTAAGAGACATTATAGATCGCACCATATCTAATAAAGTACGGTTACGACGTTTAGACACACCATTACATTGTGGTGTTCCAGGTGGCATTAGCTATGAAACTATTCCACATTGTTTCAAATGAAGACCAAACTCGTAACTCAAATATTCGCCTCCGCGATAAGATCGTAGAAACTTTATTTTCTTGTTACGATGATTCTCTACTTCACTCTGAAATTCTTTGAACTTTTCAAATGTTTCAGACTTGTGTTTCATCAAGTAGATATACCCATATATGCTCAAATCATCTGTGAAGGTCAGAAAATAATGATACCTGCCATGAGCCTCAACACTCATTGGTCCGCATACATCAGTATGTATGATTTCTAATAAGTCAGTTGCTCGCTCCATTGTTCCGGAGAACGGAGTTTTAGTCATCTTGCCCATGAGGCATGGTTCGCAAGCACCAAGTGATTCATAATCAAGTGATTCCAAAAGTCCATAAGTATGGAGTTTCCTTATGCGCTTCAAATATGACCTAAACGGCAGTGCCACAAATAAGTTGCACTATCATTATCAACTTTGCATCTTTTGGCTTCAATATTATGAATATGTATATCACTACGATCGAGATCCAACAAAAATAGACCATTCATCAAGGGTGCATGACCATAAAAGATATTACTCATATAAATAGAACAACCATTATTCTCTGATTTAAATGAATAACCTCTCACAACAAACAAGATCCAAATATAATGTTCATACTCAACGTTGGCACCAAATAACAATTATTTAGGTCTAAAACTAATCCCGAAGGTAGATGTAGAGGTAGCGTGCCGACGGCGATCACATCGACTTTGGAACCATTTCCAACGCACATCGTCACCTCGTCCTTAGCTAATCTTCGGTTAATCCATAGCCCCTGTTTCGAGTTACAAATATTAGCAACCGAACCAGTATCAAATACCCAGGTGCTACTACGAGCATTAGTAAGGTACACATCAATAACATATATATCAAATATACCTTTGTTCACTTTGCCATCCTTCTTATCTGCCAAATACTTGGGGCAGTCCCTTTGCAGTAGAAGCACTCAGTTTCAGGCTTGGCTCCAGACTTGGGTTTCTTCGCGGGAGTAGCAACTGGCTTGCTATTCTTCTTGAAGTTCCCCTTCTTTCCCTTGCCCTTTTTCTTGAAACTAGTAGTCTTGTTAACCATAAACACTTGATGCTCCTTTCTAATTTCTACCTCCGCAGCTTTGAGCATAGCGAAGAGCTCGGGAATTGTCTTCTGCATCCCTTGCATATTATAGTTCATCACGAAGCCTTTATAGCTTGGTGGCACTGATTGAAGAACTCTATCAGTAACACTATCTTCATCAACTTTGCATCCAAGTTGAGTCATGTGATTGTAGTACCCAGACATTCTGAGTAAGTGTTCACTGATAGAATTGTTCTCCTCCATCTTGTACCTATAGAACTTATTGGAGACTTCATATCTCTCAATTCAATTTGCTTGAAATATTAACTTCAACTATTGGAACATCTCATATGCTCCATGACGTTCAAAACATCTTTGAAGTCCCGATTCAAAGCCGTAAAGCATGGCACACTAAACTACCGAGTAGTCATCAGGACGAGATTGCCAGACGTTCATAACATCAGGAGTTGCTCCTGCAGCAGGCCTGTCACCTAGCGGTGCTTCAAGGACATAATTCTTCTGTGCAGCAATGAGGATAATCCTCAAGTTATGGACCCACTCCGTGTAGTACCATCATCTTTCAACTTAGCTTTCTCTAGGAACACATTAAAATTCAAGGGAACTGTAGCATTGGCCATTGATCTACAACAACATAGATATGCAAAAACTATCAAGACTAAGTTCATGATAAATTAAAGTTCAATTAATCATATTACTAAAGAACTCCCACTTAGATAGACATCCCTCTAGTCATCTAAATGATCACGTGATCCAAATCAACTAAACCATGTACGATCATCACGTGAGATGGAGTAGTTTTCAATGGTGAACATCTTATGTTGATCATATCTACTATATGATTCATGCTCGACCTTTCGGTCTCCAGTGTTTCGAGGCCATGTCTGTACATGCTAGGCTCGTCAAGTTTAACCCGAGTATTCTGCATGTGCAAAACTATCTTACACCCGTTGTATTTGAACGTAGAGCTTATCACACTGATGCGTCTCCAACGTATCTACTTTTCCAAACCCTTTTGCCCTTGTTTTGGACTCTAACTTGCATAATTTGAATGGAACTAACCCGGACTAACGCTGTTTTCAGCAGAACTGCCATGGTGTTGTTTTTGTGTAGAATAAAAAGTTCTCGGAATCGCCTGAAAATCAACGGAGAATTATTTCAGAAAATATAAAAAATATCTGCAAGAAGATCCTCACCAGGGGACCCACACCCTGTCCTCAAGGGTGGGGGCGCGCCCCCCTTCCCAGGGCGCGCCCCCTACCTCAAGGGCCCCCCGATGCTCCACCGACGTACCCCCAGATCCTATATCTTCCGTTTCGGGGAGAAAAATATAGGAGAGAAGGAATTATCGCGTTTCACGAGACGGAGCCGCCGCCAAGCCCAAATCTCTCTCGGGAGAGCTGATCTGGAGTCCATTCGGGGCTCCAGAGAGTGGAGATCGTAGCCATCGTCATCATCAACCTTCCTCCATCACCAATTCCATGATGCTCACCGCCGTGTGTGAGTAATTCCATCGTAGGCTTGCTGGACGATGATGGGTTGGATGGGATCTATCATGTAATCGAGTTAGTTTTGTTAGGGTTTGATCCCTAGTATCCACTATGTTCTGAGATTGATGTTGCTATGACTTTGCTATGCTTAATGCTTGTCACTAGGGCCCGAGTGCCATGATTTCAGATCTGAACCTATTATGTTTCCATGAATATATGTGTGTTCTTGATCCTATCTTGCAAGTCTATAGTCACCTACTATGCGTTATGATCCGGCAACCCCGAAGTGACAATAATCGGGACCACTCCCGATGATGACCATAGTTTGAGGAGTTCATGTATTCACTATGTGTTAATGCTTTGGTCCGGTACTCTATTAAAAGGAGGCCTTAATATCCCTTAGTTTCCAATAGGACCCCGCTGCCATGGGAGGGTAGGACAAAAGATGTCATGCAAGTTCTTTTCCATAAGCACGTATGACTATATTCGGAATACATGCCTACATTGCATTGATGAACTGGAGCTAGTTCTGTGTCACCCTAGGTTATAACTTCTACATGATGAATTGCATCCGACATAATTTCCCATCACCGATCCAATGCCTACGAGCTTTACCTATATTGCCTGTCGCTTATTTACTTTTCCGTAGCTACTATCACAAAAACTACAAAAAGACTATCATTACTTTTATTGCTACTACCGCCACTATCATATTACTTTGCTACTAAACTATCTTGCTGAAGATACTAAGTTTCCAGGTGTGGTTGAATTGACAACTCAGCTGCTAATACTTAAGAGAATTCTTTGGCTCCCCTTGTGTCGAATCAACAAATTTGGGTTTAATACTTTACGCTCGAAAACTGTTGCGATCCCCTACACTTGTGGGTTATCAAGACTATTTTCTGGCGCCGTTGCCGGGGAGCATAGCTCTATTATTTTAAGTCACTTGGGATTTATATCTGTTTATCACTATGAAGAATTTGAAGGACTCAAAAACCAAGATCTTACCCTCAACTACGAGGGGAGGTAAGGAACTGCCATCTAGCTCTGCACTTGATTCTCCTTCTGTTATGAGTAAACTTGCGACACCTACTCCTGCTATTGAATCTGATATGTCGTATGTTCTTGATGATGCTACTTCTGCTATGTATGATGAAACTATCTCTATGGCTAATACTGTGCCACTAGGTGAATTTCTAGATGAACAAATTGCTAAGGTTAGGGAGAGTGCAAATGTTGATGATATTTATGAAAGTGATGATGAAACTACTCCCAATAGATATGAATTGCCTGTTGTTCATGAGGGTTATGTTATTGATGAAGAAACTGCTAGAGACTTTCTTGCTTGCAATGATAGATATGATCTTAAGAAGTTATTAGCTAAGCTGAAAGAAAAGTCCTTGAATGCTAGAATGAAACATGACCCTGCTTTTGCTACTTCACCTATCTGTGTCACAGATAAGGATAATGAATTCTCTGTTGATCCTGAGTTAATTACTTTGGTTGAATCTGATCCTTTCCATGGCTATGAGTCTGAAACTGTTGTGGCACATCTTACTAAGTTGAATGATATAGCCACCCTATTTACCAACGATGAAAAGATTCATTATTACTATATCCTTAAACTATTTCCGTTCTCGTTAAAGGTTGATGCTAAGACTTGGTTTAATTCCCTTGATCCTGGTTGTGTGCGTAGTCCCCAGGATATGATGTATTACTTCTCTGCTAAATATTTTCCCGCTCATAAGAAACAAGCTGCCTTACGGGAAATTTACAACTTTGCTCAAACTGAAGAAGAGAGTCTCCCACAAGCTTGGGGGAGGCTTCTCCAGTTACTTAATGCTTTGCCTGATCACCCTCTTGAGATGCATGATATACTTGATGTCTTTTATAATGGACTAACCACTGCTTCTAGAGACCACCTGGATAGTTGTGTTGGTTGTGTTTTCAGGGAAAGAACAGTGGAACAAGCTGAATTACTATTGAATATATGCTAGCCAATGAAAATAATTGGACACTTCCTGAACCAGCCCCTAAGCCAACTCCAAAGAAAAGAGGTGTTTTATTTCTCAGTCCTGAAGACATGCAAGAGGCAAAAAAATCTATGAAAGAAAAAGATATTAAAGTTGAAGATGTTAAGAATTTACCGGCTATTGAAGAAATACATGGTCTTGATAACCCGACATAGGTAGTAAAGGTAAATTCTCTTTATAGATTTGATGAAGGTGATATTCCTCGTTATAAGTCTACTAGCCAATGCTTAGATGAGTTTGACAATTTTATTGTGAAACAAGAAAACTTCAATGCTTATGTTGGTAGAAAATTACAACACAATGCTTATATGATTGAACGCTTGAGTGATTATCTGTCTAGTGCTAAAAGTGAACTGAAACTTATTAGTAAACATGCTTCCATGGTCACCACTCAAGTAGAACAAGTACTTAAAGCTCAGAATGATTTGCTCAATGAATTAAATAGTAAGAATAATGATAATGCCATTAGAGTTGTGACTAGAGGTGGTAGAATGACTCAGGAACCTCTTTATCCTGAAGGCCACCCTAAGAGAATTGAGCAAGATTCTCAGAGAGCTAATTTAGATGCACCTAGTTCTTCTAAGAAGAAGAAAAAGAAAAATGATAGGACTTTGCATGCTTCTAGTGAACCTGTAGCTGACAAACCTGAGAATCCCAATGATATATTTGTTTCTGATGCCGAGACACAATCTGGTAATGAACATGAACCTAGTGATAATATTAATGATGATGTTCATGCTGATGCCCGACCTAGCAATGATAATGATGTAGAGATTGAACCCGTTGTTGATCTTGATAACCCACAATCAAAGAATCAATGTTATGATAAGAGAGACTTTGTTGCTAGGAAGCATGGTAGGGAAAGAGAACCATGGGTTTAGAAACCCATGCCTTTTCCTCCGAAACCATCCAAGAAAAAGGATGATGAAGATTTTGAGCGCTTCGCTGAAATGATTAGACCTATCTTTTTGCGTATGCGTTTGACTGATGTGCTTAAAACAAATCCTTATGCCAAGTATATGAAAGATATTATTACCAACAAAAGAAAGATACCTGAAGTAGAAATCTCCACCATGCTTGCCAATTACACTTTTGAGGGTGGAATGCCTAAGAAATTAGGAGATCCAGGAGTACCTACTATACCTTGCTCCATTAAGAGAAACTATGTTAAAACTGCTTTGTGTGATCTTGGAGCCGGTGTTAGTGCTATGCCTCTCTCTTTATATCGTAGACTTGACTTGAGTAAGCTAACACCTACTGAAGTATCTTTGCAAATGGCCGATAAATCAATTGCTATACCTGTCGGTATTTGTGAGGATGTGCCTGTTGTAGTTGCAAATGTTACTATTCTAATGGACTTTGTTATACTTGATATTCCCAAGGATGATAGTATGTCTATTATTCTTGGAAGATCTTTTTTGAATACTACAAGGGATGTTATTGATTGCAGCAACGGCAATGTAACTTTTCATGTCAATGGTATTGAGCATACGGTACACTTTCCGAGGAAACAATCTCAGGTTCATAGTATCAATTATATTGGAAAAACTTCGACTATTACTATTGGAGGTTTTGAGTTTCCAATTCCTACTGTCAAGAAGGCATATGACATTCTTATTGTTGGGGACATGCATATCCCCATTGAGGTAACATAGTGTTATTCGAAAATTCTCCAGTTTCATGTTACTCGGAAAGAGTTTATTAACAAGACTTGATCAACCTTGTTAATGGATTCCTTTTGATGAACATGAGATAGGTGAATCTAGATGGCACAAACCTTCTGTACCCTCCTTTTACTTTCTGTTAATTAGGTTAAATAAAAGAAAAATAGCATTATCTGTCTGTTTCCAGACTTATCCATGCAATAAAAAAATATCCCGAAAATATAAGTTCTCCAAATGCCATGAAATGAAATATGATTTTTTCTAGAATATTTAAGAAAATATGGCACTGAACACATAGCGAGGGGAGCCAACACGTGGCCACGAGGGCACAGGGCGCCCCCCTGCCTCGAGGGCCCACGTGGCCCCCCTCCACTTATTCCTGCGCCCATGCTCTTTTTCTTCCTCCCAAAAAATCCCCAACCAGCTCAAACCCGAGTTCTAGGTCATCTTGCTGCCATTTTCGATCTCCTTGCTCAAAGCACCATTCACCAAACTGTTTGGGGAGATTGTTCCTTGGTATGTGACTCCTCCATTGGTCCAATTAGTTTTTGTTCTAGTGCTTTATTTGTTGCAAATTTATGCTGCTGTGGTGACCTTGTTCTTGAGCTTGCATGTTAAGTTTTCTTGGTCCCAAGTAGTTCTAATGCATGATATAGCCTCTAGGCACTTATAGGAGTTGTTGCTATCAATCTTGTTGAGTTTGGTTAACTTTTATTTTGAAGTTACTAAAAAATTCAGAAAATTTTAGAAAAATGTCTAGGAGAAACTTCCAAGGTGGTCCTTCAAGGAAACATGAACCAAGGCTCACGTTCCGTGAGCCGGACGATGAACCACCGAGGGATGCTGATGTACGGCCATGTGAATGGCCGTGAGATGAATTCATGGATCAAGCTAGAATCAAGGATGAATTTTACGCATATGTGCGCAACGCTGACCTCGAGGACTTCATACAAGATAAGTGTCCTCAATACCGTGGCTTAACTGATAGCTTTGTGAGAAGGTTTAAATTTTCATCTTCACGTAATTCTCACACTGTCCTGTTTGACCTTTATTATAAATCTTATACCATGGGCTTAGAGGATTTTAATGTTGCCTGCAAGCTCCCACAGTGGGGCAGTATGAGTGATCCTCGCAAATCTGAATTTAGAGAATTTCTAGCTAGTATTACAGTGGGAGAATCCAGGGATGTCACACAAGCTACCACGGGGAGCATACATTTTCCTGCTATTCATTACTTTGCTCTCTTTATCGGTAGATGCATAAATGGTAAAGATGAGGCTTGTCACATGTGTGTCCCTGATCTTAGTGTTCTCAGGAGTGATGTACTAGGTGATAGGCAATATAACTTGGGAGCAATTGTTGCACGTAGACTACTCCATAATGGTTTGCATGGAGATTTATTTGGTGGGATCTATGCTACTCGCATAGCCCGCTATCTTGGTGTGTTTGTGCACACGAATGATGAACCTTTACCTCCTGCTTATTTAGACTGTCATGCTATGGCTAGTCACCGGTTTATAGAGTGGGATAATCAAACCCTCAAATATCGACTAATCTTTAACAGGCAGCATGCCATTCCTATTGTTCTTCCTGCCCCTACTTTGTTTAACTTTCAGGAAAAGGGAATATACACTATAACTATGGAGGAGGAAAATGCCTATTATAACATGACGGAAGCAACCCGCCTTCGAGCTGCAGCTCAGCAAGCAGCATCTGCTGCGTCTCAGTACGACCCCAACTACAACTTTGGATATCCGTCAGGCCAGTACTGGCCATAGACCAACTTAGGCCAAAAGCCTAATCTTGGGGGAGTACGTGTTTCTCACCGACTTACATTCATGTTCACACTTATTCTAGCTGTTGGTGCTCACACTCTTTCACTGTACCATCCATGCTTAGTTTCGATTTCTTTTTCTTAGTCTTTTCTTGTGTGCTAGAAAAACCCAGAAAAACAAAAAAAATTAGTTGTAGCTTCTAGCTAGTTTATTTTCTTTACTTATAGTAGTAACTAAAAATGAAAACCCAAAAAGATTTCCTGTTCTTCTTTTGCTTGTTGGGAGCTTTCCCGTGTAAATAATTTCTTTTCTTTTTTTAGGGGTTAAGAGTAGAAGACCATGATTGAAAATGCTTAGTGGCTCTCATATGCTTTGTTGTTGATTTAACCTTGAGCCATATTACCTTGTCTTATCTCTTGTATTAAATGCCTGCAGATTCCAGCTTAGTCCAATGCACGTGCACTGTTATTATTATTCACACCGTTCGGTCATGCAAGTGAAAGGAAATAAGGATGATATATGATGAACTAACTGAGATGAGAAAAGCTGGTATGAACTCGACCTCTCTTGTTTTTGTAAATATGATGGCTCATCGTTCCTGATTCAGCTTGTTATGAATGAAACATGTTTGCAATGACAATTAGAGATCATAGCTGCTTATGCCATGCTTAATTCGCTGAGAGTTTATAATGGTCTATCTTGCGTGCCAACATGATATTAAAAGGGACAATTACATTTGAGCCCCTAGTTGTGTCACACCCGTGTGTTTTGCCCCTAAATTCGAAAAACCCTCGTTTCTGTCCAAGCTCGTTTGCTCCTCTTATCCTTTTGCCCTTTGACCGTTTGACCGCAACTTTGAAAACTTCATAACGAATTCATACTAACTCAGAAAAATGCAAATAAGATATCAAAATGTTTGAAATAACATCACCCATAAGTACATGTCATTTGTATTCATGACAACAATGCTGAAAAGTCTATACCTCAGTTTGAGATCTTATGAATTTTTTTGGATTTTCAACACTTTTGTCATGAATGCAAATGACGTGCACATACAGGTGATGTTTTTTCGAACATTTTGATATCTTATATGCATTTTTCTGAGTTAGTATGAATTCGTTATGATGTTTTCAAAGTTAAAGTCAAACGGTCAAGGGGCAAAAGCATAAGAAGAGCAAACAAACTTGGACAAAAACGAGGGTTTTTTGAATTTAGGGGCAAAACACACAGGCGTGACACAACTAGGGGCTCAAATGTAATTGTCCCATATTAAAATGGTTGTGATGTGGTATGATTGGTGGTATCCTCCTTTGAACGATTTAAGTGATCTAACTTGGCACATGTTCACGCATGTAGTTGAAACAAATCAACATAGCCTTCACGATATTTATGTTCATGGTGATTTATATCCTACTCATGCTTGCACTCATTGTTGATTAATTTTAATGCATGTTCATGACCGTTGTTGCTCTCTAGCTGGTCGCTTCCCAGTCTCTTTCTAGCCTTCACCTGTACTAAGCGGGAATACTGCTTATGCATCCACTTCCATAAACCCCAAAGTTGTTCCATATGAGTCCACCATACCTTCCTATATGCGGTATTTACCTGCCGTTCCAAGTAAATTTGTATGTGCCAAACTCTAAACCTTCAAATGAAATTCTGTTTTGTATGCTCGAACAACTCATGTATCAACTAGGGCTGTCTATATCTTCCATGCTAGGTGGGTTATTCTTACGATGAGTGGACTCCGCTCATCATCCACGAGAAAATGGCTGGTAATCGGGATGCCCAGTCCCATGCTCAAAATCATAAGAATTAAACAAAACTCCCCTAGGGCTGTTGCTTGTTTGGACGGTACCCGTTGTTTTGGGCTAGCCATGGAGTGTGCTTGTTGGTGGTTTGGGGAGTATAAAATTTACCATTCCGTTTGGGAACCGCCTATAATGTGCGTAGCATGGGAGATATCGAGATTCTTGGTTGTTATGTTGACAATGAAAGTATACCGCTCAAAATGCTATTCAATCTCTATTTAAAATCGAGCTCTGACACCTCTACAAATCCCTGCTTCCCTCTGAGAAGGGCCTATCTATTTACTTTTACGCAGAGTCATCATCCTCTTACCAAAAAGCACCAGTAGGAGAGCACCTCTGTCGTTGCATGTATTACTATTAATTTGCATTGAGTATGATCATGACTGGATCTCTTTTACCATGAATTACAATGTCTAGTCAGTCCTTGATCCTTAAAGGTACTCTGCATTTATGTTTTGCGGTCTCAGAAAGGGCTAGCGAGATACCATCCTGTTATATCATATCATGATTGTTTTGAGAAAGTGTTGTCATCCGAGGTTTATTATTATTGCTCCCTAGTTGATTATGCCATTGATGTGAGTAGTCTTGAGACCTGAAAGTTATTGTGAATGTGGTTAGTTCATGATCTTGTTGAAAAAATGAATGCTAGCTTACATATTTACAACAACAAGAGCAAACAGAGTTTGTCAAAGTTTTTCTTTATCACTTTCAGTTTATCAACTGAATTGCTTGAGGACAAGCAAAGGTTTAAGCTTGGGGTAGTTGATACATCTCCAACGTATCTACTTTTCCAAACCCTTTTGCCCTTGTTTTGGACTCTAACTTGCATGATTTGAATGGAACTAACCCGGACTGACGTTGTTTTCAGCAGAACTACCATGGTGTTGTTTTTGTGCAGAAATAAAAAGTTCTCGGAATCGCCTGAAAATCAACGGAGAATTATTTCAGAAAATATAAAAAATATCTGCAAGAAGATCCTCACCGGGGGGCCCACACCCTGTCCTCGAGGGCGGGGGGCGCGCCCCCCTTCCCAGGGCGCGCCCCCTGCCTCGAGGGCCCCCCGATGCTCCACCGACGTACCCCCAGATCCTATATCTTCCGTTTCGGGGAGAAAAAAAATAGGAGAGAAGGAATTATCATGTTTCACGAGACGGAGCCGCCGCCAAGCCCTCATCTCTCTCGGTAGGGCTGATCTGGAGTCCGTTCGGGGCTCCGGAGAGTGCAGATCGTCGCCATCGTCGTCCTCAACCTTCTTCCATCACCAATTCCATGATGCTCACCGCCGTGTGTGAGTAATTCCATCGTAGGCTTGCTGGATGGTGATGGGTTGGATGGGATCTATCATGTAATCGAGTTAGTTTTGTTAGGGTTCGATCCCTAGTATCCACTATGTTCTGAGATTGATGTTGCTATGACTTTTCTATGCTTAATGCTTGTCACTAGGGCCCGCGTGCCATGATTTTAGGTCCGAACCTATTATGTTTCCATGAATATATGTGTGTTCTTGATCCGATCTTGCAAGTCTATAGTCACCTACTATGCGTTATGATCCGGCAACCCCGAAGTGACAATAATCGGGACCACTCCCGGTGATGACCATAGTTTGAGGAGTTCATGTATTCGCTATGTGTTAATGCTTTGGTCAGGTACTCTATTAAAAGGAGGCCTTAATATCCCTTAGTTTCCAATAGGACCCCGCTGCCACGGGAGGGTAGGACAAAAGATGTCATGCAAGTTCTTTTCCATAAGCAAGTATGACTATATTCGGAATACATGCCTACATTGCATTGATGAACTAGAGCTAGTTCTGTGTCACCCTAGGTTATAACTTCTACATGATGAATTGCATCCGACATAATTTCCCATCACCGATCCAATGCCTACGAGCTTTACCTATATTGCTTGTCGCTTATTTACTTTTTCGTAGCTACTATCACAAAAACTACAAAAACACTATTGTTACTTTTATTGTTGCTACCGCCACTATCATATTACTTTGCTACTAAACTATCTTGCTGCAGATACTAAGTTGCCAGGTGTGGTTGAATTGACAACTCAGCTGCTAATACTTAAGTGTATTCTTTGGCTCCCCTTGTGTCGAATCAAGAAATTTGGGTTTAATACTTTACCCTCGAAAACTGTTGCGATCCCCAACACTTGTGGGTTATCACACACCCGTTCATCACGTGGTGTCTCGGCACGATGAACTATCGCAACGGTGCATACTCTGGGAGAACACTTGTACCTTGAAATTTTTGTAAGCGATCATCTTATAATGCTACGGCCGTACTAAGCAAAATAAGAAGCATAATAAGATAAACATCACATGCAATCAAAATATGTGACATGATATGGCCATCATCATCTTGTGCTTTTGATCTCCATCTCCAAAGCATCATCATGATCTCCATCGTCACCGGCTTGACAGCATGATCTTCATCGTAGCGTCGTGTTCATCTCGCCAACTATTGCTACTACTACTATCGCTAACTCATAGTGATAAAGTAAATCAATTACATGGACTTCGCAATTCATACAATAAAGATACAACCATAAGGCTCATGCCGGTTGCCGATAATTTACAGAACATGATCATCTCATACAATATCGTATAACTCATCACGTCTTGACCATATCACATCACAACATGCCCTGGAAAAACAAGTTAGACGTCCTCTACTTTGTTGTTGCAAGTTTTACATGGCTGCTATGGGCTTAGCAAGATCCGTTCTTACCTACGCATCAAAACCACAATGATTTTTCGTCAAGTGTGTTGGTTTAACCTTCACAAGGACCGGGTGTAGTCACACTCGATTCAACTAAAGTGAGAGAGACACACACCCGTCGGTCACCTTTAAGCAACGAGTGCTCATAATGGTGCAACCAGTCTCGCATAAGCGTACGCGTAATGTCGGTCCGGGCCGCTTCATCTCACAATACCGCCGAATCAAAGTATGACATGCTGGTAAGCAGTATGACTATTATCACCCACAACTCATTATGTTTTACTCGTGCATATCATCTACGCATAGACCTGGCTCATGATGCCACTGTTGGGGAACGTAGTATTTCAAAAAAAATAATCCTACAAACACGCAAGATCTATCTAGTAGAAGCGTAGCAACGAGCGGGAGAGTGTGTTCACGTACCCTCGTAGACCGAAAGCGGAAGCGTTTAGTAACGCGGTTGATGTAGTCGAACATCTTCGTGATCCAACCGATCAAGCACCGAACACACGGCACCTCTGCGATCTGCACACGTTCAGCTCGGTGACGTTCCTCGAACTCTTGATCCAGTTGAGGCCGAGAGAGAGTTTCATCAGCACGACTGCGTGGTGACGGTGTTGATGAAGTTACCGACGCAGTGCTTCGCCTAAGCACTGCGACAATATGACCGAGGTGTGTAACAGTGGAGGGGGGCATCACACACAGCTAAAACAATTGTTAACTTGTGTGTCTATGGGGTGCCCCTGGCCACGTATATAAAGGAGCAAGGGGAGTGGACCGGCCGGCCTCATAGGGTGCGCCCCAAGGGGGGAATCCTACTCCTACTAGGAGTAGGTTCCCCCTTTCCTAGTCCAACTAGGAGGTGAAGGAAAGAGGAGGAGGGGAGAAGGAAAGTGGGGGGCGCCCCCCCAAGCCCTAAACCAATTTGGTTTGGGCCTAGGGGGGGGGGGTGCGCCCCACACCTCCCTTGCTGTCCTCTATTTTCCACTAAGGCCCATGAAGGCCCATTGACCCCCCGGGGGGTTCCGGTAACTCCCCGGTACTCCGGTATTTATCCAGTGATCCCCGGAACCCTTCCGGTGTCCGAATATAACCTTCCAATATATCAATCTTTATGTCTCAACCATTTCGAGACTCCTCGTCATATCCGTGATCTCATCCGGGACTCCGAACAACCTTCGGTACATAAAAACACATAAAATCATAATACCGATTGTCATCGAACGTTAAGCGTGCGGACCCTACGGGTTCGAGAACTATGTAGACATGAACAAGACTCATCTCCGGTAAATAACCAATAGTGGAACCTGGATGCTCATATTGGCTCCTACATATTCTACGAAGATCTTTATCGGTCAAACCGCACAACAACATACATTGTTCCCTTTGTCATCGGTATGTTACTTGCGTGAGATTCAATCGTCGGTATCATCATACCTAGTTCAATCTCGTTACCGGCAAGTCTCTTTACTCATTCCGTAATACAACATCCCATGACTAACTCATTAGTCATTTGCTTGCAAGGCTTATTATAATGTGTATTACCGAGAGGGCCCACAGATACCTCTCCGACACTCGGAGTGACAAATCCTATTCTCGATCTATGCCAACACCACAAACACCTTTGGAGACACCTATAGAGCATCTTTATAACCACCGAGTTACGTTGTGACGTTTGATAGTACACAAGGTGTTCCTCCGGTATTTAGGAGTTGCATAATCTCATAGTCAGTGGAACATGTATAAGTCATGAAGAAAGTAATGGCAGTAAAACTAAACGATCATAGTGCTAAGCTAACAGATGGGTCTTGTCCATCACATCATTCTCCTAATGATGTGATCTCGTTGATCAAATGACAACACATGTATATGGTTAGGAAACATAACCATCTTTGATTAACGAGCTAGTCTAGTAGAGGCATACTAGGGACACTTTGTTTTTTCTATGTATTCACACATGTATCAAGTTTCCGGTTAATACAATTCTAGCATGAATAAAATACATTTATCATGACATATAAGGAAATATAAATAACAACTTTATTATTACCTCTAGGGCATATTTCCTTCACCCGTCACCTCCCTCGCCAGTTCACACCCACTCACTCTCTCTCACCTCACCGTCCATTCGGTTTCTCCAATGGCCATGCTACCGTCTCGCCACATCCCACCCACTCCGGTCATCACCCATAGCAATCGCATCGAGGAGGGGTGGGTTGTCGGCCTCTCGGCAACCGGAGTAGATCTGGTGGCGGCACTGCGAGATCCCTCCCCTTTCTGCACCATGCCACTGTGCTACTTCTCGAGCTTGCGTTGTATTCCCTTGAAGAGGAAAGGGAGATGCATCACAGTAGCGTAAGTATTTCCCTCAGTTTTTGAGAACCAAGGTATCAATCCAGTAGGAGACCACGCGCGAGTCCCTCGCACCTGCACAAACAAATAAGAACTTCGCAGCCAACGCGATAAGGGGTTGTCAATCCCTTTACGGTCACTTACGAAAGTGAGATCTGATAGAGAGGATAGTTTATGTTTTGGTATTTTTGTTCATAAGAACAGAAAGTAAAAGCGGAAAGAGTAAAGTAAGTGTAGATTGATAAGTTGAGAATAGACCCGGGGGCCATAGTGTTCTCTAGTGGCTTCTCTCATGATAGCGATATTCTATGGCGGGTAAACAAATTACTGTCGAGCAATTGATAGAAAAGCGAATAATTATGAGACTATCTAGGCATGATCATTGTATATAGGCATCACGTACGAGACAAGTAGACCGACTCCTGCCTGCATCTACTACTATTGCTCCAAACATCGACCGCTATCCAGCATGCATCTAGTGTATTGAGTTCATAAGAACAGAGTAACGCTTTAAGCAAGATGGCATGATGTAGAGGGATAAACTCAAGCAATATGATATAAACTCCATCTTTTTATCCTCGATGGCAACAATACAATAATTCCCTACTAACGGTGACACGTCACCATGATTACTGTTGATAGACTCGCGTTGATTCAAACCCGTTCAAATTCAAATTTTAAAATCAAGTCAAACTTTGAAAGTTTTCAAATGTCAAAACTAAAATGCTCAACATGTGGCAAATAATCCCTAACTAATTTTAGTGGTGGATTCAACCTTTTTTTAAAAAGTGTTTAAATGCTCTAAAATAACTGAAATAGTGGCTTAAACTATAATCTAAATGTAGTTAAAATAGAAAATTTTGGCAAACTAATTTATTGAAGTGCCAAACACTTTGTGGCAATGGATTATTTTAAAACACTAATTTAAGTGCTAGTTTGGTAATTTATAAACCTAAGAAAGTACAGAAACTAATTAGAAAGCAGACTTACAAAAAAAGATGGGAAAAGCGAAAGTGGAGGTCTAATCTACGGGGCCCGAGTGGCCACACATGGCCCAGCCCGCGAAGCCCCTCCAATCTCCTCCCTTATGTTCACCAGGAGGGTGCGTGTGCACGCCATGGCCGTCCACGGCCGATGCACCGCACGATGCGCTCCACCGCGATGAACCATGTAGCCCTAGCAAGGATAAGAGCAACACCACACACACGCTGGACGATCCCCGTGATGTTTTCCACTTCTCCTCGCATCGCCCCCTTCCCCATAGCCGGCAACCGAAACCCCTTTCGCCATGGACCTCGTCGATCCCGCAGCCACTGACTTCCTCGTCGTCGTATAGCATGTCTAGGCTCCTCCCTGCGGTCGTCTCCTTCGACTACATCGAAGAGCCCATGCTGGAACGCCCCGCGGCTTCGCCATCGTCCTCATCTTCTCCCACGGTCACCGACGTCCATCACCGGCTGCCGCTACTCTGGGCCGTCCCCGACCTCCCAACCTCGTCTACAAGCACCGGGGTGAGCATCTCTGCCGATTCCCTTGCCTTGCCCCTTCGGTCTGTGCTATTTTTCGCCACTCCCGTGGTCGTTTATAGTCGGCATGGCCGGAGCCCGATCTCTTGTGTACATGATGCTGCTGCTTACTGCTGTGTGCGCCCACACCCGCTCACCCCCCACTGCCCCCTGCTCGGCCATCCCGACTGCCACGCCTCGCCTGTCCGTCCGCTCCGTCCTCGCTCAACCTCCGCCGGCCAACCACCGTGCCCGTGCCCCGCAGCATCGCGGCTGCCGCGTGCGGCATAGCCGCCCGCACTCCCACTGCCTAGCGCCAGCCACCTGCCCCTGCTTCCCTGCTCGGCTCCGCCGGCCTGCCGCTGCTCTGCTCCCGCGCCAGTGCCACGAGTGGGCCCCGACCCCGCTCACCACCGCCGCCGGCTTCGGCCACTATCGCCATGGCCGAACGGCCAACGGCTTGCTGCGCTGCGCCCCGCCAACCACCGCCCTCCTCCGGGCTCGCGAACTACCCGCGCCACCGCCTGCCCCCGCCGCGTCCGCCGGCCACTCGCCATGCCCGCCCCGCCGGCCGGCCGCGTCGTAGCCGCCGGCACGCCCTCCTGGGCGCCCGAGCACACGAGCGCCGCCCCCGCGCCCGCCCCGTTAACCGCCCGCTCCAGTGTCCTTCTGGGCCACTGAGCAGTGGGGCACATCCCCTAGTTTTAAAAAAAAGGAAAAGTTAATAATAATAATTATTATTATGATTAATTAATTAAATTAAGTAATTAAATTAATTAATCAGACTAATTACACTAATATTTCCATGACAGTGGGCCCCTCCTCTTAATTAGTGTGTTAGGATTTGGCTTAGGTCAGTGTGTCACTTACAGGCGGGCCACACTGCCATGGTTGACTGGTCAACACACTATGTTGACTGATGACGTCACGCTCACATCATGCTGACCCAGAAAGCTTTTTGAATTAAAATAAATCGAGTAATCTTTAGAATATTATAAAACTTTAAAAAATCATATAAAATAAACCGTAACTCGGTCGAAAAAGTTTTATATATGAAAATCGCTTAGAACGAGGAGACGAATTTGAATGTGCAGTTCGTTCATTCGCCACACGTCCCTAGCATAGTGAACCTGCAACTTTCCCCCTTCGATTCATCTGTCCGAAAACACGAAACACCGGGGATACTTTCCCGAGTGTTATCCCCCTTCGCCGGTACCGTGTACCACCGCTTTAGAGCACCCTAGCGCTGCGTGTTGACATGTCGTGCTTCTCTGTTGCATCTATATGCTTTGTATTTATTGTTTCTTCCCCCTCTTCTCTCCGGTAGACCGCGAGATTGATGCTACCTCGGTGATCGACTGCATCGACGACGACCCCTCCTTCTTGCCAGAGCAACCAGGCAAGCCAACCCCCCTTGATCATTCCGATATCGCCCACTCTCTTCTCTCTTATGCTTGCATTAGAACTGCTACTGCTTTTTGTATGATCCTATTCTGATGCATAGCCTATTGTTGATACCTGCTTTCATACCTTAGATGTTTATACTAAACTGCTTAGTATAGGCTGGTTAGAGATCCTCCAGTGACCCCCCCCCCACTTTGTCTTGTCTGCCCCGCTGGATTATCAGAAGACCCGATCAACGGGATCGAAGACCAGGCCCCGGCACCGCACATCACTTTCCCCTTAGTTGCTCGACACTACTGGGTTACTATCGAGTGCCGAGGGTGAGACCTCATCAGCACTTCTGATGTTAACCCTGTATGTTAGTTCATCGGTTGTGGTCATCGAGGGTGATTTCCTCCTTCTCCACTCCTGATAACGATAATGTCGTGCAACTCCTCAAGAGTGGACCTCGAGGGTGACTCCTCTTTCGTTCACCATGACGATAAACATCAGGTGGAATTCCATCGAGGGTGATTTCCTCAGGTTTCCCTTTGGTGTTAGACACACAGTTACTATGGTTACTATGACTTTACAACTGTTACTTGGAAAGGCGGGTCGACCCTGAGGGGTACCCGCGAGTGATGTGGAGACGGGTTGACCTGGAGGGTACCCGAGAGTTGAATACGAGGCATTGCCGGGCATTCTTAGCCCTTGCCGCAAGTCCTCGAGGCGGGGCGATGGGGTCACACCTTTCGTGAGTCTCTGCTCGTTACCACGTTCCCAAGACACTAAACGGTTTGGATATTTGATCCAAGGGGCCTCTGGCCTGATAGCGCTAACCATCACATGGGCATAGTATGGGCGTTCTGCGTCGTATGCATCAGCCGAAGCTTAACTGACGTCATTGCGACTGAGCGGCGCGTGCCGGGTTGGACTACATAAGCATTTACCTTTTTAAGGAGGTAGCCCAGGTCTGCTCACCGGCCGCCCACGCAATGTGCAGGAGTTTTCGGGGCTATTGGCCCATGACCCCTGGGGGCATAGGGTTTAGTCCGGCGTGCATGACCTCTCTATTAAGCCTAGGTCAGATTGCGGCATTTTGTTTGGCCGAGGGCGGGCATGACCTGATGGTGTGTTCGGCCGGAGTTAAGCAAGCGTGGTGGGTAAGTTGGTGAACCCCTGCAGGGAAGAAAACATCTATCGATAGCATGTCCTACGGTAACGGACACTTGGAGTTGTATCCCGATCGATACATCTAGAACAGGATACTGAGACATGAATGGATATGTGGCTCCGGGATTGCTTCCTCACAGGGAGTCGAGGAAGGATCTCTGGGCGTTATTGCTACAACATGCTTGATAATTATAATATGTTATTCTATACTCTCTTCTATTGCTGCAAGACGATGGTTTCCAGAAGATGCTAGTCTTCGATAGGACTAGCTTCTTCCCCTCTTATTCTGGAATTCTGCATCTTAGTCCACAGATACTATCCCTTTTCATTGATACCGATGCATATGTAGTGTAGATCCTTGCTTGCGAGTACTTTGGATGAGTACTCACGGTTGCTTTGCTCCCCCTTTTCCCCCTTCTTTCTTCTTTCTGGTTGATGCAACCAGATGGTGGAGTCCAGGAGCCAGATGCCACCCTTGATGATTGCTACTACACTGACAAGGCCTACTACCTCATGGAGACAGCTGACGACCAGGAGCAGTTAGGAAGTCCCAGGCAGGAGGCCTTGCCTTTTCGATCGTGTTGTTTTTGTGCTAGCCTTCTTGAGGCAAACTTGTTTAACTTATGTCTGTACTCAGATATTGTTGCTTCCGCTGACTCTTGTGTATTCGAGCTTATGTATTCGAGCCCTCGAGGCCCCTGGCTTGTAATATAAAGCTTGTATTATTTTATTTGTGTCTAGAGTTGTGTTGTGATATCTTCGAGTGAGTCCTTGATTTTGGTCGTACACATTTGCGTGCATGATTTGTGTACGGTCAAATCGGGGGCGTCACAAGTTGGTGTCAGAGCCGATTGCCTGTAGGAATCCTCTTTCCAAACTCCTTGGCCGAAGTTGAGTCTAGTCACTATAAAACTTTTACTAACATGGTTGTGTGTCTTACGGGCCCACGTCGCCATTGGGTGGTATTAGGATATTTTATTCCTCGTCTTTACTCTGGGGTTCTGATCTCTCTTTTATTCGTGTTAAATGATTTTGCTAAAAGCTAACTTTAGGTTCTCGAAATACTTCCTCCCGGAGAGCCCCTTCAGTCAAGATGGTCGCCCGCTTCATGAGAAGATTTTGGAGATAATATTCGATGTTTTTCCGAGATTCTTCTGGCCTCCGTCTTTGCAATTCCTTACCACCGTTATATCCATATGGATAACGAATTACACTTGTCATTCATACAATCAATTCTCCATTGCTCTTGATATTACAAGATACCCCGAAACATCTTCCGGCATTCCATATATCGATTGTGCCACTGCTTTGCAGTTCTTTGCCACATGAATACCCCTATAAATAATTCGTCATGCTTATCGAGGATCCGTTCATCCTTAGTTGTTCATGTGTTTCACAAAGGTCTTCGAAACACTTTTCAATCTTCCAAAATCCTCAGCAACCTATTACTCTGGAGGGTTTTACTTGCTTGCATTATGGTCAATTCCATATGTATATCAATATTCGTTAAAATCCTTTGTGATTGACTTTATGATCTTCTTGATTCTATAGGTTGCAAATACTCACAATCATTAGACAAACTAGAATTTGTTCTTCCAGCTCAGACGTCATTCCGAATATGAGCTGGTTCTCGACCAACCAAATTATCGTCGATTGCACCCCTAAGTCATTACAACTTACCCATCCTTAATCAGAGCGTTTGCTTCTAAACCCTTGATTTGGAAATCATAATTCCTTTTGCATTTGAGTTTTGAAATAGCCAGTTGCTTATATAAACTGATATCCTTGCATTCTTTCTTCTTCTGGTTGAGTACCGATGCTCACATCAGATCCCTTGTAGACCACCAAATCCTTTGTTGGATTTTATCCGACAACATCCTTCGTATTCAAATACCTTGTGAGTTCTGCCATGATATATAATGCCCTGGGTATAATATATCATATGCTTTCTCAACCATGCTCTGCTTTCAAGCTTGTATAAATTGCTCCTGAAGTTTGCGTAGTATGAGTCTAAGATGCCCCGATGGGTTGAACTTTTGCATTCCTTAATCTGTGTGAACCCGAAAGTTTTCCAAGGTTCATATTCCTTTGGTAATTCATCAGGAAAGTCTTCGCTATCAATTCATTTTTAATAGAGCAGTGAATGAAAGCTTATGCATTGAAGAAGTGGGAGTCAAACTTGAACTTTCCGTTCATGTCCATGGACACGATGTAGATCTTATCATTAAAGCTTCTCTTAAATTAATTATCCCCTTGATATAAGTTCATCTTATATCTGGGAGCTGGCCTTTTTCAATCGTGGTTCCGACCATGTTCTCCTTTAAATACCATTTCTCGTGCAGGTTTAAGCACTTGTCTCCCACGGAGCAATACCCCCAGCCCAACCTCTACTTTGAGTTGTCGTCGAGTATTACCCCCTGGTATCTCGAGATTATCACGGAACTGCATAGCTTCTTATGAGTTCTTCATTATGTGTTACATTTCACTGACTGCAATTTTCCTCAATTTCTGAGATGTTTGACACTCAAGGACCCCGATAAGTGAATCAATTCCGCACTCCGATTCAATAACTCTAAGTAATCTCCATTGCTTATGAGTTTATTAATTATTCAAGTCATATCTAGCCTGATCGGCTATATCATTATCGTGCATCTTTTTAACTATGCTACCCGGTCCTTCTTCCCGGAGCACAATTTCGGCAATGAGCTAAGCTTACACCGATCTTCCTCGGCGTATCATTTTGCCTTGAACGACTAGCTTGATTTCAAGTTTGTATTGTACTAGTGGTTTCCATAACCTTTCGCTCCATCATTCATTTGACTTGATGTCATCGCCGATCGATTACATTCTAATGAAACCTCTCGACAAATGTGTCGTGATCATCATCAACAATGATTTTCCGTCTTCGAAGTTGTGAATTGAATTCATGATGGGAAATACCATCCTTTCCCCTCGATGATTTGAATTAACATCGACAACATTCTTGCATTCCCTCCAACACAAACTTGTTCTTGTTTTGTGTTATACCTTGAGTTCCCTGTTATCCGACTTATGATATGCTCTACCTTGGAGTACTACCATCTTTCTTGTCAAGAATGTCATGAGAATTTCACCACCCCTTATGAATTCTTGATACAAGTAATACTTGTCGCCATCTTCGTTCGTTCCCTGGTCCCCGTGTTGTTACTAACCGGAAACCCAAAAATCGGAGTATGAAGTGAGAATTCAAAACTTCTAGCAACCCTATTGCTTTGAAGTAAATGGCCGATCGTCTCATTCTCGGTCTTTTGGTTATTGAATCAACATTATAACATTGATCGTACTACTTAGTCCATTTCCAGGTGCACGTTCCATTCAATGTTTACTTATGGATGTTCTCCTCTAACATACTACGGTATGCCCAATGTTATAATATTGTTCACTTGAATGTAGAAATCCATGCTTATGGAAGTCTCGATGAATTGTTACTGAGCCCTTCGACAACATCCTCATCTTTTCCTTGCTGAAAAAGTAAGACTTATTTTATGAGTTGTTTCCGATGGATCCTAGTGTATCCAAAGTCTGCCCTTTGCTTGAAGGTCATGTCAATGCTATCCTGAAGCATGTCCGTGGTATCCCGATTATCTCAAGGAACATTTGAAGCACAATGCTAAATGTTTCTTGGTCTGTTACCCAAACACCGTATGTGGGTACATATCATAATTCTTCATAACCCTTTTGTCTATATGGTCATGACTTTGATCTCCTAACATGTATATCTTGCCCTGCTTAATCTTGGGAATTATATACTCCTATTCATTGTGTTTAAACACATTTTCCTTTCCATTTGTTTGTTTAACCTTTCCTTGATCTACATATAATCTAAGTAGTAATAATTTTCTGCTTAAGTGAACACCTTGGTGTACAACTCTGTCAGTAAGACCCTGTTACTTTTGTTGATAACATTCCGGTAACCACCGATGGATGAGAACTTTGCCTATTGGTCCGCCTCATTCAATGAGCAAGAAAATGGTTCTCTTCATCCCTCGCCCTTGGTACCGATGTTGTTGCCGACATAACTGACAGGCTATGCTCTGACCTGCCTGGCTATCATGAACATGCCAGATGTCACCACTCTTTCTTCTTTTAACCCACATGGTGGGCCCATAACCCACAGTTCCACAGGGTCGAAACCTGACTCTCCTGTACGACCTTGATTTTGAAATATTCTTTGCACTTGGCTTCGTAGGTAATTCACGAGCTAAATTCCTCACCATGTTTCATTTCGGTATCAGAGACAACATTATTCTGCATTGCTCTAAACCCCTTCATCACCTGTTTTAGGCATCAACTAGATGCCTACTTGGTTGAGACTTTTTGAATCTCCTTATAGCACTCTTGGTATGTTTCCTGGTGCTTATAAAATCTCCTTCCTTGAGATAACTATCGGACGCCGATCCTTTCAGACATCCGTCCTTTCTGAGTCTTTCCCCCTTACTCCACCCCTTAAATCTCGGGACGAGATTTCTTGTAGTGGAGGAGATTTGTAACACCCGGATAACCATGCTACAGTAATTCCCTACTAACGGTGACACGTCACCACGATTACTGTTGATAGACTCGCGTTGATTCAACCCCGTTCAAATTCAAATTTTAAAATCAAGTCAAACTTTGAAAGTTTTCAAATGTCAAAACTAAAATGTTCAACATGTGGAAAATAATCCCTAACTAATTTTAGTGGTGGATTCAACCTTTTTTAAAAAAGTGTTTAAATGCCCTAACATAATTGAAATAGTGGCTTAAACTATAATTTAAATGTAGTTTAAATAGAAAATTTTGGCAAACTAATTTATTGAAGTGCCAAACACTTTGTGGCAGTGGATTATTTTAAAACACTAATTTAAGTGCTAGTTTGGTAATTTATAAACCTAAGAAAGTATAGAAACTAATTAGAAAGCAAACTTACAAAAAAAGATGGGAAAAGCGAAAGTGGAGGCCTAATCTACTCGGCCCTAGTGGCCACACATGGCCCAGCCCGCGAAGCCCCTCCAATCTCCTTCCTCTTGTTCACCAGGGGGGTGCGTGTGCACGCCATGGCCGATGCACCGCAAGATGCGCTCCACCGCGATGAACCATGTAGCCCTAACAAGGATAAGAGCAACACCACACACGCGCTGGACGATCCCCATGATCTTTTCCACCTCTCCTCGCATCGACCCCTTCCCCATAGCCGGCAACCAAAACCCCCCTTCGCCATGGACCTCGTCGATCTCGCGGCCACCGGCCTCCCCGTCGCCGTCTAGCATGTCCAGGAGCCTCCCTGCGGTCGTCTCCTTCGACTACACCGAAGAGCCCGTGCTGGAACGCCCTGCGGCTTCGCCATCGTCCTCATCTTCTCCCACGGTCGCCGGCTGCCGCTGCTCTGGGCCACCCCCGACCTCCCAACCTTGTCTACAAGCACCGGGGTGAGCATCTCTGCCTATTCCCTTGCCTTGCCCCTTTGGTCTGTGCTATTTGTCGCCGCTCCCATGGTCGTTTGTAGTCGGCACGGCCGGAGCCCGATCTCTTGTGTACGTGATGTTGCTGCTTACTGCTGCGTGCGCCCACACCCACTCGCCCCCCACTGCCCCCTGCTCGACCATCCCGACTGCCACGCCTCGCCCATCCGTCTGCTCCGTCCTTGCTCAACCTCCGCCGGCCAACCACCGCGCCCGTGCCCCGCAGCACCGCGGCTGCCGCGTGCGGCACAACCGCCCGCACTCCCACTGCCTAGCGCCAGCCGCTTGCCCCTGCTTCCCCCGCTCGGCTCCGCCGGCCCGCCGCTGCTCTGCTCCCGCGCCAGCGCCGTGAGTGTGCCCCGACCCCGCTCACCGCCGTTGCCGCCTGCCGCCGGCTCCGGTCACTATCGCCATGGCCGAACGGCCCGCGGCTTGCTACGCTGCGCCCCTCCGACCACCACCCTCCTCCGGGCTCGCGAAATCCCCGCACCACCGCCTGCCCCCGCCGCGTCCGCCGGCCACTCGCCATGCCTGCCCCGCCGGCCGACAGCGTCGTTGCCGCCGGCGCGCCCTCCTGGGTGCCCGAGCACACGGGCGCCGCCCCATCGCCCGCCCCGTTAACCGCCCGCTCTAGTGTCCTTCTGGGCCACTGAGCAGTGGGGCACATCCCCTAGTTTTAAAAAAGGAAAAGTTAATAATAATAATAATTATTATGATTAATTAATGAAATTAATTAATTAAATTAATTAATCAGACTAATTACACTAATGTTTCCATGACAGTGGCCTCTTCCCCTTAATTAGTGTGTTAGAATTTGGCTTAGGTCAATGTGTCACTTACAGGCGGCCACACTGCCATGGTTGACTGGTCAACATACTATGTTGATTGATGATGTCACGCTCACGTCATGCTGACCCAGAAAGATTTTTGAATTAAAATAAATCCAGTAATTTTTAGAATATTACAAAACTTTGAAAAATCATATACAATAAACTATAACTCGGTTGAAAAAGTTTTATATATGAAAATCGCTCAGAGCGATGAGACGAATTCAAATACTCGGTCCGTTCATTCGCCACACGTCCCTAGCATAGTGAACCTGCAAATTTCACCCTTCGATTCATCTGTCCGAAAACACGAAACACCGGGGATACTTTCCCGAGTGTTATCCCCCTTCGCCGGTACCGTGTACCACCGCGTTAGAGCACCCTAGCACTGCGTGTTGACATGTCGTGCTTCTCTGTTGACATGTCCTCTTCTCTCCAGTAGACCGCGAGACTGATGCTACCTCGGTGATTGACTGCATCGACGACGACCCCTCCTTGCCAGAGCAACCAGGCAAGCCAACCCCCCTTGATCATTACGATATCGCCCACTCTCTTCTCTCTTATCCTTGCATTAGAACTGCTACTGCTTTTTGTATGATCCTATTCTGATGCATAGCCTGTTGTTGATACCTGCTTTCATACCTTACATGTTTATACTAAACTGCTTAGTATAGGCTGGTTAGAAATCCACCAGTGAACCCGCCCCCCCACTTTGTCATGTCTGCCCCGCTGGATTATTAGAAGACCCGATCAACGGAATCGAAGACCAGGCCCCGGCACCGCACATCACTTTCCCCTTAGTTGCTCGACACTACTGGGTTACTATCGAGTGCCGAGGGTGAGACCTCATCAGCACTTCTGACGTTAACCCTGTATGTTAGTTCATCGGTTGTGGTCATCAAGGGTGATTTCCTCCTTCTCCACCCCCGATAATGATACTGTCGTGCAACTCCTCAAGAGTGGACCTCGAGGGTGACTCCTCTTTCGTTCACCTTGACAATAAACATCAGGTGGAATTCCATCAAGGGTTATTTCCTCAGGTTTCCCTTTGGTGTTAGACACACAGTTACTATGGTTACTATGACTTTACAACTGTTACTTGGAAAGGCGGGTCGACCCTGAGGGGTACCCGCGAGTGATGTGGAGACGGGTTGACCTGGAGGGTACCCGAGAGTTGAATACGAGGCGTTGCCGGGCATTCTTAGCCCTTGCCGCAAGTCCTCGAGGCGGGGCGATGGGGTCACACCTTTCGTGAGTCTCTGCTCGTTACCACGTTCCCAAGACACTAAACGGTTTGGATATTTGATCCAAGGGGCCTCTGGCCTGATAGCGCTAACCATCACATGGGCATAGTATGGGCGTTCTGCGTCGTATGCATCAGCCGAAGCTTAACTGATGTCATTGCGACTAAGCGTCGCGGCGGGTTGGACTACGTAAGCACCTACCTTTTTAAGGAGGTAGCCCAGGTCTGCTCACCGGTCGCCCACGCAACGTGCAGGAGTTTTCGGGGCTATTGGCCCATGACCCCTGGGGGCATAGGGTTTAGTCCGGCGTGCATGACCTCTCTATTAAGCCTAGGTCGGGTTGCGGCGTATTGTTTGGCCGAGGGCGGCCATGACCTGATGGTGTGTCCGGCCGGAGTTAAGCAAGCGTGGTGGGTAAGTTGGTGCACCCCTGCAGGGAAGAAAACATCTATTGATAGCCTGTCCTACGGTAACGGACACTTGGAGTTGTATCCCGATTGATACAACTAGAACTGGATACTGAGACATGAATGGATATGTGGCTCCGGGATTGCTTCCTCACAGGGAGTCGGGGAAGGATCTCTAGGCGTTATTGCTACAACATGCTTGATAATTATAATATGTTATTCTGTACTCTCTTCTATTGCTGCAAGACGATGGTTTCCAGAAGATGCTAGTCTTTGATAGGACTAGCTTCCCCCCTATTATTCTGGCATTCTACAGCTTAGTCCACAGATACTATCCCTTTTCATTGATACCGATGCATATGTAGTGTAGATCCTTGCTTGCGAGTACTTTGGATGAGTACTCACTGTTGCTTTGCTCCCCCTTTTCCCCCTTCTTTCTTCTTTCTGGTTGATGCAACCAGATGGTGGAGTCCAGGAGCCAGATGCCACCCTTGACAATTGCTACTACACTAACAAGGCCTACTAACTCATGGAGATAGCTGACGACCAGGAGCAGTTAGGAGGTTCCAGGCAGGAGGCCTTGCCTTTTCGATCGTGTTGTTTCTGTGCTAGTCTTCTTAAGGAAAACTTGTTTAACTTATGTTTGCACTCAGATATTGTTGCTTTCGCTGACTCTTGTGTATTCGAGCTTATGTATTCGAGCCCTCGAGGCCCCTGGCTTGTAATATAAAGCTTGTATTGTTTTATTTGTGTCTAGAGTTGTGTTGTGATATCTTCCAGTGAGTCCCTGATTTTGGTCGTACACATTTGCGTGCATGATTAGTGTACGGTCAAATCGGGGGCGTCACACTACATCTACTGCTATTACTCCACACATCGACCGCTATCTAGCATGCATCTAGTGTATTGAGTTCATAAGAATAGAGTAACGCTTTAAGCAAGATGGCATGATGTAGAGGGACAAACTCAAGCAATATGATATAAACCCCATCTTTTTATCCTCGATGGCAACAATACAATACGTGCCTTGCTGCCCCTACTGTCACTGGGAAAGGACACCGCAAGATTGAACCCAAAGCCAAGCACTTCTCCCATTGCAAGAACTATAGATCTAGTAGGCCAAACCAAACCAATAATTCGAAGAGACTTGCGAGGATATTATGAGCACACATAAAGACTTCAGAAAAGAACCAAATATTTCTCATAGATAATCTTGATCATAAACTCAAAATTCATCGGATCTCGACAAACACACCGCAAAAAGAGATTACATCGAATAGATCTCCTCGAAGACCGAGGAGAACTATGTATTGAGATCCAGAGAGAGAGAGAGAAGAAGCCATCTAGATACTAGCTATGGACCCGAAGGTCTGTGGTAAACTACTCACAACTCATGGTGAGGTGATGATGATGATGATGATGTAGAATCACTCTGTGATGGATCCCCCCTTCGGTGGAGCTCCGGAATATGCCCCAAGATGGGATCTCACGGGAACAGAAGGTTACGGCGGTGGAACTAGGGTTTTCTCTGTTGCTCTGATGGTTTCGGGGTACGTAGGCTTATATAGGAGGAAGGAGGGCACCGGGGGCCTCACGAGGGACCCACGAGGCAGGGGCGCGCCCTAGGGGGGCGCCCCCCACCCTTGTGGGCACCTCGTGGCCCCTAATCCGTGGTTCTCAAGTCTCCCGTGCGTGATTTTCTCCAAAAATATCTCTCCCGAAAGTTTCATTCCGTTTGGACTCCGTTTGATATCCCTTTTCTGTAAAACCCTAAAACAGGCAAAAAACAGCAATCTGGACTAGGCCTTTCGGTTAGTAGGTTAGTCCCAAAAATAATATAAAAGTGTATGACAAAGCCCATTAAACATCCAAAACATCATAAATAATAGCATGGAACAATAAATAATTATAGATACGTTGGAGACGTATCAAGCATCCCAAAGCTTAATTCCTGCTCGTCCTCGTGTAGGTAAATGCTAAAAACAATTTTTTTGATGTGGAATGCTAACCAACATAGTTTTTCAATGTAATTATTTTAATTGTGGCATGAATGTTCAGATCTGAAAGATTCAAGACAAAAGTCTATGTTGACATAAGAAATAATAATACTTCAAGCATACTAACAAAGCAATCATGTCTTCTAAAAATATCATGGCTAAAGAAAGTTATCCCTACAAAATCATATAGTCTGGCTATGCTCCCTCTTCATCACACAAAAAATTCATATCATGCACAACCCCGATTTCAGCCAAGCACTTGTTTTCATACTCTATTCTTTCAAACCTTTCAACTTTCGCGCAATACATGAGCGTGAGCCATGGACATAGCACTATGGGTGGAATAGAGAGGTGGTTGTGGAGAAGACAAAAAGGAGGGAGATAGTCTCACATCAACTAGGCGTATCAACGGGCTATGGAGATGCCCATCAATAGATATCAATGTGAGTGAGTAGGGATTGCCATGCAACGGATGCACTAGAGCTAAATATGTATGAAAGCTCAACAAAAGAAACTAGTGGGTGTGCATCCAACTTGCTTGCTCACGAAGACCTAGGGCATTTGAGGAAGCCCATCGTTGGAATATACAAGCCAAGTTCTATAATGAAAATTCCCACTAGTATATGAAAGTGACTAAGCATGAGACTCTCTATCATGAAGAACATGGTGCTACTTTGAAGCACAAGTGTGGAAAAAAGATAGTAGCAATTGTCCCTTTTTCTTTTTTTTCTTTTTTTCTTCTTTTTTTTGGGCCTTTTTTTATGGAGGGGCTTTATTGATTTAGCCTTTCCTCCCATGGGACAATGCTCTAATAATGATGATCGTCACACTTCCATTACAACTCGATACTACAACAAAGTATGACTCTATATGAATGCCTCTGGTGGTGTACCGGGATATGCAATGAAACAAGAGTGACATGTATGAAAAATTATGCATGGTGGCTTTGCCACAAATACGATGTCAACTACATGATCATGCATGGCAAATATGACAATATGAAGCGTGTCATATGAACGGAACGGTGGAAAGTTGCATGGCAATATATCTCGGAATGGCTATGGAAATGCCATGATAGGTAGGTATGGTGGCTGTTTTGAGGAATATATATATATATATGGTGGCTGTTTTGAGGAAGGATATATAGTGGGTGTATGGTACCGGCAAAAGTTGCGCGATACAAGAGAGGCTAGCAATGGTGGAAGGGTGAGAGTGCGTATAATCCATGGACTCAACATTAGTCATAAGAACTCATATACTTATTGCAAAAATCTACGAGTCATCAAAACAAAGCAATCAACGCATGCTCCTAGGGGGGAGGTTGGTAGGAGTTAACCATCGTGCGCCCCCGACCTCCACACAAAGGTTGACACTTTACAAATACCTCATGCTCTAACTTCGTCACATAGCGGTTCACCATACGTGCATGCTACGGGAATCACTAACCTTGACACAAGTATTTCTCAATTTCATAATAACTCCACTAGAATGACTCTAATATCACTATCCTCATATCTTAAAACAATTATCAAGCATCCAACTTCTCATCATATTCAATGCACTTAGTGTGAAAGTTTTTACTACATTGATATTGGATGTCTATCATGTGAAGACTAGTTTTATAGCCTAAACACATTACCATGATGTTTTAATAGACTCTCAAAAGGATATAAGTGAAGCATGTGAGTTCAACAATTTCTTCAAAATATTATCACCATCGTGCTCTAAAAGATATAAGTGAAGCACTAGACCAAAAACTATTCAACTCAAAAGATATAAGTGAAGTACATAGAGTGTTCTAACAATTCCTAGGCTAAATTTAACCCTCTTAAATAGGTGTGTCCAGCAAGGATAATTGTGGAAAACTAACAAGCAAAGACTCAAATTATACAAGATGCTCCAAGCAAAACACATATCATGTGGTGAATAAATATATAGCTCCAAGTATAGTTACCGATGGATGAAGACGAAAGAGGGGATGCCTTCCCGGGGCATCCCCAAGCTTAGGCTTTTGGTTGTCCTTGAATTTTACCTTGGGGTGCCATGGGAATACCCAAGCTTAGGCTCTTGCCACTCTTTGTTACATAGTCCATCAGAGCAATACTCAAAACTTGAAAACTTCACAACACAAAACTTAGAAAAAAAATCTCGTGAGCTCCGTTAGTATAAGAAAGCAAATCACTACTCAAAGGTACTGCAATGAATTCATTATTTGTTTATATTGGTGTTAAACCTAATGTATTCTAACTTCTCTATGGTTCATACTTCCCAATATTACTCATGGATGCATTGAAATAAGCAAACAACACACGAAAAACAGAATCTGTCAAAAACAGAACAATCTATAGTAATCTGCAGGTTTCGCATACTTCTATTACTCCAAAAAATTCAAAATAAATTGGTAAACATGAGGAATTTGTCTATTAATCATCTTCAAAAAGAATCAACTAAATAGCAAGCTCCAGTAAAATCTGATGACCATTCTAGCGAGCGCTAACGATTCTGTCTTTCACAGCAAGATCACATAAACTTCACACAAGTCTTCCCAACGGTTCTACTTGGCACCAACACTAAACAAAATACAAAAACACATATAAACAGAGGCTAGATGCAATATTTATTCCGAAACGGAAGCAAAAATATAATAATAATAATTGGGTTGCCTCCCAACAAGCGCTATCGTTTTACACCCTAGCTAGGCACGAAAATTCAATGATGCTCACATGAAAGATAAGAATTGGAGTACAAAGAGAGCATCATAAATCATGTGAAAATCACATCTAAGACTAACATACTTCCTATGCATAGGCATTTTATAGGAAAACAAATTATCAAGACAAGCAAGATCTAGCATATGCAAGGAAGAAGAAAGAAACAAGATCAATCTCAACATGAAGAGAGGTAATTTAGTAACATGAAGATTTCTACAACCATATTTTTCTCTCTCATAATAATTGCATGTAGGATCATAAGAAAATTCAACAATATAGCCATCACATAACATATTCTCTACATGATCCATATGCATGCAAAGTTGACACTCGTCCAAAATAGTGGGATCAACATTAACTAAAGTCATGACCTATCCAGGCCCACTTTTATCAAAAATTTCATAAGATTGAATATTCTCCAAATATGTGGGATCTAAAGTTGAAACTCTTGCAAACCCACTTTCAATATTAGACCAAACATTATTATCAATCTCATATTTATCATGGGGTTTAAATAAAGTATCAAGATCGTAAGAAGAATCACCCCAATCATGATCATTGCAACAAGTAGAAGACATAGCAATACTAGCATCCCCAAGCTTAGGGTTTTGCATACCATTAACACAATTGATAGAATTTATAATAACATCATTGCAATCATGCTTTTTATTTAAGGAGCTAACATGTTCTTTCAACAATTCCTCACAATTTTCAGATTCACGAATTTCAAGAAAAACCTCATAAAGATAATCTAGTGCACGTAGCTCACTAGCAATAGGTTCAACATAATTGGATCTCTTAAAGAGATTAGCAGGTGGATGAGGATCCATACTTTAGCAAGCGAAGATGCAAGCTAATTGAGGGCACATAGCAACACAAGCAAATAAGAAGCACACGAACGGTAAACACACGGCAGAAGAAGGGCAAATAAAACGGCAAGGGTGAAGTGGGGGAGAGGAAAACGAGAGGCAAAAATGTAATGCGAAGGATAAGGGTTTGTGATAGGTACTTGGTATATAACTTTTGCGTAAGACTCCCCGGCAGCGACGCCAGAAATTCTTCTTGCTACTTCTCGAGCTTGCGTTGTATTCCCTCGAACAGGAAAGGGAGATGCAGCACAGTAGCGTAAGTATTTCCCTCAGTTTTTGAGAACCAAGGTATCAATCCAGTAGGAGACCACACGCGAGTCCCTCGCACCTTCACAAAGAAATAAGAACTTCGCATCCAACGCGATAAGGGGTTGTCAATCCCTTTACGGTCACTTACGAAAGTGAGATCAGATAGAGATGATAGTTTATGTTTTTGGTATTTATGTTTATAAGAACAGAAAGTAAAAGCGGAAAGAGTAAAGTAAGTGTAGATTGATAAGTTGAGAATAGACCCGGGGGCCATAGTGTTCTCTAGTGGCTTCTCTCATGATAGCGATATTCTACGGCGGGTAAACAAATTACTGTCGAGCAATTGATAGAAAAGCGAATAATTATGAGACTATCTAGGCATGATCATTGTATATAGGCATCACGTCCGAGACAAGTAGACCGACTCCTGCCTGCATCTACCACTATTACTCCACACATCGACCGCTATCCAACATGCATCTAGTGTATTGAGTTCATAAGAACAGAGTAACGCTTTAAGCAAGATGACATGATGTAGAGGGATAAACTCAAGCAATATGATATAAAACCCATCTTTTTATCCTCGATGGCGATAATACAATACGTGCCTTGTGTCGGGGGAAACTGTCCTCCCACGAGCACCTATGGGACCGGAGCCCCTTCTACGTTGCGGTAAGGGAGCGGAGGGAGCACGGAGAGCAGATCGAGGAGCGCACGCGGGCAGTTTTACCCAGGTTCGGGCCGCGCGTACGCGTAAAACCCTACTCCTGCCTTAGGTTGTATTGAGTTCTTGAGCTCGGGAGCTTGAAGAGCTACAGTACTAGCTACATCGAGCGAGAGAGTTGTCTAGGTTTCGAACCGAACCTCCTCTACGTTGTGCATGGGCCTCCTTTTATAGCTAAAGGGGTCACCGACAGGTGTCAACGTAGAGGAGGGTAAAAGTGTAATTTTGGTGGTAGTTGTAACAGTGCGTGAATAGTGCGTGAACAGTGGATGAACAGTGATCTTCACCTAACCTTGACAGTGGGGGACAAGGGCATTAAATGCCCGTCGCCGTCGACCCCAAAAGTGTCTGTCCATGCTTCTCCGTTCGCCACGACGGTAGCCTCGTCACCGTGGCTTGCCACCGTGTGCCCCAAGCTGCACAGCCATCTGCCACGTGCCCCTGGAAGGGCCCCAGGGCGACGCGTGGGCCGATGAGCTAGAGCGCGGGCATACAGCGTAGGTCTCCCCGGCAAGCACCTTGCCGGGATAGTGAACTTGCCGGACCCGGAAGCTTGTCGCTCTCCGGGTCCTGCCGGGGCGCACAATGCGCCGAGGCATCTCTTGAGGTAAGTGTTCCTTGGCCTCCCTGGTAAGCTCCTCTTGCGAGGGTCTTGCGCTAAAGTGATAACCTTGAGCCTGGTGCGGCTTTCCCGGCAAGCTCCTCTTGCCGGGGCCTTGGTCTTCAGTTTTGTATACTTTGTTTTTGAATGGCTTCATAGGGACAGGAAAGGTTCTTGGCGAGCACGTGGTAAGCCCAGCCGCGGGGAGCTGCTACTGCCCGTGCACAAGTTGGGGTACTAAGGTACCCCTATCTTAGTACACCGACAGGAGCCCCCAGGCCTGGGCCACACACGGCGCTGAGCGCTGTTGGGCCAGGCCCAAGACAGTGCACGGGCACGCGCGGCCCACGGCAAGCCGTATCCCCTTCCATATCCGCCGCATCCCTCCCTAACGGCACGCGTCGATTGCGGCGTCGTGGGAGAGATCGTGGCCTATTTTTTAATGCGAAATGCGGAGCGTCCCCCACTTCCCCCTTAAAAGCAGAGGAAGCAGGGACAGTTCCCCTCCATCGTCTTTATTGCCCCTTGATTCTCCAGAAACCCCCGCCGCTTCTTGCCTCCGCTCTTCCTCCACCGTCTCCCACATCCGCGGCTAAAAGTGCAACTAATCCCCGGGTGGTTTTGGTAATTAATAACAACATATATATCATTGAACTAATGGCTACTTGAGAATCATTTCAGAGAAGTTCGATGATATGGGTATGGAAATGTCTGAAGAAGTGGACCCCTCAAAATGCTAAGACAAGCATTGGCAAAAGCTCAAGACTCTATTTTTGGTTTAGTGATCAAAGATCACATTGAGTCCATAGGAAAAGCCAATACTATTAAAAGGGGATGAGGTTGTGTTGATGATCTGGTTGCTCAAGTGCTTAGTGATTTAGCTCCCTCAACTATCAGCAACTTTCACTACTTAACACACTCATAAGTAATCTCGGACAAACCGATTCTGCAAACTCAGTCCCACCGAGATGAACCACCTCAGCTATTCTTCCAAACCCTAGAGATTTCGGTCCATCCGATTTTGAGTTCGGTCTCACCGAAACTGGACTGCCAACCTTCTGTAACCAATTGACATCATATCGGAATATCCGAGTTGTTGATTTCGGTCCCACCGAGATGGCAAGCTCCTACCTTTGACTCATATCGGACACACCGAGATGGTATTTTCGGTCCCACCGAAAACCCCAACGTTCACTATATTTGAACTTTCGGTCTGACCGAGTTTTCACTTCGGTCTCACCGAGATTGCTCAATTATGTGTGTAACGGTTGGATTTTGTGTGGAGGCTATATATACCCCTCCACCCCCTCTTCATTCGTGGAGAGAGCCATCAGAAAGTCTACCACTCCTACCATACACTTTCTGAGAAGAGAACTACCTACCCTTGTGTTGAGATCAAGTTATTCCATTCCTACCATATGAAACTTGATTTCTAGCCTTCCCAAGTTGCTTTCCACTCAATCCTTTCTTCCACCACAGCCATATCAGTGAGGAGAGTTGAGTGTTGGGGAGATTATCATTTGAAGCACAAGAGCAAGGAGTTCATCATCATCAACAACATCTATTACCTTTTGGAGGGTGGTGCCTCCTAGATTGGTTAGGTGTCGCTTGGGAGCCTCCGTCTTTGTGATGTGGAGTTGAACCAAGAAGTTTGTAAGGGCAAGGAGATCGCCTACTTCGTGAAGATCTACCCCGAGTAAGGCTAGTCCTCCGTGGGCGTAGGCCATGATGGAATAGACAAGGTTGCTTCTTCGTGGACCCTTCGTGGGTGGAGCCCTCCGTGGACTCGCGCAGCCGTTACCCTCCGTGGGTTGAAGTCTCCATCAACGTGGATGTACGATAGCACCACCTATCGGAACCACGACAAAAATCTTCGTGTCACCAAACTGCGTTTGATCTTCTCCACCTCTCTTTTACATGTGCAATTTACTTTCCGCTGCTTATACTCTAGAATTGCATGTGTAGGGTGTTACTTGAATTGATCTTAATTGTGAAACTGCCAAAAACTTTGCATGATCAAAAGGCAGATTTTTTATATTGTCAAGTAGTCTAATCACCCCCCCTCTAGACCTACTTTCGATCCTACAAGTGGTATCAGAGCTTTGGTCTCCATTGTTTGGTTTCCATTGCATTGGACTCCATAAGCTTGGTTTCACAACCTAGGAGAGTATGGCGTCTAGTGAGGGTAATTATCGTAGAGGTCCTTACTTTGATGGTACAAATTTTGCTAGTTGGAAGCATAAAATGAAAATGCATATTCTTGGTCATAACCCAGCCGCATGGGGCATTATTTGTGTTGGTATGCAAGGTGATTTCTTTGAAGAAGGAAAAGTTCCGGATCGCGAAGCTACACCCGAAGAGTTGCGGATGTTGCAAAACAATGCTCAAGCTTGTGACATTCTCTTCAATGCTTTGTGTCCCGAAGAGTTCAACAAAATCAACCGTCTTGAGAATGCTAAAGAGATTTGGGATACTTTGGTTGAAATGCACGAAGGTACTGAATCTGTGAAGGAATCAAAGCTAGATATTCTTCAAGGTCAACTTGACAAGTTCAAGATGAAGGATGGTGAAGGAGTCGCTGAAATGTACTCCAGGCTTGCTCTCATCACAAATGAGATTGCCGGCTTAGGAAGTGAAGAAATGACCGACCGATTCATCATTAAGAAGATTCTCAGAGCTTTGGATGGAAAGTATGACACCGTGTGCACTTTGATCCAAATGATGCCAAACTACAAGACTCTCAAGCCAACTGAAGTCATTGGAAGAATTGTTGCTCATGAGATGACACTTAAGGATAAGGAAGAGCTTCACAACAAGTCAAGTGGTGCTTACAAAGCTACAAGTGATGCTCCTACTACCTCAAGTGACAAGCTAATTTCCAATGAAGAGATAAGCCTAATGGTCAAGAACTTCAACAAGTTCTACAAGAACAGAGGCAAAGAAAGAAGCTCAAAGTCTAGATCATATGATGAAAAGAGATCTTCTAGTCGTGATCGAAACTGCTACAATTGTGGAAGACCCGGACACTTCTCAAATGAGTGTATGGCTCCCCACAAGAGAAGAGAAGAATCTCCAAGAAGAAGAGCAAGAGATGAGTCACCTCGGAGAGAGAGAAGGAGTAGAGATGATCGTTATGAACGAAGACCCTCTCGGAGAAGCAAGGATTCGGAGAGGAAAGACAAGTCATCAAGGAGCTACACAAGAAGAAGACATCAAGCTCATGTAGGTGAATGGGTCTCCGGCTCCGACTCCGACAATCAATCCGATGGAAGCTATCACTCCGACTCCGACTATAGTCAAGATGAAGGTGTTGCCGGACTTGCACTCGTATCCTCCAACTCCAACTCCTACGACTTATTTGATTCACCAAATGAGGGAATTGGGAGATGCTTCATTGCTAAAGGCCCCAAGGTAACACACCCTGAATTCATTGACTTTGATAGTGATGAGGATGACTTGCTAGGTGAAGATGAGCTCTTGCATGATAAATCTAGTGAGCTTAGTAATGATGAAAATGCTAGTAGTCTTTATAGTCGAGAAGAGTCGAATGACAATGCTATGAAGGAGATTGAGCGTCTAACTAAAGAACTAAACACTCTTAAGTTAGCTCATGAAACAACTCAAGAAGATCATAGAGAGCTCCTGAGATCTCATGAGAAGCTACGCTTCGAGAAGCTCACTCTAGAGCAAGAACATGAGTTTCTAAAAGCGATCAATGACGATCTTCGAAAGAAGAGTTCTTCATATCTTGCCAAACGACTTCTCTTGTCTAATTTCTTGCCACCTATTAAGATTAAGCATGACAAGCATAAGAAAAGTTCTTCCTCTAGTAGTAACAATAACAATGTTAAATCCAATATTGTTACTTCTAGTAGTTCTCTTGATTTCACTAACAATGTTTCAAGCCAAGTTACACTTGAGCAAGAAAATAGCTTATTGAAGGAAATCATAGAGAAAGGTGTCTACAAGAGTCTTGCCGGAAGCAAGAACTTTGAGGAAATTGTTCGCAAACAAGGAAGGCACCGGAAGAATCAAGGGATTGGTTTTGAGCGAAAGTTCAACGCCGAAGGTGTTGAGTGGGAAGAAGGTCAATACCCTACTCCACAGTTTGTTTCACAAAAGGAGAAGTATGATCCTACTTCTTCCAATGTGGAACAAGCTCAAGATGACCTTCCACCACAAGACCACAAGCTAAAGGCCAAGGACAAGCTTCAAGAGGAGATTGATGCATTCATCGAAGCACCTCAAGCCATGGTCAAGTGGGTTCCCAAGGACACGTCAAGTTCTACTTCGTCAAGCTCAACTACAACTCCAAGGATTCCCATCAAGATGATGTGGATCCCAAAGAAGAAGAACTAGAAGGTTCTTGAGGGTGACTCCGCCAACATACTTCACTCATATTCATTTTGGCAAGAACTTGTGCAATCAACTTCCACATCATGCACTAGTTCATGGAGTCACAAACCCTCTTGTTGGTAAGTCAAGGGACAAAGTAATCATTGCTTTCATGGACATCATCTTTTGTGAACTTCAATCTATGTCTATGGATATCCTTGTTTGTTCCTTGTGGGACTAACCCATGTAGGTATTGAAAGTGCCCCAATCCAAAGGATAGCTCCCAACTCTTGATGATCTACATCAACATTGAGCATCCACATCTTCAACATCTACATGAAGTCTTCTATGACAACCCAAGGTTAGTTTGACCCTTTAAAAGGGGTTCTCACATCTAGGGGGAGCTTTGCTCTAAAAAAATTGAGCTAAAGCATCTCCAAATGATGTGAACACATAAATGCTTTATGTAAAAGTGGTAACCCCACTTGTGCTTAAACGATGAGTATGACCTATGATCAAATGTTCTCATTTGGCTCCTAAGTCAATATACTCATATATAGATGACCTAGTCATCGACAAATTGTGTGCTAGTAGCTAGAGTATTGGTTGTGCATGTTTGACACATATTTCAGTTGCTGTCTTATTGTGTGAGCATGTTGAATGCATGATTTTATTCATTCGAGGACATCCATTTGTTGTTTTGATTGTTTGACTTTTCTGGCCAAATGGATGGACAAGAATGCCTAAGCACCTTCCCTAGCTATCTATGCTTTCTTGTCTCAAATTCTATTCATGCTCATATCACAACTTTGAACAAGTCATTTTCGGACCCTCCGAGTGAGGAGCACTCGGAGCCACCGATCCGTCTAAGGCTGACTTCCAAAACCTTCTAAGTCCATTTCGCTCTGACCGTCTTCTCCATCTCGGTCTAACCGAAACGCTTAGACTGATCTAGGTTTCATCTCGGTGAAACCGAGTTCAAAATCTCGGCGTGACCGATATGTGTAACTGCACAACAGTTAGCCATTTTGGTGTCACCGAGTTTTTCAACTCGGTCCCACCGACAGTATGGGGATATAAATACCTGAGGGCTGCGCGCGATTTAATTCTTCAAACCGTTTCGCCCCCAAGTCCCCTGCTGCCGTCGCCCTGGTCTTCGGATCGTCGCCGTCGTCGTCTGTGCGCCCTCGCCGCAGGCCTCCGCCGCCGTCAACGATAATCTTCTCCGCGCCGTTGCCGCCGTAGAGGGACTCCACCAAGTTAGGGTGAGTCCCGATCCCTCTCGTGCTCCCCATCTGATTCTTGCACGATTGGTTTGCCATGTATCTATCCACGTTTGAGATATTCCCTAAACATCAGATCAGATCCTCTTAGTTTCGAGCGAAATTCTTAGGTTTAGGTTTCCACGGAACACATCTCGGTGAAACCGATTTTGAAAACTCGGAATGACCGATTTGGCCTCTGGCCATTGCACTGCACCGTTCGGTCTAACCGATTCGTGCAAATCGGTGTGACCGATGTAGAGTCTCAGTGAAACCCTAGTGTTTCGGTAGGACCGAAACCCATTTCGGTCTGACCGAAAGTGGTGTGTAGGTTTCTGTTATACACTTCGGATTCACCGAAACTGAAAATCGGTTTGACCGAAATGCATTCTGTGAAAACTCAAAACCAAGATTTGAACTCATTTTTATGCAAAAACCTCTGCAGTTGTGATAACTCTTCTACTCTGCCTATACCTTATCTTTTCACAGGTTGTCAGCCATGTCAGATGTCAGTGACAGCCAGAACAGGTCTGAGTCACCGTTTGCAGAGATTCCAGAGGCAGATACTAGTCCTGAGGCTAGTAGTTCCAGTGATGATGGTGAGAGGAGCACCCCTAGTGGTTTGCCTCCTGCAGCCACCAGAACCAGAAAGAAGAGAAATTCTGATGATGAGGACTCTGACTTCGTTGCTGAGGAAGTTACCTCCAAGCCCAAGAGAAATGTTGTTGCCAAAGAGCACCAAGGGCAGCAGTCGAGGAAAGGCACAAGCAAGGTCAAGCAATCAGCTGTTGCAAAGAAGCTAAACTTGGAAGAGCCAGCTCCAAGTAAGGTGAAGAAAACTTCCAAGAGGAAGAGGGTAGTATATGCTGAACCTCATGTTGATGCTGCAGAAGAAGAAGAAGAAGAAGAAGGTCCACGAAGAAGCAACCTTGTCTATTCCATCATGGCTCTTCCAAGTGGACTCGCGCAGCCGTTACCCTCCGTGGGTTGAAGTCTCCATCAACGTGGATGTACGATAGCACCACCTATCGGAACCACGACAAAAATCTCCGTGTCTCCAAATTGCGTTTGATCTTCTCCACCTCTCTTTACTACATGTGCAATTTACTTTCCGCTGCTTATACTCTAGAATTGCATGTGTAGGGTGATACTTGAATTGATCATAATTGTGAAACTGCCAAAAACTGTTCATGATCTAAAGGCAGATTTTTTATATTGTCAAGTAGTCTAATCACCCCCCCTCTAGACATACTTTCGATCCTACAGCGGCGCCGTCAACTTCCTCGCCTCTTACCTCGCCGCCCCCGCCATGGCTCCGAAGAGCGACAAGGCCAAGAGCGACAAGGCCAAGAACGACAAGGCCAAGAAAGAGAAGTCCGAGCAGGCGGCGAATCTGGCCGCCCTGCGAAAGAAGTGCGTGGTCTTCGCGCCGAGGCTTGGCGCGAGGGAGCTGCGGAACAAATACTATTTGTTCTGGGCGAGGGAGACCAAAGCTCATCCCCACACCAGAGTCTTCCCCGCCGTCGCCGCTGACATGTTCCCCGGCGGGTACTTTTTCTTCGCCGCGTTCTTCCATTGCGGTTTGTGCCCTCCGTTCTCGGAGTTCTTTTGCGATGTAATGAATACATACGGTCTCCACCTTCTAGATTTTACCCCCAACGCCATCCTTACGATGGCCGTTTTCGTACATCTGTGTGAAAACTATGTTGGGGTTCATCCAAGCGTAGCTCTTTTCCGCCATTTCTTCATGCCTAGAGTAGAGTCAGGTGCCCCCCTCTCCGGCGGCATCTCCTGGATCTTTAGGCTGAACAAGAAGGACTCGTACGTGAAGGGAGAGCTTCGCTGCAAGTGGGAGGAGTGGAGATCCGAATGGTGCTGGGTGCTGGAAGATAACCCTGAGCCTTTTACTGCGCCGCGCCAGACAGCCATAGTGCGCGGCAGGGATTGGAGTGAATTGGCCCCGGAGGACAACAAGCTTAGCATTGCCCTCATCAGGATCATTCGTCTCCGGGTCGCCAATCTGACCATCGGAGAAGTTGGAGCAGATTTCCTCTGTCGCCGCATCGCCCCTTTACAAGAAAGGAAAAGGCCCGCTTGGGAATTTGGCAATGCGGCAGATATCATGAGGCTGCGCCCTGGATTGAACTATAACTTCACCGCTTTGGAGTTGAAGGGGATGGTTAGGGAGCTCTTCAAGCACGACCCCAACCACCCGGAGTGGTTCAGACCTTCCCGGGGAGTGGTGCCGCTGTGCAACAGCACTGCCCGCGATTCTCTACGAGCGATGATGCCCGCGTGCGACTCCCATGGCGTCGTCCCCACTTGGATAGAGCCTCCGCCGGATACCGTGCTGACCTTCTTCGACAACTTGGTCGAGAAGCCCCGCAACGCCGAGGAGAACAAGGGCCTTACCCGGGCTACTACTGAGCGGGATATAGCTTACATCGCCTCCAGGATGGAGGAGGCCGCCGCGGCTGCGGCTGCGGGTGACTTCGGGTACACTGTGGAAGAGGCGCATGCCGCGGACGCAGTGAGCCAAGCAGAGGAGGCGGAAATCCTCAAGCTGCTGAAGCTTGCGCCCGACGAGTTTGCCGGGGAGCCCTCCGTGAAGTTTGCCCGGACGAGCGAGGTCGCCGGGGGGAGCGAGGCCGCCGGGCATGGCGGTGAGTCCAGCGGGCCTGCCGAGGAGGAGGAGGACGCCGAGGCTGATGAAGACTCTGGTGGATCTCTGAATCTCGATGACGATGCCTCCTCGTCCTCGGAGAACTCCCCGCCTCCGGCAAGTCCCACGCAGCAACCGAAGAAGCGCCTCCGCAAGGCAGCTGAGATGGCGAGGCCGCAGGCGCCTCGACAGCAGCCAGCGCGCCGTGCGACGTGCGCCACCAGGACGAGCGAAGTCGTCAAGGAGGCGCCCCGTGCTCGAGCGCCAAGCGGAGGGGGATCTTCCCGGAGCGGAACGGGGGCTCCATCTGCCCCTCGGTCCTCGGCGACGACGGGGGCCGGGTCTTCGCAGCCCACGGCCCCGGAGCCCGCCAAGCGCCCGAGGGAGCCTTCTCCTCCAGCTCCTCGCGCGGGAGCAAACCAGGCGGAGTTTGACTTCTCCGCCCTCAGCTCCGACGAAGAGGAAGAGGAGTAAGTACTTGCACTTCTTTCAGTTTCTTCGATTTTGTCTTGATTTTCCTTGCTGGTTCTGATCTTGTTTTTGTTTTGCTTTCAGGACCCTGACCCAGCGGATGGCGAAGAGGGCCAAGATCCCCGTGGTCGAGATTGAAGACGACTCGCCCGCCGCGGCGACGGGAGACGTGCCAGCGGCAAACTTGCCGGATCAGCCTGCTGCTCCGAGGAGCAGCCCCCAGCGCAGCCCCCAGCGTAAGTCTGGTTTTTATCTTTCTGCTTGACGGGCGCGCTTGAGGTTATCATCTTGGTTGACGTTTTGATGTCTTGTTTGTCTTGTGCAGAAGTGGAGCCGCAGCCGCAGGAGCGCCCGGAGGTTGCCCCCGACGAGCCACTTGCTCCACCCTCCCCGCCAAGGATGAACTCCCCGGCAAGGGAGAACGCTCCGCCAAGGACGGGTACTCCGCCAAGGGCGAGTACCCCGCCAAGGGTGAGCAGCCCGACAAGGGTGAGCACCCCGCCAAGGGAGGGCGCGGGCGGCCCTCCGCCAGCAGGGGCCACCACTCCGCCGCCAAGGGAGAATTCCCCGGCGAGGGAGCCTGTCATTGAAGAAGTCCGTGAAGGTAAATCTTGTAATTTCTTTTTCTTGAATTCTTCTATTTTGGATATTTGCTTGATTCTTTCTTTTCTTTTTCTTCTGCTAGATCCTCCTGCTCCGGAGCGGATGGAGACGGAGACCACCGGCGAGGAGGGAATGCACGGCGACGGCGGCAGGGCCACTGCCGCTGACGAGCCAGCCGTCGAAGAGACCGCCCCGACTGCCGACGCCGCGGCTGGGGAAGAGGCCGGCGACCACACTGCTGGCCCGGAGGCCGCAGGAGCGTCGGACGCTGCACCGGCCGCCGACCCCTCCGCCTCCACGGAGCGGTCGGGTGTCTACTTGGAGGCCGCCAACGGGGTCTTTATTCAAGTCCCGTGGGCGTCCTCGTCTCGAGCACCCGTGGAGGGAGAGACCTTTGACGGAGAGGTCCTCGCCTCCGCTGGGTTGAAGGTTGTTGAAGCGCCCGGCGGTAGCGACGAGCCCGAAGAGGAGAAGCTCCTTTGTCGGCTCCTGGCCTTGTACCGGGCCAGGCAAGCGAAGTTGGAGTCTCGGGAGGCTCTTGCCGCCAAGGCTGGAGCTGACTTGGAGAAGCGCGCCGCGGAGCTCCGCGCCGACAACCAGGCGGCCCTCCGCAACTTGGCGGAGGAGCACGAAGAGCTTGCCGGGGCGCAGCAAGCCTTCCTCCTTGAGAAAGCTGAGGCCGAGGAGCAGCAGCGGTTGGTCGGCGAGGAGCTGTCCCGGCGAGAAGGAGCACTCAACCAGCGGAAGGTCGACCTCGACGCCCACGAGGACGACCTCACCGCCCGGGAGCAAGCCATTGGCGGGGCTCTGAAGGAGGCAAGGGACGCCGCAGCCGCCGCAGAGACCGCCAAGAAGGATCTGGAGGCCAAGGTGAAGCAGCTGGAGTTGTTCCTGAAGGCAAGCGAGGACAGGGTCACTGCGCTCAATGTGGAGCGGGAAAAAGATGCCCACACCAACTCTGAGCTGCAGGTACGTCTCTCCGAGAAGGGCACGGAGCTTACTGCCGCCAAGGATTCCATTGCTGACTTAGAGTTGAAGGTCTCCACCCTGACTGAATCGCTCGACGCCGCCCGGGACCGCGAGACGAAGCTGAAGGACGAACTCCGCAAGGAAAGGGCCTTGGTGGATAGCGCCGCCGTCTCAGCGAACAACTTCAGCCGGGCAGTGGAGCAGTGGACTGATGAGCTGGTCACCTCCGCTGCCAATATTGACAAGGAGATGATGGCGCTGAGGGCGGAGCATCTCGTGTACTCTCCGGATGAGAGTCTCCCCCACAGCGCCAAGTTGAGTCTGTTCTTCAGGGGAATTGCGCCGGCGCTTGCGCGGCTGCGGGAGAAGATCCCCGTGCAGCTGGCCGACGAGGCACGTTGGCTCTGCATGGGCACCTTGGAGCGGGTCTTGTCGAAGATCGTCTACCGCAACCCCGACATCAACCTCGTCAACGTCCTCCGCACCTTGCCGCCCGAAGCTGATCAGGAGGCGTTGGAGGCGCAGATTGCCCACATCGTTGCCAAGGTGGGCAAGATCACGAGGCGTGAAGGCGACCGCGTAGATTAGATCCCTTTCTTTCTGCTTCTTTAGCCGCCGCCAATTAAGTCATAGGCAGTAGTTGATTAGAACAGCGGCAAGCTATCTTTGTAATATACAATCTTTATTTTGAACAATCAATGCAATGTTATTTCCCTTGCTTTTGATCCTTCACTTTGTATGCTTTTTACCCTACGCTTTTAGGGAACTTGCCGGCAAGGGGCCCCTGCCACGAGCGCTGAGTGCTGGACTCTTAGCAGCCTGCTGGCAAAGACCTTGTCGGCAAGTAACCTTGCCGCAGCTAGACGCAGCACTCTTAGACTGCTGAGCGAACTCGAAAACGAAGTAAGGGCGCGACACTTGTCGCAGCTCACTTAAGCCGTTGAGCGTGCTCGAAACAGAGTAAGGGCGCGGCTAGCCGCGCGTAGGTTCCTCCGCGCACAGGTTTTCCATACAAAGTGTGGCTGTTCAAGGAAGATAACTAAAATTTAAAAAATTTAAATTACTCAAACTTTGGTAACTTAGCTTTCATAGATTGTTTGCTCCCCGACAAGGCTTCTCTTTCTTGAACAACACTTGGTTCATCCTCCATCCCCTTCCCCCCCGACAAACTTGTGCACGAGGAATCTTCCTTATGCTTAAGAGGGAAAGAAAAAGAGGAGGAAAAACAAGTATAGGTCCTCATGGCCTGCTAATGCTTACCGGGGACGTGCGTTGCACATAGTGTCAAATGATGCATGCAAATAACAAAGGAAGGCATGAAAACGACAAATAGTGCGAAGCACAAAAGCTTTACTGATGCACGGGGTCTGCGCCCGGGTTTGTACAGAGGTTTACATGCGACAACGGCAAAACTTGTACAAAAGGTGGTTGCCGGAGCGGATCATGGCAACCGCGCCTTATGGGTGAAACTTGCGAAGATGCTCTATGTTCCAGGAGTTGCTCACCGGTAAGCCTTCTTCGGTCTCAAGGCGGACAGCGCCGGGCCTTGTGACTTGTCTCACCCGATAAGGGCCTTCCCACTTTGGCGTCAACTTGTTGGAATTCTTGGCGGACTGAACACGCCGAAGAACAAGGTCGCCTTCCTCGAGACTCCTGGCCTTGACCCTGCGGCTATGATAGCGACGCAGGGCTTGCTGGTATCGAGCAGCTCGTACAGCAGCCTGGAGACGTTCCTCCTCGAGGAGCAATGCGTCATCTTGTCGCAGTTGCTCTTGCTCGAGCTCATCAAAAGCGAGCACTCGAGGAGATCCGTATACGAGTTCCGTGGGGAGAACTGCCTCTGCTCCATAGACAAGAGCAAAGGGTGTCTGTCCGGTGGCTCGATTTGGTGTCGTCCTGATTGACCAAAGAGCCGCCGGCAACTCCTCTATCCAGTTTCTTCCGCACCTGCGTAGCTTGTCGAAGGTTCTTGTCTTGAGTCCGCGCAGCACTTCAGCATTGGCCCTCTCCGCTTGACCATTGCTCCTCGGGTGAGCAACAGAAGCGAAGCAGACCTTGGCGCCAAGGTCTTGGACGTACTGCATGAAGGTGCGACTTGTAAACTGTGTGCCGTTGTCGGTGATAATCCTGTTAGGGATTCCGAAATGGCAAACAATCGATCTGAAGAACCTGACTGCTGACTGTGCTGTCACCTTTCTCACCGATTCCACTTCTGGCCACTTTGTGAACTTGTCGATTGCTACGTACAAGTACTCAAAGCCCCCGACTGCGCGGGGAAAGGGGCCGAGGATATCGAGCCCCCAGACCGAGAAGGGCCAGGACAAAGGAATCGTCTGGAGAGCTTGAGCCGGCTGGTGAATTTGCTTGGCATGGAACTGGCACGCTTCACACTTGGTTACTTGTGCAGTTGCATCTTGGAGGGCTTCTGGCCAGAAGAACCCTTGCCGAAATGCCTTCCCGGCAAGTGCCCTTGCGCTAATGTGGTGGCCACATATGCCTCCATGTATTTCTGCCAACAGCTTCTGTCCATCTTCTCTGGAAATGCACTTCAACCTGACACCATTGAGTCTTCTTCTGTACAGTTCATTGTCAACGAACTGGTACATACTTGACTGTCTGGTTATTTTCTCTATTTCTTCTGGCTCGTCGGGAAGTTCTCCAGTTTGTAGAAAGCGGACGATCTCCTGTGCCCATGCTGGAGCCTGAGGCTCAACGGCAAGGACTAAAGGCATGAGGGCTGCTGTGGGAACCCCAGCTTCTACGGCAAGAACCTGCGGCTCTGCCGGAGCTGATGGTCCCCCGGCAAGCCTGCCGGGGCAAGGCTTGTCGGGAACGCCTGCTTCAACTGTACAGACCCTTGGATCTGCAGGAGCAAACTGTTCCTCAACATCTTGGCTGCTGATCTTGGGGACCTTCGCGGCGGCTTCTGGAAGATCCGCCGGCAAGTAGTCGCCGGAGACCAACTTTCTCTTCTTGTTTTGCCCAATTGATGGTGTAACGGATGGTTGAGTTAGCTTGAGCAGGAAGGTCCCTGGTTCCACAGGTAACTTCATTGCAGCACACTTTGAGAGGCCATCTGCAATATCATTCTGAGCTCTTGCGACGTGCTCCATTTGCAGACCTTCAAAGTGCTCTTCATGCTTCCTCACTTCATCAACATAAGCTTCAATCAAAGGGCTCTGGTAACTTGATAGATCGTGGAT
>LR738713.1:397773485-397839731 GCA_902687465.1 Secale cereale
TTGAAAGATCGTGGATGTCGCCTAGAGGGGGGGTGAATAGGCGCTTTAAAATAATTACGGTTTCGGCTTGAACAAATGCGGAATAAACCTAGCGGTTAATTTGTCAAGCACAAAACCTATAACAACTAGGCTCACCTATGTGCACCAACAACTTATGCTAAGCAAGATAAACAACTAGGTGATAGCAAGATATATGACAAGAAACAATATGGCTATCACAAAGTATAGTGCATAAGTAAAGGGCTCGGGCAAGAGATAACCGAGGAACGCGGAGACGACGATGTATCCCGAAGTTCACACCCTTGCGGATGCTAATCTCCGTTTGGAGCGGTGTGGAGGCACAATGCTCCCCAAGAAGCCACTAGGGCCACCGTAATCTCCTCACGGCCTCGCACAATGCAAGATGCCGTGATTCCACTAAGGGACCCTTGAGGGCGGTCACCGAACCCGTACAAATGGCAACCCTTGGGGGCGGTCACCGAACCCGTACACTTTGGCAACCCTTGGGGGCGGTCACCGGAACCCGTCAAATTGCTCGGGGCGATCTCCACAACCTAATTGGAGACCCCGACGCTTGCCCGGAGCTTTACACCACAATGATTGAGCTCCGAACACCAAGGTTGGGGCTATCTCCCCAACGACACCACGAAGCTTCACCACAATGGAATATGGCTTCGAGGTGACCACAACCGTCTAGGGCGCCCAAGCACCCAAGAGGAACAAGCTCAAGGGTACCAAGCACCCAAGAGTAATAAGCTTCTCAACTTCACTTCCACGTATCACCGTGGAGAACTCAAACCGATGCACCAAATGCAATGGCAAGGGCACACGGAGTGCCCAAGTCCTTCTCTCCCAAATCCCACCAAAGCAACTAATGCTAGGGAGGGAAATGAGATGAAGAACAAGAAGGAGAACACCAAGAACTCCAAGATCAAGATCCAAGGGGTTCCCCTCACCTAGAGGAGAAAGTGATTGGTGGAAATGTGGATCTAGATCTCCTCTCTCTTTTCCCCCAAAAACTAGCAAGAATCCATGGAGGGATTGAGAGATAGCAAGCTCTAAGAAGGTCAACAATGGGGGAAGAACACGAGCTAAAAGGATTGGGTTCATTGGGGAAGAAGAGCCCCTTTTATAGGTGGGGAAAAATCCAACCGTTATGCTCACAGTCCGCACAGAGCGGTACTACCGCTCCAGGAGCGGTACTACCGCTAGGGCAGTAGAACCCCTTTGAAAAACAACAGCGAGGAGGTAAAAAGGCCAGAAAAACCGTCGGAGCGATAGTACCGCTTGACCTCACGGTACTACCGCTAGGGGTAGCGGTAGTACTGCTAAGGGTAGTGGTACTACTGCTTGCGAGCGGTACTAAAAAATTACATCCGTGCCTACCACCGCAGGACTTGTGACGAGTTTTTGGTCCCGAGCGGAAGTAGCCACGGAAGTAGCCGCGGTAGTACTGCTCCAAGCGGTAGTACCGCTCCCGAAAGCGGTAGTACCGCTCCCGAAAGCGGTAGTAAAAAATTACTTCCGCTCCTACGCGCGGTAGTACCGCTGCAGCCTTTTCAGTACACCAAAACGACAATAACTTTTGCATACGGACTCCAAATTCGATGAAACCAAGTTTGTTGGAAAGCTAGCGACAAGGGCTAACACAATCTTGATAGAAATATCAATAATAAGCAAGTTAGAAAAGTCCCAAAAGAAAATGGTGAGAACCCTTTCTCGGATAAGACCGGTAAAACCTCCAACACCGAAAACATCATAGAAGACACATGTGAACTCCGTTTTCGATGAACTCAAGCTTCTCATCAAGATGACCATAAGCTCTAAGACTACAAAGAGAACCAAACAAGAACCAAGAAACATGATGCAAGGATGCAATGGTTTGAGCTCTCTACTAACGATACGATCAAGCTACCAACTTGAGAGCCCCCCTTGATAGTACGACAAACGATCCTATAACCCGGTCTCCCAACTACCACCACGAGACCGGTAAAATAGAAAACCTATCAAGGGCAAACCTTTGCTTTGCACAAAGTCCACTTGAGCTAGATGTATACGATCTTGACTTCCTCAAGTTGGACCATCTTTCTTGATTGTGTTGTCTCGGTGAAGACTAGTAGATTGCTCCCCCATACTCCTCTATGGGTGAGCCACTCTTCGGCATATCTTCACAAGTCCATTGTCACGACAATGGACGGCAAGATTCAAGCACTTGATTTCTTTGTGATGCTCCACTTGAACTTGCACACCGCAACCTAACCCCACAAAGAACTCTCACGAAGAACATGGGTTAGTACACAAAGCGTGATTGACAATGCTTACCATACCATGGGATTGCTTGATACCTCTCGGTACATCTTCTACACTTTGTGTATTGATCAACTTGATTCACTCCTTCACTTAGTCTTGATCAACCTTGAATCTTTCCAACTCTCTTCATTTGGATGATGTCTTGAAGGTAAACATGAATGATAACACACTCTTCTTCTTCAAGACATGCTTGCAATAAGCTCAACACTCACAAGACCAATCTTTGGATAATTCCTTAATAGCACCTTGGTCATCACAAACTCTCCTTGAAACCAACAAATGAACTCTAAGAAAACCCTATGGACAAACCCTTCAAATATAACTCAAGGCAACCATTAGTCCATAGAGATTGTCATCAATTACCAAAACCAAACATGGGGGCACCGCATGTTCTTTCATAATTCTTATTCACTTGTCGGACCACCAACTGTGAATCTCCCCGCACAATCAACTTCTTGATCCCAAACTCGGCCGCAATTCTGAGGCCGGCAAGCAAACCTTCATACTCAGCAATATTGTTTATCGCTTGTTCCTTGGGAAAGTGCATCTGAACAACATACTTGAGGTGTTCTCCGGTGGGCGCTATGAGTACCACGCCGGCACCGGCGCCTTGCAGCGAGAAAGCACCATCAAAGTACATCATCCATTCGTTGCTTGCTTCTTGGACGGGGATGCTTGTCTCTGGAACTTCTTCATCTGGCGTTGGGGTCCATTCCGCTATGAATTCTGCCAAAGCTCTGCTCTGTATGGTTGAAGTACTCTCAAACTTGAGACCAAAGCTTGACAGCTCCAGTGCCCACTCGACGATCCTGCCTGTTGCTTCTGGATTTTGCAATATCCTCTTCAAAGGAAAGCGAGTGACCACTATTATCTCGTGTGCTTGGAAGTAATGGCGCAGCTTCCTTGAGGCCATGAGGTGGCCGAAAAGCAACTTCTGCACCCTAGAGTATCTTGATCTAGCCCCCTGCAAGAGGGAGCTTACAAAATACACTGGGCGCTGCACCATCTTCTTTCGCACTTCTCCTTGCTCCTGCGCAGACTTGTCCTTATCGGGGCCAGAGCTTGTCGGGGAAGCCCCCTGCTTGCCGCTGGATTCGCTCGCCGGGGACATGGGTTCCTCATTTGCCTGCCTCTCCGCTACTAACGCAACACTAACCACTTGATTGGTTGCCGCTAGGTATAGCAGCAACTTCTCTTGTGGCCTAGGTGCGACAAGTATCGGAGTAGAGGACAGGTATCCTTTCAAGTCCTGCAGCGCTGCCTCCGCTTCCGGAGTCCATTTCATAGGACCTGCCTTCTTCAAGATTTTGAAGAAAGGCGGGGCGCGTTCTGCAGACTTTGAAATGAACCTGCTGAGGGCAGCCAGACAACCAGCAAGTCTCCTTACGTCCTTGACGCGCTTCGGGGCTTCGATCTGCTCGATGGCTTTTATCTTGTCGGGATTGGCTTCAATCCCCCTCTGGGACACAAAGAACCCGAGAAGCTTGCCGGAGGGGACTCCGAAGACGCACTTCTCGGGGTTCAACTTGAGCTATATCTTGCGCAGATTCTCAAAAGTTTCCTCTAAATCTTGGATCAGTGTATCTTTTCTCTTGCTCTTGACCACTATATCATCCATGTAGGCTTCTACATTTCTGTGGATCTGTGGCTCAAAAGCAGTGTGCACCACCCTTGCAAATGTCGAGCCTGCATTCTTCAATCCAAAGGGCATGCATATGAAGCAATATGTGCCGCATGGAGTAATGAATGCAGTATTCTCTTCATCTTCCTTGGCCATGAAAATCTGGTGGTAACCTGAGTATGCATCAAGGAAGGAAAGCAGCTCACATCCAGCTGTGGAGTCAACAATCTGGTCAATGCACGGCAAGGGAAATGGATCCTTGGGACATGCTTTATTCACATCAGTGAAGTCTATACAAAGTCTCAACTTCCCATTGGCCTTGCGTACGACAACTGGATTTGCTAACCACGTAGGATGGATTACGCCTCTAACCAGGCCCGCTGCTTCCAACTTCTTTATCTCTTCGGCGATGAATTCTTGGCGCTCCACGGCTTGCTTCCTGACCTTCTGCTTGATGGGCCGCGCATGAGGACAAACAGCAAGCTTGTGCTCAATTACCTTCCTGGGAACGCCGGGGATGTCAGATGGTTGCCATGCAAACACATCGACATTCGTCCGCAGGAAGGCAATGAGCGCGCTTTCCTATTTGTTGTCGAGCGTAGCACTGATGGTGAAAGTACCACCAGTGCCGTCCTCCTTGGCGGACACCTTCTTGGTTGCAGGTGGAGCTGCCATTCCTTTCTTGCACTTGCCGGTGGAGCTCGATGGTGCGTCCTCGACGGCAGCGCAGCACTCCGAAGAGGTGCGTTTGCCGGAGCGGGCCCCAGAACTCTTGCCGGACTTGGTCTTGGTCTTCCCCCCGGGAGCTTCAGCGGCAAGTGTGTGGCTCTCCGCTGCGGCTGCTGCATCCCGGTAGATCTTGTCGGCGCAGATAAGCGCGTCCTTCTTGTCGCCAGGGACAGAGATGACGCTTATCGGCCCCGGCATCTTGAGTACGTTGTAGGCATAGTGGGAAGCTGCCATGAACTTGGCGAGGGCAGGACGTCCAAGTATCCCATTGTATGGTAATGGGATATCGGCAACATCAAACGTGATCCTCTCCGTCCTGAAGTTGAGCTCCCCGCCAAAGGTCACTCGCAGAGTAATCTTCCCCTTCGGCTTGCTCCTTCCCGGGTTGATCCCCTGGAACGACCCGGTTTCTTCGAGCTCGCCGTCTGGGATCTGTAGCTTCTTGATCACAGCTGAGGAGATCAAGTTCAGGCCGGCCCCGCCGTCAACCAACATCTTGGTGACCTTGAGGTTGCGGATAGTTGGTGAGACCAACATCGGCAAGCACCCGACCGCAGTGGTGCGGTCAGGGTGGTCCTCAAGGTCAAAGATGATGGGCGTGCCGAACCACTTCAGCAGCCTGCGTGACTCAACGGGCGGCTCAGCTGCATTCACTTCTCGCACCCACTGCTTGAGCTGGCGGTGGGAAGTGTGCAGAGAGGCACCCCCGTCGACACACAGAACCTCTGTGGCCTTCTGGAACTCCTGCTCGCTGTTGTCTGCTTCTTCCATATCATCATCGTCGTCTTCGTCCTCTTCCTTGTCGCGGCCCCGGGGAGGTCTATCACCTTGCCGCTGCTTGGCTTTGCCGCGGCGTCCTCCCCGGCCATTGAACGGCCGCTTCTTGCTGGGCTCTCCTCCGCCTCCTTGGGCCTTCTCCTTGTCGCGACGCTCGTATTCAGCCTTCTGCTGTTCTACGAGGTACTCGACTCGTTTGCAGTTCTGAAGATCGTGGCCCTTGGTGCGGTGGATCTTGCAGTACTGCTTGTCGGAGCCGTCCTGCTTGTCGGCTGCCGCTACAGGGGCGGGTTCCTTGCCAGAACCGCCAGCCTGTGCCTTCTTGGCGGGAGCCTCCTTGCCGGACTGCTCGACAACCAGCACCTCCTTGTTCTTCTTCTTTCTGTTGTTCCGCCGCCGGCTCTTCTTTGCCGGGGCGGCATCCTCGCTGTCGCTTCCTCCTGCGCCAGTATCCTCTCCGGGGAGTCTCCTCCCCTCTTCGGCGCGCGTGCACTTGTCGGCCAGAGCGTAGAGCTCGCTGACATCCCGGATCTTGGTCATGGCCATCTCTTCCCTCATCCGGCGGTTACGCACGTTCTGGTGGAACGCGCTGATAACCGCGGCAGGGTGGACATCGGGAATGTTGTGTTGCACGCGGCTGAATCTCTGGATGTACTTGCGCAGGGACTCTCCCTCCTTCTGGGCTAGGATGTGGAGATCGCTCTCTTGGCCGTGGGGTTTGTGGCCGCCCGTGAAGGCGCCAACAAACTGGTGGCACAGATCCGCCCACGAAGAAATGGAGTTCTCCGGCAAGTGCATAAGCCAAGACCGGACGTTTGGCTTAAGCACTAGCGGGAAGTAGTTGGCTAGGATCTTCTCGTCGCGTCCCCCGGCAGCCTGCACTGCTATAGTGTAGATGCTGAGGAACTCCGAGGGGTGTGTCTTGCCGTCGTACTTCTCGGGTACGTTGGGCTTGAAATTCTTCATGCTGGGCCACTGGACTTGCCGTAGCTCACGGGTGAACGCACGGCAACCTGCCGCATACGGCAAGTCGCCTGGTTCACCGGGCGTGTGCGCGTCGACAGCGGTCCCAGCGCGCTGATCTGACTGTCTTCGGGCTTCTCGTCGACGCTCGATGCGAGTCCGAGCGTCTTCTTGCCGCCTGTCGTCTAGGACTTGGCGCTGATCGCGGCGAGCCCGCGGATCCGACGACGCCGTAGAGTTGTCGTCGACGTTGATCCGGCGGGGCGGAGATTTCTGCTTCCGCGGCGGGGAGTGCACGGTAGTTGCACCCCCGGCGGTCTTGTCGCCATCGGCCTTCGCTTGATCGACTTGCCGCGGCCGTGAGGTTGCCGGCTGTTGTGGCGCGTCGTTGTTGGCGAAGGCGATGAGGCTCTGGATCGTCGCCCTCCAGTCTTCGGCCTTGTCTGCCGCTGGAGGGAAATCGAGGAGCATCTTTGCTCTTGCTAGAGCTTCTGCTGGAGAAGAGGGGAACGGCGGCGAGCGGTGCGAGGAGCGGGACACGCTCGGACTTCTAACCGCGTTAGAAGGAGCATGTTCCCGCCCCGGCGACCGCGCCTTGCTCGTGCCAGCACGCTGGCCTTGAGCATCCCGCGATCCTCCGGCTTGGCTACGCCCCAGCAAGCGTATGGTACCTCCAGTACCACGCCGCTGCGGGTCTTTTACCTCCGTAGAAAGACGTGGCGCGTCCACGGACACCGAGGCTTTGGAATTCGCCCGGTCGTCCGTCCTGTCTTTGGACTTGGTGGCGCCGTGAGTTTCCTCGCCGGCGACCACCCTTCCGCCGACGTCTCCTCCACCAACCGTTGGTTCTGGCGACGGTGGAATCGACGCAGACGGGCCTCCGACCTTCGAAGCCTTCTTCTTCGGAGGCATGTCGTTGTAGCTGATGAAGTTGATGAAGCTGGAGAGGTTGATGAAGAATGCGCCCGCGTGAGCACCGGATCAGGTTCGCACAACCTCGACGCCCCCTACCTGGCGCGCCAAAGATGTCGGGGGAAACTGTCCTCCCACGAGCACCTATGGGACCGGAGCCCCTTCTACGTTGCGGTAAGGGAGCGGAGGGAGCACGGAGAGCGGATCGAGGAGCGCACGCGGGCAGTTTTACCCAGGTTCGGGCCGCGCGGACGCGTAAAACCCTACTCCTGCCTTAGGTTGTATTGAGTTCTTGAGCTCGGGAGCTTGAAGAGCTACAGTACTAGCTACACCGAGCGAGAGAGTTGTCTAGGTTTCGAACCGAACCTCCTCTACGTTGTGCATGGGCCTCCTTTTATAGCTAAAGGGGTCACCGACAGGTGTCAATGTAGAGGAGGGTAGAAGTGTAATTTTGGTGGTAGTTGTAACAGTGCGTGAATAGTGCGTGAACAGTGGATGAACAGTGATCTTCACCTAACCTTGACAGTGGGGGACAAGGGCATTAAATGCCCGTCGCCGTCGACCCCAAAAGTGTCCGTCCATGCTTCTCCGTTCGCCACGACGGTAGCCTCGTCACCGTGGCTTGCCACCGTGTGCCCCAAGCTGCACAGCCATCTGCCACGTGCCCCTGGAAGGGTCCCAGGGCGACGCGTGGGCCGATGAGCTGGAGCGCGGGCACACAGCGTAGGTCTCCCCGGCAAGCACCTTGCCGGGATAGTGAACTTGCCGGACCCGGAAGCTTGTCGCTCTCCGGGTCCTGCCGGGGCGCACAATGCGCCGAGGCATCTCTTGAGGTAAGTGTTCCTTGGCCTCCCTGGTAAGCTCCTCTTGCCAGGGTCTTGCGCTAAAGTGATAACCTTGAGCCTGGTGCGGCCTTCCCGGCAAGCTCCTCTTGCCGGGGCCTTGGTCTTCAGTCTTGTATACTTTGTTTTTGAATGGCTTCATAGGGACAGGAAAGGTTCTTGGCGAGCACGTGGTAAGCCCAGCCGCGGGGAGCTGCTACTGCCCGTGCACAAGTTGGGGTACTAAGGTACCCCTATCTTAGTACACCGACACCTTGCTGCCCCTACTGTCACTGGGAAAGGACACCGCAAGATTGAACCCAAAACCAAGCACTTCTCCCATTGCAAGAACTATAGATCTAGTAGGCCAAACCAAACCAATAATTCGAAGAGACTTGCAAGGATATTATGAGCGCACATAAAGAGTTCAGAAAAGAACCAAATATTTCTCATAGATAATCTTGATCATAAACTCACAATCCATTGGATCTCGACAAACACACCGCAAAAAGAGATTACATCGAATAGATCTCCTTGAAGACCGAGGAGAAGTTTGTATTGAGATCCAAAGAGAGAGAAGAAGCCATCTAGATACTAGCTATGGACTTGAAGGTCTGTGGTAAACAACTCACAACTCATGGTGAGGCGATGATGATGATGTAGAAGCACTCCATGATGGATCCCCCCTTCGGCGGAGCCCCGGAACAGGCCCCAAGATGGGATCTCACAGGAACAGAAGGTTACGGCGGTGGAACTAGGGTTTTCTCTGTTACTCTGATGGTTTTGGGGTACGTAGGCTTATATAGGAGGAAGGAGGGCCCCGGGGGCCTCACGAGGGACCCACGAGGCAGGGGGCACGCCCTAGGGGGGGCACCCCCACCCTCGTGGGCACCTCGTGGCCCCTACTCTGTGGTTCTCAAGTCTCATGTGCATGATTTTCTCCAAAAATATCTCTCCCGAAGGTTTCATTCCATTTGGACTCTGTTTGATATTCCTTTTCTATAAAACCATAAAACAGGCAAAAAACAGCAATCTGGACTGGGCCTTTGGGTTAGTAGGTTAGTCTAAAAAATAATATAAAAGTGTATGACAAAGCCCATTAAACATCCAAAACATCATAAATAATAGCATGGAACAGTAAAAAATTATAGATACGTTGGAGATGTATCACACTGCCCCGGGCCAATGCAGCGCCGGCGCCGGTCACTCCGGCACCGCCACCGGAGCCTGTGGTCTTGTCCATTGGCTTGAATATCGTGGAGATCCAATACCTGACGACTCCATCCTTTGTAGGCTCCTCTTATGGGGTATTTTTGTTGGGGAACGTTGCATGTAAAACAAAAAAATTCTACGCACACGCAATGATTTATCCAAGAAGATGCATAGTAATTTGGGGGAGAGTGTGTCTATGTACCCTCGTAGACCATAAGCGGAAGCGTTAGACAACGTGGTCGATGTGGTCGAACTTCTTTGCGGTCCAACAGATCAAGTCCCGAACGTACGGCACCTCCATGTTTAGCACACGTTCAGCTCGTTGACGTCCTCGCCTTCTTGATCCAGTAAGACGGGCGACGTAGTAGATGAGTTCCGGCAGCATGACGGCATGGTGACGGTGATGCTGAAGTGATCTCCGTAGGGCTTCGCCTAAGCACTACAAAAACATGACGGAGGGTGTAAACGGTGGAGCGGGCGCCGCACATGGCTAAGCAATTGTTCTGGGTGTGCTAGGCGCCCCCCTCCCACATATATATAGGTGGGAGGGAGAGGGGAGAGGCCAAGGTGCGCCCTAAGTAGGTCTGAATCCTACTTGGGCTTGCCCCCCTTTCCTTCTTTTGGCGCCAAGGGGAAGGAAGGAGGAGGTGGCGCCCCCACCCTCCCCTTTCCTTTCTCCCACAAGGGGTTAAATGCAGGAGGAGGTGGCGCCCCCCTTCCTTCTTCTAGGGCCAGCGGCCAGGGAGAGGGCGCGCCGGCCCCTTTGTGGGCTGGTGTGTGCCTCTCCTTGGCCCATTAGGCCCATAGACCTTCCGGGGCCTCCCGGAACCCCTTCCGGAGATTCAATGACTACTTGGTGCACTCTGAAACCATTCCAGTGTCCGAATACCATCGTCCTATATATCAAATCTTTACCTCTCGACCGTTTCAAGACTCCTCGTCATGTCCATGATCTTATCCGGGACTCCGAACAACATTTGGTTACCAAATGACATAACTCATATAATGATATATCGTCATCGAACGTTAAGTGTGCAGACCCTGCGGGTTCGAGAACTATGTAGACATGACCGAGACACCTCTCTGGTCAATAACCAATAGTGTAACCTGGAAGCCCATATTGGTTCCTACATATTCTACGAAGATCTTTATCGGTCGAACCATTATGACAACATACACAATTCCCTTTGTCTGTCGGTATGTTACTTGCCCGCGATTCGATCGCTGGTATCTCTATAACTAGTTCAATTTTGTTACCGACAAGTCTCTTTACTCGTTCCGTAATACATCATCTCATAACTAACTAATTAGCCATTTACTTGTAAGGCTTCTTATGATGTGTATTGCCGAGAGGGCCCAGAGATACCTCTTCGATACTCGGAGTGACAAATCCCAATCTCGATCCATGTCAACTCAACAAACACCTTCGGAGATACCTGTAGAGCATATTTATGATCACCCAGTTACGTTGTGACGTTTGATAGCACACAAGGTATTCCTCCGGTATCCGGGAGTTGCATGATCTCATGGTCGAAGGAACATGTATTTGACATATAAGAAAGCAGTAGCAATAAACTGAACGATCACATGCTAAGCTAACGGATGGCTCTTGTCCATCACATCATTCTCCTAATGATGTGATCTCGTTATCAAATGACAACACATGTCCACGGTCAGGAAACCTTTACCATCTTTGATCAACGAGCTAGTTTAGTAGAGGCTTACTAGGGACACATTATTTGTTTATGTATTCACACATGTATTTAAGTTTCCGGTTAATACAATTCTAGTATGAATAATAAACCTTTATATTGAATAAATAAATATAAAATAATAAAAACTTTATTATTGCCTATAAGGCATATTTCCATCAGTCTCCCACTTGCACTAGAGTCAATAATCTAGATTACATTGTAATGAATCTACACCCATGGAGTCTTGGTGTTTATCATGTTTTGCCCGCGGAAGAGGCTTAGTTAACAGGTCTGCCACATTCAGATCTGTATGTACTTTGCAAATTTCTATGTCTCCATCCTTGACCTTTTCACGAATGGAGTTGAAGTGTCTTTTAATGTGTTTTGTTCTCTTGTAAAACCTGGATTCCATCGCCAAGGCAATTGCTCTAGTGTTGTCACAAAAGATTGTCATTGGACCCGATGCACTAGGTATTACACCTAGATCGGATATGAACTCCTTCATCCAGACTCCTTCATGCGCTGCTTCCGAAGCAGCTATGTACTCCGCTTCACACGTAGATCCCGCAACAACACTCTGCTTGGAACTGCACCAACTGACAGCTCCACCATTCAATATAAATATGTATCCAGTTTGTGACTTAGAGTCATCCAGATCTGTGTCGAAGCTAGCATTTACGTAACCCTTTAGGACGAGCTCTTCGTCACCTCCATAAACGAGAAACATATCCTTCGTCCTTCTCAGGTATTTTAGGATGTTCTTGACCGATGTTTAATGATCCACTCCTGGATTACTTTGGTATCTCCTTGCGAAACTTATAGCAAGGCGCACATCATCTCTGGTACACAGCATAGAATACATGATAGAACCTATGGCTGAGGCATAGGGTATGGCTTTCATTTTCTCTCTATCTTCTGAAGTGGTCGGGCATTGAGTCTGACTCAATTTCACACCTTGTAACACAGGCAAGATCCCTTTGTTTGACTGATCCATTTTGAACTTCTTCAAAACTTTGTCAAGGTATGTGCTTTGTGAAAGTCCTATTAAGTGTCTTGATCTATCTCTATAGATCTTGATGCCCAATATATAAGGAGCTTCACAGACAAGGTTGTCAGAATCATGATTTTGAATCGGATCGGACCTCCGATGGTAGGATCGCAAATCGTATAATCTTCACTATCAGGATCGTAGAAACGTAGATTCTTTGAACTCAAATCGTAGAATCATAGGGGTTAGTTTGGATCGTAAAGTTGTAGAATCGTATAACAAAATCGCGATTCTAACAACCTTGTTCACCGAGGTCTTTCATTGAAAAATTCTTATTCAAGTATCCTTTTATGCTACCTATAAATTATATATCATTTCCAATCAACAAGATTGCCTGAAGAAGTTTGGAATGCGAGATTGCAAAGGGTACACGGCGCCAATGCCAACCAAAGGTCAATTGGGCTCCAATGACAATGGTAAAAAGTTCGATCAAAAGGTATACCGCTCCATGTTTGGTTCTTTACTCTACTTATGTGCATCTAGGCCTGATATAATGCTTAGCATTTGCATGTGTGCCCGATTCCAAGCGGCACCAATGGAATTACATCACCTCGCTATGAAGTGAATTGTTCGATACTTAGCTCACGCCGCAACACTAGGATTATGGTATCCCAAGGGCTCTATATTTGATCTAGTTGGATTCTCATATGCTGATTATGCTGGTGACAAGGTTGATCGCAAGTCCACATCAGGCACATGTCACTTTCTTGGATGATCGCTTGTCTGTTGGTCTTCAAAGAAGCAGAACTCAGTGTCTCTCTCCACAGCTGAAGCTGAATACATTGCTGCTGAATCTTATTGCACCCAACTCCTATGGATGAAGCAAACTCTTAAGGATTATGGCATCAACATGGTGAAGGTGCATCTCTTCTGTGATAATGAGAGCACCATCAAGATTGCTCACAATCCTGTTCAGCATTCGAAGACAAAGCACATTGAGATCCGTCAGCACTTTCTCAGGGATCGTGTGATCCAGAAGGACATTGAGATCATTCATGTCAACACTGAAGAGCAATTGGCAGATATCTTTAGTAAGCCCTTGGATGAGAAATGGTTTTGCAAGATACAGTGTGAGCTAAATATCCTAGAATCCTTGAATGCCATGTGATTGAACACACATCCTAACGCTTATGCATTTTGATGACTTAGATGTGCAACACACGAAGTAACGTATGTCTTCAATTCATGAAGACATACACTCTAAGTGTGAATACATTAATGTGGAATTAGACTCTAGAGCGCCACAATAATTGTGCGCCATGTCCTGGTCTAATACTTCCTATACGGTGGGTAATGCCACCACCAGACTTTCTTGAAGATTTTCATTTTGCGTCATGATTGCATTATCTTCATACTTGGTTTGTCTTCAACATTGTTTTGACTTCAAGATTTATCTTCACAATGTTGATTTTGGCTTTTATATATATGTGCAACTTTCCAGCCCTCACACGCTATTTGCGTTCACAGCTGTCGGATTGCCGGTTTTGGGTGTTTTCTACCGTCAGATTTGCTCTTAATCCAACGTTGGCTTGTTTCGTTCGCTACAACCGAGCGCTAAACATGATGGGCCGCTGCTCCGGTGACAATTTCTTCCTTCTGGTGTTAAAATGGGCCTAACGGGCTCCTTCCACTCGCTGTGCGTGCAGCCCCAAAGAAACCTGCATGTGACCATCCCGACGCAGGATGCCTCATGGCGACCGCGCTATGGTCTGACCGATTGAATCTCATCCTGATGCAGCCTCGGCTCCAATCAAGATGGGGCTCCTGTCGCTAACCAGATTAATGGGGGAACATGAAGCGGCGCTGCGGCTATTCGGAGAAACTGATCCACCGGGATTAAGAGGAGGCAATCAATCATCAGTTTCTGGAAGCCTTCATGGCAGATTATGTGCGCCACCACCAGCGGTGATTAATGGAGTAAGTTACTGTTTTCCCAACTTCAGCAAATTCGTGCATGTATGCATGCTTCATTGTGTGATGCTCTCTTTTCCCCTGATTCTCGCTATAGTTTTTGGCTATGTTTCTCCTCTATCTTCATTTTTCTTTTCCCTATGATCCCGTCTTCGACCCGATTCGTTCTGCCCGTCTTTACGATCACAGATTTGTACAGGTGGTGTTCATCATGGACTCCTGGTTCTCATGTGTGCTTATATTCTGTTATGGGTAACTTTCACTTGACAATCTTCAAGGATGTCGGCTAGGTAAATTAGCTCCATGGGGCTGTCATCTCTGCATATTTTCAGATTATACATTTAACCTTCAAAAGGATGGACTCTTGATTAAATCGTGGGAGTTTGGTTATATTTTGGTTTGGAAAAAATTCACTTGATAATCTGCAATGGCTGTCGGCGAGGTAAATTAGTTCCGTGGGATTCCATACCTCGTCTCTTCATACTTTTAGATTATGCTTTTGATCTTTAAAATGATACATATTTAAATCATTAAGCTGAGTTCACTAGCGTGCTAGATTTCGAATAGCAATGCTTTACACATAAACTACAGCAAGATGGTTCCTCAAGGGAGTTCATCCGGTCCTTAGGGCAGTTCTAGAATTTCAACCTTTCCGATCTTACACTAATTTGACAACTACTGTTTTGAAAAGTTCCGGAGGTGATTCTGGCATATGTAGTTTTACCTTATGGTGTAGTATTTTCTTCGGCTTCCAATACATGAAAAATATTATTTACTCAAGTTGAAATCATGGAGATATTGCCTACTTGTATTAGTCAATTTTGTGCTGCTGATTGCTGTCGAGCAATACACCATTTGTTAGGTTTATTTTCCTGTGACTTTTTTGCCTTATATTCTAATAACGTTGTTGTTACTAAACATCCATCTTTAGGTTTGGATGTTCTTCAATACTACGTTGGGTACCCCTTCCCTACCCTCGGAGTTTTAGACTGTTCGGCAAAGGTATTTGCCACTTAAAAGTACAATTTGCTAACTGTATTACTTATTTATTACGACATACTGTAGATTACCCTCCTGTTCGGGAAGATATCGGATTATCAAGACTTCACCATGCCTCCACGATATCCACTCCGTTAGACATAATATATATATCTTAAATAAGGATTAACTAATGTCAATTTCACTTTTCCTTTTTAACAAATATAAAGATTAGTTCATGCTATTTCAAACTTCCATGTTTCGTGCATGTATATATTTATGAAAAAAAATATTCCTACCATTCTATTATCAAAATAGACAGGCGCAGCAACGCGCGCCATCATGATCTAGTATATATATATATATGAGTTCCGTCCTCTATAGCATTCACTTATAGCTATGTCTTCAAACCTTTTTCAGATCTAAGTAAATGTGATCGGAACCTAACCCCCTCTATGCTTATCTCTTCAACTCTCTCTATCTCTTCATATGCATTCTGTTGACACGTGTCGAATGTCTTCACTGTATCCTTGTCAGCTGATGATATAGAGGCACACATTTAAAACTGTTTTAATACCTTATCCTCTTTACCTGAAAACCGGAGAAGCCGGAACGACCATCCGACAAACCAGCCATGTATGGGTTTGTGGCTCATCTCTCCATAAGTTGCATGCTCGCCACGTGTCCTTCGGATGTGAACAACCAGGGGCACCTGCGTAATTGCGCTGCACCGCCACCTCTCCTTATAAATAATCCACCCACGTGATCATAATCTCTTCTCCCACCTCGCGCCATCTCGCTCAAACCCTAGTGCCTCCGCTAGCTCTAGTCGACGCTGGAGACGAAGCGCTTAGCTGCCGCGACTTCCTCGACGCCGTCTTCCCGCCGGCCGCAGACCTCGTCTTCTCAGCCATCGTCATAGGTGTCTTCGGCCGCCAAGTTAGGGCACGAAAGATTGATCTGCTCGGCACCCCTCTCGCCCCGTCTAGCAGTTCCTCCGTGCGGTAAATAAATCTCACTTTTACCGTCGTTTTGATCCATTGAAACCATGTAACTTTACCAAAAGTGGTTTCCGATCTTCTAAAAGTTGTTTCTTTCTGTATCTTCATATCATATCATGCAAGTATATTCACTTATGCCTCATTACTAGTTAGATTCCTCAATTGTACCTATTATTGGATTCGTACAAATCTGGAACCAACTCACTCCATATAAGTGAATGTCTTCGCACTATGAGGTCAATGTCTTCAAATTGTTTTATCTTAAAAATCTTCTGAGAATGCATATGACCTCTTCCCCTTCCCTCGCATCTCTAATGCTATCACAGGTACATGTTCGTGGGAGAATCCCTTGGTTCTCATAGTCTGCATTCATTTGTAGAATTCTTACAGCGTCACATTGAATCTCCTGAGCTAGTTCCTGTCTGACCAGTCGTCGGAAGACAAATTGCTTTGTGAAGCCTTTCTTACTGAACCCAATGGCTTTTGGGAAACCTTCCAAGAAGGGTGGCACACAGAGATGCACTGACACTTCCAAGGATCTTCCTCCTGATCTGTTCACGTTGTACAAGTCTGATCCAGAAGAAACCTATGGAGAACGCAAATCCCGAATCTAATGGATTCGAAGATATTGGGCAGAGCAATGGTTTCTATACCGCTTCGTGACTCCTGAATATGCAACCAAGAATGCTATACGCCCTCCATGGGGTGACGTCGTCTATAAGAAGCTTCAACCCCAAAACATATCTGAAGCCATTGCCAAAAACTTCTACCCCTGTATGGTCAGAGGACCTATGCTTGAAAATGCCGACCCATCTAGTCTTCGATGGTGTCGTGATGATGACTTGTTTGAAGAAAACTACAAGTTTGCCAAGAACTCTGCGAGGCAAAACAAGAAGGAGTTCGGCCTCAACTTCAATCCTGGCCCATCACAGCCTCGTTCTGATGGATCCTGTGAAGCCAATGAAAATCGTGTTGGCCCCTTCAATGGCCTTGAAGGATTGCTCTCCGACAGCGCTGCTCAAAGGGCGACTGTGGAGCATGTTGCTGAATATGTGGAACCTGAAGATGTTCCTGAGCATGTGAAGCCAAAGAATAAGACAAAGTGTCATGGTTTGGTCACGGTAGATGTCCTAGCAAAATGACTTAGTCGTGAGGCCATCGCTACGGGTTAGCTTAAAGGGGTTAAAGCGGACAAGGACACAAGGTTTTTATACTAGTTCGACCCCTTTGATGAAGGTAAAAGCCTACGTCTAGTTTGGTGTGATATTGCTAGGGTTTCGATGACCAGGGAGCGAATCCGCTTTGCCTGTGTCTCGAGCTGTTGTTTTTCTCTCTGCCCTTGAACCTTCGCCGGGTCGTCCCTTTATATACACGAGGTGACGCCCGGTCCGGTTTACAGAATCCCGAGGCCGGATCATAAACGTGTCCGGCTCGGTCTCTATCCTTCCTATCTTACATCACAAGTTACACGCAGTATGGCGGTTTACAAATCATGGGCCCTAACACTTCGGCTCTAAACCTCCTAGGCTAAAGCGTCTTGCTCCATGCTCTGCTGGGCTTTAGTAAAAGTAATCTTGATAGACATAAATCGGCCCCTCCTGGGCGGTTTATACCTGGTAGTAATATCCCTGACATTAGGCCCCAGATTGATTTGAACCTGTCAATCTTCAATGTTTTTGTACAGATTTCCCCTTCCGCAGCTTCAAGTAATTCATAAACCGGCGTGACGTCATCTTCCCAGATCGCATTAAACCGTCGTGACGTCATTTTCCCACTTACACTTGTACCTGTTTTTATCTTTCATTCATTAAAAGCTCCGAAGATCGAGGCAACAGTATCTTGCCATATCCGCCTTTTTGGCTCCTTGATTCCCGCGCCTGCCGTTTTTATTTTGTGGCTTATAAATAGGGCAGAGGGGTATCTCCTTTTCCCCCCTTTCTCCCTTGCCTCTTCTTCTTCCTCACGCTCGCTCGAGCTCAATTTCCGTCGCCGCCGTCGACCCTCGGTTCGTCGTCAAGCTTGGCCACTGCATCAACCAAATTAGACCAGAAAACTCCGGCTCATCTCCGCACTCGTTTGCTCTGGTAAGTTTCCTTCTTATCCCGCCCCTAGATCTCGTTTAGGGTTTCTTCTTCATACGAGCCTGCAGGTAGACACTGTTCTTCATAGTTCTTCGCCATATCCTGATAGTTTTAGCATAGATCTGACTCTCCTGTTTGATAGTTGTAGGAGCAACTCTGCTTCTTTGTAGTACCTTTATCTTTCCCAGTATTACTAGTTTAGATTGCATCTGCTAGAGCCTTCGTCGCGTCTGTTGAATATAAACTGAATAATTCTAAATTTCCAGTATGCTGTAGATCCATATTTTCATTACTGTATGTGCGAAAACTGTTTCTTCATAACTTTAGATATGTATCTCGTATACCCTTGTTGGCGGTTTAGCTTTTTCAGACATTATAATCAGGTATATGCCATTGTTTTAGCTGTCCCAGACATTTTAATTCGGTAGATACCATTAGGCCCCTGCCCAAACTACCGTTTAGACAAGTACCTTTAGAGATGCTGTCGGTTAACACTTGCTTAGGTTATAAACCGGCTCTTCATTATATTTTCAGACTTTCCCTTCCAAAATGGCCACTCAAGCCAAGCAGTTTACCTCCTGCAACTGGGTCCAATCCCGGGTTACTGGGGAGGATTTGGAGAAACTGGCCGAAATTGGTGCCTTAGGCCCAAAAAATGTCCTTCACTGGAGGGTCCCCGGATCAGAATGTCCTCCAGAGCCAAAAGAGGGAGAAGTTGTTGTCTTTCCTGATCACTTAGCCCGTGGACTCAATTCTCCTGGGTCGAAATCTTCCGTGATGTGCTAGCCAATTTCCAACTTCATCCGCAAGATATCGGTCCCAACTCCGTGTCAAACATTTGCAACTTCCAAGTCTTTTGTGAAGCTTATCTACAAGAGGAGCCGTCGGTTGAGTTGTTCCGGGATTTCTTTATCTAAACTGTCGCACAGAATTTCATGACGGTCCATTGAACTCGGCGGGATGTCTATTCAGAAAATAAAGGACGTTAGTTTTCCTCATGCTAGTCTCCACATCCATCCAAAAGAGTGGAATCAAACTTGGTTCTACTGCCTAGATACTTCCCCGGAAGATGAGAATCCCTTGCCGGGTTATCGCTCCCACCGTCTTTTGGAGAATCACCCTTTTCCACAGCGGCTAAGTGCCCAGGAACGAGTTCTTTATGCTCCTCAGCTCTCAAAGCTCAGGGCCTTTACGACCAATGGTTTGACAGGGGTTGATTTTGTCCGCTGCTGGATTTCTCGGAGTATTCTCCCGCTAAGCCGGCATTCCGGTTTAATGTGTGAGTATACTGGGAACCCCAAAGATCCTTTGCGCCATACAGAGGCGGTGCTATCAGAAAATGAGATCAACGAATCCGTCAAGAAACTGCTGAATGAACCTATAGAAGCTTGTAGTCAAACCAGATTGGCTCCTTTCTGTGCGCTCAACAAACCACCCTCGATAAAAATTTCTTTCATATTGCTTTGCTTTGTTTTAATCCGTCTTTCGTACTTGTCTTTTGAATGTCTTCATTTCTTCAACAGGGCAATGACCCATTCTGGAAGAGGAAGGCCCAGGATAAACCGACGAAAGTGCCTCGCCAAAAAACCAAGGCTACTAAGAAGGTTGTCAAAAAGAAAACCGCTGGCGCATCTGGATCCAATCCGGAAGATGATGAACCGGCCTCCGAGGTATTACCTGATTCTCTTGATTTCTTTGACTTTTCTTTATCTGCATTTTATTAACAATGACTGTACCCAGGGACACGCTGAAGGCAGCAAAGCGGATGATGTTGAGGTAATTACTCTTTCTTCCGGTTCAGAACCTCTGCCAACACAAAAAATTCGTCGAGCAAGCCGGAAAGTATAGTTTTCTCATCCTTTCGCTTACTTGGACCCAAACTTTCTTTTGAAGAAACAGCAACACGAAGCTCGCCGCACCACGCAGCACAGTGGCCACGCCATTGAGTCCACCGGATTAACACACACTCGAACTCGGAGGCGTCGTTCCGAGGTTTTACACACTCCAGACGTTCTTTATCCTAAGGCAGGTCTTATTCGACAACCTCTTAATCCGTCTGATTCAAATTATCAGGAAACTTCTCATTCCTCTTCTGGCGAATCAACAGCCACACAGATTCCTCGCCTCAAGACTGTTCCTGGGTAAGTTTTTCGTGTGGCCGGTTTAATTTTTTGTCTTAACTCTTCTGATTTTCACCATTTTAAACTTTCCGCAGTAAACCCAGGCCTAGCAAGAAGGCCAAATTGAATAAGCCGGTAAATTACGACGCGATTCTTGAATCGGCAAAGGATCCTGAACCTGCTGAAGATCCTATTGACACTTTGCATGACGATCCTATTCCCACGGATCATGAAGTCTTTGTTGACCAAGGGAGTGATCCAATGGATCGTGATCCTGAATCGGCCAATCTTGCCCAAGCCAGCACCGCTCCTACTAGTCTGGCTAAGCAAATGGCCGCTTCAACTGAAGATGTTGAAATCACTCGGATTGGCTATACTACTCCTGGTGAGCCTGTCGCTTTGTCCAAGCATACTGCCAAGGATGAAGTTCCCAGCAAGGACAAAGGAAAATGGAGTACTGATTTATCCAGTTATGCTTAGCTCAGCGCCCAAGAACTCCATTCCGGCTATCTAAACCAGCTATACACCAGCCGTGATCATGAAGCCGGCTTGGTAAATATGATGAAGGAGCGCTATGAGGTAACCTTTTCTGTTTTCTGACTTGCACTCTATTCCTGCTTATTTCTCATAGCCTGTCTTTACTCCATTGTAGCCCCCAAGTGTCGGTTTAGCCCTTTAGGGTGAACTGGGACTTTGAGTAGATCCAGTAGATAGTTTGTTTTGCACATGTGTAGTCCCCAAGGGCCGGTTTACTCCTTTAGGATGAACCGGGACTTCAACTTGCATTCTGTTCTGAACAATGTCACATTAGCCCCCAAATGCCAAGTGTATAACTTGTTATGTGCTTGGGACTTGACTGAAAAAGGCATGTTTAACTGCAAATACACATTAGCCCCCAAGTGTCAAGTGCATAACTTGTTATGTGCTTGGGACTTGACTGAGACGTCTCATGAATATATAATGTGCTTTCCTCTTGGCAGACTGACTTGAACCGGAAAACCTCTGAAGTGACCGAGCTCCGGGATACTTTGAAGTTCCAAGAAACTGCTGCTATCAAAGTCAAAGACGAGCTGACACTTGCTTTAGCAAACATAGAAAAGCTGAAGCAAGACTTTGAAAAAGAACGGTCAGATTGGGATGCTGAGAAAGCTATCTTGGAGAATAGGGCCACTGATGCAGAGGCTGCTCTTAATCCGGTGATAGAAGAATTGTCCGGATTAAAGCAGCAGATTAACGCCATGACAACTACTATTTTTGGTAAGTGTTGTTTATCATAGCCCTTTATATTGCAGTCCCGCACCTCTCTGGTTTAACTCATACTTTTTGATGTAGGAAAACGCATTGCTCATCTTGGCAATGATATGCGGAGAAAATTGAAGGCTGCGTACACTCTGGTAGAACAACTATATTCCGGTGCCCAGAGGATTGTCTGCGCTGCCTCGCACAATAAACCGGCTCCCAAAACAATCCATGGTACTTTGGAAAAATTATCCATTCTACATGCCCGCCTTGTAGAACTGAAGAAATCTTCTGCATGGGCCGGTGCTCTGATGGCCCTAACTCGAGCGAAAGCTTGGGTGCCTGACTTTCATCCGGCAGAAGCAATGAATGGGTATCCGAGCATGAAGGAGGACGGATCAGCTTTCGGAGACAATGATTTGCGCGCTCTGACGAAAGAAATGCGGCCTCTGGCCAGCAAACTGTCTGATGAGGTTGATCTGTCTCGTTATCATTCGGCATACAGCACTGAGAACGTGTTGGCCGAGCCTCTGGCTTATGAGATTGAAAATCTTATTCCGCCCGTCTGTAAGCACACTTCCGCTCCTGAAATTGATCCGTCTGAACTCGTGAACGATGAAGTTTATTTCCGAGCACTGACCAAGATTGATTGGACAACCACTAACTTCCAGCAGCTGGAAGAGACCGTCGAAGAATTGGAGCGAGCCGATCCACAACCTTCACACCAAGCTGACGCAGAGTCCTAAGCCGGTGCCGGTTTAAATTTTATGGCCCAATACTTTAGGGAAAAACTGATATTCTTCTGGGCTCTCCAGCGCCTTGTAATAGGGTAGCTGAAATACTTTATGTTGTCACGCATTGTCCTTTGTATGAGATTGCTTCAGTTGGCAACTTCATAATTATTTCTTGCTTATAATGCCTTTGTCGGTTTATTCCACCTGCTTCTGCATAAAGCAATGTTTAAAGTGTCCTGGCAGTTTATCGCCGGACGGGTCATAATGCCCAAACACATGGTCTAAGTTTATAACCTGAACTGTGTATAAAATATAAAGTATGTATCATACATGTGATTAAGTGTGTCACGATTAACCTTAATCAATAGTCGATAGCAAAAGATAACGATCCAAGATGCAAGTATTGATGACTCCCTTGATCATTTGCCGGTTCATGATGGGACGGAACCGGGTTATGATAAACTTCGGTTTAAATGTAGTCAGTACTGGCGTTTGTGTAATCAAACCAGACTAAGGTTCTGTAAACGCAGGTGTAGTGGCAACTTATAGTCATCCACTCCCTGAACCAATGGACTTGGATGAACACCAATGACTTTTAAGATATATTTTTTATAAAAAATTAAAAAGAAATTTTTGGGCAAATAAGACCGTGTAGTCGAGGCTTTTTACGAGCTGCCAGGCTCCAAATTCGAGGCTTTTTATGAGCTGCCATGCTACTGTCATTAACCATTTCACAAAGCCTGTTAAGATGGTCCTCATTCCTTAACCAAATCATCAATGTTAATGTTACCGAGTTCAGGGTCTGTAAAGATTGACTTGTGTAAATACTCGATGATCATCAATACCAAGTTCAGGGTCTGTAAAGATTGACTTGTGTATACGTTCGACGGGTCGTACCAGGTTTACCTGGGCGGAGTGACTTACTTAATGCAGGTAGGCTAATCCGGGGTTTTAGGTGTATACAACAGGCTTCCAAGCCGTGGCTTGGTAGCCTACTACAAGGGTTGTCAACTCGTTGATGCTATGCATCAGGAGCCCCCAGGTAGCATTTGAGCTATGCTCGTCGGGGCCTATGTTTGAGTTGTGCTAGGCATCAAAACTCTCTTTTGCCCCTCATCATCATGTGGGGATTGCCGAAGCAACCAGAGCTATGCTCTTATGATGGACTTGACGTGACCGCCGGTTTAAGAGGCCATAGGAACTCCCTTGCACACAGAAGCCCCCATGTGACAAACTCTTATGAAAAAAGGCGGCTCATACCCCGCTTTATCGGGGACGCCGGTTTATTATATTGATCATAATATATACATTGAAAATATATGTACATAAATCGAAGCCTATAGCTCAGGTGTAGTAAGGTCAAAGAAGAGCGATGTTCCACGGCCGTCGGGTCTCCTCCTCCGCAGTACGTGAGTCCTTATGTTCTCGAACGTCTACGAGGTAGTATGATCCGTTGTGCAGGTTCTTGCTGACCACAAAGGGTCCTTCCCAAGGCGGGGATAACTTGTGCATGTCTGTCTGGTCTTGGATGAGCCGGAGCACCAGATCTCCTTCTTGAAACGTTATGGTTTTAACCCGGCAACTGTGGTACTGGCGCAGATCTTGTTGATAAATCGCTGATCGAGTTGCTGCCGTGTCCAGTTCCTCATCCAGCCGGTCTAATGCATCTTGCCATGCTCTTTCGTTATCAATTTCGATGTAAGCCGCCACTCGAGGCAAATCATGACGGATATCGCTAGGGAGGACCGCTTCAGCTCCATATACCATGAAGAAAGGCGTGTACCCTGTAGATCTGTTAGGTGTAGTGTTGATGCTCCATGGCACAGAGGGTAATTCCTCCACCCAACAACCCAGTGTCCTCTGCAAAGGGACCATAAGCCGGGGTTTAATGCCTCTCAAGATCTCTTGATTGGCTCTTTCAGCTTGGCCATTAGATTGAGGGTGAGCTACTGATGATACATCAAGGCGGATGTGCTCTCGTTGACAGAACTCCTCCATAGCCCCCTTGGATAGATTGGTACCATTATCAGTTATAATGTTGTGTGGAAAGCCAAACCGGAAAATCACCTTTTTGATGAACTGAACCGCCGTTGCTGCATCACACTTGCTGACTGGTTCCTCTTCAACCCATTTGGTAAACTTATCCACCGCCACCAAAAGGTGGGTCTTCTTATCTGGGGATCTCTTGAAGGGTCCGACCATGTCCAGTCACCAAGTAGCAAACGGCCAAGTAATTGGAATCATCCTCAACTCCTGAGCCGGTATATGAGCGCGCCGTGAGAATTTCTGGCAAGCATCACATTTTCTGACCAAGTCCTCCGCGTCGGCATGAGCCGTCAACCGGTAGAACCCATGACGAAAAGCTTTAGCCACCAAAGATTTCGAACCGGCATGATGACCACAATCTCCTTCGTGGATCTCTCTAAGAATATCACGGCCTTCATCCGGTTACACACACCGCTGAAACGCCCCAGAAACACTGCGATGATGTAGTTCTCCATTGACAACAGTCATTGACTTGGATCGCCGAACTATCTGTCTAGCCAAGACTTCGTCCTCTAGTAACGCACCTCGGTTCATGTACGCCAGGTAGGGGAGCATCCAATCCGGAATAACATGAAGCGCCGCCACCAATTGAGCCTCCGGATCAGGAACGACCAAGTGCTCTTCTGAAGGTAACTTTACCGACGGATTATGTAATACATCCAGGAAGGTATTAGGTGGAACTGGTTTACGTTGAGAACCCAGCCGGCTTAACGCATCAGCCGCTTCATTCTTTCGCCGGTCTATATGGTCCACTTGATAACCCTTAAAGTGTCCAGCAACAGCGTCTACCTCTCGTCGATATGCTGCCATAAGTGGATCTTTAGAATCCCACTTACCAGACACCTGTTGAGCCACCAGGTCTGAATCGCCAAAGCTTTTAACCCGGCTTAAATTCATCTCCTTGGCCATCCGCAGACCATGGAGGAGAGCTTCATACTCAGCTGCATTGTTAGTACAAGGGAACATTAAACGGAAGACATAACAGAACTTATTACCTAGCGGGGAAGTTAATATGACTCCAGCCCCCCAGCCCTCCAATTGCCTGGATCCATCAAAGTGAATAGTCCAATACGTGTGATACGGCTTCTCCTCTGGTGCTTGTAGCTCCGTCCAATCGTTGATGAAGTCCACCAACGCTTGGGATTTGATTGTAGTACGGGGCACATATTTCAATCCGTGAGGACTAAGCTCAATGGCCCACTTTGCAACTCGACCAGTCGCCTCTCTGTTCTGGATTATATCGCCCAGAGGGGCTGAACTGACCACGGTGATTGGATGACCTTGAAAGTAATGCTTCAACTTCCGGTTTGCCATGAAGACTCCATATACCAACTTCTGCCAATGCGGATATCTTTGCTTTGACTCAATGAGCACCTCGCTGATGTAGTAAACCGGCCGTTGAACCGGATATTCCTTTCCTGGCTCCTTGCTCTCTACTACAATGGTAACGCTTACTTCTCGGGCATTAGCAGCCACATATAACAGCAGTGGCTCATTACCAACTGGGGCAGCGAGGACCGGCGGCTCTGCCAATTGCTTCTTCAAATCTTCAAATGCAGTATCAGCAGCATTACTCCAGACAAAACGGTCTGTCTTTTTCATCATGTGATAAAGCGGGATGGCCTTCTCCCCCAAACGGCTGATAAACCGGCTGAGCGCCGCAATGCGGCCCGGCAAGCATTGGACATCGTTGATGCACGCCGGTTTAGCCAAGGATGTAATCGCCTTGATTTTCTCCGGATTGGCTTCAATTCCCCTGTTTGATACCAGGAATCCCAGAAGTTTGCCTGCCGGAACACCAAAAACACACTTGGCCGGATTAAGCATCATTTTATAGACCCGGAGATTATCAAAGGTTTCTTTCAAGTCTGTTATCAACGTTGCCTCTTTCCTGGATTTTACCACAATATCGTCCACATACGCGTGAACGTTCCGCCCAATCTATCCATGAAGACAGTTCTGCACACATCGTTGATAGGTCGCCTGGGTACTCTTAAGCCCAAATGGCATGGATACGTAGCAGAAGGCTCAGAAGGGAGTTATAAAGGCCGTTTTCTCCTAGTCCTTAACTGCCATTTTGATATGATGATAACCTGAATATGCGTCCAAAAAACTTAGGTGCTCGCAACCCGCCGTAGCATCAAGGATCTGATCAATACGGGGGAGGGCAAAAGGATCAGCTGGGCAAGCCCTGTTCAAATCTGTGTAATCAACACACATTCGCCAAGTGCCATTTTTCTTAAGCACCATCACCGGATTAGCCAACCACTCTGGATGAAACACCTCAATTATAAAGCCTGCCGCCAAGAGCCTAGCCACTTCTTCACCAATAGCCTTGCGCCTTTCTTCATTGAAGCGGCGTAGAAATTATTTAACCGGTTTAAACTTAGGATCAATGTTGAGAGTGTGCTCAGCGAGTTCCCTCGGTACACCTGGCATGTCAGAAGGCTTCCATGCAAAAATGTCCCGATTCTCACGAATGAACTCGATGAGCGTGCTTTCCTATTTTGGATCTAGGTTAGCACTGATGCTGAACTGCTTGGATGAATCGCCGGGAACAAAGTCAACCTGCTTGGTCTCTTCAGCTGATTTGAACTTCAAGGCCGGATCATGCTCTGTGGTTGGCTTTTTTAGCAGGGACATATCTGCCGGATCAACATTATCTTTATAAAATTTCAGCTCCTCAGTTGCACAAACTGCCTCAGCATAAGCTGCATCACCTTCTTCGCACTCCAAAGCAATCTTGCGGATCCCATGGACCGTAATGGTTCCCTTATGGCCTGGCATCTTGAGCTGCAGATAAACATAACAAGGCCTCGCCATGAACTTAGCGTAAACCGGCCGCTCGAACAGGGCGTGATATGGGCTCTTGATCTTTACCACTTCAAAGGTCAAAGTCTCTGACCTGGAATCATGCTCATCTCCAAAAGTGACCTCCAAGTCTATCTTACCAACTGGATATGCCGATTTACCAGGCACCACACCATGAAAAACTGTGTTGGATTGCCGAAGCTTCTTATCTGTCAGCCCCATGCGCCGAAAAGTCTCGTAGTATAGAATGTTGATGCTGCTGCCTCCGTCCATAAGCACCTTGGTAAACTTGTAGCCACCCACCTGAGGTGCCACAACTAGAGCCAGCTGACCCGGGTTGTTAACCCGGAGCGGATGATCCTCTCGGCTCCACACAATGGGCTGTTCTGACAAACGCAGGTAGCGTGGCACCGCCGGTTCAATGTAATGTACTGCCCTTTTCTGAACTTTCTGATCACGCTTACATTGGCTTGTGGTGAAGACGTGATACTGCCCACTACTCAACTGCTTCGGATTACTCTGATATCCGGACTCGTGCTGCTGTTGATTGCCTTGATTGTTATAACCACCCTGGCCGTGCTACTGGTTATGCTAATTGTGCCCGTTCCGGTTGTTGTGGATACTCTGGTTACCTTGGAACCCTGAACCGGATCCACCACCTTGATAACCCGGCCCGTGGAAACCAGGCCCTGAACCGCCAGACGGTCCATGATCATACTGGGACCGGTTCATGATTTCCTTCATAATAAAGCAGTAGGTGCGTAGCTGGTTTTTCCGCCGTACCGTGCCTTGGGCAAGGTATGTTCATCTGGCGTTCCGGATTGATCGGCGGCCTCCCATTCCGTGGGGGCGGTCTACCCTTCCGGCGCTAGCCATTCTCCTGGGCATTGGTGTTAGCCATGAAATCCGAATTACTATCCGCTTTACGCTTACCATTGTATCCTTGATTCGCCGAGTTAGGTTGTGGTGCCTTGCCGGTCTTATTTGCTTTCCCTGACTTCTCATCATCGGAATTTGGGTACTTTGCGCTATCTGAATCTGCATATTTCACCAAGGCGCCCATGAGCATTGCCATGTCATCACAATTACATTTGAGTCGTCCCAACTTCAGTTTCAGAGGCTCAAACCGGCAGTTGCCTTCCAAGGTTATAACTGCTGTGCCCGGGTTGATGTTGTTGGAAGAATGTAGGATCTCCGACACTCGACGCACCCAATGGCTTGTTGACTCGTGCTCTCCTTGAACACAAGCAGCTAAACCGACGATAGACATTGGTTGTTTGCATGTATCTTTGAAGTTATTAATAAACTGGCGACGTAATTCAGCCCATGATCCGATGGAATTGGGTGGCAAGCTCTTCAACCAAGTGCGAGTTGTACCCTCCAACATCATAGTGAAGTACTTGGCGCATGCTGCATCATCTACGTCCAGCATCTCCATTGCCATCTCATAGCTTTCAAGCCATGTCTCAAGGGATAAGTCTGGAGTATAGTTGGGCACCTTGTGCGGTCCTTTGAAATCCTTGGGTAGTTTTACATTGCGTAAAGCGGGAGTAAGACAAGGCACTCCCAAGGAGCTAGACATAACCCTCGGTTCAACTAAGGTAGAGGGATGAACCGGCATCGGTTGAGGGGCTTCGTACTGTGCTGCTAACTCGGCCTCCCGGCGCTGCCTGCCCTGATCCACCACGTCCTGAGCATTCGCATCTCCCCCTGCCGGATCATCCCTCTGCGGCGGGTTACGTCTTCGCGCGCTGCTTGACACAGCCGGTTCATCCAGGTGCCTAGTATAACTCCGTCTTGGGCGAGGGGTGGAGTGCATCCTCTCACGGCTGTGAGAATAAGCTTGCTCTTGTGTTAGCGCCATTTCCACAAACTCCCTGGCCCGTCGTGCCTCCACCGCTATGGGGGTCGTTCCTTCAATGGGAAGGGCGGCCAGTCGTGAAGTGGCGGCAAATATGTTGTCCAATGGATTGGAGTAATGACCAGGAGGGGTAGGCACATGATGTGATGGGACAACCTGGCGGGTTGGCTCCGCAGCCTGTGGCTGGACTGACGCTCCTGTGCCCGACGCTCCTCCCCGGTTTACCTCCGGCTGGTTACTGGTCCCTGCTCCTGGCGTGCTAAAAAGGTTCCTTGCTTCGTAAACCGATGGCAGGGGAGATCGTTGCCTTCTCCTCATTACCTCGTGTGAAGCGGTCTGATCCAACATGAGTCAATAAGCCTGAGCATCCAGCTCGGCCTGTTTCGCAGCCATCCTGGTTTTCTCAGCAGCTAGGTCCAATTTGGCTTGATCTATCCGGCTTTTCACCTGAGCGACTTCCGCATCATGTTGTTCCTTATCGGCCTGGGCTACCTCTGCTGTTAATAGTGCTGTCAAAGTATCGACCAAGGTGGACAAAGTTTCGGCCGACGACGGATCAGGACCACTGGCCCTAGCTCCCGCCGTGTCCGATGTTAATGCCGCTGTAGTTGATGACTGCTGCATAGGTTGTGATCTGGTCATGAAGACGGCAACCTTGTTCGGCGGATCAAGGGGGCCCGGAATACTATCACCATTGGAGCAGCCCTCAGACCGGCCATCTTGCAACAGGTATAAAGATTCTGTCTCTCCAGAGGATGATTCGTCGCCGAAATAGACAACAGTCTCACTGCGAGAGTCCGATCCATCCTCAGCTTGCACTCCATGAACTGCTCCAATGAAGACGTGCTTCACGGCGGGCCGAATCCGGGCAGGTCTCGCACGCTGAGCCGGCTCGATGATGTTGGGGAAGATGTCCGGCTCAGGGCCCGGTTCGCCGATCTTGCCGATGAAGACATGGATGCCGCCAAAGGGGACCCGGTACCCGTATTCGATTGAATCGGCCTCGGGGCCCCAGCCTGCACGTCGATGTAGATTTTGCCGCGTCGACTCTTAGTCATCCGGCCCACTGTATAGCCCTTGAGTCCTTCAAAGCTGCCCTTCAAGAACTCGAAACCATCGTGCGATAGCCCCACGGTGGGCGCCAACTGTCGTGGTTTGGTCACGGCAGATGTCCTAGCAAAAGGACTTAGTCGTGAGGCCATCGCTACGGGTTAGCTTAAAGGGGTTCAAGCGGACAAGGACACAAGGTTTTTATACTAGTTCGGCCCCTTTGATGAAGGTAAAAGCCTACGTCTAGTTTGGTGTGATATTGCTAGGGTTTTGATGACCAGGGAGTGAATCCGCTTTGCCTGTGTCTCGAGCTGTTGTTTTCTCTCTGCCCTTGAACCGTCGCCGGGTCATCCCTTTATATACACGAGGTCACGCCCGGTCCGGTTTACAGAATCCCGAGGCCGGCTCATAAACGTGTCTGGCTCGGTCTCTATCCTTCCTATCTTACATCACAAGTTACACGCAGTATGGCGGTTTACAAATCATGGGCCCTAACACTTGGGCTCTAAACCTCCTGAGCTAAAGCGTCTTGCTCCATGCTCTGCTGGGCTTTAGTAAAAGTAATCTTGATAGAAATAAATCGGCCCCTCCTGGGCGGTTTATACCTGGTAGTAATATCCCTGACACAAAGGCTTCTAAACAATTGTGAAGCCTTTGAAAACTGCACCTCGTGAATCAAGTGTGTAGTCCGAGGATCATTCTCGCATCTCCGAGAGGTCCAAGCAGCTCATGAAGCCATCCGGTCAAGGGCTCACTCCTGGCAACATTCTGTGCAATGATGATGATATTATCGATCTGTCCAGTAATGAAGATCTTATTGATGACGCCCTTGAGATGCTGATCAAGAGCAAGCAACAGGCCGAAATCTTCAATGATTTGCCTCTCTCTGATGCTGATAACATCAACAATTTCATTGATGAGTGGTTTGAGGATACATCTCTACCCCTTGACTATCTCCAACTGCCTATTGATATCAGTGTGACTTTTCAAGGATACATTGCCCATGAACTGACCATTGCTCAAAAGGTCACTGAGAAGAAGAACAAGATTGATCTTGAAAAGGCTCTCTTCAAGAAGCATATGGCCAATCTCAGCGCTCAAGAAGTTGCCGTGATGTTGCAAAGGGTTCAAGGGAACGTCTCAAGCACTATGCTGAGAAATGTGTCCAGGACCATAATGAAGCCGTGAAGAGAAAAACACTTGGTCGTCCAGGCATTGACCCCAAGATGGATGCCCAGAAGATAAAGAAGAAGAAGAAGCCCGCTTATGTAGAAACTGAAGTTCCAAGGCGGGAGAGACCAAGCATTGTCTTCCCTGCCAGCATGACTGGCTCGAAGCCAAAGGTCCTCTCTGTGGCTTCTGAACAGAAGAAGACTCGGCAGGCTGAAGCTGAAGCCAAGAAGAGAAAGCATCTGATGCTTCTGATGCTGCTCCTTCCAAGAATAAGCTAAAGACAAAAGCTTCAAAGGCTTCACATAAGCATCACGCCTCCTCCCAAGAACCTCCGGTCGTTGAACCTATTTCTGTTGCCCTGCCTGCCTCCTCCAATCGTGATCGTCGCCTTGTTGTGCATGAGCCTGCTACCACAGAGGCTCATCGGTCTAAAGAGATTCCAGCTGCTGACTCTCCCGCAGCTGAAGACATTGGTCATGATGACAATGTTGTTGATGATGAAGTCCTTCCTCAACTCGAGCCCCAACAAGTATCATTGCCTGCTTATACGAGCAGTGAACTCATTAGCATTGGTGGTCCCACGATGCCAATTGCTCAAGATGAATTTTGGGAAGAGCAACACCCAAACACCCCCTTCATGAAGTTATTCCCTGCACTCCATCGTCTCTTGTCACTACTCTGGTGCTTGAGACTCCAAAAGAGACACCCGAAGATGACATGGAGCAGACAAATGCATCACCAATGGCATCGCCCAAGTTCCGAAGGCTTCGCAAAGGCCTAAGGCCTCAGGTTTCCATGTCAAGCATTCCTGAAGACGATGTACAACACACAAGCTCAGTAGCACGTCAAGTGTTCCCTGAAGCCATCCCTTCAGCATCAGCTCAAGAATCTGAAGCCAAAGCGGCTGAAGATATTCCGGCTGCATCAGCCGATGAAGAGAAGGAAGAAGATCATGACGCTACTCCTCCTGCTATTGAAACTTTTTTGCAAGATGAAATGCCTGTTATGCCAGAACCCCCTCTCAGAGAAGCCACTGATGGTGAAGCAATTGTGGCTGCCACTCAAACTACTGCTGAAGCCAATGATGCAGTCATGGCTGAAGACAATGTGCAACATTGAGTCATTGCCATTGAAGTAAATGGTCTCCCCCCTGTGCCTCACACCATGGCCGAAGCCTACAATCGTGAAGGAGAGCTCGTCACTGTCAGGTGGCCAACACTGATGCCTCCCACTGCTACAGGACCCCAATATGATTATATGTAGCGACCACGGTTCCAATGAACCGAAGTCTCTGTGCTCAGTGTCATCCCTGGATCGGTATGCTGACACACACAGTACTCGAGGATTTATAACAGAGGTTCAATCACACTTAATTACATCGAAGTCCTCGAAGAGGCAATATCCATTACACGAAAATGGCTGAAGGCCATCTAATAAAATAAACTTGGGAAGCTATGAAGAGTAGTTGAGTCCATCCAACTCCACGGCAAACATTGAGTGCATGACAACGACCTATCGCACCTTAATCTTCGTCTGAAAACTCTGCAACACGATACATTGCAGCCATGTAGGTCAGCACATTGAATATGCTGGCAAGAACACACTGTAATGTTAATGAGCAAAGCCTACTGAAAGTGCAGTATATCGACTAGAGGGGGGGTGAATAGGCGATTTTTATGAAATGCTTCAAAACATGATAGTTTCGAAGACAAACGATAAGCTTGAGTCTATTTGTATGCAGCGGAAAGTGGACTACACTAGATAAGCCATAGTCATGTATTCAATGAAGTGAAAGCATGAAGACTAATAGCAACTAGGCATCAGTGATCATAGAGGAAGAAGGAATGAAGCCAATCACAACATGTAGATACTCAGTGAAGACAATCAGATAAAGCAAACATGCAATGTCTTCACAACATAGAGCAGTAAGTAAAGGGAAGGAAAGGATAAAACCAGTAGCTCGGGGAAGACAGTGATTTGTTAGACCAGTTCCAGTTGCTGTGACAACTGTACGTCTGGTTAGGGAGGCTGAGATTTAACTCGGAAGACCGCGTCTTCACCTTGTTCCCCTTGAGCTTAGAACACCTAGTCCTCGCCCAATCACTCTAGTAAGTCTTCAAGGCAGACTTCCAAACCTTCACAGACTTCGTTCACCGGCAATCCACAATTACTCTTGGATGCTCAGAACGCGACACCTAACCGGCTGGAGGAAACACAGTCCTCAAGTGTAATAAGTCTTCAGGTCACACAGACAGAAAGACTTCAGTGATGCCTAACACTCTTTGGCTCTGGGTGTTTGGGCTTTGTCCTCGCAAGGATTTCTCTCTCAAATGCTTCGGATGTGGGTTGCTCTCAAACGACAAAAGCCGTGTAATAACTTTGAGCAGCCACCAACTTATGGTGTAGGGGGTGGGCTATTTATAGCCACTAGGCAACCCGACCTGATTTGTCCGAAGTGACCCTGGGTCACTAAGGAACTGATACGTGTTCCAACGGTCAGATTTCAAACACACACGGCAACTTTACTTGAGCTCCAAGTAAAGCAGACTCATCCGCCTCTGGATAAGATTTGCTCTCATAGTCTTCGCTCGAAGACATAGGATTTGGTTGAGCATCACATCAGTCACTCTGACTTAGTTCACTTGGACCCCACTTAACAGTGCGGTGGTTCCTATGACTCAACAAAGAAGAAAAGGAAACAACGACAAATCTACGTCTTCGCTTTCCATAGTCTTCACACAATGTCTTCTCATGTCATAGTCTTCAATATGATTATCTTCATATACCACCACAGTTATCAATGTCTTCATACATTTTTAGGGGCCATCTCCGGTAGGTTAACCGAATCAATGAGGGACTACTACCTGTGTTATCCCGCAATTCTCACAAACACATTAGTCCCTCAACCAGATTTGTCGTCAATACTCCAAAACCACTAGGGGTGGCACTAGATGCACTTGCAATCTCCCCCTTTTTGGTGATTGATGACAAACTGGTTGAAGTTTTCAACGGGGATAAAGATATGTGAAATTGTAAAGGATAAGGTATTGTCTTCGTAAATAGCAAAAGGCTCCCCCCTGAAGATGTGCATATAGTTGATTTGCCTTTGGATGCAAATGCACATGGCAGGTTGTACTTGTGGAGATCCTCTTCAACTTATGAAGACAATTCATGATGCATAATTGATATGTCGAAGATAATGACATGCATAATGAAAAATGGACGTCTGCAATAATGACTAAGTGCGGAATATAAGGTAGCAGATGCGGAATTTATCATCGCATTACAGAGTAGCGTAAAAAAGTAGCAGACGACCATCAGTTTAAGTGTTACAACTCAAAGAACCAAATGTAGCAAAACGAGAGTTGTAAACACTAGGCAAATTATAAAGCACCCGCCTATATGGACCCGCTTGAAGACTATCAACTCATATGCTTCTCCCCCTTTTGTCAGTAAGGACCAAAAAGGTTTGAAGACATAGAGCCTCTACTCGTTCCCAGGTGGAGCAGAAGAGGATGCAAAGTCGGTGTTGTCGTTTGGCGGTGCAGATGTGGTTGGTGCAGTGTCGATGCGCGCTGAAGTAGGAGGCGGTGAAGTAGCATCATCTTGATCATTGATCACCCTGGCGTCAATTGTTGCAGCGGAGGAGGAGTATTCAGAGTCTTCAAGGGATGGAGTTCGACGCATAACAGCAGTCCTTGGAGGAGTGTTGTCAAACTTGAATTTCTGAGTGAAGCCATCGTCTTGAAGATCCGCTTCAGCACTCAGTGAAGTCAAACTCTTCCAAGACCGCCTGCATGTTTCATGAGCAACAAAAGCAACATTGCGAATGCGATTGACATCCACCAAGAGGCTCTGCATCTGATGCTTTAACCAGAGGTGATGCTTGTCTTGTTTCTGATGAAGGGCTACCAGAAGCTCTCGGTTATTTAGGACACGAGATCGCTTCTGAGGCCTTTGAGCGATGGTGCTTTCAGTGGCTTCGGTTTCAGTGTGTCGAGGTAGACGAGTACGGCCAGCCAGAGGATAGACGCGAGAGACTGATGGGACCCCTTCAATCTGCTGAGTGAAGCTTTGATGATCAGCGTTGTGAAGATTAAATGGCTCTTTAGCAGGCTCTTGGTAAATGGCTTCAGCTGACATATCAACCTCAGGCAAGAAAATCTGATGGTTGCGAGCAGAGGGTTGATAAGTGACTGCTGAGTGCAACTTGATGAGGCGCATTATCCAAGGGGCATAAAATTTCAGTCCAAATAGATCAGCTCCAGACGTGGCCATTTGCCTGATGAAGAAATCTTGAGCATTGAAGCTGATGCCATTGAAGATATAGAAGACCAAAGTCTTCATAGTGCCTTCAAGCTTGGCTGATGAAGAATGTCCTTTGATTGGCCATAGAGTACGCCTTATAATGTGATAGATGGTGCGCGGCAGGTACTCAAGGTCTTCAACAAAGAATTCCTTAGGATATTCAGCATCACTTGGCAGAGGCTTCATCATGCTGAGCATTTGGCTCATGTTGGGCTGACGCTTCTAAAAGATGCTCTCCAAGGCTTCAGTGTGCAGTCGACAGCCAGGTTCATAGAGATCTCCTGGAGTGGGCAGGCCTGTAGGCTCAATGAGATCAAAGGCTTTAGCTTCATGATGCACATTGCCTGTCATCCACTCAAGGACCCATGTCTTCGGATCCCTGCTGTAGCCTCGGATGTGGAGTGTTGCATAGAATTGCAGAAGCAGCTCTTCATTCCAATGCTCTTTATCCAGGATGAAATTGAGGAGGCCAGCATTACGGAAGCAGTCAAGAGCTTCCTCCAAGCAGGGCAGGCCAGCAATAGCTTCAGTGTCAAGACGCATATGAGGGAAAATGCGGCCTTGACCATAGAGTACTCTTGAGTAGTAGTTGCGCTGTTGATGGCTCCAGAACCTATCTGATGATATTCTTGGCTTGGAATATGGGTTCTTGGCGCTGTCAAAGAAGGTGTTGTGCGCAGTGAAGCTATTGGCATTGAATGACCCGAAAGATGTTGCAATACCTAGAAGCCTTGGCAGTCTTGGCTTAGGCTTCTGAACTTGGGGCATGTGCGCAATATGATGATCAAACTGAGGACCAGCAGCATGTGGTTCAGTTGTAGGTGGTGGAATCAGAATTGGCCACCGGACAGTAACAAGCTGATCATCCTTGTTGTATGCTTGCTCAATTGTGTGAGGCCGTGGAGGCGGAACAGAAGCAGAGGCATTGTCTTCAAGCTGCAGATTGGCGTTAGGTGCAGCATTAGCTTCAGGCACAGCACTAGCTTCAGGCACAGCACTGGCTTCAGGAGGAGTAACTTCAGGCGCAGGTTCTTCAGGCGCCACAGTATCTTTAGGTGCCACAAAAGCTTCAGCCATGACCACGTCATTGGCTTCAGTGTTGGTGGTGGCAGCCTCTGAATTTGTTACCTCCACTTCAGGAGCTGGAGGGTCGGACACGTTCTCCTCGAGAACAGGTGGTGCGTCAGTACTTTCTTCAGCAACTTGGGGTTGTTCTTCTTCTTGTTGGGGTGGTTCTTCTTCGGCTGATGCAGCTGGAATATCTTCAGCCACTTTGGCTTCAGATTCTGAGTGGCTTCCAGTAGGAGCACCATCAGGTGCAGATGGTTGCTCTACTCCTTCTGGAGCACTTGGGGCAGTGACTTGAGGCCTTGGTCCTTTGCGAAGCCTGCGAAAAGCTGGGGACGCCTGAGGAGATGGAGGTTGTTGGGCCTCAAAGTCTTTGTCTTCAAGCACCATACAGGTGTCTCGAGTTTGTTGGGGAGTGTCTTGGGTTTCCTATGGGTGATCAGCCCACGAGTCATCCTGAGCAATTGGCGTCAATGGACGACCAATGCTGATGCGTTCGATGTTCGTGAGAACAGGCGAAGAGTCAATGTTGTATTCGATCCGAGGGAGGACTTCATCATCTTCAACACGATCCTGAGGACCAATGTCTTCAGTTGCGGTGGGTTCAACAGTTGGAATGTCTTCAGCCTCTGTGGGAGCAGGCTCATGAACAGTCAATCTTCGTTCTCTCTGGCAGATGCAGGGCGAGCAACTGAGATTGGCTCGACAAAGATAGGGTCTTTGGAAGCAGCCTTATCCTTCTTGGTTTTGCGCTTCTTGGTGGGTGGAGCTTCATCAGTAGATTGCTTACGCTTACGAGCTTCAGCTTCAGCCACCTTAGTCTTCTTGAGCGTTGAAGCGGTTGGAGTTGCCTTAGGCTTCGTGCCAGTCATGCTAGCAGGGAAGACTATGCGAGGCATTTCCTGCCCAGATGCTTCAGCTTTGGGCACAGGCTGCTTCTTCTTCTTCTTGGCAGCCATCCTTGTATCAATGCCAGGACGCCCAAGTGACTTGCGCTTCTCAGCTTCATTGAAAGCTTGAACGCATTTTGCAGCCAAGTCCTTGATGTGTTCTCTAGAACCTTTAGCTTCTTCACGCCGCTGGCGAAAGGCTTCCTTGAACTCTTGCATCATAACCTTGAAGTTTTGAACTTCTTGCACGCTGAGCTTGTTCATATGCTTCTTGAACTGAGCTTTTTCATAATTTATCTTTTGCTTCAGCTCAACAATTCTTTGAGCCAGAGCCAGCTCAGAAGCAATGGCGCCATGGAAGGAGACGCTGAGGCCAACTGGAAGTTGAAGATCGTCGAAGCTTAGGTTGGGAGTGTCAAACCATTCATCAATGAAGTTATTGAGCACTTCAACGTCAAAGAGCGGCAAATCATTGAAGATTTCTGCATCTTGCTTGCTCTTGATCAATAGCTCCAGAGCATCATCTCCAAGATCTTCATCACTTGAGAGATCAAGGGCATCATTGGCAGTCTTCAGTATTGCATCTGGAGTGAGAGCTGGACTAGGGTTGCGTGTTGGCTTCCTCTTCAGCTGTCTGCTCTTGGAGATTCTATAGTGTTCCTCAGATTGCACACTTGGTGCAGGTGGAGCAGTGGCCAAAGGCTTCACTCTTGAAGCTCTTGGTGGAGTAGCCTTTGAAGCCTTTGCTTTCTTCTTCTGGGGCTTTGGCGTTGGAGGTGCTTCTTCAGAGTCGTCATCTGCTTCAGGCTGATCTACATCTGCCCCTTGAACCCTTATGTGACTGATGAGGCCCTCTAGGTTGTAGAAGGGCCCAACCAGATTCGGTCAGCTTCGCGCGAGCCATCAGCGCGGGGTGCAGAGGGGCCAGGATTGAAGTCTAATCCCCACAGCTTCTTGTTTTCCTTGGCCGAGTTCTTGGCGAATTGAAGATTTCGCTTGAACAGATTGTCGTCGCGACACCAGAGCAGAGCACTTGGATCAGCATCAGTAGGTTGTGGCCCTCTAACCATGCAAGGATAGAAGCCTTGAGCAATGGCTTCACCACGAGTCTTGGGGGGAAGATTCTTATAAGTGATATCACCCCAAGGATGCTCGATGGCATTTTTCTCGGCATACTCTTGGGTCACGAACTTATATTTGAACCATTGTTCAGCCCAGTATCTTCGAATCCATTGGATTCGGGTCTTCCTCTGATTGTAATCCTCCTCTGGATCAGTCTTGTATATCTCACTGAGATCAGGAGGCAAATCATGGGAGGTGTTGCCACGACGTTGTCTGCCACCCTTTCTTGCTGTCTTGTCACTTGTCATTTGCTTCAACCTGAATGGCTTTAAATTGAATGGCTTCAAAACTGGAAAATGCTTCGGTTTGCTGGTCAGACAGGAACTAGCTTCAGGAGAATGAATGTGACGCTGCAAAAACTCCGCAAATGAATGCAGACTATGAGAACCAAGGGATTCTCCCACGGACATGTACCTGTGACAGCATTAGAGATGCGAGGGAAGGGGAAGAGGTCATATGCATTCTCAGAAGTTTTGAAGATTAAAACAGTTTTGAAGACTTTGACCTCACAGTGCGAAGACATTCACTCATGGGAGTTGGTTCCTGATTTGTATGAATCCACGAATAAGTACAAGTGAGGAATCTAACTATAGTTGAAGCATATGTGAATGTACTAGGCAAGATATGAGATGCAGACATGATAGATCTGTATATCTAAGTAGGCAGAAACCTCTTGTGGTAAAGTAGATGAATCTTTATGCATCTAGAAGATGGTAAAAAGCAAGTTTATTTACCTCACGATGAACTGCTTAGACGAAGTAGGAGTTGGATGCCCAGCAGTTTGGTCGTCCGTGCCCTAACTTGGCGATGGAGGACAGCTACGGCGACGGCGGAGAGGAAGATGTCCACGGCCGGCGTGAGGACGGCGTCGACAAAGTTGCGATAGCGAAGCGCTTCGTCGCCGGCGTCGTCGAAAGCTAGCGGAGGCGCTAGGGTTGTTCGAGGTGGAGAGGTGGTGGAAGAAACTTTTGACCGTGTTGGGACGTGCATTTATAGGCATAGGAGACGGCACAGTGTAATTACTCAGGTGCCCCTGACGATTCACGTACGAGTGACACGTGGCGGTCATGTAATGCATTGGGAGTTGTCCCACGATCCCACGTACACCACGACTATCGGAGTAGTCGTTCCGGCTTCTCCGTGTTTCAGGCATAATGGATGGAGCATTAAAATCAGATTTAAAGTTTGTCTCCGTATCTTCTGCTGACACGAATGCAGAGAAGATATTCGACTGTTTCAATAGAATGCATATGATTTGGACAGATAGAGTGTGAGATGAGAAAGCATAGAGAGGTTAGGGTCCGATCACATTCACTTAGTCCAAAAGATTCAAATATGAAGACATAGCTATAAGTGAATGTTGTTGAGGACAGAACACAACTCTCTCTCTCTATATATATATATATGTCCTATGTGAAGACAAAGCAAGGGCGAAGACTTTGCAAATGTAACGCCACAAGAAACGCTTCAAACAAGAATTTGGTGGTGGCGTTACCCACCGTATAGGAAGTATTAGACCCAGACACGGCGCACAATTATCGTGGCACTCCGAAGTCAAATTCCATGTTAATGTATTCACACTTAGAATGTAAGTCTTCATTGATTGAAGATATACTTTACTTCGTGTGTTGCACATCTAAGTCATCAATATGCATAAGTGTTAGGATGTGTGCCTGATTACAGGACATTTGAGGATTCTAAGATATTTAGCTCACACCGCAGCTTGCAAAACCTTTTCTCATCCAAGGGCTTTGTGAAGATATCTGCCAGTTGCTCTTCAGTGTTGACGTGTATGATATCAATATCTTCCTTCATAACATGATCTCTGAGGAAGTGATGATGAATTTCAATGTGCTTTGTCATCGAGTGCTGAACTGGGTTGTTGGCAATCTTGATGGCGCTTTCATTATCACAGTAGAGTGGCACATGCTTCAGATGGACTCCATAGTCCTTGAGAGTTTGCTTCATCCAAAGAAGCTGAGCGCAGCAAGATCCAGCAGCAGTGTATTCAGATTCAGCAGTGGAGAGTGATACACAGTTCTGCTTCTTTGAAGACCAACAGACAAGTGATCGTCCTAGAAAGTGACATGGGCCAGATGTGGACTCGCGATCAACTTTGTCACCAGCATAATCAGCATCTGAAAATCCTACTAGATCAAACTCTGAGCCCTTCGGATACCATAATCCTAGTGTTGGGGTGTAAGCCAAATATCGAAGTATTCGCTTCACAGCTAGGTGATGCGACTCCTTTGGTGCCGCTTGATATCGAGCACACATGCAAACACTAAGCATAATATCTGGCCTAGATGCACATAAATAAAGTAAAGAACCAATCATGGAGCGGTATACCTGTTGATCAAACTCTTTACCATTGGCGTCGGGACCTAGATGATGTTTAGCAGGCATTAGCGTCGAGTACCCTCTGCAGTCTTGCATTCCAAACTTCTTTAGGCAGTCTTTAAGATACTTCTCTTGAGATATGAAGATGCCGTTGCTTTGCTGATGAATTTGAAGACCAAGGAAGAACTTCAGCTCACCCATCATAGACATTTGATATTGTTCTTGCATCATGTGACCAAACTCATCACTGTATTTCTTGTCCATGCAGCCGAAGATAATGTCATCCACATAGATTTGGCAGACAAATAGCTCATCATCATATGTCTTCGTGAAGAGTGTGGGATCTAGGGATCCAGGTTTGAAACCTTTGCTCTTCAAGAAGTCTTTGAGGGTGTCATACCAAGCACGAGGCGCTTGTTTGAGGCCATACAGTGCCTTGTTGAGCTTGTATACCATATCAGGACGCTTTGGGTCTTCAAAGCCAGGTGGTTGTGCAACATACACTTCTTATTCAATTCTTCCATTGAGAAAGGCACTCTTTACATCCATTTGATATAGAAGTATGTTGTGATGATTTGCATAGGCTAGCAGTATGCGAATAGCTTCAAGTCTAGCCACAGGAGCAAATGTTTCATCGAAGTCAATCCCTTCAACTTGAGTGTATCCCTGAGCAATGAGACGAGCTTTGTTTCTGACCACTTGACCTTGCTCATCTTGCTTGTTGCGATAGATCCATTTTGTGCCTATTATGTTGTGCTTTCGAGGATCAGGACGCTTGACAAGTTCCCACACATTGTTCAGCTCAAACTGTTGAAGCTCTTCTTGCATTGCTTGAATCCATTCAGGCTCCATAAAAGCTTCAGCAACTATCTTGGGTTCAGATATTGAGACAAAAGCAAAATGCCCACAGAAATTTGCAAGATGTGTTGCTCTTGAGCGAGTGAGTGGACCAGGAGCATTTATGCTATCAATTATCTTCTCAACTTGCACTTCATTTGCAACAAGAGGATGAGCTGGACGAAGATTTTGTTCTTGTTGTACATTGTCTTCATCAGGAATATTGTCTTCGGGCTGAGCATTGTTGTCAGGTTGATTTGGAGCAGAGATGATGAGTTCCTCGTCAGGTTGTGCTTCAGAAGGCATGATCTCACCAGTTCCCATTAGCTTGATAGATTCATTTGGTGAAGCTTCATCTAGCACATTTGGTAGGGATTCTCTTTGTGATCCATTTGTCTCATCAAACCTCACATCCACAGTTTCAACAATTTTATAGAGAAAAATGTTGAAGACTCTGTAGGAGTGTGAGTCCTTTCCATATCCGAGCATGAAGCCTTCATGAGCTTTGGGTGCAAATTTTGACTTATGATGAGGATCCTTGATCCAGCACTTAGCTCCAAATACTCTGAAGTAGCTTACATTTGGCTTCTTTCCAGTGAGGAGCTCACAGGATATTTTCTTCAGAAGCTTGTGAAGATAAACACGGTTGATGATATGGCATGCAGTATCAATAGCTTCGGGCCAGAATCTTCTTGGGGTTTTGTACTCATCGAGCATCGTTCGAGCCATCTCAATTAGAGTTCTGTTCTTGCGCTCAACGATCCCATTTTGCTGAGGTGTATATGGGGCTGAAAATTCATGAGTGATTCCCATCTCATCCAGATAAAGATCGAGGCCAGTGTTCTTGAATTCAGTGCCATTGTCACTTCTGATATGTTTGATCTTGATGCCATAATTGTTCATGGCACGGTTGGCGAAGCGTCTGAAGACATCTTGCACTTCAGTCTTGTAGAGTATTATGTGCACCCATGTGTATCTTGAATAATCATCAACAATGACGAAGCCATAGAGACAGGTTGTGGTAGAGAATGTGGAGTAGTGAGTAGGGCCAAATAAGTACATGTGAAGCAGCTCGAAGGGTCTGGATGTCGTCATGATTGTCTTCGAGGGGTGCTTGGCTCTAGTCATCTTCCCAGCTTCACAGACACCACATAGATAATCTTTCTTGAACTTGACTTCCTCGATGCCTATGACATGCTTCTTCTTTGCGAGAGTGTGCAAGTTCCTCATGCCAGCATGTCCTAGCCTCCGATGCCAGAGCCAGCACTCTGAAGCTTTTGCTAGAAGACATACGGCCATTTGTGGTCCAACTGAGAAATCTACCATATACAGATCACCTTTTCTGTATTCTTCAAATACTAAAGACTTGTCAGATTCCATTAGTACAATGCAACGAAATTTACCAAAGATCACAATCATGTTTAAGTCACAAAGCATTGAGACAGACATTAAGTTGAAGCCAAGAGATTCAACAAGCATGACTTTATCCATGTGCTGATCTCTTGAGATTGCAACTCTACCTAGACCCAACACTTTGCTTTTACCAGTATCAGCAAATGTGATGTGACTCTTGTTGGATGGACGTAAAGTTGAGTCCATGAGAAGATTTCGATCACCAGTCATATGATTTGTGCATCCACTATCCATAATCCATTCTGAAGACTTTGGTGTCACTCCCTACAATTTAGTTAGGAGGATAGGCTTCACCAAAAGCCATTATGAAGCATAAACAATTGATGCATAAGTGGATTATGAAAGCTTTAGATGTAAGTTAGGACTGATAAGATCTTCAGCAAGTGATTTATGGATAGTATGAGCAGTAAGTTATTTTGGGCATTTGATCTTGTGCCCTACAAGTGTTTTAGGTCCCCAGCAATAGCATCAGAAGCCTTTGATTACAGGCTGGAGACCTTTCCCTGCAAGAGGAAGTTAGATCTTCTTAACCACCCACATCTTCAGGGGTGGCTTAGAAGCAATGAGTCTAAGAGCAGCATCTGAGAATTTTGGCTTTGGGGCCCTAGCAAATAGTCTTGTAGGAGGAGAGTAATACTCATAAGAATAGGCAGAAAAGTTCTTTGATTTATGAACATAGCGGTTTGAAGAAACACACTCATATTCATGGGTCTGAGTATGATTTCCCTGCAAAACATCGGTGTTAGGGTGACTCAGGTGAGTCCTTTCTCTGTATGAAGCCTTAGGACCATATGATGCCTTTGGTATGGGGTTTGTCTTCATCCTAGGAGGTGTCATGATAGTATTTGCTGGAAGCTTCTCAAGACAACCTTTGGGTACCCAGATCTTCTTCATAGGTGGTCCATTCCTGCAGTTAGTACCAATATACCTGGCAAACACTTCACCATTTTGATTCTTAAATAGTTTGTAGTTTGCATCAAAGGATTCATCAATGATAACAGGATTAGCACAAGTGAAGCCAGATAAGGTAGATGGATCCACTGAAGGTTCCTTTGCAGCAACCCATGTGGTTTTGGGATACTACTCAGGCTTCCAGTATGAACCATGAACATTCATTTTCCTGTCGAACCCAACACCCTCTTTCCTAGGGTTTCGGTTCAGTATCTGCTTTTTGAGGACATCACATAGAGTCTGATGCCCTTTTTGTACATCCCTGTTTCAAGCAAAGTCTTCAACCTAGCATTTTCATCAGCAATAGTAGTGGTTTCCTCAGCAGAGGGGTTAGTTTCCACATCAATAGTTAAAGATATTGCAACAGTGGCAGCAGTAGAGCATTCAGCAACAGATGTAGCATTATCACGTTCAATGCATTTTAGACATGGTGGTTCAAACTCTTCGTGAGTAGCACAGACATGTTGAGCAAGTAATGAATCACGCTCCTTCTGAAGATCTTCATAACATACTCTTAAATTTTCATGATCGGTCAAGAGAGTGTTATGAAGACTGTGAAGCGTAGTTAATTTAGCCTGAAGCCTCTGAAGACTCTCAGCTAAGTTTTTTGACTGATCCATCTCTTCACCCACCATGTCATTGCTCTTTTTAAGCATTATTTGAGCCTTTTCCAGAGCAATTTTTTGTTTATTGGCAAGGGAAGCAAGCTTGACATAGCTGGGTCCAAACTCATCATCAGATTCATCATCACTGGATTCAGATGAATAGCATTCGGTTACCTTGGCACCTTTTGCCATAAGGCATGGTGCGGAAGATGATGGTTATGGATCGAAAGTCATCATCTTGAGGGATTCCTTGAATTTCTCAATCCCAGAATCATCACGAGTTCGATGACCTTCATAGACTTCAGAGAGACAGTCCCAGATGAGCTTCGCATGATCGAGATGCATGATATTCTTGAACTGATCTTGGGATAGATAGGAGCAGATGACGTCCTTCGCTGTGAGATTGAGAAGACTGAACTTGCGAATATCATCAGCTTCTGCCCTCTTGCATAGATCAGTAAGACCAATCTCAGTGACGGTCCACAGCTCACTGTTAATAGCCATGAGACGTTTCTTCATCATGGTCTTCCACTTGGGATACTCTTGACCGTCAAACATGGGGCAAGACACAGTCTTCATTCCTGTGGTCGACATAGCTAAAACTCCAGGTGGTTAAACCGAATCACACAGAACAAGGGAGTACCTTGCTCTGATACCAATTGAAAGTGCAGTATATCAACTAGAGGGGGGTGAATAGGCGATTTTTATGAAATGCTTCAAAACATGATAGTTTCGAAGACAAACGATAAGCTTAAGCCTATTTGTATGAAGTGGAAAGTGGACTACACTAGATAAGCCATAGTCATGTATTCAATGAAGTGAAAGCATGAAGACTAATAGCAACTAGGCAGCAGTGATCATAGAGGAAGAAGGAATGAAGCCAATCACAACATGTAGATACTCAGTGAAGACAATCAGATAAAGCAAACATGCAATGTCTTCACAACATAGAGCAGTAAGTAAAGGGAAGGAAAGGATAAAACCAGTAGCTCGGGGAAGACAGTGATTTGTTAGACCAGTTCCAGTTGCTGTGACAACTGTACGTCTGGTTAGGGAGGCTGAGATTTAACTTGGAAGACCGCGTCTTCACCTTGTTCCCCTTGAGCTAAGAACACCTAGTCCTCGCCCAATCACTCTAGTAAGTCTTCAAGGTAGACTTCCAAACCTTCACAGACTTCGTTCACCGGCAATCCACAATTACTCTTGGATGCTCAGAATGCGATGCCTAACCGGCAGGAGGAAACACAATCCTCAAGTGTAATAAGTCTTCAGGTCACACAGACAGAAAGACTTCAGTGATGCCTAACACTCTTTGGCTCTGGGTGTTTGGGCTTTGTCCTCGCAAGGATTTCTCTCTCAAATGCTTTGGAGGTGGGTTGCTCTCAAACGACAAAAGCCGTGTAATAACTCTGAGCAGCCACCAACTTATGGTGTAGGGGGTGGGCTATTTATAGCCACTAGGCAACCCGACCTGATTTGTCCGAAGTGACCCTGGGTCACTAAGGAACTGACACGTGTTCCAATGGTCAGATTTCAAACACACACGACAACTTTACTTCAGCTCCAAGTAAAGCAGACTCATCCGCCTCTGGATAAGATTTGCTCTCATAGTCTTCGCTCGAAGACATAGGATTTGGTTGAGCATCACATCAGTCACTCTGACTTAGTTCACTTGGAGCCCACTTAACAGTGCGGTGGTTCCTATGACTCAACAAAGAAGAAAAGGAAACAACGACAAATCTACGTCTTCGCTTTCCATAGTCTCCACACAATGTCTTCTCATGTCATAGTCTTCAATATGATTATCTTCATATACCACCACAGTTATCAATGTCTTCATACATTTTTAGGGGTCATCTCCGGTAGGTTAACCGAATCAATGAGGGGCTACTACCTGTGTTATCCTGCAATTCTCACAAACACATTAGTCCCTCAACCATATTTGTCGTCAATACTCCAAAACCACTAGGGTGGCACTAGATGCACTTACACCTACAACTACATGCATATTTGGCTGGCGGAGGCTGTAAGGTTTATTTTTGCATAAAGCTGATTTTTTCCTACAACAAAGGAATGTATTTTAACTACTTGTTAAATTTAATCATGAACATTTGAGAATGGTACCCCCATCTCAATCCCAAACCAAAGTCATTATTAACCCAACAAATTAATATAGTGATGAGATCACTCCATAATTCAAATACCAGGATACTCAAGATGTCCATAACCGGGGACACGGCTACTCATGAATAGTTTGTACACTCTGCAGAGGTTTGTGCACTTTTCCCCACACGACTCGATCTCCTCCGCTTGATTTCTCACACTACATGGTGTTTGAGAAACGGATGACCGAGACACAATCTTTCAGAAGCATTAACTCTTAACCCTGGGTAGACCGTACCACCTACATCTGCTAGTCTACCACGGAAAGAGGTCACACAACATACTCAACTATGCCAGAGCCTATAATGACATTGTGGCTGCACACGAAAGTTTCTAGGCATGAATGATATATGATCCCTTTGAGCCTGGGTGGCATTCCTTGGGCAGCACTGGTATATCCCCAGGTGCCCTGACAACCACTGGTCCATCCCCAGGGTGCCACAATCAATCCACCTAGATATGTATTAAATTTCCACCTTAAAGAAACCTTTAGTTTTAATTATAATCACAACTTTCATGAAATCACCCATACCAATCCACGTCTACAAGCATGGCTGAGCAATAAGTAACAAAGCGTATATTTCCACCTTAAAAACCCGATCTAAATAAAAAAACGGTGGTTTATTACCTTGTGGGTCGGGTCGGGCTAACGGCGACGGCGGGTCGGCGGCTACGACGGGTGGCGGCGTCGGGTGGCGGCTCCGGCGGCGCGGGGTGGTTGCGGGCATGGCACGGGGCGGCGCTGATGGCGACCGGTGGCGGCGACGAGCTCCGGCGGCGGGAGCAGTAGAAGGTGGCGGCGGGTGCGGCGGCGGCAGGCGAGGTGAGAAGGAGGGGGTTCGGGCGGCTTTTAAAGGGCCCGGGGGGTCCTTGCTTGCGTGAGGGGGGCCCAGGGGGTCCTTGCTTGCGCGGGGGGTGGGGGGGCTCCCTTGCGGCGGCCGAACTCCGGCCGGAGTGCTGGTCGGACACGGCAACGGGCGCGGGAAGGCATCGGCGGCGCTGGGCCGGCTGGGCTTCGGACCAGTCGGTCCGAGGACCTTTTTTTTAATTTTGCCCGAAACAAGAAAATCCTAAAAAAAATAACTAAAAAAGCCAAAAACAATTTTCACCATCTAAATAAAATATTTAGAACAAGGTGAACATTTTCCTAGCCTAAAAATGCAGTTTTGAAAAATGCATATTTTTTTCTAACTCGAATAAAATAACAATAAAAATCCAATAAAATTATTTATTCAATTTTAAGAATTTTCCTCCAATATTTCTTTTATTTTGAAGAAGTCATATTATCTCCTCTCATATGTTTTGGTATTGAAATATTTCGGAGAGAAAAATAATTAAAATCAAATGATCCTCTTTTCAATATTTGAGGAAATTCAAATAAGAAAATAATGAAATTACTAACTCTCTCCGAGGGTCCTTGAGTTGCTTAGGATTTTAGGATCAAAAACCAATAATGCAAACAAAATGTAATATGCATATGATGATCTATGTATAACATTCCAAATTGAAAATTTGGGATGTTACATTATCACGCGGAGCAAAGGCCTGAGACGCAGAAGCCAAAGCCCAGACCGCCAAGGCTTCCAAGCACTGTAACTACCCAAGGCTCTTTCAGTGTGAGAAGCTTCAGGGAGCATAAACATTCTTTGACTCTGACAAGAACCCATACAAGAAGCCCAAGATCACCTCTGATATGTTCTGGAGCTACCAGCAACGCAGCTACTACTCATGCATTATGTACAACCAAGACCGGATTTTTCCACGCCAACGTATTGATTATGATGCCATTGATGGGCTGCCATGCCTTGAAGAGGCACTTGACTGCTTCAGAGATGTTGGGCTGGTCCCATTCATCACTTCAAAAGAGCACTGGAATCAAGAGCTTCTGCTTCAGTTCAATGCTACACTTCATATCAAAGGCTATGATAACCCACAAGTATAGGGGATCAATTGTAGCCTCTTTCGATAAGTAAGAGTGTAAAACCCAATGAGGAGCTAAAGGTAGAACAAATATTCCCTCAAGTTCTATCGACCACCGATACAACTCTACGCACACTTGACGTTCCCTTTACCTAGAACAAGTATGAAACTAGAAGTACTTGTAGGTGTAACGGGGTAAGTTTGCAAGAATATAAAGAGCACGTAAATAAAAACTAGGGGCTGATTTAGGTAAAGAAGCAATAAAGTTAGTATAGCGAGTGTGGAAAAGTGGTGGTAGGAGTTGCGAAATTGTCCCTAAGCAATTGACTACGTTACTAGACCGATAGCAAGTTTTAATTGTCCCTAAGCAATTGACTACGTTACTAGACCGATAGCAAGTTTTATGTGGTAGAGGCCACTCCTAGCATGTCATCCCTGACTTGGAATTATATGCACTTATGATTGGAACTATTAGCAAGCATCCGCAACTACTAACGTTCATTAAGGTAAAACCCAACCATAGCACAAGTGTGGTAAAAGGATAGTAACATTGCCCCTTCTCTCTTTTTCTCTCATTTTTTTCTTTATTTTTGACGGGCTTCTTTGGCCCCATTTTTTTTATTTAGGCTTCTTTGGCCTCTCTTTTTTTATTTCCTCACATTGGGCAATGCTCTAATAATGATAATCATCACACTTTTATTTACTTACAACTCGATATTACAACTCGATACTAGAACAAAGTATGACTCTATATGAATGCCTCCGGCGGTGTACCGGGATGTGCAATGATCTAGCGTAGCAATAACATCAAAAAACGGACAAGCCATGAAAACATCATGCTAGCTGTCTTACGATCATGCAAAGCAACATGACAATGATGGCGCGTGTCATAATAATCGGAACGGTGGAGTTACATGGCAATATATCTCGGAATGGCTATGGAAATGCCATAATAGGTAGGTATGATGGCTGTTTTGAGAAAGGAACATGGTGGGTTTAGGGTACCAACAAAAATTGTGCGGTACTAGAGTGGATAGCAAGGTGGAAGGGTGAGAGTGTGTATAATCCATGGACTCAACATTAGTCATAAAGAACTCACATACTTATTACGAAAAATCTATTAGCCCTCGAAGCAAAAATACTACGACGCATGCTCCTAGGGGGGAGGTTGGTAGGAGTTAACCATCGCGCGCCCCCGACCTTCACGCAAAGATAAATAATCAAAATACAATGTGCGCCAATTTGGTTACATAGTTAGGAGACCATACGTGCATGCTTCGGGAATCACAAACCTGAACACCAATATTTTTACTAAACGACAATCATGCACTAGTACTTCCCACATATTAGCATCTCTATATCGCAAAACTATTGCTAAGAATCAAACATACCATATTCAGCGATCTACAAGTTTATGTAGGATTTTATGACTAACCAAGTGAATGACCAATTCCTGTCAGCTCTCTAAATAGATATAAGTGAAGCAAGAGAGTTTTAATTCTTTCTACAAAATATGTGCCCACGCTCTAACAAATATAAGTGAAGCAAAAGAGCATTCTACAAATGGCGGTTTTCTATGTGAGGAGAAACAGGCAATCCAAACTTCAAATGATAAAAGTGAAGTACATGAAGCATTCTATAAAGCCATACTCAAAGGATATAAGTGAAATGCAAAGAGCATTATATAAATCAACCAATGAATATCTCATACAAGCATGGTGCATTTATTAAAAGAAAAAGAAAAAGCACACGACGCTCCAAGAGTTTACGCATATCATGTGAACGAAACGAATACAAAAACATACCGATACTTGTTGAAGAAAGATGGGATGCCTTCTGGGGCATCCCCAAGCTTAGATGCTTGAGTCTCCTTGAATATTTACTTGGGGTGCCTTGGGCATCATCAAGCTTGAGCTAGTGCCTCTCCTCCTTCTCCTCACATCGATACCTCCTCGATCTTCGAACACTTCATCCACACAAAACTTAACCGAACTTTTAGTGGTGGGGTTAGTGCATATGATCAATGAAATCCCATCATGTACTGCTCTAAAATTATTGTATAATTTTGAAAAAACATTACCCACTATATGCTATCACAATTCTATGGCCCCAAGTCAAGGAGGCTTCAACAAGACCTCAAACATATGCAAATAATGAAGCTATAACAGCAATCTGTGAAAACAGGAAAGTCTGTAGTAATCTGAACATTAACCATACTTCTGTAACTCTAAAAATTCTGGAAAATTTAGGAAAAACAACAATTTGTATAGCAAGACTTTTCAAAAAGTTTCAGATCCTTTCGACGTTCCAGTAGAAAATGCGAAATCTCGCACTACAGCCACAGCTTCTGTTTTTGCACCGCACAAACCAACAAGAAGTTTAATCATCCTAAAGGAAACTCTTGGCACATTATTTTTATAATACAATGGAATTGTACAAGGAGATAATTACTTTTGTCGAAAAGTTTCTGCAATCAAGGTTCACAAAGTTTCCATGGGCATGAACAAAGTTCAAGGCTAGCTCTCACTTTAACAATGCTCGTCTTTCTCACTTTCACTTTTCTTTTTGAAAAAAAATTAGGTTCCCCTCTTTTTTTTTAACTTTATAAAAGCACACAACACAAATAAATGACACTCTAAAACTTTCGGGTTGTCTCCCTGGCAGCGCTTTCTTTAAAGCCATTAAGCTAGGCATATAGTGCTCAAGTAATGGATCCACCCGGATCCCAAGGTATATCCAAGCCAATTTTAATTAACAATGATTTGTGATTTAGTAATTAGCACAAAGTAACATATATCATGCAACAACGAAATCTAACTCTCTTCCTATGCATCGGCATGTCATAAAAGAACAATTCATGCACACATAGTAAAGGCCAATTCATAGTATAAACAGTTTCTTGCAATTTTATCATATTGGAAACATAGAGAGGTGGAGATGTAGTTCCTCTCTCATAATAATTGCAAGTAGGAGCAGCAAGCACATGCATATTATATCTATCAAAATCATCATGTGTAGTAGTAGAACGCAACCCATCTATATAGTCCTTAATAAGTGCAAACTTCTCCGATATAGTGTAGTCGGGAGAATTCAAAAAGATAATAGGACTATCATGCGTGGGTGCAATAGGAACAATGTCATGTTTAACATAAGGAACTATAGCAAGTTCATATCCATAAGCATAATTCATATTGGCATCGTGGCCACAAGCATAGCAAGCATCAATTTCATCAAAAAGGGATATTTCAAACGAATCCGAGGGATCATAGCAATCATCATAGCATTCATCCTTCGGTAAGCACGAAAGGAAATTACAAAATGTATGAGTTGAAGAGTTACTCTCATTAGAAGGTGGGCATGGGTAGCTAATCCTCTCTTCCTCCTTTTGTTCTTCGCTCTCCTCGTCATCTTTTTCATCTAATGAGCTCACAGTGTCATCAATTTCTTCTTCCATAGACTCCTGTAAAATATTAGTATCTTCTTGGACAGTGGAGGAGTCTTCAATATATGGTTCAATATAAGGATTAGAAGCATAATTATCATAGCAATATTTAAGTATGGCCAAATTTTCAGATTTGTAGAGAGTAGTATCACACTCTTCAATAAAAGAAGCAATTTCACAAGTACCCCTAAAAGCAACAAATTCTTCAATTTGTTGAACATCATAGTAATTATAAACCCCCTTAGTATACGAAGATATGATTCCATTATCACTAAACTCGCATTGGTAAGGAAGGTGTTTCTTAGGGTCTTTAGAACAACAAGTACAATCATATATTTCACATAAATTCCAAGCATAGCACTGCAAACAATGAATTTGATCCAATAAAAGTTTCCTTTTTCAGATATGCGGTGTTGCACATAACAAGCATGCTCATCTAAAGATTTGCCCTCAACTAAGCTAGTTGGCATTTCAGCCCGAGCACATAGGGATCGAAGATGATCCAAGTAAAAAGCTTCAGTAGTGTGACAGATTTTGAGTGGTTCTTCAACCATTAGTTCAGTGGGTACCACTATTTTTTTTTGGTATTTTGTGTTTCCTACCCATAACTGAAGATAGAAAACAAGAGCACAAAATAAAAACTACTTGGTGATAAAGCAAACAAGCACACACGGGAATATTCACCCCACGCTATTGTTCCCCGGCAATGGTGCCAGAAAAAGGTCTTGATAACCCACAAGTATAGGGGATCAATTGTAGCCTCTTTCGATAAGTAAGAGTGTCGAACCCAACGAGGAGCTAAAGGTAGAACAAATATTCCCTCAAGTTCTATCGACCACCGATACAACTCTATGCACGCTTGACGTTCGCTTTACCTAGAACAAGTATAAAACTAGAAGTACTTGTAGGTGTAACGGGATAAGTTTGCAAGAATATAAAGAGCACGTAAATAAAAACTAGGGGTTGCTTTAGGTAAGGAAGCAATCAAGTTAGTATAGCGAGTGTGGAAAAGTGGTGGTAGGAGTTGCGAAATTATCCCTAAGCAATCGACTACGTTACTAGACCGATAGCAAGTTTTAATTATCCCTAAGCAATTGACTACGTTACTAGACCGATAGCAAGTTTTATGTGGGAGAGGCCACTGCTAGCATGTCATCCCTAACTTGGAATTATATGCACTTATGATTGGAACTATTAGCAAGCATACGCAACTACTAACATTCATTAAGGTAAAACCCAACCATAGCATTAAGATATATTGGTCCCCCTTCAATCCCGTATGCATCAATTTCTATGCTAGGTTGAAGCTTCTGTCAGTCTTGCCCTCCAATACATAGTCCTATCAACATACAACTAACCCTATGGTGTGATCCACGTGCGCGCTCATATGATGAGCACCAAAGGACAGCAACATAACCACAAGCAAATTAAACCAATCATAGCAATTCACCAATTGCCGATAGGACAACGAAAATCTACTCAGACATCATAGGATGACAACACATCATTGGATAATAATATGAAGCATAAAGCACCATGTTCAAGTAGAGGGTACAGCGGGTTGCGGTAGAGTGGACCGCTGTAGATAGATGGGGGAAGGTGATGAAGATGTTTGTGAAGATGACGGAGGTGTTGGTGTAGATCACCGTCGCATGATGATGGCCCCGATGGCACTCCGGCGCCACCGGAAGCGAGGGTGAGAGAGCCCCCCTCCTTCTCCTTCTTCCTTGGCCTTATCCCTAGGTGGGAAAAGGGTCCTCCCTCTGGTCCTTGGCTTCCATGGCATGGGAGGGGCGAGAGCCCCTCCGAGATTGGATCTGTCTCTCTGTCTCTCTCTATTTATGCGTTCCCAGATTCTGGCCTTTCACCGTTTCTTATATTCCCAGAGATCTGTAACTCTGATTGGGCTGAAATTTTGACACAATTTGTATCCGGATATTGGCTTTCTTGCAGCGAAAGAAGGGTACCAACCGCCTTACGGGGTGGACACGAGGGTCAGGGGCGTGCCCATCCCCTGGGCGCGCCCCCTGCCTCGTGGCCCCCTCGGGCATCATCTCGCGTTGATTCTTCTTCCCAGAAATCACATATATTCCAAAAAATATCTCCGTGCGTTTTTATCCCGTTTGGACTCCGTTTGATATGGATATTCTGCGAAACAAAAAACATGCAACAAACAGGAAGTGGCACTGGGCACTGGATCAGTATGTTAGTCTCAAAAATAGTATAAAAAATTGCCAAAAGTATGTAAAAGTTGTAGAATATTGGCATGGAACAATCAAAAATTACAGATACGACGGAGACGTATCAGGCTACAACAGGGATTCGAAGACTTGGGTCCTTGAGTGGATGATAGGAGATGTTCATCATGAAGCCAAAGCTCAAACTCTTCTCGAGCTCACTTCCCTGTCCACTTTTGGTGAGTTGTTCGAACCAGGTTGTACGCTGCATCAAAATGAACTGCAAAGCATCTTCAAGAAGCCTGAGCCAAACATGAGTCAAATGCTCAGCATGATGAAGCCATTGCCCCTGGATGCTGAATATCCAAAGGAATTTCTTGTCAAGGACCTCGAGTATCTGCCTCGCACAATCTACCATATTCTGAGGCGTACTATGTGGCCAATCAAGGTGTACTCTTCTGAAGCCAAACTTGAGGACGCCATGAAGACTCTAGTATTTTACATACTCAATGGCATCAGGTTTAATACTCATGACTTCTTCATTCATCAACTGGTTGTGTCTGGTATTGATCTGTTTGGCCTCAAGTTTTATGCTCCATGGGTTATGCGGCTCATTAAGCTTCACTCCACTATCAACTATCAAGCTTCAGCACGCAATCATGTTGTATTTCTGCCTGAGGTTGATATGTCTTATGAATCCATTTATCCTGAGCCTACCAAGAAGGCACTTCAACTACTCAATGTTGACCATCACAGCTACACTTAGCATGTTGAAAGTTTTCATGTGCCCAATGCTGCTACCATTGCTTATCCTCTGGTTGGAAATCTACGCTTACCTCATCGTGCCAATACTGAAGCTACCGCAAGCACAATTGCACCAAGGCCTAAGAAGCATTCCCGTGTCCTAAATGACAGAGAGCTTCTTGTATCACTACACCAAAAGCAGGATAGGCAACATTATTGGTTGAAGCGCCAGATGCAAAGTCTTCTGGCTGATGTCAATTGCATTCGCAATCTGGCAACCAAGAACTCCTTTGTTGCCCATGAAGCCTGTCCGCGGTTGTCGTGGAAGTGTCACGGCAGATGTCCTAAGGTAAGGACTTGATTGTGGAGCCATAGCGACGTGGTTAGCTTAAAGGGGTTAAGAACAAGAAAGAGGACACTTGGAGTTTATACTGGTTCGACCCCTGCGGTGAGGGTAAAACCTACTCCAGTTTAGGATGGAATTGCTGGGGTGTCGATTGCTAGGTTGCGGATGCGCTTGCCTAGCTCTCGATCTCTTGTTTCTTGCCCTAAGCCACTGCCGGATCATCCCCTTATATACACGGGTTGACACCCTGCGGCCTACGGAGTCCCGGCCGGCTCATACAATCGTGTCCGGCTCGGTGACTCATCTTACATGCCTTACACTACAAGATACATATATGTTGGTTGATACTCACAGGCCTTAAGTCGCCGCAGGCCTTGGATCCTTATCTAAACCGCCGTCTTTAATGGGCTTCTGGGCTGGTCTTATGAACCGCTGTCGGGTAACCCGACCCCTCTTGGGCGGGTCATATGAAATACTTATATCCCCCCAACATTAGGCCCCAGGTTGATCTTGAACTTGTTCATGTCAATCTTTCATCATCTTCTTGTGAGAGACTGTAAACCGTTGTTGTCTTGTTTTTGAAATAATAATGATCCGCCATGACGTCAGCTTTTGAAATAACGATAATCTGTTGTGACGTCACTTACTTGCAAATGGTCCAGATCTTAACAAATCTTCCGTATTTATTGGTATTCCAAGAATCAAGGCGCCTGCATAGTTATTTACCTATTTCTCTGTCTCCTCGATTTTCGCACCTGACCTTTATCCACTTAGCTTATAAATCGGACCGAAGGTCCCTTTCCGTTCTCTCCTGCGTCTCCCTCTCTTCATCTTCTTCCTCGTGTCGTTCCTGCAACCAAGCTGCGGCGGCGTTGTCGCCCTCTGCTTCGTCTTCACTAATAGCCGCTGCGTCGACCCATCGTGATCAGGCCTCTTCCGCGCACCGCCGCCATCGTCTTACCTCCTCAGGTACATTCTTGTCCTTCTCCATCAGATCCATTAGGGTTCCCGTGAAGTTCTTCCGAGTTCATATTGTTCTTCCTATGCAACTATGGTTTCTTCTTCTAAACTTTGATGTTTCTCCGTATGCTGATGTTGATAGCATCTCTCTAGTCAATACTGTAAAATCTCATCTCTGAGAATAACTGGATTTGTCTCTTAGAACTGCATCATATCGATCTTTAAGTTTTGCTTGTTCGTCATTTAATCTTGATTTTTGAGCAATCGTAGATCCAAAATTTCCGCCACAACCTGTGAAAACTGTTTTTTCTAGACTTTAGTAAAGTTTACTTTTCTGAACACTCGCATTTGCCATGGCGGCTTAATTTTCTAGTTTATGATTACTCTTATGCCATTAGGCCCCATTTAAACCGCCATGTTGAACTTGTAGCAATACATTATCTCCGGCTTTTCTGAACCGGCAACAATCTTTAACCTGTTAGTTCTGTTTGTTCACAATGCCGCCGAAGACAGTCACCACATGCAACTGGGTTCCCTCAATTGTTCCTGAAGCTACACTCGCCGACTTTGTCAGAGTCGGATACCTGCCCAATGCTCCAATTATGCCTTACCGTGCTCCTAACCCGGGCGAGGAAAGGCCTGCACCCACAGATGATGAAGTGGTTGTTTTTACTGACCACATGAACCGGGGTTTCTCACCACCCGGTTCTAAATTCTTCAGAGATGTCCTGCACTTCTTCCAGCTCCATCCCCAAGACATCGGACCCAATTCCGTGTCAAATATCTGCAATTTCCAAGTTTTTTGTGAAGTATATCTTCAAGAGGAACCCATCATCTTGCTTTTCAGAGAATTCTTTTACTTGAACCGCCAGAATGAATTTACCGATGGCCCTAGCCTGGAGCTTGGGGCTGTCTCTATCCAAAGAAGGGGAGACTCCATTTTTCCTTATGCCTATCTGCCGAGTCATCCGAAAGACTGGAACAAAACATGGTTTTATTGTAGAGATACCTCTCCCGCTGATGAACATCCTTTGCCGGGTTTCCGTACTCAACGTCTAGATGCCAATCACCGTCTTGATGAAAAACTCACCGCTGAAGAACGCAAGTCAATTGCCTCCACCTTGTCAAAGGTGAATGCTCTTCTTGGAAATTGTTTAATTGGAATCGATTTAGCTCGATGCTGGCTTGCTTGGCGAATTATTCCGTTAAGCCGTAGGTCCGGCTTAATGTGCGAATATACTGGAGAGAAGAATGATCCTTTGCGCCATAGCTCTGAGGACCTGGAGGAAAATGTCATCACAGATATGACAAAAACTATTTTAAATGAATCTTTGTCTGACTGCGGCAAAGTGGGCCTGTTGCCTTTCTGCAAATCTAACCCGGCACCGGAGGTAGCTCTTAACTTTGACTATTGTCCTTTATAATTCAACTCCATTGCCAATGTTAAATTCGCCGCCTCTCACAGGCTAACTCGGCCTTCTGGAAGAAAACTTATGATCATGAGGCTACCAAAAAAGCCAGAGCTGCAAGGAAAGCTGTTAAGAAGACTAAGAAGAAAACCAGTGCTTCTAGTCTATTTGAACTGAACTACGGCACTGAGTTGGTGGTAGTCCTCGACTCTCTTGGCTCTTATTTCAACTATCTTGTTGACACTGATTATTGCCAGGATGACACGGAGGCCAGTCAGGCCCCAGATGAAGAGGTAATTACTATTTCCTCCGGCTCATAATCCTTGCCAAGACAAAAAGTTCGACGAGTTATCCGAAAAGTAAGCTTTTCACACCCTTCAACTCATTTAGATCCTCAATTTCTTTTGAAGCAACAACAACACGAGAGCCATCGTCGGAGCCGAAACTCCGGAGAAGAGGAATTGTCGTCCGTCTTACCCAACACTCCGCCTCGACGAAAACGCCGGAATGAGGTACTTTCATTCACAAACTCCCATTATCTGCCAATGGGTCTTATTCAGTAATCCCTGAACTCGTCTGATTCAAATTAATATGAAACTTCTCGTTCATCTTCCGTTGATTCATCTCAGAGTCAACTTCCGACTTTCAAAACCGCTCTTGGGTACATGACTTGTCCCAAGTTCATTTTGACTTTAGATCTTTATATCCTTGCAACGACTTACTGGTATTGATGTAGAGGCCAAGCAAAACCTATTAAGAGGGCCAGGGCGACTAAACCGGCGGCTGACCCCAAGATTACTAAGCCGGCACTATAAGCATCAGAAATAGATGCTCAAAAGTCAACTAAAGAAGTTACTCATGACACTCCTCCTGAGGTACCCGATGCCACTACTACTCCTGCCCAGGCTGATTCTGCACCTGCCAAACCGCATGTCCCCACTGAACCGGCAGAAGATCGGTCTGAAGATGTTACATTTATTGGCACTAGTTTCAGAGAGCCGGGCAACCCAACAGTGCTAGCCAAACACACCGCCAAGTAAGAACTTGTTGAAAATCAGCGCGTGAGATTTGACATGTCACAGTATACACAGTTGAGTATTGGCGAAGTCTTGTCTGGTTTTCTCAATCAGGTTCATAGCAATCGTGACCTTCCATTTCATATGATGAAGCAGATGCATCAAAAGTTTGAGGTAACATTCTTTGACCAATTTACAACTGTCCTTCCAGCCCCCAAGTCTAGTGGATATGATGAAACTGAATATTATGTAGACTTTTAGATTGGCATATGACTTAACCAAAAATTCCTCCTTAAGAAACATTGCATGTGTAGCCCCCAAGGGCCGGCTTAATCAGGCTGAATGAGCCGATCCTTATTATAGAACTTGCCTGCACATCATCCTTAGACCAGTGATAGAAACTAAGCTGCCATCGGCTACCATAATTGACTTGACATAAAAGCGATGTACATTAGCCCCCAAGTGCCAAGTGATGTTGCTTGCAAAGTGCTTGGGACTTTATACCATGGATCCTACTCAGAAAGAAAAAACTTCAGCCTCCATTAGCCCCCAAGGGTCAAGTGCTCTTGCTTGCAAAGTGCTTGAGACTTAATAACATGAATCCGGCTCAGAAGAAAACTTCAGCCTCCATTAGCCCCCAAGTGCCAAGTGTTGTTGCTTGCAAAAGGCTTGGGACTTGAATCCTTGTTAAACCGATAGTTAATCCGTCTCATACTTACTTTACCTGCTCAGGAAACGACTGCGGAATTACAAACACAGCTGGAGGATGCTCAGGAACGGCTTAAGCGCCAAGAATCCAAAACTCAGAAAGCTGAATCCAAATTCCAATTTAGCTTGACTGAAGCGAATGGTTTGAAGGATAAACTTAAGTCCGAGGAATCTTCATGGACTAAAGAAAGGGTTGCCTTAGTGCAACGGGCTGAAAAAGCCGAAACATCTCTTGATGCGGTGACGACGGAGCTCTCTGGCTTAAAACACTGTGTCTCAAAAATGACTGCAGCCATCTTTGGTAAACCTCCATACTCAACTTATAAAATCTTGGGAGAACTTAACCCGTTACTGATCAACTTTATGGTTATGTAGGTAAAAGAAGCAATATTCTTGGAAAGGATCCACTTGTGAAGCTAAAAGCCGTCTATACTCTCGTGGAACAATTGTACACTAGGGCGCAGCGTGCCTTGGATGTTATCTCTCCGTCGAGCCAAGCACCAACATTCTTTGTAGATATCTTGCGAAGACTCTCCATTCTGCCTGCTAGGATTGACGAAATCAAACGGTCATCCGTGAGAGCCGGTGTTGTCATGGCTTTAAGCCAGGCTAAGGCATGGCTTCCAGAGCTGGAGATGTCCGACCTAGCTACTGGGTGTCCAAGTTTGAAAGAAGACGGCTCAGCCTTTGATCATAAATACTTTGTTGCTTGTGTCAAGGACATCCGGCCATTGGCCAGTTTGATTGCAAATGAGATGGAATTGTCGAAATATCAGCCGGCTTATGACGCGAAAAAACAGAAGATGTCCACTCCTTATAAAGTGATGGATCTGATTCCTCCAATTAGTAAGCATACCTTTGCCCGTGAAATTGATCCCACTGACCTTATTGATGCAGCGGCTAAATTTGAAGCTCAGGCTGGCTTGGATTGGTTGGCGTAGAATTTTCAAACAGTGGAGGATGTAGAACCGGCTACGGATGACCCAGAATCACTAAAGCATCAAGGCCAAGGAGAATGATCCGTCGGACGGCTCATGCCACTATGATAAAAGTATTTGGACCTTTGCCTGGCTCACAGTCTTTTGTAATAGGATAGCAAACACTTTTCCTGTCAGTTTATTGTGCCAACTGTCGCGCTGTCATGCACATTGCTTGTCTTTTGATGACATTATGAGTCTCCAAACGTTGGAATCCTTATTTTATCCTTGTGATGGTATTGGCGCGCGCAGATCAATATAAACTGTATCCTGCACATAAACAGAAACAAGTGCCCCGGTGGTTTACCGCCGGGCGGGTCACTGTGTCCAACCAATGCCACTGGGGACAGACGTCCAAAACGAGGGCCGATTTACTTGTTATAAACATAACCGTACCTGAATACATAATTTGAACCACTAGCTTAATCAGCCTCCATATGTTCATGACGCTGTTAAGGTATGATTCCATGAACTTTGTTTATTCTCCGGTGGCTGCGAGCCGTTTCAGTAGATTGGGTTGTATAGACCCGGAGAGGCTTAAAATATGAGCCATGAAGGGATGCAATTTTAGGCCAATCTTGCAAAGGACACAGCTTCAAAACGAAATATCTCAAGAAAGCAAAGAGAAAACAAAAAGCAAAAAAACACTCGAGGCTTTTGCCGGCCGCCAAGCCAAAGGTTCTTCTTCAATGAAACTAGCCGTGGTGGCCACTGGAAGATACGTGCGTGCTATGAGCCGGCTCTCACAGTACCCAATCGACATTTGAACCTAAACAAGTGCAGGTCTTTGTTTTAAAGATAGACTTGCCTAGAGTACGCGGGGTCAGAGTTGCATCTTGCATCATAGGCCGAGTTATCCAAGTTTCAAGGAAGGCGGCATTTTGAGCCTGGATCTATCCTGACTCTCTGTAGCACCGTGATCTCGCAGTGACAGCCGACGTTTGAACCTTAGCAAGCTCAGGTCTTGGTCGAATACGCCATTAAGACTGATCGCCAAGAGTTCGTCGGGTCAATCAGGATGACCTGATGGAGTTGAAGCAGTTGGGTACACGTAGGAGACCCACAGGTTATGTCCTCTTTGGTCGAATACGCCTATGTTTGAACATAATCCGTTCAAATGGGTAGTAACGTTGTGTTCTCTTTGGTCGAATACGCCTATGTTTGAACAGGAAACCCCCAAGTGACATACTTGCTGATTATTCTCATCAAGAGCTTATGTTGGAGTTGTGCTATGCATCCAACTCTTTCATGATCCTTGTGATTTGGGTAGTAAGCTGCTTGAGAAGATATGTATGATGATAATAGAGACTCAACTTTGAAAAATGGCAGAGGCCCCAAATTGGTGGGGATGCCGTCTTTATTATATTGTACTGATATTTACATCATCGGATTACATCATGAGAGCCGGAGGCTTAAGTATAGTAGGGCCAGAGGTGAGCAATATTCCACGGCCGATTAGTCTCCTCCTCTGACGTGCGTGAGTCCTTGTGGTCTCGGATATCGATCAAGTAGTATGACCCATTGTGCAGATTTTTGCTGACGACAAAAGATCCTTCCCAAGGCGGCGAAAGTTTATGCATGTCTGTCTGATCTTAGATGAACCCGAGAACTAAGTTGCCTTCTGGAAAGGTTCTTGTCTTGACCCGTCAGCTGTGATAGCGTCGTAAATCTTGTTGATAAATCGCCGATCGAGCCGTCCCGAGATTTCGCTCTTCATCCAACCGATCCAACGCATCCTGTCGTGTCGTCTCATTATCTGCTTCCACGGAAGCCGCCACTCGGGGCGAATCATGATGGATATCGCTGGGAAGAACTGCCTCTGCTCCGTAGACCATGAAGAAGGGTGTGTATCCTGTAGACCTGTTGGGTGTCGTACTAATGCTCCATAACACGGAAGGTACTTCTTCCACCCGACAACCCGGTGTTCTCTTTAGAGGAACCATGAGCCGGGGTTTGATCCCTCATAAGATCTCTTGATTGTCCCGCTCTGCTTGGCCATTGGACTGGGGATGAGCCATATAAGATACATCAAGCTGGATATGCTCGCGCTGACAAAACTCCTTCATAGTACCCTTAGACAAATTAGTGCCATTGTCTGTTATGATACTGTGGGGAAAACCAAACCGGAAAATCACCTTCTTGATGAACTGCACTGCTGTTTCTGCATCACATTTGCTGATTGGCTCTACCTCGATCCACTTGGTGAAATTGTCCACTGCCACCAACAGGTGGGTTTTCTTATCCTTGGATCTTTTAAAAGGCCCTACCATATCAAGCCCCCAAGTTATCGGGATCATCCTTAACTCTTGAGGCGGAACATGAGCACGCCGCAAAAACTTCTGACAACCATCACATTTACTGACCAAATCCTTAGCCTCAGTGTGAGCCGTCAACCAGTAAAATCCATGACAAAAAGCTTTCGCTACTAGAGATTTAGAACCGGCAAGGTGACCACAATCTCCCTCATGAATCTCCCGTAGAATCTCGTAGCCTTCCTCAGGCGAGACACAACGTTGAAACGCGCCTGAAACACTGCGGTGGTGCAACTCTCCATTGACGATCGTCATTGACTTAGACCGCCGGGTTATCTACCTGGCTAATATTTCATCCTCAGGTAACTCACCCCGGGTCATATAAGCCAAATAAGGAACTGTCCAATCTGGTATGACATGAAGAGCCGCCAACAATTGTACCTCCGAGTCAGGGATAGCGAGATCCTCCTCTGTAGGCAACTTGACATACGGGTTAAGAAAAACGTCTAATAGGGTATTGGGCGGCACCGGCTTACGCTGAGATCCTAGCCGGCTCAAGGCATCTGCTGCCTCATTCTTCCTTCGATCGATGTGCTCAACTTGGTACCCTTGAAGTGACCTGCAATAACATCAACCTCTCGGCGATAAGCCGCCATGAGCCCTTGGAGTCCCATTTGCCAGAAACCTGCTGAGCCACCAAGTCTGAGTCGCCGAAACATCTGACCCGGCTTAAATTCATCTCTTTAGCCATCTGAAGGCCATGGAGCAAGGCTTCGTACTCGGCTGCATTATTAGTACATGGAAACATGAGCCGGAGGACATAAGAAAGTTTATCACCTCGTGGGGAAGTCAAAACAACTCCAGCCCCCGAGCCCTCCAATTGCCTGGACCCATCAAAGTGAATCGTCCAATACGTATTATCTGGTTTTTCTTTAGGCGTATGTAGTTTTGTCCAGTCGTTGATGAAATCCACCAGCGCTTGCGATTTGATGGTTGTTCAAGGCACATATTTTACATCATGAGGCCCAAGCTCAATGGCCCATTTGGCCACTCGTCATGTAGCTTCCCTATTCTGGATAATGTCTCCCAAGGGAGCAGGCTCACGACCGTAATGGGATGACCTAGGAAATACTGCTTGAGTTTCCGGCTTGCCATAAAGACTCCGTAAACCAGCTTCTGCCAATGTGGATACCTCTGTTTAGACTCGATGAGGACCTCACTGATGTAGTAAACTGGCCTTTGAACCAGATGCTATTTACCAGCCTCCTTTCTCTCCACCACAATAGCCGCGCTGACGGCCCTGCTGTTTGCATCAACATATAACAACAAGGGCTCTTTGTCAATGGGGGCCGCAAGAACCGGCGGCTCAGCCAATTGCTTCTTGAGTGCCTCGAATGCTTCATCAGCAGCTTCACTCGAGAGGAAATCATCTGTCTTTTTCATCATCTGGTATAGAGGGGTAGCCTTTTCACCTAAACGTCTTATAAACCGGCTCAACGCCGCTATCCGTCCTGCCACGCGTTGGACATCATTGATACACTTAGGTCGTGCCAGGGAGGTGATGGCCTTGATCTTTTCTGGGTTAGCTTCAATGCCTCTCTCAGAGACCAGAAAGCCCAGAAGTTTGCCTGCTGGAACACCAAAAACACACTTGGCTGGGTTAAGCATCATTTTATACACCCGGAGATTGTCAAACGTTTCCCTCAAGTCATCAATCAGAGTCTCCTTCTTCCTGGACTTGACCACGGTATCAACCACATAAGCATGAACATTGCGCCCAATCTGACCATGCAGGCAGTTCTGTACGCACCTCTGGTAAGTCACCTGGGCACTCTTAAGTTCGAAAGGCATAGATACATAGTAGAAGGCTCCGAACGGAGTGATGAAAGCCGTCTTCTCATGGTCCTTAACTGCCATTTTGATCTGATGATATCCAGAATATGCATCCAAAAAACTCAAGCGCTCACAACCCGCCGTAGCATCAATGATCTGATCAATACGAGGGAGGGCAAACGGGTCAGCTGGACAAGCCTTGTTTAAATCTGTGTAATCCACACACATGCGCCACGTGCCATTCTTTTTAAGCACCAAAACCGGGTTAGCCAACCACTCAGGATGAAAAACATCTACGATGAACTCAGCTGCTAAGAGCCGGGCCACCTCTTCACCAATGGCCTTATGTCTCTCTTCATTAAAATGACGGAGAAACTGTCTGACCGGCTTATACTTCGGATCAATATTAAGAGTGTGCTCAGCGAATTATCTCGGTACACCTGGCATGTCTGAAGGCTTCCATGCAAAGATGTCCCGGTTCTCACGGATGAACTCGATGAGCGCGCTTTCCTATTTCGGATCCAAATTGGCATTGATACTGAACTGAACAAAATCTATCATCTTGGTGTCATCTACCGACTTAAAATTCAGCAACGGATCATGCTCTGTAGTTGGCTTCTTTAAAGACGTCATATCTACCGGGTCAACATTATCCTTGTAAAACTTGAGCTCCTCTATGGCACAAGCCGACTCTGCATAAGCTGCATCACCTTCTTCACATTCCAAAGCTATGGTGCGACTCCAATGCACTGTGATATTCCCCTTATGACCTGGTGTAACATCCCAAAATTCTAAATTTTGGAATGTTACAATAAATAGATAGTTTGATTGTTGTTTGATGTGTTGTGTGAAATTGAGTGAAATTTGAAAATTTTGAAAGTTAAATGAGAGGGAATAAAATGACTTTCCCAAAACTTTCACTTTGCTTTTTGATCTCCGAGGGAATTCAAATTCTTTTCAACACAAAACCCTAGAGTGAAGATAATATGACTTCTTCCATTTATAATAAATGATAAAGGGCATTGAAAGGATTTTGAATTTCATCCTCGAAATATTCTTGAATTCAAAAACTTTAAGCAACTCAATGATTTTCCCGAGAGCAGACAAAATGACTTCTTCAAATTATAGGAAATATGAGTTGGAAGTTTTTCTGAAATTTTCTGGAACTCAATTTCAAATATTGAGTTATTTGGTTTTTATTCAAATTATTTTTCTCCAAAAATAAATTACATGGAAAATAGAGTAACATGATTCCCTACAGCAGAAAATTGGAGAAAATTTAATTTGAAGTCATTTTGGTATTTTAAGAATGATTTTTATTGGTTTTTAATTGCAACAATATGACCTTTTGATTTATTAGAATTTGTGGGCATTTTATTTGGATATATAAAAATGTTCATGTTGTAGGGATGATTTTTCTGCAAATTTTGATATATAATATGCCTATAGGATATTTTTATTTATTTCGCTTTTATTTGTTTTCTTGTCTGTAAAAAAAATGTTTAAAGAAAAAAAACATCTCCTCCGAAACTGGGCCGGCCCAGCCAAAGCCAGGCCGCCGCCCAACTCGCCTGCCGCCTCCTTCCTCCCGCAGGACTCCTCCTCCCGCACGCTGCCGCACCGCCATGGACGCCGTGCTCGACCAGGCCACCTCCCCTTCGCCCCCTTCCCCA
>LR738713.1:397839769-397870549 GCA_902687465.1 Secale cereale
GCGTCGCCGCCGCCCCGTTCCTCCCCTCGCCTCTCATCGCGCCGCCGCCGCACATCTCGCCCGTCGCCACCGCAAAGCTGCTGCTGCCGCCGCTGCTTGCGCCTCCGCCGCTGCCCTTGCTCACCGCCGCAAGCCGCGCCTCGCCCTCCGCCCTTCGCCTCGCTCGCCGCCCTGCCCCGTGCCGCATCCCGCCGCCGATTGCCCCGCCTCGCCGGCCGGAGCTCACCGCAGGCCGGGTCTGAACCCGACCCAAACCGGTCTGCGCCCGCCTCGCCGGTTTTCTTCGTTGAACCGTTGGTTTACCGACGGAAAACCTTATAGGTATAAACCCACCTTGGTTTTCTATTTAGTTAGGTTTTTAGTTTTAGATCGGTTTTATTTTTTTAGTTTAGTTATACAGTGAACGTTCGCCAGTTAAGACTAGAAAACGAACGTTCGCTTGATAGCTTTTTCTTTTTCTTTTAGTTTCGGCAAGGGACCGAGTGTTAGAATGCGAGATTCACTAAACCATATACAAGGTAATGATTTGGGTGCAGGATGGATTGATCACCATACCGACTTACTCTTATTATTCGCCTCTGTTATACGGGATGGTAAATCTGAGTGACTTACCTATAGTAGAGAGACGACGATGTCAAAACCTTGTTTAAACCTTAGAAAGGTATAGAAGTTTTCCCTTGTACACGGCATGCTGTTGCCAACCGTAGGATATACGGTGAGGATGAAGCCCAGACCCCTTTTCTGTAGGGACCCAATTAATTTGGTTAATGACCACCATGAGATATCGATATTTGTTTAGTTTTGGCGCCAGACCTGTTAGTTAAGAAGAATCAGTCTCGAAAGGACTGTATCAAGATGAAACGATACAAGGATTGAGGACAAAGATTTTGCCACTACCGAAAGAGCCAGAGAAGGATTTACCCTGACGATTTGAGAAGACCGACGCCGTCAACCCAAAGGATGGAGAACCTAAGTTTTGATGGAACTGTATCCATGTTTCTAAGTGTGGTAGCACACTAGACCATACCAATCAGTGTTTTGTTAGAAGACCCCCAAACCCTAACCTATTTCTTGCTAGCCTCTCCGAATCTCGAGGACGAGATTAATTTTAAGTGTGGTAGGTTTGTAACATCCCAAAATTCTAAATTTTGGAATGTTATAATAAATAGATAGTTTGATTGTTGTTTGATGTGTTGTGTGAAATTGAGTGAAATTTGAAACTTCTGAAAGTTAAATGAGAGGGAATAAAATGACTTTCCCAAAACTTTCACTTTGCTTTTTGATCTCCGAGGGAATTCGAATTCTTTTCAACACAAAACCCTAGAGTGAAGATAATATGACTTCTTCCATTTATATTAAAAGATAAAGGGCTTTGAAAGGATTTTGAATTTCATCCTCGAAATATTCTTGAATTCAAAAACTTTAAGCAACTCAATGATTTTCCCGAGAGAAGATAAAATGACTTCTTCAAATTATAGGAAATATGAGTTGGAAGTTTTTCTGAAATTTTCTGGAACTCAATTTCAAATATTGAGTTATTTGGTTTTTATTCAAATTATTTTTCTCCAAAAATAAATTACATGGAAAATAGGGTAACATGATTCCCTACAGCAGAAAATTGAAGAAAAATTAATTTGAAGTCATTTTGGTATTTTAAGAATGATTTTTATTGGTTTTTAATTGCAACAGTAGGACCTTTTGATTTATTAGAATTTGTGGGCATTTTATTTGGCTGTATAAAAATGTTCATGTTGTAGGGCTGATTTTTCTGCAAATTTTGATATATAATATGCCTATATGATATTTTTATTTATTTCGCTTTTATTCGTTTTCTTGTCTGTAAAAAAAATGTTTAAAGAAAAAAAACATCTGCTCCGAAACTGGGCCAGCCCAGCCAAAGCCAGGCCGCGGCCCAACTCGCCTGCCGCCTCCTTCCTCCCGCAAGACTCCTCCTCCCGCACGCTGCCGCACCGCCATGGACGCCGTGCTCGACCAGGCCACCTCCCCTACGCCCCTTCCCCAAGCCATGCCCCCCTCCGCCAATATAACACGTCGCCGCCGCCCCGTTCCTCCCCTCGCCTCTCATCGCGCCGCCGCCGCACATCTCGCCCGTCGCCTCCGCAAAGTTGTTGCTGCCGCTGTTGCCCTTGCTCACCGCCGCAAGCCGCGCCTCGCCCTCCGCCCTTCGCCTCGCTCGCCGCCCTGCCCCGTGCTGCATCCCGCATCCGCTTGCCCCGCCTCGCCGGCAGGAGCTCACCGCCGGCCGGGTCTGAGCCTGACCAACACCGGTCCGCGCCCGAGCCGCCTCGCCGGTTTTCTTCGCCGAACCGTTGGTTTACCGACGGAAAACCTTATAGGTATAAACCCGCCCTGGTTTTCTGTTTAGTTAGGTTTTTAGTTTTAGATCGGTTTTATTTTTTTTAGTTTAGTTATACAGTGAACGTTCGCCAGTTAAGACTAGAAAACGAACGTTCGCTTGATAGCTTTTTCTTTTTCTTTTAGTTTCGGCCAGGGACCTCTCTATAAATACTTTATTTACAGTTTAGCCCCTAATCTTCTTAGGCCATAACTTTTTACCGGTTAGTCCAAATCCAACGAAACCAACGCCCACGTCTTTGTTACGAAGCCTCTTTCCAGTAATACCACTTAAACATGTTTTTGAAAAGTTTAAAATTTGAATTCAACTAGTTTTAGATTCAAACTTCGTTTGTTCATAATTTGAGTTTCGTAACTCCGTTTCAGATGATTCTTTTTGCAAATCGAAGATCTTGACCTAAACTTTCTGATAAGGCCAAAGTCACATAATTTTGGTACTGTTGGAAATTGTTTTGTGTTTCAAGAGTCATTCATTTGTTTTCGAAGTTCTCCGAAGTGTTTATTCGTTCTGTCCGATCTTTCTGAGTGATTGCTTATGTGTGGTTACTATTTCTTGCTTACGATAGATTGACCGGAATGTGACGAGTAGAAATATCAAGAGTTTTGAGTGCGGATCATCTTCATCAACATTGTAGGCAAGTTCACACTTTGATCATACTTTCCAATACCCAGTTTTCGTTGCATTAGTTATATCCTCACACATTGCATGATTAGGATCAATTAACTTGTGGGACTGGGAAGTAGATTGAGGTAGTACCTATTACCTGCATTACATTCAAACTTTTGGGAGTTATAGGACATGCTATGCTCGTAGACATGGATTGGGTGAGTGAAATCCATGACAGATGTGAGTTTGTTAATTAATGGTTCAACGTAAGGTGGCAACATTAATACACATCTGGGTGGATTGAGGCATCTGGGTATTCCAGTGATTGCCTATTTTCCTTTTGGACCGCCACCCAGGCTCAAAGGGATCATGAGATTATTCATACTAGAAACTTCCGTGTGCAGCCACAATGCTATTATGGGCTCTAGCATAGTATGAGTAAGTCGTGCGAACTCTTACAGCGGTGGACTAGCAGATGTAGGGGACGTAGGTTGGTACGGTCCGCCCGATCGTAAGGTGCTAGCGCTTCTGAAAGACTATGTCTCGGTCATCCGTTTCTCAAACACCATGCAGTGCGAGAAACCAAACGGAGGCGATCGAGTCTTGTGGGAAAAGTGCACAAACCTCTACAGAGTGTACAAACTGATCATGATTAGCCGTGTCCCCGGTTATGGACGTCTTGAGTATCTAGTAGTTGGATTATCATGTGAATCTCATCATGTTACTCTAATTTAATATTGTTGGGTTTAATGATGAACTTTAATTGGGGTTGAGAGGATGTCTATCTTCTCAACGATGTTTCAACTACCATGATAGTTAAATTAAAATCTATTCCTTTGAAGTAGGGAAAAATTGGCTTTACGCAAAAACTTAACCATAGAGCTTTCCACCAGCCATATTGCATATAGAATAGCTTACTTTCATTGCATTCTCTGGTGTTACCTTGCCAGCATATTCCATGTGCTGACCCGTTTTCGGGCTGCAACGTTTTATGTTGCAGAATTATCTTACGACGAGTAAGTGATACGTTAGGGTTACGATTTCTACACTCAACTTTGCCGTTGGTGTTGATGGGAATCCACAACCTTTGTTGCTTCCGCTATGATCGATTGAGGTAATAGTATTTACGTTACTTAATACATGTGATTTACCTCTGTTATAAATCCTCGAGTATTGTGTGTGTCAGCATACCGATCCAGGGATGACACAGAACACAGAGACTTTGGTCCATTCGGATCGTGGTCGTTACAAGATGGTATCAGAGCACATGTTGACTGTAGGGCGTGACCCTAGAAACTGGCCAGACCATAGGAAAGGATTTCTCTAAAGACTCTTATCTCTCTTCTTTGTTGAGCTTTGTCAAATCTTCCCTTTGACCTTAAATAGTTAGACAATACCCTTTACCATTTGGACCACTTCGGAGTAAAGAGGATTTCACTATGCATTGGAAGTGTTGAAGCTACAATAATGGATACTCCGAATGTTTGGAGAGCTGACAACTTTGAAGAGATGATGACCATTAGAAGACCAACCCCCTGTTATGTACTTACGTTAGATGCGATGATTGTGAGCCGTCATTTGTTTGATGTTTTCCGACGGCCACAAACTAAAACCGTCTTTTAATAAACTATTGTTTGTATTGAGTGTATCTCTCCCCACCTTCCGAATCTCATCCCAAAAACCCCTGGACCCAATAGAGGATGAAGAAGATAGACTTGTATTCTCTAGACCAGTGACCCAGCCGGAGGCAGAACTATGGATACAAAACATGGAGGATCACTTAAGGAAAAATTTAGTTGAAAGGAAGTATGAAGTTCAATACGTTCTTCAGTACTTTACAAAAAGTGCTGCAACATGGTGGAAGATGCATCAAGCCATACAAGGATGTAATAGAGCAGAAAATTGGGAGGAATTCAAGAAGACTCTGTTAGGATCCCGCCTCATCTGAGAGCGTGGAGACAACCCGAAGAAGAAACGTTGTGCCTGCAGGATTTGTGGAGAAATAGGACACACCCAGGAGGAGCACAAGGATGAATGCTCTAATTGTGAAGGAAGTCACCTAGCTGAAGAATGCCCAACTAGGCAGATTACTTGTTTCTTGTGTGAAGGGCTACCCACTACCCTGATCAGTGTCACATTTACCCCATGGTGCAACGAACAATCCAACAGAAGAAAGAAACAATGAAAGAAGTCCTCGAGGAAACCCTAAGGGAATCCGCGATGGAGGAAGATATTGATGACCCTGATGGAGAAGGACTAGACAGATATTACTCACGTGCTTGCTATTCATGTGGAGAAGAAGGACACTTTTCCCAGCATTGCACGAAGGAAAGCCATGAGTATCTGGGAGACTTCCCGACAGAAGAAGTGGAGTTTGATCCACAGAAGATAGAAGAATTGATAGGAACGAAGAAGTCGAGGAAGAGAAAGAGCATGTGTCCCCAGAAGAACCCAACTTCTGCGGAAAAGGACCTGAGTAACATCACTTGTTATCGGTGCAAGGATTTAGGTCCTTATGCTAGCAACTGCCCAACCAGGAAGCGAAGAAACCAGTGAACCAGGATAGTCACCATGAAGTCCTTAGATCTGTCTTATGCCATTATTATACACTACAAGGAGGTAGAGCATTTTACGAAGAGAAGTTTCAGATCGCAGGAAGGATGATCAGAGTAGTTGAGATCTGGAAATTAGAATGAAGCATGTAGCTAGTTATGGAATGCCCTTTATTACAATGTTGAGTTGAGTTATGAAAAGAACATTGTAATAGTTCGTGAAGCAATAGAAGTTGATATTTTGGAGTCTAAGAAGGAGATGTTATGAGTTGTTGGATGATTGTGAGTGCCTCTCTTGCTATCTCCCCAAACCAAAACCTAGAACCCATGGAGAAGTTGACCCCAAACCTTTCTCGGACAAAAGACCCCGTTTTACCCAAGGAATATATGTATGTTGTCCTGAGAACCCTTTCTGTCTTATGACTACAGATGACAACCCTTTTCGAGTCTTTTCTTAAAGGCCCGGAAACCATCATGACCTTGACTAGCGATCAGGATTATCCCAGGATCCTGAAGGACATGATGAAGCATATTCACCTGGAAGGAGATGCAGTTTACAAGGGTTATCCCTTCATGGAGAATGGAGTTGAACTTTGGTACGTGGAGGTACACCTCCACTGTGTGAAATGAGTTTGCCCAAAGACTATGGGTGAATACTTTTTCATCTCCCGAGTACCGCGAACAGCATTCTTCGATTCTGTTCGTGAAGCTGCTATGGAGGCCATACGTCAAATTGGAGAAATACTCGAAGCAAGACTTAGTTATACCCAGGGATGCCTGAGTATGATGCATGCAGAGATGATGGAGATGAAGCACACAGCCATTAGTATGAAGCAAAAGATTGATGATTTTAGGAATCACGTTGCACAATTCCGGTGGGACTGAAGCATCCTTAGCTAGGACCAATTAATAACGATGGAAGTAGTTCCTGACCCCATCAGACTATCTGGGTAGTAGCAAATGTAGTGATGCACCCTTGGAAATTGGAGTGTTGAATACTGGTTCAAGAAGTAATAAAAGATTTGATATGAGGAGAATATGGATTATGGATGAACCAGTGCATTTTGTTTAGTTGAACCTTATTGAGTGAACCCTGGACCAATAGAAAGGAAAGTGTTGCTCCAAGGAGTTTGCACAAATAAGTTGGAGTTTATGTTGATATGATGCTTACCCCAAGTTTATGAAGGAAATAAGCACAATTGGATTTAAAGAGGGTGTAATGCTGGAGTATGGAGCAATAGTGACTCCAAGGATGAATTAAGATATACAAGTTCTGAAGTGGACCCTAGCCGAGGACCTAAGGAGGCTATGTAATCATAAGGGAACCACGAGACTTGCCAGTAGTAATATGTTTCGGTTGTAGTAAAGTAGTGCATTTTGCTATAGATTGTACCAAGAAGAAGGAGTATTGTGCTAAGTATTGGAGTTGAAGCATGCAATGGAAATGCAGTAGAATGCAGCAAGTTGAGAATCGGCGAAGTTAGCAGCCTGGTATTGATTTTGGATTTTATGAGTTGTTACTCTATAGTGATGAGTGAAGACATGATGCATGGAGAAGATTTTTAAAGAAAACTAGTGTTATTCATTATAAGTGTGGTAGTATCCAACACCGTTACCCGAATACACTAGCTAGTGGTTAGATACATCCGACTTGGAAAAAGGACTACCAAATGATGAGTGTGAGTAATTACACTCAGTTTTGACCCAAGAGAAGTAAGGGATACCAAACAAATTGTATGAATTTAAGAGAGCCAATGAAGTTGGATGTTGGAAGAATGATCAGTTGCAACCTGATGATGAGACCAAGTGTTGCTAGTGATGAGATGAGCCATAACCCACAGGCCCCAGGACCTGTCAAGGAAGCAAGCACACTATTGCTGAAGGAAAACCCCTGGTAGAAGTTACGACCTTTGTCAATAGACGACCTTATAGGTGGTTGCGTTAAACCCGAGGGTTGTGAAGAAACGATAGATGGTTGTTTGGCTTGCAGAATCAATGGATATGTTCGAACTCAGTTCGTCAACAAGATGAAATTCTGCAATGTTTGCGAGGATGACCGAGTGTTAGAATGCGAGATTCACTAAACCATATACAAGGTAATGATTTGGGTGCGGGATGGATTGATCACCATACTGACTTACTCTTATTATTCGCCTCTATTATACAGGATGGTAAATCAGATTGACTTACCTATAGTAGAGAGACGACGATGTCAAAACCTTGTTTAAACCTTAGAAAGGTATAGAAGTTTTTCCATTGTACACGGCATGCTGTTGCCAACCGTAGGATATACGGTGAGGATGAAGCCCAGACCCGTTTTTTGTAGGGACCCAATTAATTTGGTTAATGACCACCATGAGATATCGATATTTGTTTAGTTTTGGTGCCAGACCTGTTAGTTAAGAAGAATCAGTCTCGAAAGGACTGTATCTAGTTGAAAGGATACAAGGATTGAGGACAAAGATTTTGCCACTACCGAAAGAGCCAGAGAAGGATTTACCCTGACGATTTGAGAAGACCGACGCCGTCAACCCAAAGGATGGAGAAGCTGAGTTTTGATGGAACCGTATCCATGTTTCTAAGTGTGGTAGCACACTAGACCATACCAATCAGTGTTTTGTTAGAAGACCCCCAAACCCTAACCTATTTCTTGCTAGCCTCTCCGAATCTCGAGGACGAGATTCATTTTAAGTGTGGTAGGTTTGTAACATCCTAAAATTCTAAATTTTGGAATGTTATAATAAATAGATAGTTTGATTGTTGTTTGATGTGCTGTGTGAAATTGAGTGAAATTTGAAACTTTTGAAAGTTAAATGAGAGGGAATAAAATGACTTTCCCAAAACTTTCAATTTGCTTTTTGATCTCCGAGGGAATTCAAATTCTTTTCAACACAAAACCCTAGAGTGAAGATAATATGACTTCTTCCATTTATATTAAATGATAAAGGGCTTTGAAAGGATTTTGAATTTCATCCTCGAAATATTCTTGAATTCAAAAACTTTAAGCAACTCAATGATTTTCCCAAGAGAAGATAAAATGACTTCTTCAAATTATAGGAAATATGAGTTGGAAGTTTTTCTGAAATTTTCTGGAACTCAATTTCAAATATTGAGTTATTTGGTTTTTATTCAAATTATTTTTCTCCAGAAATAAATTACATGGAAAATAGGGTAACATGATTCCCTACAGCAGAAAATCGGAGAAAATTTAATTTGAAGTCATTTTGGTATTTTAAGAATGATTTTTATAGGTTTTTAATTGCAACAGTAGGACCTTTTGATTTATTAGAATTTGTGGGCATTTTATTTGGCTGTATAAAAATGTTCATGTTGTAGGGCTGATTTTTCTGCAAATTTTGATATATAATATGCCTATATGATATTTTTATTTATTTCGCTTTTATTCGTTTTCTTGTCTGTAAAAAAAATGTTTAAAGAAAAAAAAAACATCTCCTCCGAAACTGGGCCAGCCCAGCCAAAGCCAGGCCGCGGCCCAACTCGCCTGCCGCCTCCTTCCTCCCGCAGGACTCCTCCTCCCGCACGCTGCCGCTCCGCCATGGACGCCGTGCTCGACCAGGCCACCTCCCCTTCGCCCCCTTCCCCAAGCCATGCCCCCCCTCCGCCAATATAACGCGCCGCCGCCGCCCCGTTCCTCCCCTCGCCTCTCATCGCGCCGCCGCCGCACATCTCACCTGTCGCCGCCGCAAAGTTGCTGATGCCGCTGCTGCCCTTGCTCACCGCCGCAAGCCGCGCCTCGCCCTCCGCCCTTCGCCTCGCTCGCCGCCCTGCCCCGTGCCGCATCCCGCATCCGCTTGCCCCGCCTCGCCGGCCGGAGCTCACCACCGGTCGGGTCTGATCCCGACCCACACCGGTCCGCGCCCGAGCCGCCTCGCCGGTTTTCTTCGCCGAACCGATGGTTTACCGACGGAAAACCTTATAGGTATAAACCCGCCCTGGTTTTCTGTTTAGTTAGGTTTTTAGTTTTAGATCGGTTTTATTTTTTTAGTTTAGTTATACAGTGAACGTTCGCCAGTTAAGACTAGAAAACGAACGTTCGCTTGATAGCTTTTTCTTTTTCTTTTAGTTTCGGCCAGGGACCTCTCTGTAAATACTGTATTTACAGTTTAGCCCCTAATCTTCTTAGGCCATAACTTTTTACCGGTTAGTCCAAATCCAACGAAACCAACGCCCACGTCTTCGTTACGAAGCCCTCTTTCCAGCAATACCACTTAAACATGTTTTTGAAAAGTTTAAAATTTAAATTCAACTAGTTTTAGATTCAAACTTCGTTTGTTCATAACTTGAGTTTCGTAACTCCGTTTCAGTTGATTCTTTTTGCAAATCGAAGCTCTTGACCTAAACTTTCTGATAAGGCCAAAGTCACATAATTTTGGTAGTGTTGGAAATTGTTTTGTGTTTCAAGAGTCATTCATTTGTTTTCGAAGTTCTTTGAAGTGTTTATTCGTTTTGTCCGATCTTTCTGAGTGATTGCTTATGTGTGGTTACAATTTCTTGCTTACGATAGATTGACCGGAGTGTGACGAGTAGAAATATCAAGAGTTTTGAGTGCGAATCATCTTCATCAACATTGTAGGCAAGTTCACACTTTGATCATACTTTCCAATACCCAGTTTTCATTGCATTAGTTATATCCTCACACATTGCATGATTAGGATCAATTAACTTGTGGGACTGGGAAGTAGATTGAGGTAGTACCTATTACCTGCATTACATTCAAACCTTTGGGAGTTACTTCTACATTTGCTGTTAGGACATGCTATGCTCGTAGACATGGATTGGGTGAGTGAAATCCATGACAGATGTGAGTTTGTTAATTAATGGTTCAACGTAAGGTGGCAACATTAATACACATCTGGGTGGATTGAGGCATCTGGGTATTCCAGTGATTGCCTATTTTTCTTTTGGACCACCACCCAGGCTCAAAGGGATCATGAGATTATTCATACTAGAAACTTCCGTGTGCAGCCACAATGCTATTATGGACTCTAGCATAGTATGAGTAAGTCGTGCGAACTCTTACAGTGGTGGACTAGCAGATGTAGGGGATGTAGGTTGGTACGGTCCGCCCGATCGTAAGGTGCTAGCGCTTCTGAAAGACTATGTCTCGGTCATCCGTTTCTCAAACACCATGCAGTGCAAGAAACCAAACGGAGGCGATCGAGTCTTGTGGGAAAAGTGCACAAACCTCTACAGAGTGTACAAACTGATCATGATTAGCCGTGTCCCCGGTTATGGACGTCTTGAGTATCTAGTAGTTGGATTATCATGTGAATCTCATCATGTTACTCTAATTTAATATTGTTGGGTTTAATGATGAACTTTAATTGGGGTTGAGAGGATGTCTATCTTCTCAACGATGTTTCAACTACCATGATAGTTAAATTAAAATCTATTCCTTTGAAGTAGTGAAAAGATGGTTTTACGCAAAAACTTAACCATAGAGCTTTCCACCAGCCATATTGCATATAGAATAGCTTACTTTCATTGCATTCTCTGGTGTTACCTTGCCAGCATATTCCATGTGCTGACCCGTTTTCGGGCTGCAACGTTTTATGTTGCAGGATTATCTTACGACGAGTAAGTGATACGTTAGGGTTACGATTTCTACACTCAACTTTGCCGTTGGTGTTGATGGGAATCCACAACCTTTGTTGCTTCCGCTATGATCGATTGAGGTAATAGTATTTACGTTACTTAATACATGTGATTTACCTCTGTTATAAATCTCGAGTATTGTGTGTGTCAGCATACCGATCCAGGGATGACACAGAACACAGAGACTTCGGTCCGTTCGGATCGTGGTCGCTACAAGATGGTATCAGAGCACATGTTGACTGTAGGACGTGACCCTAGAAACTGGCCAGACCATAGGAAAGGATTTCTCTAAAGACTCTTATCTCTCTTCTTTGCTGAGCTTTGTCAAATCTTCCCTTTGACCTTAAATAGTTAGACAATACCCTTTACCATTTGGACCACTTCGGAGTAAAGAGGATTTCACTATGCATTGGAAGTGTTGAAGCTACAACAATGGATACTCCGAATGTTTGGAGAGCTGACAACTTTGAAGAGATGATGACTATTAGAAGACCAACCCCATGTTATGTACTTACGTTAGATGCGATGATTGTGAGCCGTCATTTGTTTGATGTTTTCCAACGGCCACAAACTAAAACCGTCTTTTAATAAACTACTGTTTGTATTGAGTGTATCTCTCCCCACCTTCCGAATATCATCCCAAAAACCCCTGGACCCAATAGAGGATGAAAGAAGATAGACTTGTATTCTCTGGACCAGTGACCCAGCCGGAGGCAGAACTATGGATACAAAACATGGAGGATCACTTCAGGAAAAATTTAGTTGAAAGGAAGTATGAAGTTCAATACGTTCTTCAGTACTTTACAAAAAGTGCTGCAACATGGTGGAAGATGCATCAAGCCATACAAGGATGTAATAGAGCAGAAATTTGGGAGGAATTCAAGAAGACTCTGTTAGGATCCTGCCTCATCCGAGAGCGTGGAGACAACCCGAAGAAGAAACGTTGTGCCTGCAGGATTTGTGGAGAAATAGGACACACCCAGGAGGAGCACAAGGATGAATGCTCTAATTGTGAAGGAAGTCACCTAGCTGAAGAATGCCCAACTAGGCAGATTACTTGTTTCTTGTGTGAAGGGACTACCCACTACCCTGATCGGTGTCACATTTACCCCATGGTGCAACGAACAATCCAACAGAAGAAAGAAACAATGAAAGAAGTCCTCGAGGAAACCCTAAGGAAATCCGCGATGGAGGAAGATATTGATGACCCTGATGGAGAAGGACTAGACAGATATTACTCACGTGCTTGCTATTCATGTGGAGAAGAAGGACACTTTTCCCAGCATTGCACGAAGGAAAGCCATGAGTATCTGGGAGACTTCCCGACAGAAGAAGTGGAGTTTGATCCATAGAAGATAGAAGAATTGATAGGAACGAAGAAGTCGAGGAAGAGAAAGAGCATGTGTCCCCAGAAGAACCCAACTTCTGTGGAAAAGGACCTGAGTAACATCACTTGTTATCGGTGCAAGGATTTAGGTCCTTATGCTAGCAACTGCCCAACCAGGAAGCGAAGAAACCAGTGAACCAGGATAGTCACCATGAAATCCTTAGATCTGTCTTATGCCATTAGTATACACTACAAGGAGGTAGAGCATTTTACGAAGAGAATTTCGGACCGCAGGAAGGATGATCAGAGTAGTTGAGATCTGGAAATTAGAATGAAGCATGTAGCTAGTTATGGAATACCCTTTATTACAATGTTGAGTTGAGTTATGAAAAGAACATTGTAATAGTTCATGAAGCAATAGAAGTTGATATTTTGGAGTCTAAGAAGGAGATGTTATGAGTTGTTGGATGATTGTGAGTGCCCCTCTTGCTATCTCACCCTTTATTACAATGTTGAGTTGAGTTATGAAAAGAACATTGTAATAGTTCGTGAAATAATGGGGCACCGCCGGCTCAACGGCATTCACTGTCCTCTTATGGAGCTTCTGGTCTCGTTTGCACAGACTCGTAGTGAATACGTGGTATTGCTCATTGCTTAACTGCTTTGGGTTACTCTGATAACCAAACTGCAGCTGGTTCCCTTGGTTGTTCTGCTGGTTATTGCCGCCTTGACTGCCTTATCCCTGAAAACCGGAGCTGGAGCCACCGCCTCCATGACCCGGACCCTGAAAACCGGATCCTGAGCCGCCGTTCGGTCCCTGGCCGTTCTGGATGAACTCTTTGTAAGATCGCATGATGCTGCAATCCTTCCACGCATGGGTGACCGGCTTTTCATCCGACCCGTGCTTCGGACATGGTTGATTCATCACCTCATCAATATTGTACCTTGGAGGTGGCCTCCCCTTGCGACGCTGGTTAAAATTTCGTGCCCTTGTATTAGCTACAAAAGCATCAGCCTTGCGTTTATTACCACTATGCTGATTGGTCGGGTTATACAGCTGTCCTCCCGGGTCATTACCCCCTTTTCCCTTTCCCGTCTTGTCCGCTTCAGCCTCGGGGTCCTTGGTACTATCAGAGTTGCCATACTTGACTAGAGCCTCCATAAGCTCCCCCACATCATCACAATGGCGATTGAGCCGGCCTAGAGCTTCTGCTTGAGTGGAAGGAAACGACAATTCTTCTCCAATGTGATTATTGTTGATTCAGTGTTGATCTTATCTAAAGAGTGCATGATGGTTGAAACCCGGCGTACCCACTAGTTGTTGGCTCACCCTCGTTCTGAACACAAGAGTCTAAGTCCACGATCGACATGTGCTGCGTACACGTCTCCTTGAAGTGCTTGATGAACCTGGCTTTCAACTCTACCCATGACCCGATGGAATTGACGGGTAATCCCTTTAACCAGTTGCGAGCCATGCCTTCTAGCATCATGGTAAAGTACTGATACGTCCAAAACGTATCTATAATTTCTGCTTGCTCCATGCCTCTTTTGGGTGATATTGCTATGATATTTATACACTTCCATACACTTTTGATCATATTTGGACTAACCTATTAACTCAGTGCACCCCGGTGCCAGTTTCTGTTTTCGGCTGTTTTTGTATTTCAGGTTTTCACATTACGAGAACTGCCAGGAAAAATCCAGAAAAATTATATAACAAATCAGCGTTCCAGAAACTACCGTGCGCCCGAAGGACAGCCAGGGGGGCCACCAGGGCTCCAGGCGCCCTTACGGCGCCCCCCCCCCTGGGCCGCGCCGGGGGGGCGCTTGAGCCCCCCGAGGCTCCTCCGATGCCCCCCTTTGGCATATATTTAAAGCGTCTCGCAGAAACCCTGATTCCGGACCCCTTTTCTCCAAACGCGATTCCGATCTCCGCCACCATCGCCATCAAGCTTCGGGGGACCAGAATTCCTGCGCCGGCACCCTGCCGGGACGGGGAAGTGCCCCCGGATTCATCTCCATCGACGTTGCTTCCTCCCTCCATGATGCGGGAGTAGTTCCTCCTCGGGGCTGAGGTTCTTACCAGTAGCTATGTGGTCAATTCTCTCTCCCATGATGTGATCTTCATTGTGATCATAGGCTATGTTAATCTAGGGTGATCCCATGATATTTCCCCTTCCTCTATGTATTGGATTGATGTACTCACTTGTCTTTATCTAGTATAATCCCCGAGACCAAGGTGACAGCGGTCTATTGGACATGGATTAGAACAATATTTTCATGAGTGATTTCCTCTCTTGTGTGTTGATTGAAGATTCAGAGTCTCTTGGTGCTTGTCTTTGACTATCCTTTAGATACGTTGTGGTGATTGTGGGACTCTCTTTGGATGGCCGCGGTGACATTGGGAAATCCTTAGATTGAGAACTACGAACTTTGAGGTGTGCTTTTGTAGCCCTACATAATTCTCGTCCTCTCTTGACCACGAAGGAATGACCTCCGAGTGTGTCCCCTTTGCATGTTTTATGGGAAATATCATGTGATTTGATTATGTTAATGTTGTTGGGAGTTGCCACTAGTGAAAGTATGAACCCTAGGCCTTGTTTCCACCATTGCAATACCATTTGTGCTCACGTTTATCACTTGTTTGCTTGCTGCACTTTTTATTACATATTTATATTACTTTGCTTTGCCACTCCTATCATCCATATTTTACCATCTCTTCGCCGAACTAGTGTACCTATACAACTCCTAGTTGTATTAGGTGTGTTGGGGACACAAGAGACTTCTTGTATCTTAGTAGCAGGGTTGCTTGAGAGAGACCATCTTCAACCTCTACTTCCCTGAGTTCGATAAACCTTAGGTCATCCACTTGAGGGAAATTGTTGCTGTCCTACAAACCTCTGCGCTTGGAGGCCCAACATAATCTACAAGAGTAGAAGCGTGTGTAGACATCAAGCTATTTCTGGCGTCGTTGCCGGGGAGGTGAGCGCTTGAAGGTATATCTTTAGATCTTGCAATTAAATCTTTTTGTTTCTTGTTTTTATTTCACTAGTTATGTTTATGGAAAAATGTGCTATTGGATCTTTGCTTGCGGGAAGACGCCCCACACCTGTGGTGGTTGCTCCTCCCTCTACTGAAATTGTGCCCTATAAAATACCAGCTGGTATTATCGATTATGTTTTGGCTAATCGTTGTGCAGGAGACAAACATCCCGGTGAACACTTGCTATATCTGTCACAACTATGTTAATTATTTAAGCTTGCAGGTGTATCAAAGGAGTTTGTCATGAGGAAATTATTTGCCTTGTCACTGAAAGGAAAAGCATTGGAATGGTATAGGCTACTAGATGACTCTCACCTGCTGGATTGGGAAGAGATCGAGTCTCTCTTTTACTCCAAGTTTTATCCTCTTCATGAAGTCCATGAGAATAGGAATTATGTTTATAATTTCTATCCTCATGACGGAGAGAGCATAGCTCAAGCTTGGGGGAGACTAAAAACGTTAATGCTAAAATGTCCTAACCATGGGCTCCCCAAAGATATGATTATTACTAATTTCTATGCGAGGCTTTCTCGACAGGATAAAGATTTGCTCGACACTTCCTCTCTGGGTTCTTTCACAAACAAAAAGATTGATGCTAAATGGGAACTCCTTGAAAAAATTCAACGCAACACTGAAGATTGGGAGATCGACAAAGGTAAAGAGTCAGGTATAATTTAAGAGTATGATTGCATTAAGTCCTTTGTTGAAACTACAATTTTTAATAAGTTTAGTGCTAAGTTTGGGCTTGATTCTCAACTCCTTGTTGATTTCCTCAAATCTTTTGCTTCACATCTTAATATGCCTAAGGAGGATTGGAACAAGCATCATAAACCTTTTAAAGAGATTTGCAAAGAAAATGAAATTGTTCATGATGATTGCAACATGCATGATCCAATTCCTAAAAATGAAGTTTTATATAAGCATGTTAATTTTTGTGGAGTGGATAGACCTTGTGAAAGGCCTATGATTGAAGAAGAGAAGTATTGTAAGCAACATAAGCATGAAAGAACAATCACTTGGGTCAGAGATTTAAATGAAATTGCTAGAGAATTATGTGACCTTTATCCTTTTACTTGTGAACTTTGCCGTATAGAGGGTCACTTTAATTTTCAATGCATGAACTTTCAAAACATAACTGTTAACCGGTTGTGTGATAACATGATCACCTCTGATCTTTATGATGAGCTTATGTTATTTTTGATGTGTGAAGAGTTATCAGAAAAGACTTCTTGGCTAGATGTTAATGCCATAGGAATAAAAAACACTTTGCAAAATTGCCATCTCTATTGTGCTGTTAATTGCCATGAAAATGATTACATAAGTAAGATTAGAAAGGAGGGAACTTTGCCAAAGTATAAAATGTCTCTTATATTTCTGCTAATAAAAAGGAGAGTTTCTCCCAAGTTTCCCCTATTGTTTCTAATGATAAACCAGGATATGTGGAGAAGCTTCATCTCCAACCACTCCCTCCTAAGGTTAAGAAGAAGAAAAAGAAGAGGAGGAAGAGGAGCAAGAAAGAAGAAGAATGGGTATCAACCTGGCCTGAGCATATTCCTCCCATCAACTTTTATCCTAACGGTTGTAAGTTTAAAGAAGAAGGTGAAGTTTATTGCCTTAATTATCATCTTGATGATACGTCCGTAGGTACTATTGAAGATGATTTTGATTATGATATGCATGTTACTTATTGTGATTGGGAAAATGATGATAATGCTACTTATGATCTTGAAAATCTTTTTGGTACCAACTCTGAAAGTGATGATATGGGAAGCTCTAAGCTTGGGGATGATAGGATTGCAAATCCTTTACCCACTAGTGATGTGATAATTGATAATTCTTTTGCTAGTAAGAATAAAGTCAACACGTTTACAAATATAGTTGCTAGCAATGATAATGCTCTTCTCTACCATGATGATGTTATAACTCCAATCTATAGTGATTATAAAGGTACCTATGACATAAGGAGAAATTATCCTTATGAAACTTGTCATAATCATGGAGGGAATTACTCCCTTGTTGAACACCATCTTCCTAATACACAATTAATCTATAGTGTTCAAGTTGTTTATGATAGTCCTACTCCCACTATTACCAATGAGAAAGATTATGCTTATGTGGAGAGTAAGAGTACCTTTTTGCATGTGAATCATGGTAACAATGCTTTATGTGATGCTTATATTGTTGAGTTCATCCATGATGCCACTGAAATTTATAATGAGAGAGGGAGACTTGGTTCTAAATATCTTAATAATAAGAAGTTTCCTCTCTTTATGGTGAATATTTTGAAGTTGCACTTGTTTTGTCTTCCTATGCTTATTGCTTTGTGCTTCAATGAATTATTCTATTGCAATATTCCTATGCATAGGAAGCATGTTAGGCTTAAATGTGTTTGGTATTTGCTTCTTGATTCTCTCTTTTGTTCTTCAACTCTTATACCTACGAGAGCATCATTAAAGTCTTATGCCTAGCTTAAAGGCATAAAAGAAAGCGCTTTTGGGAGGCAGCCCACATGAATAAAATTTTATTTTGCTTTTGTTGTGTCTTGATGTTGTTACTACAGTAGCATCATCATTGTATCTTTAATTTTCAACTTTGTGCCAAGTGTAGCCTCTGATTGCAAGAAAGTTCAAAAGTTGTGACGTGCTGTCCAGGAAACAGATTCTGTCCTTGGATAGAATAATACGTATAAAATCACCAGATCGTCTTTTTGGTCTGAATTTTTTCGACAGCGTGCTCTATATAATTGTCTTTCGTGCGTCTGTTCTGAATTTTTTGATTAGAGTTGCAGAAGTGCCCCGGAAAAATCATTTACTACCTGCTGTTCTGTTTTTCACAGATTCTGTCCTGTTTTGCCTTTCCTTCATTTTGCAAACCTAGAGCTTGCTTTTTCTTTGCAAAAACCTTTTGGCAATCTTGAGAAACAGTAGAACTTCAAGAATATCTTTATTTCCAGCAAGGAACAATTATTTTATTATGGGTACTAACCTCGCTAATCAGATTATGATGAGTTATGAATGAAGGAAGTTTTCAAGTGTGCGAGGGAAGATGATAAAAAGATTCAGGAGTGTCAAACGCTCAAGCTTGGGGATGCCCCCATGCACCCCCAAGAAATATTCAAGGGACTCAAGCGTCTAAGCTTGGGGATGCCCCCGTGCATCCCCTTCTCCATCAACATTATCAGTTCGTCCTTCGTTCCACTATATTTTAATCACTTCATGTGTTATGTGCTATGCTTGGAGCGTCTTGTTTTAGTTTTCCTTTTAGTTCTCTTTAGATTTTCATAACGAGTTGGAACTCAGCTTTCTTTATGTGGGAGAGAAACACGCTCCACTTCTACCTAGAACATAACATAGAATTTGCATGTCTATCTTTGTTGTGTGTGTTCTTTGTCTTTTAATAGCTACTATCATGCTTAGCTTTTAACTTTCATGCTTATCTTTTTTAAGGAGCTTTTGTTTAGTTGGTTGCTTGAACTCTCTTTAGTTATCATGTTTATCTTATTAAGAGAGTTTGCTTCCGTTGCATTGGTTGATATGTCTATGATAAAGATGCTACGTGCATAATGGCGCTTAGTAGTTCATGTTTTCTTATGGTTAGTCTCAAATAGCTGGGGGGTTCCCAATGTGTTATTGGAGTACCAACATGATTTGTTTGCCTATGATGTGGTATGGTTTAGTAATATCTTCCTTCAAAGAATTTATTTTGATTGACTTGGCGTATGCTCACGCATATTTAAGACTGTAAAGAAAGTCTGTCAAGCCTTGATGATCTTTTGTTTCTGAGTAGCGATATAACTTCCATGCCTGATTCAATGTTGCTTTGTCGCTCTGCATGATTATCACCGTCATTGCTCTCTTAGTTGGTCGCTCCCAGTCTTTTGCTAACCTTCGCCTGTACTATGCGGACTGACTGCTTGTGCATCCACATCCTTTTAATCCAGTTATGCCATATGAGTCCACCATATCTTCCTACATGGTATTTACCTGCCATTCCTAACGGATACTTGCATGTACCATCTCGAAATTATTCAAAGAAAAAGCATTCCTATTTTGTGCCTCTGTTTTAAGTTCATGAGGAAGTAGTAGTTAATTCATGATCTTTTTAAGTTGGACAAGCTTCACCCCAGGATTGCATGTATAATGTGCAAACCCATAATACGAGAAGGAACTGGCATTGAGTGCGCCCGGCTCAAAAAGATAATATAACAAACAAACCCTCCTTCACGCTTTGTTCATGAGAAATCAGAAAACTTTGGCGGTGATAAACAAAGGAGATTAAGAGGATGTGATCGTCCTCATTCGGGAGCCGTTCCTCGAAACTTGTCCATCTCGAAAAGTGATTGAGTTGTCTGCTAGCATTCGTTGACGAAACATGCATGATCTAAAATAAAATATTACCTCTGTTTTAAAACCAAGAGCTCTGGTACATGTTTTGTCTTTGTTTCCGACTACGGGTTTTCAACCTTGCCAACAAAAGCCACGGTTCGAGAGTCTTCACCTTCTTTTAAAAGCACCGACTACTGAGAGCATGATTGTCATTCTGAGTGTAATGTGCATTGTCCCAAAGTAGCATTGTCTTTTGCATGATTGTGATATCGTTTATTCTGAAATCATTGTATCTAGTCATCACTTAAACCTTGGAGGTGCCCCTGCATTTATGTTTTGCTTCACTAAAGGGGGCAAGCTAGATATCACTTTATCATATTTGCACATCATGTTCATTGCAAGTCTATTTGATGTTTCAGTATCATATTGTAAAACTTTCAGTCCTTTGTGATTTTCTCATGAGGCAACTTAATTACTATAGATCCATTGTCTCAGTAAGCTTTTGTCATATGACTATGAAAAGTCCCATATGGTTAATAGCATGTCACCACAGAAATTATTCTTGTTATCATTTACCTACTCGAGGACGAGCAGGAATTAAGCTTAGGGATGTTGATACGTCCAAAACGTATCTATAATTTCTGCTTGCTCCATGCCTCTTTTGGGTGATATTGCTATGATACTTATACATTTCCATACACTTTTGATCATATTTGGACTAACCTATTAACTCAGTGCACCCCGGTGCCAGTTTCTGTTTTCGGCTGTTTTTGTATTTCAGGTTTTCACATTACGAGAACTGCCAGGAAAAATCCAGAAAAATTATATAAAAAATCAGCGTTCCAGAAACTACCGTGCGTCCGAAGGACAGCCAGGGGGGCCACCAGGGCTCCAGGCGCCCTGGCAGCGCCCCCCCCCCCCTGGGCCGCGCCGGGGGGGGCGCCTGGGCCCCCCGAGGCTCCTCTGATGCCCCCCTTTGGCATATATTTAAAGCGTCTCGCAGAAACCCTGATTCCGGACCCCTTTTCTCCAGACGCGATTCCGATCTCCGCCGCCATCGCCATCAAGCTTCGGGAGACCAGAATTCCTGCGCCGGCACCCTGCCGGGACGGGGAAGTGCCCCCGGATTCATCTCCATCGACGTTGCTTCCTCCCTCCATGATGCGGGAGTAGTTCCTCCTCGGGGCTGAGGTTCTTACCAGTAGCTATGTGGTCAATTCTCTCTCCCATGATGTGATCTTCGTTGTGATCATAGGCTATGTTAATCTAGGGTGATCCCATGATATTTCCCCTTCCTCTATGTATTGGATTGATGTACTCACTTGTCTTTATCTAGTATAATCCCCGAGACCAAGGTGACAGCGGTCTATTGGACATGGATTAGAACAATATTTTTATGAGTGATTTCCTCTCTTGTGTGTTGATTGAAGATTGAGAGTCTCTTGGTGCTTGTCTTTGACTATCCTTTAGATACGTTGTGGTGATTGTGGGACTCTCTTTGGATGGCCGCGGTGACATTGGGAAATCCTTAGATTGAGAACTACGAACTTTGAGGTGTGCTTTTGTAGCCCTACATAATTCTCGTCCTCTCTTGACCACGAAGGAATGACCTCCGAGTGTGTCCCCTTTGCATGTTTTATGGGAAATATCATGTGATTCGATTATGTTAATGTTGTTGGGAGTTGCCACTAGTGAAAGTATGAACCCTAGGCCTTGTTTCCACCATTGCAATACCATTTGTGCTCACGTTTACCACTTGTTTGCTTGCTGCACTTTTTATTACATATTTATATTACTTTGCTTTGCCACTCCTATCATCCATATTTTACCATCTCTTCGCCGAACTAGTGCACCTATACAACTCCTAGTTGTATTAGGTGTGTTGGGGACACAAGAGACTTCTTGTATCTTAGTTGCAGGGTTGCTTGAGAGAGACCATCTTCAACCTCTACTTCCCTGAGTTCGATAAACCTTAGGTCATCCACTTGAGGGAAATTGATGTTGTCCTACAAACCTCTGCGCCTGGAGGCCCAACATAGTCTACAAGAGTAGAAGCGTGTGTAGACATCAAGTACTTAGTGCATGCAGCTTCGCTAACATCCAACATCTCCATTGCCATCTCGTAGCTCTCTACCCAGGCCTCCGAAGGCTGATCTGCTGTGTAGTTTGGCACCTTGCGAGGACCCTTAAAATCCTTCGGCAACCATTTGTTCCTTATAGCTGCCGACAGACATGGCACGCCCCATGCCCGGGAAGTTCTTCCTGCTTCTGCTGACGTTGTCGGGTGATGAGGCGTCGGCTGATGATCAGTCGCCTGACCCGGCACGTCCTGTTCCCGGGCGTCATGGCGTGCCGGGTTATATCCGTGAGGTGAGTTACGACGTCATTCTGCACTTGAAACCTCTGGCGATTCAACATGCCTGCTATAGCTAGCACTTGGACGGGGGGTTGAGTGAATCCGGTCTCGACTATAGGAATAAGCTTGTTGCTGTTGTAGTGTTGTCTGAAGCAGCTCCTGAGCTCTCCGGGTCTCCACTGCCACCGGAGTTTCACCCTCAACTGGCAAGGCCGCCAGCCTTGATGCTGCTGCTATCATGTTATCCAGAGGGTTGGAGTAGTGACCCGCCGGCACCGGAGGATAGCGAGGGGCCGGGCAGTTTTGATCTGCATACAGAGATCAAGTTGTACGCTGATGAACCGGACCGCCGGTCCTGAGTGCCTCTGCCATCCGGTTTAATACTGGTGGACCGCTGCCCCCTGCCCCGTCTGAGAAAAGATTCCTGGGCTCATAGACAAAGGGGAGTTGACTATGTTGTTTCCTCCTCATCAAGGCTTCATTAGCAGCGTTCTGTCCCACCGAGAGCCGGAAAGTTTCCGCTTGAATCCGCTGGGCTCGAGCATCTAGAACGGCCCGCTCTTCAGCCATCCTGGTGCTCTCGGCTGCCATGTCCTCCCTAACTTGTGTTATCTCTTGCCGCAATTTATCCACAATCGTCTTGTGCTAATCCTGATTTTCTGGAGTGACCTCCGTTCCCATCAGAGTCGCCAGATTCTCCAACAGATCTGATAAAGCTTGAGCCGGCGATTGTGCTGAGCCGTCCACGCCTGCCGCATCTGCTGTCGCACCGGGTGTTATGGTCCCGAGGACTGTTGACCTGAGAGTCGGCTGGGTGCCGGCCATGAAGATCGCCACCCTATTCGGCGGTTTACTGAAGTTCGGAATACTGTTGCCATCGGACAAGCCCCCAAGTCGTCTGCTCTGTATCCAATACATGGAGTTAGTCTCACCTGTAGATGACTCACCATCAAAAAGAACAGTTGTTTCTTCATAAGATCCGGAGCCTCTAGTGCCCTGGATGTATCCGACAAAAGCAAGCTTCCTCGCGGGCCGAACCCGGGCGGGTCGCGCACGCTGAGCCGGCTCGACGATGTCGGTGCAGATGCCGGCTCAGGGCCCGGTTCGCCGATCTTGCCGATGAAGACATGGATTCCGCCGAAGGGGACCCGATACCCATACTCAATTGAGCCGGCCTCGGGGCCCCAGCCTTTGTCATCGATGTAAATCTTGCCGCGACGACTCTTCGTCATCTGGCCCACGGCGTATCCCTTAAGCCCTTCAAAGTTGCCCTTCAAGAACTCAAAACCGCCAGCCGCATGCCCCACGGTGGGCGCCAACTGTCGTGGAAGTGTCACGACAGATGTCCTAAGGTAAGGACTTGATTGTGGAGCCATAGCGACGTGGTTAGCTTAAAGGGATTAAGAACAAGACAAAAGACATGGGGAGTTTATACTGGTTCGGCCCCTGCGGTGAGGATAAACCTACTCCAGTTTAGGATGGAATTGCTGGGGTGTCAATTGCTAGGTTGCGGATGCGCTTGCCTAGCTCTCGATCTCTTGTTTCTTGCCCTAAGCCGCTGCCGGGTCGTCCCCTTATATACACGGGTTGATGCCCTGCGGCCTACGGAGTCTCGGCCGGCTCATACAATCGTGTCCGGCTCGGTGACTCATCTTACATGCCTTACACTACAAGATACATATATGGCGGTTGATACTTACAGGCCTTAAGCCGCCGCATGCCTTGGGCCCTTATCTAAACCGTCGTCTTTAATGGGCTTCTGGGCTGGTCTAATGAACCGCCATCGGGTAACCCGGCCCCTCCTGGGCGGGTCATATGAAATACTTATATCCCCAACAGCGGTCCTGGAACAGCCTCACATTACTTTGCTTTGAAGCTGATCTTCAAGAAGATGGCTCCACCGAGCGTTTCAAGTTTGACTCCAGGCCTCCACAATCTGAGAGTTGGCGTCCTACTCCATCAATTTAAGACTCTGAGTATTCATCTTTGGCTACAACTGTTGTTGCTCGTGTCATAGATGAAGAAGAAGACGCCACTTCTCCCTCAATTGCTTCACTGCATCACGACTCTGCGTTAGGCCCGTCTGCACCGCCCAACTCCAACGTCGACCCGGCTGCCCCAGCATCTTCACCACCTGGGAACGCATAGATACTCTTTGTCTTCAAACCTTTTTGGTCCTTACTGACAAACATGGGAGAAGCATATGAGTTGATAGTCTTCAAGCGGGTCCATATATGTGTCGGGTGCTTATTTTTGCTAAGTTCTTACAACTCTCGTTTTGAAACTATTTAGCTCTTGAGTTTTAACAATTAAACTTGATGGTCGGCTGCTACATTTGTTGACGTTTCTTTTGTGTGGTTAAATATCTATCTTATCATGAAATCATTCAGCAGACGCCCATTTTTCATTATGCATATCATTATATTCACTACTTATGGGTATGCATGATGAATTGTCTTCATAAGATTGAGGGATATCTCCACAAAGAAAAACCTACCATGTGCATTTGCATTCAAAAGAAAATTTACCACATGCACATCTTCAGGGGAGCTCTCTCAATCTCATGAAGCCAATGACCGTGTTATGTAACTTTCACATATTTTATCCCCATTGAAAAGTTCAACCAGTTTGTCATCAATCACCAAAAAGGGGGAGATTGTAAGTGCATCTAGTGCCACCCCTAGTTGGTTTGGAAGTATTGACGACAAACGTGGTTGAGGGACTAATGTGTCTGTGAGAATTGCAGGATAACATAGGTAGTAGTCCCTCACTGATTCGGTTTACCTTCTAGAGATGACCCCTAAAAATGTGTGAAGACATTGAAGACAATGGTGGCTCGTGAAGACATTCACATGAAGATAATGACATGTGAAGACATTCACTGAAGACTATGGAGTGCGAAGACATAGTTGCTTTCGTAGTTCCTTTTTCTTCTTTCTTGAGTCGTAGGAACCACCGTACTGTTAAGTGGGGTCCCAGTGAACATAGTCAGATGACTGATGTGATGCTCAACCAAAAATCCTATGTCTTCGAGCGAAGATAATGAGAGCAAATCTTATCCAAAGTTGGCTAAGTCAGCCTTGCTTGGAGCCCAAGCTAAGTTGTCGCGTGCGTTCAAAATCTGACCGTCGGACACGTGTGAGTTCCTTAGTGACCAAGGGTAATTTCGTACATATCATGTCGGGTTGCCTCTTGGCTATAAATATCCCACCCCTACACCATAAATTGGTGGCTGCTCAGAGTTAGTGCACATTTTTGGTCGTTTGAGAGCAACCCACCTCCGAAGCCTTTGAGAGAAAAGATCCTTGCGAGGACAAAGCCCAAAACACCTAGAGCCAAAGAGTGTTAGGAATCCCTTAAGTATTTCTGTCTGTGTGATCTGAAGACTTGTTACACTTGAGGACTGTGTATCCTCCAGCCGGTTAGGCATCGTGTTCTGAGCATCCAAGAGTTATTGTGGATTGCCGGTGAACGAAGTCTGTGAAGGTTTGGGAGTCTACCTTGAAGACTTACCAGAGTGATTGGGCGAGGACTGGGTGTCCTTAGCTCAAGGGGAATAAGGTGAAGACACGGTCTTCAGAGTTCAATCTCAGCCTCCCTAACCAGACGTACAGTTGTCACAACAACTGGAACTGGTCTACCAAATTTCCCTTGTCTCCAAGCTACTGGTTCTATCTTCCAACCCATTTACATTCCAGTTTGTCTTCGTGAAGTCATTGCTTACCTGTCTGATCTGTGTGACTTCACTGTGTGAAGACTGTTCCATGTTTAGCTTCATTCTGTCTTCCACCTTGATCCATGTTACCTAGCTGTCAATAGTCCTTGTACTTTCACTATGCTGCTTATTTGACTATTGCATGTCTAGTGTAGTTTATTTTCTGCCGCATATTCATAGGTTCATTCCATCCGTTTGTCTTCAAAAGATATCGTGTTTTGAAGACTTTCAGAAAAAACGCCTATTCACCCCCTCTAGTCGATAACTAGCACTTTCAGTTAGCACCTTTAGGATCGACAAAACCTTCTGGTTGCATCATATACAACTCTTATTTTCGAAATCCATTAAGGAATGCAGTTTTGACATCCATTTGCCAAATTTCGTAATCATAAAATGCAGCAATTGCTAACTTGATTCGAATAGACTTAAGCATCGCTACGGGTGAGAAAGTCTCATCATAGTCAACTCCCTTTGCAACAAGTCAAGATTTGTAGACAGTAAGATTACCATCAGCGTCAGTCTTTTTCTTGAAGATCCATTTATACTCTATGGCTTTCTAATCATCGGGAAAGTCCACCAAAGTCCACACTTTGTTCTCATACATGGATCCAATCTCGGATTTCATGGCCTCAAGCCATTTTTCGGAATGTGGGCTCATCATAGCTTCTTCATAGTTTGAAGGTTCGCCGTTGTCTAACAACATGACTTCCAGGACAGGGTTACCGTGCTACTCTGGTGCGGTACATGTTCTAATCGACCTTCGAGGTTTAGTAGTAACTTTATCTGAAGTTTCATGATCATTATCATTAGCTTCTTCTCTAGTTGGTATAGGCATCACAGGAATAGTTTTCTTTGATGAGCTACTTTCCAATTCGAGAGAAGGTACAATTACCTCATCAAGTTCTACTTTCCTCCCACTCACTTCTTTCGAGAGAAACTCCTTCTCTAGAAAGGACACATTCTTAGCAACAAAGATCTTGCCTTCGGATATCTGGTAGAAGGTGTACCCAATAGTTTCTTTAGGGTATCCTATGAAGACACACTTCTTTGATTTGGGTTGGAGCTTATCAGGCTGAAGCCTTTTGACATAAGTGTCGCAACCCCAAACTTTAAGAAACGACAACTTTGGTTTCTTGCCAAACCATAGTTCATACGGTGTCATCTCAACAGATTTAGATGATGCCCTATTTAACTTGAAAGCAGTTGTCTCTAATGCATAACCCCAAAACGATAAAGGAAAATCGAGAAGAGACATCATAGATCGCACCATATTCAATAGAGTGTGGTTACGACGTTCAGAGACACCATTACGCTGTGGTGTTCCAGGTGGCGTGAGTTGTGGAACTATTCCACATTGTTTTAAATGAAGACCAAACTCGTAACTCAAATATTCGCCTTCGTGATCATATCATAGAAACTTTATTTTCTTGTTACGATGATTATCTACTTCACTCTGAAATTCTTTGAACTTTTCAAATGTTTCAGACTTGTGTTTCATCAAGTAGATATACCCATACCTACTCAAATCATCTATGAAGGTGATAAAATAACGATACCCGCTGTGTGCTTCAACACTCATTAGACTGCATACATCGATATGTATTATTTCCAATAAGTCATTAGCTCGCTCCATTGTTTCGGAGAACAGAGTTTTAGTCATCTTGCCCATGCGGCATGGTTCGCAAGTATCAAATGATTCATAATCAAGTGATTCCAAAAGTCCATCAGCATGGAGTTTCTTCATGCACTTTACACCAATATGACCTAAAAGGCAGTGCCACAAGTATGTTGCACTATCATTATCAACTTTGCATCTTTTGGCATCAATATTATGAATATGTGTATCACCACGATCGATATTCAAAAATAATAGACCATTCCTCAAGGGTGCATGACCATAAAAGATATTACTCATATAAATAGAACAACCATTATTCTCTGGCTTAAATGAATAATCGTCTCGCATTAAACAAGATCCAGATATAATGTTCATGTTCAGCGCAGGCACCAAATAACAATTATTTAGGTATAAAACTAATCTTGAAGGTATATGTAGAGGTAGCGTGCCGACGGCGATCACATCGACCTTGGAACCATTCCTGACGCGCATCGTCGCCTCGTCCTTAGCCAATCTTCGCTTATTCCGCAGCTCCTGTTTCGAGTTACAAATATGAGCAACCGAACCAGTATCAAATACCCAGACGCTACTACGAGCACTAGTAAGGAACACATCAATAACATGTATATCAAATATACCTTCGTTCACTTTGCCATCCTTCTTATTTGCCAAATACTTGGGGCAGTTCCGCTTCGAGTGACCACTCCCTTTGAAGTAGAAGCACTCAGTTTCAAGCTTAGGTCCAGCTTTGGGCTTCTTCATGGGAGCGGCAACTTGTTTGTCGTTCTTCTTGAAGTTCCCATTCTTTCCGCCCTTTTTCTTGAAACTAGTGGTCTTGTTCAGCATCAACACTTGATGCTCCTTCTTCATTTCTACCTCCGCCAATTTTAGCATCGCGAAGAGCTCGGGAATTGTCTTATCCATCCCTTGCATATTATAGTTCATCACGAAGTCTTTGTACCTTGGTGGCAGAGATTGAAGAACTCTGTCAATAACACTCTCAACTGGAAGATCAATTCCCAGCTGAGTCAAGTGGTTATGATACCCAGACATTTTAAGTATGTGTTCACTGACAGAACTATTCTCCTCCATCTTGCAACTATAGAACTTGTTGGAGACTTCATATCTCTCAACCTGGGAATTAGCTTGAAATATCAATTTCAGCTCCTGGAACATCTCATATGCTCCATGACATTCAAAACGTCTTTGAAGTCCCGGTTCTAAGCCGTAAAGCATGGCACACTAAATTATAGAGTAGTCATCAGATCGAGCTCGCGAGAACTTCACAGCATCTGCATCAGCTCATGTAGCGGTTGTGTCACCTAGTGGTGCATCAAGGACATAATTCTTCTGTGCAGCAATGAGGATAATCCTCAAGCTACGGACCCAGTCTGTGTAGTTGCTACCATCATCTTTCAACTTATCTTTCTCTATGAACGCATTAAAATTCAAGGGAATGATAGCACGGGCCAATGATCTACAACATAGATATGCAAATACTATTAGGACTAAGTTCATGATAAATTAAGTTCAATTAATCAAATTACTAATGAAACCCCACTTAAATTAACATCCCTCAAGTTATCTAAGTGATACATGATCCAAATCAACTAACCCATGGCCGATCATCACGTGAGATGGGTAGTATTCAATGGTGAACATCTCTATGTTGATCATATCTACCATATGACTCATGTTCAGCCTTTCGGCCTCCAGTGTTCTGAGACCATGTCTGTACATGCTAGGCTCGTCAAGTTTAACCCAAGTATTCTGCATGTGCAAAACTTTCTTACATTCGTTGTATGTGAACGTAGAGTCTATCACACCCGATCATCACGAGGTGCTTCGAAACGATGAACTTTAGCAATGGTGCATACTCGGGGAAAACAATACTATCTTGAAATTTAGTGAAGTGATCATCTTATAATGCTACCGTCGTTCTAAGCAAAGTAAGATGCATAAAGGATAAACATCACATGCAATCAAAATATGTTACATGATATGGCCATCATCATCTTGTGCTTTTGATCTCCATCTCCAAAGCATCGTCATGTTCTCCATCGTAAACGGCTCGACACCTTGATCTCCATCGTTGCGTCGTGGTCGTCTCGCCAACTATTGCTTCTACAACTATTGCTAACTCATAGCGATAAAGTAAAGCAATTACATGGTGCTTGCATTTCATACAATAATTAAGAGACAACCATAAGGCTCCTGCCGGTTGTCGATATTACAAAACATGATCATCTCATACAATAATGTATAACTCATCACGTCTTGACCATATCACATCACAACATGCCCTGCAAAAACAAGTTAGACATGTTGTTGCAAGTTTTATGTGGTCGCTACGGGCTTCTAGCCAGAACCGTTCTTACCTACGGCACAAAACCACAACAGTGATTTATCAAGCTTGCTGTTTTAACCATCATTAAGGACCGTCTGCAGTCAAATTCGATTCAAATAAAGTAGGACAAACAGACATCCGCCAGCCACCTTTATGCAAAACAAGTTGTATGTTTGTCGGTGGAACCGGTCTCATGTACGTGGACATGTAAGGTTGGTCCGGGCCGCTTCATCTTACAATACCGCTGAATCAAAATAAGACATTGATGGTAAGCAATATGACCATCACCGCCCACAACTATTTGTGTTCTACTCATGCATATCATCTACGCATAGACCTGGCTCATGATGCCACTGTTGGGGAACGTGGCATGGAAAACAAAAAAAAATCTATGCACACGCAATGATCTATCCAAGAATATGCATAACAACGAGGGGGAGAGTGTGTCTACATACCCTCGCATACCGTAAGCGGAAGCGTTAGACAATATGGTTGATGTAGGCGAACTTCTTCGCGATCCAACCAATCAAGTAACGAATGTACGACACCTCCATGCTCAGCACACGTTCAGTTCAGTGAAGCCCTCGCCTTCTTAATCCAGTAAGACGGGCGATGTAGTAGATGAGTTTCGGCAGCACGACGGCGTGGTGACGGTGATGGTGAAGTGATCTCTGCAGGGCTTCGCCTAAGCACTATGAAAATATGACCAAGGATGTAAACGATGGAGGGGGGTGCCGCACACGGCTAAGCAATTGTTCTGGGTGTGCTAGGCGCCCCCTCCCACATATAAATAAGTGTGCGGAAGAAGGGAGAGGCCAAGAGGTGCCCCAAGTAGGTCTGAATCCTACTTGGGCTTGCCCTAGCCCCCCCCCCACCCCCCTTCCTTCATTTGGTGCCAA
>LR738713.1:397870692-397988945 GCA_902687465.1 Secale cereale
AGGGGAAGGAAGGAGGAGGTGGCGCCCCCCCCCCCCTTCCTTTCTCCCACAAGGTGGGAAAGGCAGGAGGAGGTGGAGCCCCCCTTACTTCTTCTAGGGGTGGCGGACAGGGAGAGGGCGCCAGCCCCTCTGTGGGCTGGTGTGTGCCTCTCCTTGTCCCATTAGGCCCATAGATCTCTCGGGGCCTCCCAGAACCCCTTTCAGTGATCCGATGGCTACCCGGGTGTAAACAGTGGAAGGGGCGTCGCACACGGCTAAGCAATTGTTCTGGGTGTGCTAGTGTAACACCCCAGATGTAAAACTCCTTATATGGCAATATATACTTTTACCATTTGGTCCTTATCCTTTCCTTGGGGGTTCTTTTCCATTTATGCCTTGTCATCTTATTGCATTGTCATGTTTTCTTTATTGCATTATCATCCATATTGCTTCATTACCATCATTGCATCATGGTCACATCATATGGCATTTCATCTTGTCATTGTGCATTTCTCATCCTTCTTATGTCTAGTGAGTATTCCTTGCTCATGTTGTGGTGGTTGAGGCAAGGGCATGCTCATTCCAGTAGCACCTTCAATTTCACCACCTTTCCCTTCTCTCTTTTCCCTTTCTTTAAATTTTGCAAGTGGCATCTAGCCTCTTCCTTAAATGTTCATCTTCTCCCAACTTATATGGAACCTTGTCCTCAGTCACTTTGCAAAAACCTCACCTTATTTTGAAATGTTTTGGTCAGGTTCAATAATGACAGAAGTTTGAATCATATTCAAACTTGTTTTATTTGTCTACCTCTAAAAATGTCCAACTCATTTTTATAAAATAGGACATAATTCCAGAAGCTAGGGGATATTTTTATTTCCCCCTAATTCATCTTCTTTCAACCTGGGCTTTTCTTTTTGCTTTTCTGCCTTAAGAAAAAGAAAAGAAAAAGCAGCAGCAGCACCAGCAGTGCAGCCCAGCCGCAGCCGCAGTCCAGCCTGGGCCTCGGCCACCAGGCCGGCCCAGCTAGCCAGCGCAGCAGCCCGCGCCAGCCAGCCCGCTGCGTCCCTCTCTTCCTCTTTCACCCACGCATCCACGCGCCCCCTCTGCGTCGCCTCCACGTGGCTAGGTCGGGCCCGCGCGTCAGCGACCGCGGTTGCACCCACACCCGCCTTTTCGTCCTCCTCGTGTTCGCGCCATGGGGACCGCAAGCCCGAGCAAGCCGTCGTGCGTCTCCGTCGCCCTAGCCCCTTTTAACCCCTCTCTCCATGTACATCCGCTCCCTAGGGTTCCCCTCTTCCTCTTCCCGCCGCCAGGTGAGCTCTAGGCCACCAGATCCACCGCGCCACCACCGTCCCGGACGCATCTGAGAGCGAGGCCTCGTCGCCGGCGTGCTCCCCGTCCACCTCTGCCTCGCCGACCATGTCTGTCGTCTTCCCCATCATCGACTACGTCCTCGACATCCACTACGCGGAGCTGAAGGCCCTGCCTGCTTCCTCTCCTTCCTCGTCTTCAACTCCGGCCGCCGCGGGTGCTCATCCACCCTCGCCGTCGACTCCGTCCCCTTCACAGCAAGCCGAGCGTGTCAGCACGTTCGTGGTGAGCTCCCAAGCCTTCCCATGCATTTTTCTCCTTCGTTTGCGCGCTCTAGATGCTAGTTCGTCGTGCGCTTGAGCTCGCCGCCGTCGGACCTCGTCTCCGTCGAATGTTTAGACCTCCATAGCCCGTCCTCGCATGGTCGGTGTCTCCACCGTGTCGCGTAGGAGTTGTTGCAGGTCCTCGCCGCGCCGCTAGGTTCTGTTTGTGCTTCGCCGCAGCTCGTTGCCGTCGTCTCCGATAGATGTCGTCAGTGTCGACTCCATCGTCGTCTGGTGCATCTAGTGGCACCCAGAGACGTGGGATCCCTCCATGGACCCATCGCGCACCTCCGCCGTCCTGTTTGGTCGCCGGAGCAGCCGCAGTGCCTCGCCGTCGCCTTTGCTTCGCCGGAGTGCGGTGACTTGCCCCTCGCTCTGTTTATATTTCACGTGCAGTGCACCTTCTCTATCAGATGCACACAGCCTAGCCCAGTGGCTCGCCGCTCTTTCTCTTAACACACAGACGCGGGTTCAAATCCCCGCAGGGCCAGTGGAAATATGCCCATATTTTTTGCTCTGCTTCCCTCACTGACATCCAAGCCCCACCTGGCAGCCTCTCTGCGTCCACACACCCACTTCCACACACACCGCATTGCCACCTCAGCTCCCTGGACCCACTAGTCATGGGCTGAGACTAGTCCAGGCCGAGTCTGTGGTGTCTTTTTTTCCTTTTCAGTTTTGTTTTATTTTGTTATTTCTGTTTGCATTTTTGAATTGCGATATCTTTTAAACTATGCATCTGTTCAAAATGTTTTATATATGAAAACTACTTAGTTTTTAGTGTAGATTATTTCTATGCTTTTTGTTGCCATGTTTAAAACATTTAAAATACTGTTTGAATATATTTTTTGTTAATAACATGTTCAAACTTGTTTAATTCATAACTAAATAACCGTAGCTCCAATTTTGACAAACTTTATATGTATTTGGGGTGGAAAAATGTGTAGGTTAACATGGTGGTGTTACTTCACATGTTTAACAACTCTAAAATACGGTTGTCATAGATCTGTTCTATATTCATTTTTATGTACATGGGAGTTCCCGGAATTGTTGTTTATTCCTTCTGGTCCATTTAAAATGCTTGCATGATGTTGTTGTTCTTAGGGGCACCCCTTGCCATCCTAAGCAACTTTTAAAACTTGTTGGGTGCTTGGATAGTTCAACTAAATAACTACATATGTGAATATGGTTGTTCTTGCACTCTTTGCATGTTGTGTCCCTTTTCATGAATTGTGTTCTTGCATAATGCCATGCCACATGTGCACTCATCATGTTCCTTTGAGATGCATCATATCATGTCCATGTACATATGCATCATATCTTGCATCATGTGTTTGAGCATTGCATGGTGATTGATTGTTGTTCCGGTGATTGTATTGGTGTGTTGGTTAGAGCCCGGTGACGATTCGGAGGTCGAGGTTCCTATCGAGGCTGAGTTTGAGGAGCAAGGTTACGATCCCTCCGTGGACTTAACAGGCAAGATGAGCATTCCCCGATATCACCTCTATCTTTGCCTTGCTAGTTGTCTCGCTCTTTAGCTATGCCTCGATGTCTATTCCTGTTTGTCAGCCTCCTATGTTGCCATGAAACACTCTAACCGCCTTCCTAGCAAACCGTTGATTGGCTAAGTACACTTTTGCTCAGCCCCTCTTATAGCGTTGTTAGTTGCAGGTGAAGTTTTGAAGATTGCTCCACGTTCGGACTTGTTTATTGGGATAACACAATATTTATCTTAATTAAACTAATGCACATATATATTGGTAATGGGTGGAAGGTTTGGCCTTCTGCTTGGTGTTTTGTTCCACTCATGCCACCTTAGGACCCGATAAACCGGTGTTATGTTCCTTGATTTTGTGTTCCTAACACGGTTGGGGTTTATGGGCCCCCCTTGATAATTCGCTCTGCTTAAAGCTTTTCCAGCAAGACCTAACATTGGTACTACATTTGCCTAACAACTAAAACTTGCATAGGAAGTTATAAACCCGAGTTCTTAGTCAACAACCCGGGCCAGTGCTCCTCATGAGTGTTGGTCCAAACTGGGCGGACTGCAGGGCCGCCATGGGGAAACCCGAGGTATCTGGTATTACCTGTAGGATGTCCCATCCGGTCGTGGCCTGAGAAGAGATACGTGCGGCTACTATCAGGGTGTCGGCACGCCGGGAGGTCTTGCTGGATTAGTTTTACCTTTGTCGAAATATCTTGAGCATGGGATTCCGAGAATACTTGGGTCTTCCCAATTTGGAGTTGCGACTTTGCAGATCATGAGCTTGTGATGGGCTAAGTTGGGACACCCCTGCAGGGTTTTGAAATTTCGAAAGTCGTGCCCGCGGTTATGTGGCAGATGGGAATTTGTTAATATCAGGTTGTAGATAACTTGACAATATATCCTTTAAGAATACACTGCCTGTGTGAGTAACCGTGATGGTCTCTTTCGGAAGGGCTTCGGGAAGTGAACACGGTGGGGTTATGCATGAACGTGAGTAGCTAGGATCACTTCTTGATCATCTTGGCGACCGTTGGCACATATTCTCATCTCGCTCTGAATTCGTAAGCTAGTTGCTCAATGCTTGCTGCAGACACTTATTACCTCTCCACACCTAAAGGCTTTGTTAGTTTTGATACCCGGGAATGGGATTGTTGAGTCCTTGTGGCTCACAGATTACAACACACACTAGATGCAGGTACAGCCGCGAACGATGCAGGAGATGGATCAGAACTTCACTGGGAGTTCGATGAAGAGCGTGGTCGTTTCTACGTCACGTATCCCGACGATCAGTAGTGGTTCCTACTAGGGGCGGTCAGAACTTGTGTTTGTGGTATCTTTTCTCGTTTGGATTTCGTCCGTAGACGGACCCTGTGTTATTTGGATGAATGTATGCTATTGTATTCATTGTGTGATGTGGTGAGTGTAAGTCAACTATTTTACTCTTTCATCCTCGTTCTTTTACATGAGTTGTGCAAAGATACCACGCTTGCGATCATTCCAGAATGCGCTTATGTCTCTAAGTCGTGCCTCGACACGTAGGAGATATAGTCGCATCCTGGGCATTACAGCTAGCCTACTAGGCGCCCCCCTCCCCCATATATATAGGTGGGAGGGAGAGGGGAGAGGCCAAGGGACGCCCCAAGTAGGTATGAATCCTACTTGGGCTTGCCCCCTTTCCTTCTTTTGGCGCCAAGGGGGAGGAAGGAGGAGGTGGCGCCCCCACCCTCCCCTTTCCTTTCTCCCACAAGGGGGGAAAGGCGGGAGGAGGTGGCGCCCCCTTTCCTTCTTCTAGGGCCGGCGGCCAGGGAGAGGGCGCGCCAACCCCTTTGTGGGCTGTTGTGGGCCTCTCCTTGGCCCATTAGGCCCATAGACCTCCTGGGGCCTCATCGGAACCCCTTCCGGATATCCGATGACTACTTGATGCACTCTGAAGTCATTCCGGTGTCCGAATACCATCGTCCTATATGCCAATCTATACCTCTCGACCGTTTAGAGACTCCTCGTCATGTTTGTGATCTTATCCGGGACTCCGAACAACATTCGGTCACTAAATCACATAACTCATATAATACTATATCGTCATCGAACGTTAAGCGTGCAGACCCTACGGGTTCGAGAACTATGTAGACATGACCGAGACACCTCTCTGGTCAATAAACAATAGCGGAACCTGGATGCCCATATTGGTTCCTACATATTCTACGAAGATCTTTATCGGTCGAACCGTTATGACAGCATACACAATTTCCTTTGTTTGTCGGCATGTTACTTGCCCGAGAATCGATCGTCGGTATCTCTATACCTAGTTAAATCTCGTTACCGGCAAGTCTCTTTACTCATTCCGTAATACATCATCTCGTAACTAACTCATTAGTCATTTGCTTTCAAGGCTTCTTATGATGTGTATTACCGAGAGGACCCAGAGATACCTCTCCTATACTCTGAGTGACAAATCCCAGTCTCGATCCATGTCAACTCAACAAACACCTTAGAATATACCTTTAGAGCATCTTTATGATCACCCAGTTATGTTGTGACGTTTGATAGCACACAAGGTATTCCTTCGGTATCCGGGAGTTGCATGATCTCATGGTCGAAGGAACATGTATTTGACATATAAGAAAGCAGTAGCAATAAACTGAACGATCACATGCTAAGCTAACGGATGGGTCTTGTCCATCACATCATTATCCTAATGATGTGATCCTGTTATCAAATGACAACACATGTCCATGGTCATGCAACCTTAACCATCTTTGATCAACACGCTAGTTTAGTAGAGGCTTAGTAGGGACACGGTATTTGTTTATGTATTCACACATGTATTTAAGTTTATGGTCAATACAATTCTAGCATAAATAATAAACCTTTATCATGAATAAGGAAATGTAAAATAATAACAACTTTATAATTGCCTCTAGGGCATCTTTCCATCATTTTTATCCCCATAAGAGAGTTTTCTCCTATGCATCTGATGCAAGGGGAGGGGAGCTCCAGGATGCCGGCGTCATCTTTGAGTCGGCGCAAGACGAGGACCACGGCCACGACCCTCGGAATGATCAGGCGCTCTTCCTTGACGGCAACAACACCCCTCTTCCAGCCTGGGTTTTCACCATGGCCGGCATACGCTACACCGATAACCCCCACAGTAAGCTCTCAAATCCCCCTGCTTCCTATTTAGGGTTCTTAGGATAGTTCTAGGTGTGTTAGAGCATCTCCAGTTGGCTCCCCAGGAAGCCCCTCCAAGCACTTTTTTTCATGCCGGTGGACAAAAATCTTCCCACTCGTGCCCCCAATGTCTCCTTTTTCGCGGATAAAGCAAAACTAGCGCCAGCAACCGCAACCCAAACCCAGGGAGCTGTGGGCACCTGGGGGGCTAATTTTGCCGTTTTGCAGGTGCTGCCCCACCTGCGGTGAGATATCTCCTCTCTCCCACACCTTTTCGTCTCTCTCTCCCCACATTTTCGTCTCTATCTCTCCCCACTTTTCCTCCTCCTATCGCCGCGCGTGCCTCCTCTCCAGCTCGCCCTTCTCCGCAGTCGGCCGCTACAGTCCGTCCAGTACTCGTCGATGCCGCCGTCCCCGACGCCCACGGACGGCATCCCCTCGCCACCGTCGTCGAGGGAGGAAGCGGTCGCGCAGGCGAGGTTCTGCCTCGCCGCGAAAGGTCAAGAAGCAGCGGCGGCAGGACTCTGTCACGCCGGACACGATGGGCGCCGCTTCCATGTCCACGCCTCCCTCGGCCTCCTCGCCGGGCCCGAGCGTGTAGGCCACGGGCGGCCCCGGCCACGAGCTACGCACCGGCGGGTGAGCACGGGAACAACTAGCGGCGGCCAGCGGTGAGGCGTGGCACGCGGGGCGAGCGCGGTGGACAAGGCGAGCACGGCGGCCAGGGCGGGGCGCGCGCGGCCACGGACGCCTCGATGCAATGCACGCGCAACGCTGTAGTCGTGCGTGGAGGTCATCCTCGGCGCGCGTCGTCGCGGACGCCCCCGGACGTGCAGCACGCTCAGGCCCTCCTGCTTCTCGCCGGTGTGCGCCTCCCCTGCCTGGCCATCTTCCTTCTCCTCCCTCGTCCGCTGCACGCTGCATGTCACTCGTCCTTCACGTCGGTGGGGGTGGCCGCCATGGCGCGCGCGTCGGGCCCTGCTTCTCGCCAACACTGCTCCTGGGGGCGCAATGAGTGGAACATTTTCCCTCCCCCTCAGGCCAAAATTCTCGCCGGCAGCCCCCCAAGCGGCGAAAAAATGCCTCCTGGGGAGCTCAACGGTTGGAGATGCTCTTAGATTAGATAATGGCCCATACATTTGACCCAATTCGACTGGAGTCGGTCAGAATCCAATGTTTGGGGATGAATCAGAGTGCATGCTTACTTTGTTCATCCCACATGGCTAGATTGTTCGTAATGCAGTGTTAGTTTGCATCATTTTATTGGCACATTGTTATTTTCTACTAGCAAATTATCAGTTCTTACTGCTGTAAGTAGTGTATATATGCTACTCTTCTTGCTGATGTTGTTATCCTGCTCTTTGTTGCTATGGTACATGAGTGCATGTGGCGTGCAAGCATGACAAACCTGAATGCCAAAAATAGTAGGTGCAAGTAGGACATGTGAGTGGCGGCTTCTTTATATCAGTGTTATCTCTGATAACTGTAAGGAGTGATAACTGTAACCACTGATCATATTAGCACTAATAAGGTGTTAGTACTTACTAGTGATCATTGTAAGCTTTGTTCTGTAAGCATACATGATGGCCTACTTGTTAGCTTTCATCATGTGTCATATGTGTTACTAAAGTGATCTCCATCTTGCTGACAAGATAATGAAGACGGAGTGGGGCATAGCCGACGGTGGTGCGTAGGTCATCACCAACGCAGAGGACGCAGAGGACCTGATTTCTACCAATGGGTGGCTGAAGAGGGTGGTGCTCCCAAGCAGGGTGGAGTACATGAGGATGTCGTTGGGCGCTGGCAGGAGGCCGAGGACCGGCCATGAGGAGGGTGCACGTGAACCTATGAGGTTCTACGTGCACATCGCTAACCACGAGGACATCGCCATGCTCATCAGCCCGCGTAAATTCAGGCCGGCGATGAAGCAATGGATGGCCTGCGGCCCTCCTCGCATCATCAGCCTCTCCGGCAACAAGTGGTGTGAGTTTTGGGTGCAGGTCCAGATGTTCAGGGGGCACATGGTGATGGGGAGAGGCTGGGAGTACTTCTTCCTCCGGCACAAGGTCATCCCTGGCGACCTTGTTGTCTTCAAGCTCTCCTGCCTAGGGCTCCACGTGCAGATCTATAATGCCAACAACTCCAACATCTACACGGTCCGCTCCAAGAAGTACAACTGCATTAGCAACATCACTCATGCCCTCTAGTTCGTCTGTCAAGTCTGTTGTTGTTGATCATAGTGCGTGCGTGCGTGCGTGCGTGCGTGCGCGTGTGTGCGTGCGTGCGCGCGTGCGCGTGTGCGTGTGCGTGTGCGTGTGCGTCTGTGTGTGTGTGTGTGAGCGGATCAAGTACTTGCACACAACCAAACGGTTGTGCTTTGCATCTGTTCATACCTAAAGCACAAATACAGGCAACCAAACAAGTTGCAGCCATCTAGGCCTTGATGCAATGCAGGCAACCAATCAACATGCAGATGTTGGTTTTTGTCTGTATATGCTCAGCCAGGTCCAGTTGGGACAAGTATGAAAAGTACCGAAAAATTATGCAGGTAACCAAACACGCCCACCGAGAATCTCCTTCCCTCCGCCTCACGGTGTCGGAGCAGCGCACGAAAGCAAAGGGGAGTAGAGACTGATTTTGTGGCGGCTAGGGTTTCTTCACAGTTACACACAATCAATTAGCCTTTCACAGTACGATCTTACGAACATCTTGTGTTCATGAACTGCAGAAATTTATGAATCTGTCGTTCATGTTGCTCTTTTCGTATCCAGTCACAAAGTTCTTGATCAGTAAAAATACGAAGTGGAACATCAGTTCTCACCTCTGTTGGTCTGTGGCTGTTGGATCTCAATCTAACGGTCAGCGATGGCACCTGAAACGCTGATCGTATACAACAAGTTGCTCCCCCGGCGTTCAGCGCCGACGGGACGGGTCTCGGCCGAGCAGCACCTTCAAACTCGCCTCCACCAGCGCACCCAACAGAAACCACCCCCAATCTCCGCAGGTCACACACACCCACCGCGCTGCAATGCCGTTCCTGAGCCCCCTCCCGGGCGACGACGCCGACGACTACTACTACGGGTACGACCCCGGGTACCGCCGCGGCGGCGGCAGCGGCGGCGGCGTGAAGAGCGCCAAGAAGGACAAGGGCATCTTCTCCTGCCTCCCCTGCTTCACCCCCTTTTGTAATTGCTTCTCCTCCCTTTCTTGTCCAAGAAGGATTTCATGACTTTCTTCTGGTCCATGTCGCCGGTTTCTTGGCTTTCTTGCTTCGCTGATCTGTGCCTCGTTCTTGTTTCTTGCCGACCAGCGCCCGGAGCGGTGGACCCGATGGCGCACCGCCGCCTCCTCTCCTCCGACTCCAGCGACAGCGACAACGTCGCCGCCACCGACATCACCGCCGATCTCGCCCGCCTCCGCCTGCGCTACTCCCGCCTCGCCGCCGGCCCGCCCGTCCGCCCGCGCGACGTCCCCGCCCTCGTCGCCCGCACGGACGACCCGCCGCTCGCCGTCGCCGCGCTCTCCTGGCTCGGCGGCGACCTGCGCCCGTCCTGCATCCTCGCCCTCCTCCCGGCGCTGTTCCCGTCCCTGCGCACAAGCGAGTCCGAGGGCGATCTCTTCCTCCCCTCCAACGAGCGCCAGTCGCATGCGCTCTCCGCCGCCAGGCGCCGCCTCCAGGCCCGCGAGGCCGCGCTGGACGGCGAGGTGGCCGAGTACCAGTCCACCTACGCCATGAAGCTGGCGTGCGAGAAGACCAAGGAGGGGTTCGCCGAGACGGCGGCCGAGGAGGTGTGCAAGATGGCGCGCGCCGCGCGGCGTGCCGACAAGCTGCGGTGGCGCGCCGTGGAGGCCGCCGTCAAGGAGGTGCTCACGCCGGCGCAGGCCAAGGAGTTCCTCAAGGCCGTCGAGGACGTGTCCAGCAAGGCCGGGCGGCACGGCGCGAGGTGGCAGGCGCGCGCTGGGCCCCTCTCGGTGCCCGCCGAGGCGTTCGAGCGTATGCGTGCCAATGCCAGAGCAGCCGCAGATGATGCATGGTGACCGGGCCTCGCCATGGCCTGCTTCTTTGATGATGACTGAAGCCTGTTCGGATAGTTTCGTCGATGGATCTCTCTGCGGCTAATGCTGAAGGGAAAGTTACTGATCCTGTAAGCTCATGGTGAGCTTCAGATGGTTTTACTTCCAACAAGGGAATTGTATCTGAATCTGTGAACCGACAGCAGTTGTGTGAACCATCGTCAAACCGTGTTAATCGATGGAATATGCTCCTGTTGCCACTTCGAAGGAATGTGGCAACGACAAGACATGGTAGTTCTACTTCTACGAATACGAATTGCACTGTTTCTATCTCTCTCTGACACCTTGAGGAACGTCCTCTGTGACATGTTTGGATACGCTGGTGAAGGAATCTGGCAAGCCTTTGAAGGGGAATACAGGAACAGGTACGGTCAAATCAAGAGACTATCAAAATGTGCATTTGTACAAAGTCTGGATATGCTAGTGAATGTTAAACCTTGTCAGCACTTGTTTTTTTTTCTTTTGAAACTTTGTCAGCAATTGTTAATTATGCTAAGGCCATCTACAATCAGGATGTGCTAATTTGAGGGCATCTCTAGCCGTTGGCCCCCAGGAGGGGCTAAAAATCGCCCCTGGGGCGCACCGGCGTTAAACCGCGCACTGGGGGTGTGTTGCCCCCCAATCACGGTCCCCACGGTTTTTGAAAAAGTTCAAATTCAGCGCAAACACGGTTCAAATTTAACGCAAACACCGTCGAGTTCGTTCAAATTAAAACATATTTTACACACAAAAAAAAAACTAGCGCGGGCTATCCCCGCCGCCCGCCCACGCGGTTCTACATGCCGAGGAGGTTGTAGAACCGCGTGTAGTCACCGCCGTCGTCATCGTTGTCGTCGTCGTCCCCGCCCCGCCTCCGCCGTCCCTGCTGCATCCCTCCCCCGGTTGGCGCGGCGGGTTGGACGGTCCGGAGGCGTCGTCGTCGTCGCTATCGATGACGACGACACCGTTCTCGTCCTCGCGCCCACGTTTGCGGGCGGCGATCTCCTCCAGGGCCCGGCACTGCCGGACCATCTCCTCGCGCATGTAGTCATCGCGCGACCACCGCATGGCGTCCTCGTCGGAGAAGCCGCGCCGGGCTATCTTCTCGTACTCCGGGGGGAGGCCGGGCTCCGCCTTGGGCTCGACGAGGGCGCCGGAGCTGGGGGTACCCGCGCTGACAGGCGTGTCCTGGGGCTCCGGCTTGACGGGGCGGAGGTGGAGGCAGGGAGAGCCACCGGACGAGGCGGAGGACACCCCGGGCTCCATGCGCCTCGGCGTCCAGGAGCTTCCCCGGCGGCGTGAGAAGGACGGGGGAGCGGGGTACTCGAGGCACGGCGTGTTGCCGCCCTCGATGTACTCGAGGACGGACTCCAACGTGCGGCCAGGCACGCCCCAGCACCGGCGCCGGCCGTCGGCGTTGAACCTGCCGAAGGGAACGACGTCGTTGGTGGCCTCGAGTTGCTCGGCGTGCCGGCGGCGGAAGTAGGGCTCCCAGATTGGGCTGTCGGGGGCGTACCGGGGCCCCTCCCTCGCCGCACGCGGCAGGGACGAGCGGATACGTGCGATCTCCGCACGTCGCGCCGCGCCGGTGGGTAGCGGTGGCACCGGCACGCCGCCGGCGCTGATCCTCCACGCCCCGGGCACCCGCATGTCCGGCGGGACCGGGTACTCGGCCTCGAAAAGGAGGCGAGTCTCGTCCTCGTGCAGATGACGGCGCCCGAATCCATTCGTCGCCACGCCGTCGCCTGTGAAACGCTCGGCCATGCTTCTCAACTGGGGACGGCGAGAGGAGGAAAGGGGGAGAAATGGGCGCGTCGGCGGTGGATGATCGGTGCGAGTCTCCGGCGCTCTTGCGGTCGGCTTTTATAGGCGGAGGCGCCGCGTGGTAGGCTTGGCCGGCGCGTTACGCGCGGCGTGATTGCGTGGCGGCCGAGGGACGCGTCACCCAGCCTTCACTGTGCCGCCCGTGAGGCATCAATGGTGGCTGACCGGCGCGGCAGCGCGCGCAGCTTTGGCATTGATTCGCCGCAGGAAACGAGGCGATGAGGACGACGAAGCGGCGAGAAGAGAGTCGAGTCGCTGACGCGGCGGGCCCGCAGCTCTTCGCGCCAAAAACGATTCGCCCGACGCCCCCGAGCGACCCCAGCGCGCCGGGTTCGGGTTGGATCCGCCGACGCCAATTTCGACCCGAGGCGGCGAAAACTGGGCTCTTGGGGGCGCGACTGGGCCGATTTTTTGGCGCCGGCGGACGAAAAAACGCCTGGGGGGCCTTCTTGGAGGCGCGGCTGAAGATGCTCTGAGTCCATGTCCATGGACGCGTGTCACCCATCAAGTGTCCGCGTCCACAACCGCCCCCCTCACGTGAAAATCCTATTATACGTCACCGATGGAATCATGTGTAGCCACGAGCCCACGACTCCGTGCTTGTCGCGTCGGACGCGGTCAGTCAGGTGGCATGTGTAGATTTTAACTTTTAATCATGTCTAGTGTATTCAGTTATGTGGCATGTGTAGATTTGAACTTTTAATCATGTCTGGTGTATTCAACCAAACACCGTATAATATATCGGCCCAGCCAATGCAGTCTACCAAACTGAAAAATTGCTTTCCTAATGGAGCCTACAAACCACATGCAGAACATTGTTTTTATCATGTACTCCTTCCGTTTCTTTTTAGTTCGCATATAAGATTTGGTCAAAATCAAACTTTATAACGTTTGACTAGTTTTGTAGAAAAAGATATTAACATTCACACTATGAAATCAATATTATTAGATGCACGATGAAATTAATTTTCTTTATATATAACTTTTGTATTGCAGATGTTGATATTTTTTCTTATAAAGTTAGTCAAACTTTATACAAACTTTATAAAGTTTGACTTTGACCAAATTCTTATATGCAGACTAAAAAGAAACGGAGAGAGTATTTACTCAACAAGTTCAACAGATTCACGTATGCAAAAGAGGCAAAAAAAAGAAAAGGGCGAAACAGGGAGCTTGCATCTCTTTAGCCACGCCTACAACGTTGCCGCCCGACAGCTACATATACTTGAATAACAACGAGACAAGTAAACAACGCGCCACACACTTGAATAACTTGTGCAGCATGCAACAGTTATATGATGAACACTTTACAGGAGTAAAGCCACACGTCCCCTGTCACAGGATGAGTAAAACTGAACATTTTGTGATCACCGCACAGCATGAAAAACCGCACATCTGTGTAAGAATCAAATGTGTTTTTCTCCTCTCTTTTAAACTTTATAACATTCTGTCTGTTCTTAAACAACAACACGACTCATGCTGGGTTGCCTTCCCTCCATCCCAACCGGGAGGGCAATCAGCACACTATACAGAGGTACAAAGGTATACATCACCATATATCAAAGCTACGGCATCACTTGCCTATAATATGTTTGAGTATAGGTGATATGTCTTGAATATAGCCTCTCACAACAACACCTGCAACTTGTTCTCATGCTATGGAAACCTTGTGTTAGGTTTCTGGTTTCACAAAATGTCCCGATGAAAGTGCCCTGGAATCGAGTTACCCTGCTGAGATTGTCTGAGGTGCATGGACAAGGCGTAGTTGTTTATCTGTACACAAGTAGAAAGAAACAAAAGCATCACTTACCACAACCGTGTTCCTACGGTAAGTACATCAGAGGCATGATAAAAAGGGAATAGCAGGGCAGTAAGAATACTGGACCTCAAGGCTCCTAATTTGTTCCCGGTACTGCATAACCAACTGCTTTAGTTGTTGAAGCTCCTGGTTTCTCTCTTCATGCTCCTTTTGGCGTTCATGTTGTATTGCCACGGCTTTCTTAAGAATAGCATTTTCTTTTATGACAGCTTCAAATTGTTCCTTGTACAACAAAATTTCCTGTTTGAAAGCAAGAATTTCTCAGGGAGAGCATAAAAACAATCAAATTCTAATTTTGCTACAGGTACTTACAATAGTAAATATTATGTAAACCCACAGACATTTGCTGCAATGCAGTTCAACTTGTCATATAAACCTACTTTATGTTTTAAACCACCATACGGTGGCATATTTTATTCGTATTCGTAATGGGGCTGTAATAGCAGAACTGCACAGTAAGTCAACTTAATCAACCTTCAATATCCATAGGTTTTACTTGTAAATACTTTACATACGGAATCAAGGTTTCAGAATCAAGTTTTTTGCTGCATCGCGGTGAGGTCCGAGCTATAGCTGTGTCAGCTATCACAGAAGCTATTGACAATAGTGTTTTTATAGGAAAAAAGATAAAAGTAAGTGCCTAGATAGATTGGATGCTACATTGTTAGGATTTCTATTTTCTTATTTAGTTATATATGTGTTTTGGATTAAATTTACGTGTAAAAATGATTACATGCTATTTTTGGCCCATGCATACTTACAAGGTAATAGCTTTAGCTATAGCTGATAGCAAGCTATAGCTGTCGTAGCTAGGATAGCGGTACAACGTGCCACAGCTTCGCTTTTAGTCTCCTAAAAAGGCATGGATTCAAATATTTGGCTGCACACTTGAATTTCTTCCATCATGTTTACCACTGAATTTTTTTAACTAAACTACGTACACTATCAAATAACCTACGAGTAAACACAACAGGTAATACCTCCTTTCGGGTTTACAAGGCCTGCGCGTAGAGGTCAGCTCTGACCATAAATTGGACCAAAAAACTCATATAATTACATGTCGTAAGTATACCGTTGAATTTGTATTCAGCATTCGAAACAAGTTTCGATAGCACAATTTTGATGGCACACAATTCATATATTCTTGGTCTAAGTGATCTTAAAATACATACAGGCATTGTAAACCCAAAAGGAGGAAGTATTACCCTATAGAAGTGAACAAAACCACCAACAACAACAACAAAGCCTTTCAGTCCCAAACAAGTTGGGGTAAGCTAGAGTTGAAACCCATAAGATCTTGAAACCAAGTCATGGTTCTGGCACGTGGACTTCCACACACCCCTATCCATGGCTAGTTCTTTGGTGATATAAGTAGACCATCGTATGAAAATGCTATGGTTTGATTTCTAGCAATCACTAGTAAATAAATTACACAATGGAAACAAGGAGAAGGTAATTTCAACAAACAAAATGTGGAAATAAGGGAGCAAGTCCCATGGAGTAGTACATTTCAAAAAGCGGAAGTTTTATGCAAAGTACATTTTTGGAAAGTCATCACTGTTGTGTGACACATTTTGGAAGTCGTCGTTACTGATAAGATTTCTACCAGGCGTGAACTTATACAAACCATCGGTTGCCAATACTTGGCCCTCAAGTCACTTATATAGTTTCCCACCAGTCACTAGAATCAAGCTACAAGCACAAACCTATGTTGCTCGAGAAGCCTAAATCAAAGGATAAGGATAAAAGCACAAAACCCATAACAATTATCAAAAATTGGACAGGTAACAAGCAGGCAAGTTCCAAAGTGCTTTGGGAGGGGTATTCAACTACCTTCTGATATTTCTGCATTGCTTCTGTACGGATGCAAGAGGACATGGACTTGTCATAAGCTTCCAGTACTCTTGACGCACGAGCCTTTGCATCATCTGAATTAGAGGCACTTGCCATCTCATTCATAAGAATCTCAACCCATTGGGTGATACCTGATTGAAGGTTCTCTGCACTAGGAACACTTCCTATGGGTGCAGGAACTTCATTACATTCTGCAATACCTGTAGCATAAAGCAAGATAGCTGTCATTCTTTAGATCATCGCTTTTATGAATGAGATATCCCCAAATTAATCTAATCAAAACATAAACATAGTTGTACGATTCCCATGGCCGAATAAATCATTATATAAACCATTTGTTATCTAAAGCATGCTACTTGCATTAAACAAGGCGTTTTTTACTTAGCACAAGACATATTGCTGAAAAAATATATACAGATATGTGGTCATTTTAGTAAATTCCTTAAAGTAACAGAAGGCTTAAAGCCACATAAATATGAACCGAAGAAGTACCAAGGTAGAATGTAATAGCATTAAAAGGACAGACCCAGTGCTAGAAGCTCCCACACCAGGGTGGGGTCTGTGAAGGATTATACGAGGCAAGACCTACCCTGCACAGTGCAATGCAGAGAGGCTGCGTAAGCCCAGGACCTTCTTGCACAAGGGGAGGTACTTGACCAAAGTGCTAGAATGTAATAGCATTGCATTACATTAAAGATTTCAACCAATTTCACAGATAGGTGGAGCTCTCCTGCTGGAAAAACGGTGCTGAGACAAGCTAGGAGAGTTAATACAAACATTTTAACTCACAATGATAACTGACAGAAGAAAATGCTTGACCACAAGTGTGGTACAATCTACCAATGCCAAGAGGAAGCAAATCTAATTCAAAACAACAAAGATTATAGTGTCCAGGCATCACTACAGGCGGAGCTTAGTGCTTAGGGGGTGACGTGAGTAAGTTATAGAGAATTGTTTTTCCTCTATTAATGCATCGAGACGCAAAGCTTTTTGCATTACTTGGTTTTCTTTTCAATTAAATGGTGTCAACATCACATAAAGGATCAGACTACAATGAAAGACTACCTTCATTGGGCACTTGAACCTCAGTAGACATTTCATTGGGAGATTGATACACGGGATCCACATTATATTCTGTGGGTTCTAAGTGTAGAGGAAGTAAATACTTCATTGCTGAATCCAAATCGTTTTCACATTCTTCCAGAGCCTTCTCAATGAACTGAAATGAGAAAAGCTTCCGTGAGGCTTCAAATAGTGAGTAGGTTTAGTTGCCAAATCCAATAAGCCCTTAAAAGTGGCATACTTATACCACTTTAGCAAACTCCATGTAACATGTCAATAAGCAAATGTGACAATTCAATGTTCAAAAAAGCGGAAAGCGAAGGGGAAGGACACAGCTTAGAGCACGCTTAAGCTTTTTTTTTAATTGGCCTGAATTTTACTGTTTTTGAATAATATGCACAGGAAAATAGGAAACATAGCACATAGGTAACTGAAATAGCATTACACCGTAGCAAATACACATCAGATTCACACAGCAAGCAAAATAACAACTAAAATGAAGCTCAATTCAAATAGACACGGCTTAATAGAGATAATGTGGCCAGAATCTGAAGGAAATAGTTCACGAAAAGACACTAATAATAAGATAAATGGCATATTGCCATTACTGCACAAGCAGCGAAGCAGAAATAGTTCAAACACAGCCAAATTCTGGCCATTCAAAAAAAGGTTAAGCCACCGCTTAGTGCCAAAGCGAATTGTTTTGCCATCGCTCAGCGCTTAAGCGTGGCTTAAAAATGCTTTCTTGAACACTGGACAACTCAATAAAAGGATAAAAATATCTAGCTATGGCAGGATGACGTTACCACTTTTTAACAATTTCAAAGAGTTGATGAATCAGAGGATAGCATCCCACGTAAGCTAACAAAACAACACATGACATGACTACAAAATCAAACAATGGCATCCTATCTAAGCCAAGAAACACAGCGGGTGGCATAACACTAGGTACAAAACAGGCGAAGAAGAAGACCATCTAACCAACAGGGATTTGTAATGGTACCGGTTAGCATGTTCATCCAACCCAGACAAGGTTGTTGGTGCCACGTTATTATTTGTTAGAACTGCCAGCTGTTCATATTCACAACAAATATATTTCAAAAGGGCAGCCCGGTGCACGTAGCTCCCGCTTGCGCAGGGTCCGACAACGAATATATTTCTTACTAAAATCTCCCACAATGCATAATGCAGAAAATATCTAGGCACACATATCCTACCTCCATTTCAGCATAAAATGATCACATACAGCAAGTTCAACAATTAAATAGGGCACACAATTACTAAAAGCACAAGCTAAAACAAATTATCTTGTTCCTGCAACTCCATCTAACCTGATCAATGGGAACTTAGCACCCACTCCGAGGGGGCTGGAAAGCATGCGAGGCGTGTTCAGCGGTAAGAACCTGAGTGCGACGGCTACAGCAGCGCGTGCGAACTCTTGCTCCTTGCACAGCCACATCAGCGAGAGCCACTACTTATTTCAAGTGAAAGAACAGATTTACATCACGCGAAACGTTTCCTCTCGCAATCAATCCAAACAAGGAAGTATAACCATATCCGCCTGGGAATGGATTCGAGCAGGGTGGCATCACCTCAAGCCTCACGGAAGGGAACCGCGCGCGGATCACGGCCACCAGGTCGGAGTCGACGACGCCGCACGGCTTGGGGCTGCCGCCGTCTGCGCGGAAGCGTGCGCGCTTGGAGGGCGGTGAGGACGACGCCTCCGCGTGGGAGTGTTCCTCGGAGAAGGAGGACGCCCGCTTCCGACACATAGACGCGGACATCGCCGCCAATGCCGCGCAGGCCGCAGCCCTCTCCCGCTGCTGCTCCTTCTCGTCTCCTTACTCCTCTTGCCGCCCGCCGCCGCCTCCCTCGCGAGATGAAGGGCGTTCTGGTTAGGGTTTCGTGGGAGGGCGGCGTGGATTTGTACGGGTGCCGAGAGGGGTCGGCGCTCGAGGGTAGTGTGGGGAGGCCGGAGGAAAAGGCTGGGACGACTCGGGCAGGGAAGGGAGACGTTTGGGCGGGCAGGCCGATGATGGCCCGTGCTGTGCTTTACTTGCTTTCTCGCCTCAACCAAAGGGGTTCAAGAGTTGTGCGGTCATTCACACGTGCATATCGTCAGATCAAGTCGATCGAAGCAAGGGACACCGTCAACTCATCTTCGAGTTCATAGGCTATAAATTATTGAATGAGATATCCCACTCCAATTGTGAAGGTGAAGTTACTCATATGTTTGGTTTTCGAACGATTCGGGTACGAGGTCAAGTATGGAAAGGTATAGATGGCCAAGGCAAACGATATTAGGGTGTTGCATGGTGATTATGCGGCCGCGTACAATATTTTATCGAGAATGTTAGGAGTCATTGCTCATCGGAACCCGGGCATGCGCCATAGGGTCGAGTCAATTAACGGAGTGTTTCACCGAGTTTTCTGGAGCTTTGGCCAATGCATCGAGGCATTTAGACATTGTTCGCCAGTCTTGTCTATTGATGTCACATTCTTGACGGAAAAATACAAGGGGACGTTGATGGTGGAAATGGCCCACTCGTCCAATGAAAACATATTGCAGGTGTCATTTGCCTTCGTGCCTTCCGAGCACGATGACAATTGGGAGTGGTTTACGGACCATGTAAGGACGAAGGTAATTGGCAAGAGAGAGGTGTGCATCATATCGGATAGGCATCATGGGATTCTCAAAGCAGTATATGTTGATATTCCTGGCTTTCCAAAGCTCCAACATCGTTGGTGCATGAGGCAGTTCGTGGCAAACTTTTACCGGCATGCAGGAGCAATGAGTTTTGCAAAGACCATGCCCGTGTTTGCGTGGCATTCAACACCAACACATTCAAAAAACGATATGATAAACTCTTCTTGGCATTGGAAAAAACGAAGGGGTAGAGAATTCTTGACAAGGCATCTTCCGGAGAAGCATAAGTGGTCACGTGCTTACGACGAAGGTGGTTTAAGAAACGAAGACATGACAAGTAACATGGTGGAATGCTTCAACGATGTGCTCAAGGGTGTCCGTTCATTGTCGGTGACTGGCATTATCAAATACACGTTCTTCAAGCTCAATGAGTATTTCCTAAGGCATTCCCAAATCACTGCCAAATGGATAGGTGAAAAGAAATACTATCCCTTCAAGGTTGATGATTGGTTGAAGTATCAACATCGCAAGTCTTCCCATCAACAAATCATTAGATTCAATGAAAAATAAATATTTTACCAAGTCAACGAGCCGGGTGGCGCAACAAGGGACGGCGTGACGTACGGTGGTGTTTCGTACGAGGTGCACCTCAAGAACCAGTGGTGTCGGTGCGAAAGGCCTCAGAAGTATCATTGGCCTTGCTCGCATTTGATGACCGTGGCCAGGGCGAGAAACTTGCGTGTTTTATATTATCGGTGTCAAAACCAAAAGACCTCGGGGTAGGGGTCCCGAGTTGTGGATCTTGGATGGATGGTAATAAAAACAGAGAGACGATGTTTACCTAGGTCCGGGCACTCTTGATGGAGGTAAAACCATACGTCCTGCTCTTGTTTATATTAATGAAGATGTATCAAATACAGAGTCGATCTACCTCAAGATCGTAATGTGTGGTCTAACTCCAGGGCTAGGTGAATGATATTGCGTTGGTGTCCCCTCTACTGGCTAAACCCTTTGGCTTATATACACGCCGTGTAATGCCCCGGATGTAATACTTTCCCTTTTGGGTATATAATATATCTCCGGCTTCATCTATTTCCATTTCGGGTTCTTTGTCTTTCGGGTTTTCGTCGTTTTGTTGTGTGAGTGTGTGGCATTCATTCATATCATGTAGACATGTGCATCGCATTGCATTTGTGTTGTCGGTTGCATCCGGTTCCACGCGTTTCTTCCCGTTGTCCGTTTCGCGTTCCGGAGCTCCCTCACGTGTCTGTGACGTCCCGTAGGCCTACTTTGGTGTTTGGGCGTGTAACGTTACCGGTGTGCCGCGAGGTTGTTGTGTGTGTTGTTGTTTTGTTGTGTGCAACCCGCCTCTCAAATCTCGTCGCGTTTGGACTCCGTTGGCTATCCCAACAGTCATCCGTGAGGGTCCAAAGTGTCTTCACTTTGTGTCCCAGAAACACCCCTACAGCAGTCCACTACCTTCTCCTAGGCCCTTCTAAACTCCCCCCGCGATCGGATCCGTCGGATCGCGATCGGAGGGCTCCTAGCACACCTAAATCCCCCACAAACACTAACCCTAGCAAATCTGCTATTTATAGACCCCCTAGTCTATTTTTTGGCTTCCCTAACCTCTAGCCCCTTCTTCCCCTTTTCTCTCCTCAAAGTTTGGATCTAGCCAGCCACACCCTGCCACTTGGAGCCCCTCCTTCGAGCTCCCCGACCGGATCCCTTCGAACCCGCAGAGTCAACGCATCCATCGATCTCGGAGCCAGCGCGCCGCCGATCCGGCTGGATCGATCGCCAGGTCCTCGGCTGGGCCTCCCGCTCGCTGAGGCCTGGGACCATGTGACGCCAGAGACCGACGTCCCAGAAGATTCTAGAAGATTCCAGATGTTCCGGGTTGCCCGTGTGTTTCTTTTGTGCTTGTGTTTTTATTTTTGCATTGCATCATGTCATCATGCCTTCATGTCATTTTTATTTTGCATCTCAACCTAAATAAATCGTGTGGACCTTCGGTCCATTTAAATCGAGGGAAGGTGACTTCTCTTTATAACATATAAAAATCTCTCATTATTTTAGAGGGTTATATTTATTAATTATTCCTTTGCTTCGGAATCACCATAACACACTTGCATATTTCTCCATGCCTCTTTAATTCTAGTTTCACCTTCTAAACCTTGCCTTTAATTCCTTTCCGTTGTTTCGAGGTTCCTCCGAAAATTCGAACATTTTTGGACACTTCAATAATCTCGTCTTAGTTCAAACCTATTTGAATTAAATTTAAATATGTTTGAATTATTTTCCGTCCTTGCCTTTTGTATTTTTCTCCGGTCGTGCTCATTTTTACGAGCCCGGGAAAAATTACCCTTTGTCCTAATTCTTGCCCTAACTCTATTTTTTTCTAGCACCTTCTATCTTTCCTTCTTGTTGTTGTTTTTTTTCTGTTTTAATTCAGAAAGACAGCAGCAGTTTTATTAACAAAAAGGAGCAGCCAGCATCCAGCCCAGGCCTCCCTTCAGGCCCAGCCGCCAGCCTCTTGGGCCCCTCCTCAACCCGCCGGCCTTAGGCCCATCTGGCCCGACCAGTTCCCTAACCCTAATCCCACCGAGCGCTCCCTCCCTCTGCCTTCCCCTCGCGCCGCCATCCCTCGCTCCCTTCGCTCTCTCACAACCCCATCGGACCCGCTCGTCCCTCTCGCCCGGTGCGCCCCGACCCCGTTTCCCTCAGCCTCGATCTCCCTCTGTCGCGACCCACTCCCTCCGTTCTCCTCTCTGTCCCTCTCGACGACCGCGACAAGGTGCCCCCGATCTCCTTGCTTCCAGGCGCAGCGGCCGGCCCTTCCTCCTCGCAGGCCGTCGCCTCCGCACGCCGCGGCCAGGCCCCAGCGCCGGCCTTCTTCCCTCCCAGCACCAGGAGCGTGCCTCCCTGGCCCGCGCCCGACGGCTTCCCTCCGGCCAGCCCCGGCCACTGCCATCCGCCACCGCCGCGCCATGGACGCCGGCCTCCACCTCGTCCTCCCGTGCGCCCCGGCTCCCTTCCCGCGTCGGCCAGAGGCCCGTGGCCCCCGGCGCCCTTCCGCCCGGCGCCTTCAGCACCGCAGCCGGCCTCGTCCGCGTTCCCCGCGCGAGAAGCCCCCAAGGCCGCAGCCTCGTCCCGTCCAGAGCCCCCTCGAGCTGCTGCCGTCGTCTCGCGTGCGCCGAGACCGTGCTGTAGTTGTGGTGTTTTTTTTGTGTTGCTGTTTTTTTTTTGTTGTTCTTTTGATGTGAAGACCGCAGCCGCAAGTCCGAAGACCCGTGAACAACTACCGACGACTTGAACATCTACGGCTACGAGCTCGAGAACGACTACATGAACGCCTACCGGCGACCCGACCAAGTACCTCTTCGAGTCAAGTACCACTACTTCCACTACCGTCGCAAACGGGAACCCCAAGTACCACGACGACCCGAACGACTACCGTCGCGTGTACCCCTACCGTCGTCGAAGACCCGTGAACAACTACTTCCTCTACGAGTTGCGAGAACGACTACTTCCACTACTACGACTCCTTCCACTACGATCTCGAACCGTCCCGAAACGAGTGTTTCGAAGGTATAACCCCGAGACGTGACCCGTGTGATGTATGCTTGTTGTGTTGTATGAAATGTTTCCCGTGTGTGCTTCGTGCCCGTTCCGACCTCTTGTCATGTTCCTCGGTTGCCTCGTCACCGACTCGTGGGAACCCGGTAACGGGATCGCCCACCTTTCATCTTGTTCGACTCACCCACGCCATCTATCTTTTGCACCGGACTCTCAACGAGTTACCGGCACCGATATGTTGCCGTGGCATCATTTTCGGAATCGTTGCCGTGGCACCCTTTTCTTCCACCACGGTGACAAATGCTTCTTATCCTCTTAAGTCAACCTTTTAATAAAACTTGCATAAAACTTGATCATGTCATCCGCATCATTTAACAACATTATATATGTTAAATTGTTGTTTGCTTATAATTACTAAACATGCTCATGGGGATTTCCCGGATATGTTGTTGTTATTTCCGGCCTCATTTAAATTGCCTAATAGGTAGTTTATTTATGCTTCACCTCTTGCCATGTTAAAAAAACATTTAATCTTGTCTTGTAAATAATGAGAGTCAACTAAATAATTATTATGTGGTGTTTCGTCAATATGCAACTCGTTGCATATAGATCTCCACTTAACTTGTAGTGTTGTTTGTGCTTTTTGCCATGCCATGCATAATTAAACCGGACACGCATCATGCTTGCTTGTGCATCGTATGCCATGTTTATGCTTGTATGTTTACCGTGTTGTTTGTTTCTTTCCGGTTGCTTCTCTTGATAGCTTCGGTTTCGTTCCGGAGTTGTGAGGTTTCGCTCGACTGTTGCTCCGTCTTCTCCTTGGATCCGTTCTTCTCCCTTGTGGAATCCCAGGCAAGATGACCGAACCCGGATACCATTACTATCTTTGCCTATTGCTAGTAGTCTCGATCTTTAGTTTTTGCCTCGATGCCCATGTCTTCTTGTCAGCCTCCTACTTGTAACCATTGCCATGTTTAACCACCCTACCTACGCAAACCGTTGCTTGGCTAAGTACGCTTCGCTCAGCCCCTCTTATAGCATTGTTAGTTGCAGGTGAAGATTGAAGATGCTTGCTTCATGTTGAAGTTTGGTTGGGTTATATCACACTATATAAATGCTTAAAATGAAATCATCTATATACTGGCAAGGGTGGAAGGCTAAGCCTTTTGCTTGGTGTTTTGTTCCACTCATGCCGTTAGGAACCGTATAAACCGGTGTTATGTTCCTTGATTATGCGTTCCTAACACGGTTGGGGTGTATGGGACCCCTTGATAAACCGCTAAGTGCTAAGTCTTTTCCAGCAAATCCCAACATTGGTACTATTTGCCTAATAACAAACTAATAAAAACTTGCATGTGGACTAGCTATCCCTTTTATTTAATTCAACAACCCCGGGCCAGTGCTCCACATGAGTATTGGTCCGAAACGGGGGTTACGCGGGGCCACCTCGAGGAAACTCAAGGTTTGGTAAAAACATGTGGGATCACCCATCCGGTCGTGGCCTGAGACGAGATACGCGCGGCTACTATCAGGGTGTCGGCACGCCGGGAGGATTTGCTGGATTAGCCTTACCTTAGTTCGGTTTAACTTGAGCACGGGATTCCGAGAATACTCGGGTCTTCCCACCTATGGAGTTGCGACTTCGCGGATCGTGGGCTTGTGATGGGCCAAGTTGGAACACCCCTGCAGGGTTTGAACTTTCGAAAGCCGTGCCCGCGGTTATGTGGCAGATGGGAGCTTGTTAATTCCGGTTGTAGATAACTTGACACAATGTTTCAATACACTACCAGCGTGTGTACCGTGACTGTCAATTTCCGATTAGGGATTCGGGAGTTGAACACGGTGGGGTTATGTTTGACCGGCTTTAGCTAGGATCACTTCGTGATCATCTTTCGACCGATGCACTTCTCTTCTCGCTCTCTATCACGTAAGTTAGTGCTAGTTGCTGCTGCAGACTCTTGTTGTTCCTTCACCTCATATTCTTTCTTCAGCCTTATCCTCACCCAAGGCTTAAATAGTCGTGTTACCCGGGAACGGGATTGCTGAGTCCTCTGTGGCTCACAGTTACTTCACCACACCAGATGCAGGTTCAGCCGAGTTTGATGCAGGAGCTGGTTCAAGTTCTTCACCAGGAGCTCGATGAAGAGTTTGGCTGTTTGTTTGTGACGCTTCGACGATCAGTAGTGGTTTTCTACTAGGATTCGATCCTGACCTGTGGCTTTATGTTGTTTTGGTATCTTTCTTTTGGATCTTCACCCGTAGTCGGGTTGTGATGTTCTGAATGATGATTGCTTATGTAATGTATTGTGTGAAGTGGCGAGTGTAAGCCAACTATCTCCTTTTGCATTTTAATCCCTCTTTTACATGAGTTGTGCAAAGATACCAAACTTGAGATCATTCTAGGATGGGCTTATACCTTTAAGTCGTGCCTCGACACGTAGGAGGTATTGTCCCATCCTGGGCATTACAGACCACATCGCCGACCCTTCCAGGCGCCCCAGGCCGCGCCCTTCGCCAGCCTCACGTCGGGCCCAGGCCGCCTCGCCAGCTCGCCTCCGCATCGCTCCTCGGCTGGGCCTTCCCTCTCCGCCTCCCAGCCGGGCCGATCGCCCCAGGCGCCTCGGGCCGCCTCGCCCGAGCCAGCAGCAGGTGGGCCGGCCACCGCATCGCCCTAGGCCCAGGTCGCCGCTCCCCTCCAGCCTCGAGGGCGCCGCCGCGCTCCCGATCGGGAGGAGCCCCGATCGCCCCAGCCGCGGGCCGTACCGCCAGGTGGGCCGCCGCCCGTCCGCTCTATCTCCAGCTGGGCCGCAGTGCCAGATCCGGCCCGAGCCCATCTCCACTTGTTCTGGTCTGAAGGTTGATTCAAAATATCCCTAAGTCCCTGTATTGCTTATCTGTGATGCAATTTTCAAATGAGGATAACTTTGTGTGTTTTGTCCGATTCGCGCAAATAGCATGTCCAGACGTTCGTGGGATCGTGCACTACGTTTTATCGTTTGGTGTCATGCATGTTAGAGATCATCTAGGTGCTTGTTTTGCTGTTGCAAGAGTGCATCGTGATATAAACTGCTGCTATGTGATGTTTTTATGTCATCTTTGCCATGTGATATCTTTTAGCTCGTTTGTCCGAATGATGCAAATGACATGTCCACGTGTTCGTCTTGCCGTGCTCTACATGTTGTATGTGGTAGGTTGCATGATAGATTTATTCTTGCCATGATTATCATCATTGCAAAGTGCCATGTGGCTGTGATGTTGTTTCACTTGTTATGAAATGCCATCTTGTTGAGCTCGTTGCTATCGTTGTGTTTATCTCCTTGAAGCATGCTTGTGTGTTTCGGAATCACCATCATGTGTACTTTGATGAGGTGCTTACCACTTGCCATGTTTAGTTTCGAGGTGACTTAAACATGCTCTTTTAGATGCTATGATGAAATTGCTGTTTTAGGACTTAGTGGTTTTTCACTAAGTCTGAAATCTGTAACGTTCCGATGCCATGTTTGAGTGATGTTCTAGGACAAACCATGTTAGTTTTGGAGTGGATCTTGATTGTTCCTTATAGTATATATTGTTGGCTTTCCATTCATGTCCTCACATGGCTATTTGAGTGGCTGTTGCATGTTTATCTTTTGCTCCAAAGTTTCAATAAAATTCTGCTGCCAGAATTTTATTGTCAAGTTCAATATGTCCAAGTTCATTGCTATTGAACCGCGACTCCTTTGGGGGTGCACCTTTGGACTTAGTTGATGTAGTATATGTCTAGTTTGTGTTCATGTCCTTTGCCATGTTGAGCTTGTAGCTAGGATCACTTCGTGATCACTTCTCGTCCGAGGCTTTCTCTTCTCGCTCTCACTCACGTAAGCTAGTTGCTAGTTGCTGCTGCAGACACTTATTCTTTTCTTCAGCCTTTCCTCTCCCAAGGCTTGAATAGTCTTGTTACCCGGGAACGGGATTGCTGAGTCCTCTGTGGCTCACAGTTACTTCACCACACCAGATGCAGGTCCAGTTGTGAGCTATCCAGGTGATGGCACCGAGCTGGATTGGGAGTACGACGAGGAGCGTAGTCGGTACTATGTTCGTTATCCGGATGATCAGTAGTGGAGACTTCTACTAGGATTCGATCCGCCTGTGGTTTATTTATCTTAAGTTTGGTATCTTGACATTTGGATTTTGCCCTTAGAGGGTTGTGATATTCTTAATGTATGATGTTTGAGACATGTATTGTATTTGTGTGACGTGGCGAGTGTAAGCCAACTATTTCTGTTTACAATCCCCTCTATTACATGAGATGTGCAAAGATTACCGAACTTGAGATCATTTTAGGATGGACTTATGCCTTTAAGTCGTGCCTCGACACGTAGGAGGTATAACTCCATCCTGGGCATTACAAGTTGGTATTCAGAGCCTTCTCCGACCTAGGAGCCCCCACTGTTTGATCGAATCGTTGACGGTCGAGTCTAGGCACACACTGAAAACTTTTTGAGTCCTATATTATATCGGAGAGTAGGATTTCTTTGCTTCTCATCCCCTTTCTCTCTGGTGAGGACTCCTGACGACTACTCTTGTCTCTCCTATCTTCAAAAATTGCACCAATTTTTTTTAGGAATCCCGCGAGTATTCTGGGATTGTTTCGATGTTCTTGTGACGAGGATATTGTTCTCGATGCCTCCTGACATTAGGGGTTGTGGCAGTGTCCCGGGGAGTTGAGCTTCGGGGTATTGTCGTCACAAGCATATCGCGGCAGTACTAAATACTTAAGACGGCCGACATCGAAAATCTCTCCTATACGGCCAGTGGCAAGATAACCCCGACATCACCCAGTACTGGGGAGGTAGTTCGGGAGTATTGCCATAGCTTGTTATAGTGGATGCTTTTCGAAGGTCCGAGGTACACAGTTTCCGAGAAAGACTGGTTATGTGTTGAAGGATGGATACACCTGGATGTAGGTTTAGAGTTGATTGCGCGGTGCTTCCCGTGTATCCCCAACACCTGATTGCATAACTGGAATCTTTCGGAAATCTATAGGTGGGTTTATCCAGTAGATCGTAGGCATTCTTCCAACGGATGCAGGTTAGTGAGTTCGGGGTTCTACATTGAGTGAAGTGGTTTATGACTGATGTTACTATCAGGAGTTGCATCTTAAAGGGTCCTTGGCTATGCTGATTCGGGGATTGCAAAACCTTTTCGTAACGCGTTCATATGCTTTCAGCACAAAGATGTTAGAACGAAGCTCCTATCTTGTGTTTGTTCCCGTCAGTACCTTGTTGTTGTCTTATTTTTCATTTTGTCCCCTATGTGGCTTCTCGTGAAGATTGATGTTATCATTTAACTGAGAATTTCATTCGTTCCTCTTGTTCGAATGATTTCATTCGTTCCTATTGTTCGAATGATTATTGTGAAGACTTGTTGCAATTCATTCCATTGATTCAGCTTATACCTTCTGTCAATCAATTGCTGATTCGTGGTCATCTCATTCAGGATGGCTCCGAAAAAGGTTCCCAACGCTAACCCAGAGGGTGAAGAGGTCCCAGAACGTCCTCCTTCCCCTCCTCCTCCGCCTGAGGCTTGGAGAGCGATTATGCAGACTACAGCTCAGAACACCCAGTTGTTGATGCAGATGATGAAGCAGATGCAAGCTAATCAAGCTAATCAGGGTGTTCCAGGGAACCAAGGCAACTTCTTCAACCAGCAGCACCAAGCTACTCTCAACCAGTTCTTGGCCAACAATCCTAAAGCTTTCAGTTACTGTGTCGACCCTCTTGATGCTGAAGATTGGTTAACCGACATAAAGAAGCATTTTGAGTGCAGTAACGTGAAGGAAGATGATTATGTGAAATTCGCAGCATTCCAACTCAAAGATCAAGCAACTGATTGGTGGCAGCAGTACAAAGACTCCAGGCCAGGTCAAGTGATCTCTTGGGAGAATTTCTGCAAGGACTTTCGCTCGCACCACATTCCTACAAGTGACATCGAGGGTATGCGTGAGCAATTCCGCAACCTGAAGCAGGGCTCCATGACAGTCTATCAATATAATGTCAAGTTCCAAAACCTCGCCCGCTATGCTAAGCAAGACATTCCTGATGCCAAGAGCAAAATCTACCAGTTCCGTGGAGGTCTCAAAGATGAACTTCAGCTTGCTCTCACCTTGTTCGAGCCGGATGAATTCGACAAGTTCTATAACATGGCTTTGAAACAAGAAGCAGCTCAGCTTAAGATGGAGGCTTCTAAAAAAATAATTCGAGATGCCGTTCACTCTTCCTCATCATCTCAGATGGTCTCGAAGCATCAGAAATTCTGGCTTCCTCCTCCTCCAGTGATTCGAGCTCCCTACAACAACTCCAACAACTCCAACAACTCCAACAACAAGAACTCTAGTGGACGTGGTTTCTCCCACCCACCCAACTCCAACAAGCAGTCCAAGCAACAGTTCCAAGCTCCAAGACCGAATGTTCCTCCTGCCCGTCCGCTCTCTGAGGTTACTTGCTACAAGTGTGGCCAGAAGGGTCATTATTCCAACAAGTGCAACAACCCAAGGCGCCTTCCACCTCCTCCTCCTGTCGGTACCGCTATGGTCAAGCATGATCCAAAGGCAGCAAGGGTCAATCTGATGAATGCAGCACAAGCGGAGAATTCTTCTGATGTCATTTTGGGTAACCTTCCAGTTAACTCTTTTCCAGCTAAAGTGTTATTTGATTCAGGTGCTTCATGCTCTTTCATGTCTAAACCATTTGCATCCAAGCACGATATTTTCACTTCAAATTTGCCTCAGAAGTTGCAAGTTGTTTCTCCGGGCAGGATTATGACTTCTAGTGTCTATGCTCCGGATGTTTCTATTCGCATGGGAGATTATCGCTTTCTGGCTAAACCGGTGGTTCTTGGTAATTCTGACATTGACCTCATCCTCGGAATGGATTGGCTTTCTCAGCATGATGCTCACATTGATTGTGCTCAAAAGGAAGTCAAGTTGACTCATTCTGATGAAGATGTGATTATCTTCGCCTCCAGGGATAATACTATCAGGCTTTTCTCTCTCAATGATAAGGGAGAAATTAATGCCATATCTCAAATTCCGGTGGTGAACGAATATCAAGACGTCTTTCCTGAAGAACTTCCAGGCATGCCTCCACACCGTCAGGTGGAATTCGTTATTGAACTCGAGCCGGGTACTGAGCCAGCATGCCGGCGTCCGTACAAGCTCTCTCCGGATGAATTGAAGGAATTGAAGAAGCAGCTTGATAAGTAGGAGAGTATGGGTCTCATCAGGCCTAGTACGTCTCCATGGGGCTGTGGTGTCTTATTTGTCAAGAAGAAAGATGGCACGGAGCGTCTCTGTGTTGATTACCGACCATTGAACAAGAAGACAATAAAGAACAAGTATCCGCTCCCCAACATCAACGAACTCTTCGAGCAGCTCAAAGGAGCTAAAGTATTCTCTAAGCTTGACCTCCGAATGGGCTATCATCAAATTCGCATTCGCGAGGAAGACATTCCCAAGACGGCCTTCAGAACGAGCTACGGTTCATACGAGTATACCGTCATGTCCTTCGGTCTCGCCAATGCTCCTCCTACCTTTTCGAGGATGATGCATTACATCTTCAACCCCTATACTGGCGAGTTTGTGCTTGTGTATCTGGATGATATTCTGGTGTTTTCCAAGAATGAAGAAGATCACGAAAAGCACTTACGTCTGGTTCTTGATCGACTCCGAGAGCATAAATTCTATGCCAAGTTCTCCAAGTGCGAGTTTTGGCTCGATAAGGTTTTGTACCTGGGCCACATCATCTCAGCTGACGGCATTGCGGTGAATCCCGAGAAAGTTGAAGCAATTGTCAACTGGGAAGCTCCTCGGAACGTCAAGCAGCTCCGCAGTTTTCTGGGTCTTGCCAGCTATTGCAGAAGGTTCGTTGAGAACTTCTCCAAGATTGCCAAGCCTCTTTCCAACTTGCTTCAGAAGAACGTCAAATACTTTTGGTCTCCAGAGTGTGAAGTGGCATTCAAAACTCTCAAAGAAAAGCTTGTCTCTGCTCCAGTTCTGACTCCTCCAGATGAGTCCAAGCCCTATGAAGTATTCTGTGATGCTTCTCTTCAAGGTCTTGGTGTTGTGCTTATGCAAGATAAGAGAATTGTGGCATACACTTCTCGTCAGCTCAAGCCAAGTGAGAAGAACTATCCCACACATGATCTCGAGCTAGCAGCTGTGGTACATGCTTTGATTACGTGGAGACATCTGTTGTTGGGCAGAAAGGTCGACATCTTCACCGATCACAAGAGCTTGAAGTACATCTTCACACAGCCGCATCTGAACCTCCGCCAGAATCGTTGGGTTGAAATGATCCAAGAGTATAATCCCAGCATTGAATACACTCCTGGCAAGGCGAATGTGATTGCAGATGCTTTGAGCAGAAAGGCATATTGCAACAGCCTTCTTATCAAGCCGTACCAGCCTGAGCTTTGTGAAGCTTTCAGGAAACTCAACCTCCAAGTTGTTCCGCAGGGTTTTCTTGCAAATCTTCAAATTGCTCCTACCTTGGAAGATCAAGTCCGTGAGGCCCAACTCAGGGATACCATGGTGAAGAAAGTGAAACATGGTATTGCAAAGGGCACTCCAAAATACAAGTGCTTCCGTGTTGATGAGAGAGATACCTTGTTCTTCGAGGACAGACTCGTTGTTCCCAAAGGTGATCTCAGGAAGCTCATAATGGAAGAAGCTCATGATTCTCTCCTTTCCATTCATCCTGGCAGTTCCAAGATGTACCAAGACCTCAAGCAGTCTTACTGGTGGACACACATGAAAAGGGAGATTGCCCAATTTGTGAACGAATGTGATGTATGCAGAAGAGTGAAAGCAGAACATCAACGTCCAGCCGGTCTTCTCCAACCTCTTCCTATTCCCGAGTGGAAGTTCGACCACATTGAAATGGACTTCATCACTGGCTTTCCTAAATCCAAGCGAGGAAATGATTCTATCTTCGTGGTGATTGACAAGCTTACCAAAGTCGCTCACTTCCTGCCAGTCAAGGAATCAATCAATGCAGCTCAATTGGCAGAGCTGTACACTTCCAGAATTGTGTCCCTACATGGCATTCCTCAAGTTATATCCTCAGACCGTGGAAGTTTGTTCACATCAAGGTTCTGGGACTCCTTTCAGTCCGCCATGGGCACTAAGATCAGGTTCAGCACTGCTTTTCACCCTTAGACTAGTGGTCAAGTCGAGAGAGTGAATCAGATTCTAGAAGACATGCTCAGAGCCCGTGTCATCTCCTTTGGCATGAAATGGGAAGACTGCCTTCCATTTGCCGAGTTCTCTTACAACAACAGCTTTCAAGCAAGTGCCGGCAAAGCTCCGTTTGAAATCCTCTATGGCAGAAAGTGCCGTACCCCTCTCAACTGGTCTGAAACAGGCGAACGTCAACTTCTTGGCAATGACTTGATCTCAGAAGCCGAAGAAATGTGCAAAGTCATACGTGAGAATCTCAAGGCCGCTCAGTCGTGTCAGAAGAGCTACTATGATGGCAAGCATCGTGATTTGGCTTTCAACATCGGTGATCATGTCTATCTCCATGTTTCTCCGATGAAAGGCACCCAAAGATTCGGTATCAAAGGAAAGCTTGCTCCTAGATACGTCGGGCCTTTCAAGATTCTTGGCAAGAGAGGCGATCTAGCCTATCAACTTGAGCTCCCTCCAAACTTCGCCAATGTTCATGATGTCTTCCATGTGTCTCAACTTCGCAAATGCTTCAAGGCACCTGAGCGCATGATTCCGTTTGAAGAGATTGATCTTCAACAAGACCTGTCCTACCGAGAGCACCCAGTTTTAATTCTCGAAGAAACCGAACGCAAGACCCGCAACAAGTCCATCAAATTTCTGAAAGTCAAGTGGTCACATCACACCGACCGAGAGGCTACGTGGGAATGAGAAGATCATCTTCGTTCCGAGTACCCTTCCTTTTTCCAGTCCTAGATCTCGGGATGAGATCTTTTTGTAGTAGAGGAGAGTTTGTAATGCCCCGGATGTAATACTTTCCCTTTTGGGTATATAATATATCTCTGGCTTCATCCATTTCCATTCCGGGTTCTTTGTCTTTCGGGTTTTCGTCGTTTTGTTGTGTGAGTGCGTGGCATTCATTCATATCATGTAGACATGTGCATCGCATTGTATTTGTGTTGTCGGTTGCATCCGGTTCCACGCGTTTCTTCCCGTTGTCCGTTTCGCGTTTCGGAGCTCCCTCACGTGTCCGTGACGTCCCGTAGGCCTACTTTGGTGTTTGGGCGTGTAACGTTACCGGTGTGCCGCGAGGTTGTTGTGTGTGTTGTTGTTTTGTTGTGTGCAACCCGCCTCTCAAATCTCGTCGCGTTTGGACTCCGTTGGCTATCCCAACAGTCATCCGTGAGGGTCCAAAGTGCCTTCACTTTGTGTCCCAGAAACACCCCTACAACAGTCCACTACCTTCTCCTAGGCCCTTCTAAACTCCCCCCGCGATCGGATCCGTCGGACCGCGATCGGAGGGCTCCTAGCACACCTAAATCCCCCACAAACCCTAACCCTAGCAAATCTGCTATTTATAGACCCCCTAGTCTATTTTTTGGCTTCCCTAACCTCTAGCACCTTCTTCCCCTTTTCTCTCCTCAAAGTTTGGATCTAGCCAGCCACACCCTGCCACTTGGAGCCCCTCCTTCGAGCTCCCCGACCGGATCCCTTCGAACCCGCAGAGTCAACGCATCCATCGATCCCGGAGCCAGCGCGCCGCCGATCCGGCTGGATCGATCGCCAGGTCCTCGGCTGGGCCTCCCGCTCGCTGAGGCCTGGGACCACATCGCCGACCCTTCCAGGCGCCCCAGGCCGCGCCCTTCGCCAGCCTCGCGTCGGGCCCAGGCCGCCTCGCCAGCTCGCCTCCGCATCGCTCCTCGGCTGGGCCTTCCCTCTCCGCCTCCCAGCCGGGCCGATCGCCCCAGGCGCCTCGGGCCGCCTCGCCCGAGCCAGCAGCAGGTGGGCCGGCCACCGCATCGCCCTAGGCCCAGGTCGCAGCTCCCCTCCAGCCTCGAGGGCGCCACCGCGCTCCCGATCGGGAGGAGCCCTGATCGCCCCAGCCGCGGGCCGTACCACCAGGTGGGCCGCCGCCCGTCCGCTCTGTCTCCAGCTGGGCCGCAGTGCCAGATCCGGCCCGAGCCCATCTCCACCTGTTCTGATCTGAAGGTTGATTCAAAATATCCCTAAGTCCCTGTATTGCTTATCTGTGATGCAATTTTCAAATGAGGATAACTTTGTGTGTGTTTGTCCGATTCGCGCAAATAGCATGTCCAGACGTTCGTGGGATCGTGCACTACGTTTTATCGTTTGGTGTCATGCATGTTAGAGATCATCTAGGTGCTTGTTTTGCTGTTGCAAGAGTGCATCGTGATATAAACTGCTGCTATGTGATGTTTTTATGTCATCTTTGCCATGTGATATCTTTTAGCTCGTTTGTCCGAATGATGCAAATGACATGTCCACGTGTTCGTATTGCCGTGCTCTACATGTTGTATGTGGTAGGTTGCATGATAGATTTATTCTTGCCATGATTATCATCGTTGCAAAGTGCCATGTGGCTGTGATGTTGTTTCACTTGTTATGAAATGCCATCTTGTTGAGCTCGTTGCTATCGTTGTGTTTATCTCCTTGAAGCATGCTTGTGTGTTTCGGAATCACCATCATGTGTACTTTGATGAGGTGCTTACCACTTGCCATGTTTAGTTTCGAGGTGACTTAAACATGCTCTTTTAGATGCTATGATGAAATTGCTGTTTTAGGACTTAGTGGTTTTTCACTAAGTCTGAAATCTGTAACGTTCCGATGCCATGTTTGAGTGATGTTCTAGGACAAACCATGTTAGTTTTGGAGTGGATCTTGATTGTTCCTTGTAGTATATATTGTTGGCTTTCCATTCATGTCCTCACATGCCTATTTGAGTGGCTGTAGCATGTTTATCTTTTGCTCCAAAGTTTCAATAAAATTCTGCTGCCAGAATTTTATTGTCAAGTTCAATATGTCCAAGTTCATTGCTATTGAACCGTGACTCCTTTGGGGGTGCACCTTTGGACTTAGTTGATGTAGTATATGTCTAGTTTGTGTTCATGTCCTTTGCCATGTTGTTTGAGTGCTGTAGCTTAATTATTTTGTGCTCCGAAGTTGCTATGTTGCTGTAATTTTCAGCTTTCGCTCATTTCTTGTTTCGGGCATAACTTTTAGCCCGTAACTCCGATTTCAGCGAGTCTTATATGAAACTTGATTGATTTTCTGTGTAGATTCATAATATCATATTGTTGTCTTGTTTTGAGGTGTTTTGCTTGAGTGCTAATTTCCGTGCTCCGTGTGCATCCTTAGTGCATCCATCATGCATTCATCATTTTCGAGTGCGCATTGCATCTTGTTGATTTGTGCTTGGTGTGATTGTTTTGTTTAGAGCCAGAAGCAGAGACCGAGTACGAGTACGAGCACGAGGTTTCCAACGAGGTTGAGCACGAGGACCCTTCTTACGATCCGAACGACTTCTCTTCAGGCAAGATGACCGAACCCCGATAACATTACTATCTTTGCCTATTGCTAGTAGTTCCGCTCTATCTATAGTTTTGCCTCGATGCCCATGATCTTCTTGTCAGCCTCCTACTTGTAACCATTGCCATGTTTAACCAACTACCTATGCAAACCGTTGCTTGGCTAAGTACGCTTCGCTCAGCCCTTCTTATAGCGTTGCTAGTTGCAGGTGAAGATCGAAGATGCTTGCTTCATGTTGAAGATTGGTTGGGTTTTATCACACTATATAAATGCTTAAAATGAAATCATCTATATTTTGGCAAGGGTGGAAGGCTAAGCCTTTTGCTTGGTGTTTTGTTCCACTCATGCCGTTAGGAACCGTATAAACCGGTGTTATGTTCCTTGATTATGCGTTCCTAACACGGCTGGGGTGTATGGGACCCCCTCGATAAACCGCTAAGTGCTAAGTCTTTTCCAGCAAGTCCCAACATTGGTACTATTTGCCTAATAACTAAATAACTTGCATAGGGAGTAATTAACCCGAGTTCTTAAATCAACCACCCCGGGCCAGTGCTCCTCATGAGTGTTGGTCCGAAACGGGGAGTCTGTGGGGTCACCACGAGGAAACTCGAGGATTGATATAAACCTGTAGAATCGCCCATCCGGTCGTGTCCTGAGACTTAGATACGCGCGGCTACTATCAGGGTGTCGACACGCCGGGAGGATTTGCTGGATTAGCCTTACCTTAGTTCGGTATATCTTGAGCACGGGATTCCGAGAATACTCGGGTCTTCCCACTTTGGAGTTGCGACTCCGCGGATCGTGGGCTTGTAATGGGTCAAGTTGGAACACCCCTGCAGGGTTATGAACTTTCGAAAGCCGTGCCCGCGGTTATGTGGCAGATGGGAGCTTGTTAATATCCGGTTGTAGATAACTTGACACAACGTTTCTAATACACTACCAGCGTGTGTTCCGTGACCGTCAATTTCCGAATAGGGATTCGCGAGTTGAACACGGAGGGGTTATGTTTGTTGAGCTTGTAGCTAGGATCACTTCGTGATCACTTCTCGTCCGAGGCTTTCTCTTCTCGCTCTCACTCACGTAAGCTAGTTGCTAGTTGCTGCTGCAGACACTTATTCTTTTCTTCAGCCTTTCCTCTCCCAAGGCTTGAATAGTCTTGTTACCCGGGAACGGGATTGCTGAGTCCTCTGTGGCTCACAGTTACTTCACCACACCAGATGCAGGTCCAGTTGTGAGCTATCCAGGTGATGGCACCGAGCTGGATTGGGAGTACGACGAGGAGCGTAGTCGGTACTATGTTCGTTATCCGGATGATCAGTAGTGGAGACTTCTACTAGGATTCGATCCGCCTGTGGTTTATTTATCTTAAGTTTGGTATCTTGACATTTGGATTTTGCCCTTAGAGGGTTGTGATATTCTTAATGTATGATGTTTGAGACATGTATTGTATTTGTGTGACGTGGCGAGTGTAAGCCAACTATTTCTGTTTACAATCCCCTCTATTACATGAGATGTGCAAAGATTACCAAACTTGAGATCATTCTAGGATGGACTTATGCCTTTAAGTCGTGCCTCGACACGTAGGAGGTATAACTCCATCCTGAGAGTATCTAGGGTTACAAGGTCGGTATCTAGGAGAAAGGCGGCAGGAGAGATCTTGGAGTATACGTCAAGTCTTCAGTGGAGGTGGTATTGGTTACGCCTCCTGTGTACGGCCTTCGGAGTCCATCTTGATCACGAATAAGGACCCATCGACCCAATCCGAGGAACACGAGCCGACTAGGTTAGCACCCTCTAATCCAGGACACCGTCAGTAGCCCCCGGACTAGTCTTCTACGCCGAGGATGACCTTCCTGACGATAACAACCTCGGATCTGGAGTCCTTAGCTCGACAGACGAGTTCCTTCTTATAATTCTCGATCCACTCCTCTAAAGGAGAGATGCCAACCGAGGCTCAATCGAGCTTGTTGTAGGATCAAAAGTAGGTCTAGAGGGGGTGATTAGACTACTTGACCAAATAAAAATCTACCATTTTCCCAATTTTAGTTGTGGAGAGATTTTAGGAATTAGCACAAGTCAAGCAATCACCCTACACATGCAATTCTAAGAGTGTAGCAGCGAAAAGTGAAACATTGCATATGAAGGTAAGGGGGAAGGTTTTGGAGAGTGAAAACGCAATGAAGACATGGAGATTTTTGGCATGGTTCCGATAGGTGGTGTTATCGTACATCCACGTTGATGGAGACTTCAACCCACGAAGGGTAACGGTTGCGCGAGTCCGTTAAGGACTCCACCCACGACGGTGTTGGGGAACATAGTATTTCAAAAATTTCCTACGATCACGCAAGATCTATCTAGGAGAAGCATAACAACGAGCAGGGAGAGTGTGTCCACGTACCCTCGTGGACCGAAAGAGGAAGCGTTTAGTAACGTGGTTGATGTAGTCGAACGTCTTCACGATCCAACCGATCCAAGTACCGAACATACGGTACCTCCGTGTTCAGAACACGTTCAGCATGATGACGTCCCTTGAGCTCTTGATCCAGTTGAGGACGAGGGAGAGTTTCATCAGCATGACGACGTGGTGACGGTGATGATGAAGTTACCAGCGCAGGGCTTCGCCTAAGCACTACGACAATATGCCGAGGTGTGAAACTATGGAGGGCGGGCACCGCACATGGCTAAAAGATTGGCTTGTGTGATCTAGGGTGCCCCCTCCCCACGTATATAAAGGAGGGAGGAGGGGAGGGCCGGCCGGCCCCTAGGGCGCGCCCAAGTGGGGATTCCTACTAGGACTCCTAGTCCTAGTAGGTTTCCACCAAAAGGAAGAGAGGGGGGAGGAAGCAGAGGGAGAGGAGAAGGAAAGATGGGGCGTCGCCCCTCCCCCTAGTCCAATTCGGACCAGGCCCATGGGGGGCGCGTGGAAAGCCCTTTGTGGCCTCCCCTCTCTCTCCCCTAAAGCCCACTAAGGCCCATTAGTTCCCCCAGGGGTTCCGATAACCCCCCGGCACTCCGATAGTCATCCGGTAACCCCCGGAACTCATCCGGTGTCCGAATAACATCGTCTAATATATCATTCTTTGTGTCTCGACCATTTCGAGACTCCTCGTCATGTACGTGATCTCATCTAGGACTCTGAACAATCTTCGGTCATCAAAAATACATAACTGATAATACGAATCGTCATCGAAAGTTAAGCGTGCGGACCCTACGGGTTTGAGAACTATGTAGACATGACCGAGACACATCTCCGATCAATAACCAATAGCGGAACCTGGATGCTCATATTGGTTCCTATATATTCTACAAAGATATTTATTGGTCAAACCGCATAACAACATACGTTGTTCCCTTTGTCATCGGTATGTTACTTGCCCGAGATTCGACCGTCGGTATCTTCATACCTAGTTCAATCTCGTTGTCGGCAAGTCTCTTTACTCATTCCGTGATGCATCATCTCGCAAATAACTCATCAGTCACATTGCTTGCAAGGCTTATAGTGATGTGCATTATCGAGAGGGCCCAGAGATACCTCTCCGACACTCGGAGTGACAAATCCTATTCTCGATCTATGCCAACACCACAAACACCTTCAAAGACACCTGTAGAGCATCTTTATAATCACCCAGTCATGTTGTGACGTTTGATAGCACACAAGGTGTTCCTCCGGTATTCGGGAGTTGCATAATCTCATAGTCAGTGGAACATGTATAAGTCATGAAGAAAGCAATAGCAATAAAACTAAACGATCATTATGCTAAGCTAATGGATGGGTCTTGTCCATCACATCATTCTCCTAATGATGTGATCATGTTCATCATATGACAACACATGTCTATGGTTAGGAAACTCAACCATCTTTGATTAACGAGCTAGTCTAGTAGAGGCATACTAGGGACACTCTGTTTTGTCTATGCATTCACACATGTATCAAGTTTTCGGTTAATACAATTCTAGCATGAATAAAAGACATTTATCATGATATATAAGGAAATATAAATAACAACTTTATTATTGCCTCTAGGGCATATTTCTTCAGATGGGTCCACGAAGAAGCAACCTTGTCTATCCCACCATGGCCATCGCCCACAAAGGACTTGCTTCACTAGGGTAGATCTTCACGAAGTAGGCGATATCCTTGCCCTTACAAACTTCTTGGTTCAACTTCACAATCTTGTCGCTCCCAAGCGACACCTAACCAATCTAGGAGACACCACTCTCCAAAAGGTAATAGATGGTTTGTTGATGATGAGCTCCTTGCTCTTGTGCTTCAAATGATAGTATCCCCAACACTCAACTCTCTCTCTCTCACTGATTTGGATATGGTGGAAAGATGATTTGAGTGGAAAGCAACTTGGGGAAGGCTAGAGATCAAGATCTTGTGGTATGATTGGTATATCTTGGTCTCAACGCATGAGTAGGTGGTTCTCTCTCAGAAAATGTATGTTGGAAGTGTAGGCATGTTCTGATGGCTCTATCTCTTAAATGGAGAAGGGGGTGGAGGGGTATATATAGCCTCCACACAAAATCCAACCGTTACACACATTTGACCCAACTCGGTCTAACCAAATAGGAGAACTCGTTGAGACCGATTCAGTTCAAAATGTGAACGTTAGGAATCTCAGTGGGACCGACTAGAACAACTCGGTGGGACCAATGTGCTAGGGCTATGGCAAAGCCTCATCACGGTGAAGTCGATTGCTTGAACTTGGTGAGACCGATTTCAACAAAGAGCAAACAGAGAGTTGGCCAAGCAAACTCGATGGGACTGATCGCTCATTTCGGTGAGACCGAAATGTTACGAAAGGGAAACAGAGACTTTGCAGGTGAAAGGATCTATAAGGTTGACTAGAGGGGGTGAATAGGCAACTAACAATTTTTAGCTTTTCTTTACCAAATTAAACTTGACATCAAATAGGTTGTCTAGATATGCAACTAGGTTAGCAACCTATATGATGCAATAACAACAAGTGCACAAGCAAGCAAGGGATACAACACAATGATAGCTTGCACAAGTAAATGTAAGAGATAACCAAGAGTGGAGCCGGTGGAGACGAGGATGTGTTACCGGAGTTCCTTCCCTTTGAGAGGAAGTACGTCTCCGTTAGAGTGGTGTGGAGGCACAATGCTCCCCAAGAAGCCACTAGGGCCATCGTATTCTCCTCACGACCTCACACAATGTGAGATGTTGTGATTCCACTATTGGTGCTCTTGAAGGCGGCGACCGAACCTTTACAAACAAGGTCTGGGCTATCTCCACAACTTAATTGGAGGCTCCCAACGACACCATGAAGCTTCATGATACGTCTCCAACGTATCTATAATTTTTTATTGTTCCATGCTATTATATTATCTATTTTGGATGTTTAATGGGCTTTAATATGCACTTTTATATTATTTTTGGGACTAACCTACTAACCAAAGGCCCAATGCAAATTGTTGTTTTTTGCCGATTTCAGTGTTTCGCAGAAAAGGAATATCAAACGGAATCCAAATGGAATGAAACCTTCGCGAGGATTGTTTTTGGAACAAACGCAATCCACGAGACTTGGAGTACAAGTCTGGAATGCCACGAGCCGGCCACGAGGCAGGAGGGCGTGCCTAGGGGGGTAGGCACGCCCCCACCCTCGTGGTCCCCTCGTAGCTCCACCGACATACTTCTTTCGCCTACATATACTCATATACCCTGAAAACATCCAGGAGCACCACAAAACCCTATTTCCACCGTCGCAACCTTCTGTACCTGTGAGATCCCATCTTGGGGCCTTTTCCGGCGCTCCGTCGGAGGGGGAATCGATCACGGAGGGCTTATACATCAACACCATAGCCTCTCCGATGATGTGTGAGTAGTTTACCACAGGCCTTCGGGTCCATAGTTATTAGCTAGATGGCTTCTTCTCTCTCTTTGGATCTCAATACAAAGTTCTCCCCGATCTTCTTGGAGATCTATTCGATGTAATACTTTTTGCGGTGTGTTTGTCGAGATCCGGTGAATTGTGGGTTTATGATCAAGGTTATCTATGAACAATATTTGCTTCTTCTCTGAATTCTTATATGCATGACTTAATATCTTTGCAAGTCTCTTCGAATTATCAGTTTGGTTTGGCCTACTAGATTGATCTTTCTTGCAATGGGAGAAGTGCTTAGCTTTGGGTTCAATCTTGTGGTGACCTTTCCCAGTGACAGCAGGGGCAGCAAGGCATGTATTGTATTGTTGCCATCGAGGATAAAAAGATGGGGTTTATATCATATTGCTTGAGTTTATCCCTCTACATCATGTCATCTTGCTTAATGTGTTACTCCGTTCTTATGAACTTAATACTCTAGATGCATGCTGGATAGCGGTCGATGTGTGGAGTAATAGTAGTAGATGCAGAATCGCTTCGGTCTACTTGTCATGGACGTGATGCCTATATACATGATCATGCCTAGATATTCTCATAACTATAAGCTTTTCTATCAATTGTTTAGCGGTAATTTATTCACCCACCGTAAAATGTGCTATCTTGAGAGAAGCCACTAGTGAAACCTATGGCCCCCGGGTCTATTTTCCATCATAATAGTTTCCCGTCAACTTGCCAATTTCTATCACCGTTCTTTTATTTTGCAATCTTTACTTTTTCATTCTATACAACAAAAATACCAAAAAAAAATCTTATTATCTTTATTAGATCTCACTTTTGCAAGTGACCGTGAAGGGATTGAAAACCCCTTTTATCGCGTTGGTTGCAAGGTTCTTAATTGTTCGTGCAGGTACTAGGGATTTGCGTGTAGTCTCCTACTGGATTGATACCTTAGTTCTCAAAAACTGAGGGAAATACTTACGCTACTTTGTTGCATCACCCTTTCCTATTCAAGGGAAAACCAACACATGCTCAAGAGGTAGCAAGAAGGATTTCTGGCGCCGTTGCCGGGGAGATCTACGCTCAAGTCAAGACATACCAAGTACCCATCACAAACTCTTATCGCTCGCATTACATTATTTGCCATTCGCCTCTCGTTTTTCCTCTCCCCCACTTCACCTTTGCTGTTTTATTCACCCGTTTCCGTTCGCCTCTTTTCGCTTGCCTCTTGTTTGCTTGTGTGTTGGATTGATTGTTTGTCAGAATGGCTCAAGACAATACTAAATTGTGTGACTTTTCCAATACCAACAACAATGATTTTATTAGCACTCCGATTGCTCCTATTACCGATGCTGAATCTTGTGAAATTAATGCTGCTCTGCTAATCTTGTCATGAAAGATCAATTTTCTGGCCTTCCTAGTGAAGATGCCGCTACCCATCTAAATAACTTTGTTGATTTGTGCGATATGCAAAAGAAGATAAATGTGGATAATGATATTGTTAAATTGAAGCTATTTCTGTTTTTGCTTAAAGATCGTGCTAAAACTTGGTTCTCTTATTTGCCTAAAAATAGTATTGATTCATGGAATAAGTGCAAATATGTTTTTATCTCTAAGTATTTTCCTCCCGCTAATATCATCTTTCTTAGAAACGATATTATGAATTTTAAGCAACTTGATCATGAGCATGTTGCACAAGCTTGGGAGAGGATGAAATTAATGATACGTAATTGCCCTACACATGGTTTGAATTTATGAATGATTATACAAAAAAAATTGTGTTGGATTGAATTTCGCTTCTAGAAACCTTTTAGATTGGGTTGTGGGAGGCACTTTCATGGAAATCACTTTAGGAGAAACTACTAAACTCCTAGATAATATTATGGTTAATTATTCTCAATGGCACATCGAAACATCCACTAGTAAAAAGGTTCATGCGATTGAAGAGATTAATATTTTGAGTGGAAAGATGGATGCACTTATGAAATTGTTTGCTAATAAGAGTGTTTCTTCTAATCCTAATGATATGCCTTTGTCCACTTTGATTGAGAATAATAATGAATCTATGGATGTGATTTTTGTTGGTAGGAACAATTTTGGTAACAACACGTATAGAGGAAACTTTAATTCTAGGTTGTTCCCTAGTAATTCCTCTAATAATTATGGTAATTCCTACAACAACTCTTATGGAAATTTTAATAAGATGCCCTCTGATTTTGAGACTAGTGTTAAAGAATTTATGAATTCGCAAAAGAATTTCAATGCTTTGTTTGAACAAAAATTGCTTAAGATTGATGAGTTGGCTAGGAACATGGATAGAATTTCTCTTGATGTTGATTTTTGGAACTTAGTTCTATTCCACCTAAGCATGATATCAATGAGTCTCTCAAAGCCATGGGAATTTCCATTGATGAGTGCAATCAAAGAACCACTAGGATGCGTTCTAAAAGAGATTGCTTTGTGAAAGCATGTTCTTCTAGTTTTCATGATAATAATGATGAATATCTAAAAGTGATTGACGTGTCTCCTATTAAATCTTTGGTTTCCAATATGAATCTTGGTAAATATGGGACTGGAGATGAGTCAACTTTAGTTAAAAGGCGTCCCAATGATTCGGAGTTTTTAGATCTTGATGCAAAAATTGGTAAAAGTGGGATTGCAGAGGTCAAAAATTTATATAGCAAATCTTTTGGACTTCAAGGAATTTAATTATGATAATTGATCTTTGATAGATTGTATTTCCTTGTTGCAATCCGTGTTAAATTCTCCTCATGCTTATAGTCAGTATAAAGCTTTTACCAAACACATCATTGATGCTTTAATGCAATCTTATGAAGAAAAACTTGAATTAGAAGTTTCTATCCCTAGAAAACTTTATGATGAGTGGGAACCTACTATTAAAATTAAGATTAAAGATCATTAATGCTATGCTTTGTGTGATTTTGGTGCTAGTGTTTCCACGATTCCAAAAACTTTGTGTGATGTGTTAGGTTTCGACGAACTTGATGATTTTTCTTTAAATTTGCATCTTGCAGATTCTACCATTAAGAAACCTATGGGAAGGATTAATGATGTTCTTATTGTTGCAAATATGAATTATGTGCCCGTAGATTTCATTGTTCTTGATATAGATTGCAATCCTATATGCCCCATTATTCTTGGTAGACCTTTCCTTAGAACTATTGGTGCAATTATTGATATGAAAGAAGGAAATATTAGATTTCAATTTCCGTTAAGGAAAGGCATGGAACACTTTCCTAGAAAGAAAATCAAATTACCTAATGAATCTATTATGAGAGCCACTTATGGATTGCATACCAAAGATGATAATACCTAGATCTATTCTTGTGCCTAGCTAGGGGTGTCAAAAGATAGCGCTTGTTGGGAGGCAACCCAAATTTATTTTATTTGCTTTTTGCTTCTGTTTAGTAATAAATAATTCATCTAGTCTCTGGTTAGATATGGTTTTGTGTTTTAATTAGTGTTTGTGCCAAGTAGAACCTTTGGGAAGACTTGGGTGAATGTGGTTTTCTCAGGATTATCAAAGTAGTACATAATATTTTTCACATAATGAGCATCGAGGGTTTTAGGAGGTTCCCCATCTCCATGAGTAGCAAGTACACCTTATTTTTTTGGTATTTCATGTTCCATATCCATAACTAAAGATAGAGAACAACTTAGTACAACAAATAAAATCTACTTAGTGATAAAGCAAACAAGAACACATGATAATATTCACCCCACGCTATTGCTCCCCGGCAACGGCGCCAGAAAAAGGTCTTGATAACCCACAACTATAGGGGATCAATTGTAGCCTCTTTTGATAAGTAAGAGTGTTGAACCCAACGAGGAGCTAAAGGTAGAACAAATATTCCCTCAAGTTCTATCAACCACCGATACAACTATACGCATGCTTGACGTTCTCTTTACCTAGAACAAGTATAAAACTAGAAGTACTTTGTAGGTGTAACGGGGTAGGTTTGCAAGAATATAAAGAGCACATAAATAAAAAATAGGGGCTGTTCAGATAAAGAAGCAATCAAGTTAGTATAGCGAGTGTGGAAAAGTGGTGGTAGGAGTTGCGAAATTGTCCCTAAGCAATGGACTACGTTACTAGACCGATAACAAGTTTAATGTGGGAGAGGCCACTGCTAGCATGTCATCCCTGACTTGGAATTCTATGCACTTATGATTGGAACTATTAGCAAGCATCCGCAACTACTAACGTTCATTAAGGTAAAACCCAACCATAGCATTAAGATATATTGGTCCCCCTTCAATCCCGTATGCATCAATTTGTATGCTAGGTTGAAGCTTCTGTCACTCTTGCCCTCCAATACATAGTCCTATCAACATACAACTAACCCTGTGGTGTGATCCATGTGCGCGCTCATATGATGGGAACCAAAGGACAACAACATAACCACAAGCAATTTAAACCAATCATAGCAATTCACCAATTACCGATAGGACAACGAAAATCTACTCACACATCATAGGATGGCAACACATCATTGGATAATAATATGAAGCATAAAGCACCGTGTTCAAGTAGAGGGTACCGCGGGTTGCGGGAGAGTGGACCACTGTAGATAGATGGGGGAAGGTGATGAAGATGTTGGTGAAGATGACAGAGGTGTTGGTGTAGATCGCCGTCACACGATGATGGCCCCGGCGGCATTCCGGCGCCACCGGAAGCGAGGGGGAGAGAGCCCCCCTCCTTCTCCTTTTTCCTTGGCCTTCTCCCTAGGTGGGAGAAGGGTTTCCCCTCTGGTCCATGGCATCCATGATGGTGGAGGGGCGAGAGCCCCTCCGAGATTGGATCTGTCTCTTTGTCTCTCTCTGTTTCTGCGCTCCCAGATTCCGGCCTTTCACTGTTTCTTATATTCTCGGAGATCCGTAACTCCGATTGGCTGAAATTTTGACACGATTTGTATCCGGTTGGCTTTCTGACGGCGAAAGAAGGGCACTAACCGCCTTACGGGGTGGCCATGAGGGTCAGGGGCACACCCACCCCCTAGGGCGCGCCCCCTGCCTCGTGGCCCCCTTGTGCATCATCTCGCGTTGATTCTTCTTCCCGAAAATCACATATATTCCAAAAAAAATCGCCGTGCGTTTTTATCCCGTTTGTGCTCCGTTTTGATATGGATATTCCGTGAAACAAAAAACATGCAACAAACAGGAACTGGCACTGGGCACTGGATCAATATGTTAGTCCCGAAAGTAGTATAAAAAGTTGCCAAAAGTATGTAAAAGTTGTATAATATTGGCATGGAACAATAAAAAATTATAGATACGACGGAGACGTATCATGGAGGTCGGGATCGCGCGATGGTTAACTCCTACCAATCCTTCCCCTAGGAACATGCGTGTAGTGCTTTGTTTTTAATAGCTTGTATATTTTTGCAATACGTATATGAGTTCTTTATGACTAATGTTGAGTCCATGGATTATACGCACTTCCACCCTTCCACCATTGCTAGCCTCTCTTGTGCCGCGCAACTTTCGCCGGTACCATACACCCACCATATATCTTCCTCAATACAGCCACCATACCTACCTATTATGGCATTTCCATAGCCATTCCGAGATATATTGCCATGCAACTTTCCACTGTTCCGGTTATTATGACACGCTTCATCATTATCATATTGCCTTGCACGATCATGTAGTTGTAACGCCCCGGACACACCCGCCGGTGGTCGTTACTCCTGGCGGGATCTAGACTGGCCCCAAAGATCAATACTAGTCTTTTTTGCGCACTTTGTCCTCACCCGTGCGCACCCGGGAGCAACCTCCCGGTCGGTCACCCATCCTGAAACTACTCCAAGCTGAGCACGCTTAACTTTGGAGTTCTATCCGAATGGGCTCCCGGAAAAGAAGGAATTCCTTATTGATATGAGTAGTCTATCATCCCTAATAATCCAAGCTATCACATACACCCTCACTCACAGGAACCGACGTCCTCATCGGGCTACAGGAACGTTCCCTCTTGGCACAACCGTCTGTGCATCCAGTTGGATACATGTGCCATGCCATGTGCCACGACGGGTCACAAACATCGTGAACAACATGACCGAGCACCTATCCGCAAACATTCGTGTAACCGTGAGGGTCAGCTCTGATACCAACTTGTAATGCCCCGGACACACCCGCCGGTGGTCGTTACTCCTGACGGGATCTAGACTGGCCCCACAGATCAATACTACTCTTTTCTGCGCACTTTGTCCTCACTCGTGCGCACCCGGGAGCAATGCTACTCCTCGAGCTTGCGTTGTATTCCCTCGAAGAGGAAAGGGTGATGCAGCACAGTAGCGTAAGTATTTCCCTCAGTTTTTGAGAACCAATGTATCAATCTAGTGGGAGACCACGCGCGAGTCCCTCGCACATGCACAAACAAATAAGAACTTCGCAGCCAATGCGATAAGGGGTTGTCAATCCCTTTACGGTCACTTACGAAAGTGAATTCTGATAGATAGGATAGTATAATGTTTTTGGTATTTTTGATATAAGAACAGAAAGTAAATAAAGCAAAGTAAAGTAGATGGAAGATTAATACGTTGAGAATAGACCCAGGGGCCATAGGTTTCACTAGTGGCTTCTCTCATGATAGCAGAATTCTACGGTGGGTGAACAAATTACTGTCGAGCAATTGATAGAAAAGCGCATAGTTATGAGAATATCTAGGCATGATCATTATATATAAGCATCACGTCCGCGACAAGTAGACCGAAACGATTCTGCATATACTACTATTACTCCACACATCGACCGGTATCCAGCATGCATCTAGAGTATTATGTTCATAAGAACAAAGTAATGCTTTAAGCAAGATGACATGATGTAGAGGGATAAACTCAAGCAATATGATATAAACCCCATCTTTTTATCCTCGATGGCAACAATACAATACGTGCCTTGCTGCCCCTGTTGTCACTGGGAAAGGACACCGCAAGATTGAACCCAAAGCCAAGCACTTCTCCCATTGCAAGAACTATAGATCTAGTAGGCCAAACCAAGCCAATAATTCGAAGTGACTTGCAAGGATATTATAATCATACATAAAATATTTCAGAAAAGAACCAAATATTTCTCGTAGATAATCTTGATCATAAACCCACAATTCATCGAATCTCGAAAAACACACCGCAAAAAGATTACATCGAATAGATCTCCTCGAAGATCGAGGAGAACTTTGTATTGAGATCCAAAAAGAGAGAAGAAGCCATCTAGCTAATAACTATGGACCCGAAGGTCTGTGGTAAACTACTCACAACTCATTGGTGAGGCTATGGTGTTGATGTAGAAGCATTCCCCCTCTGGCAGAGCTCCGGAACAAGCCCCAAGATGGGATCTCACGGGAACAAAAGGTTGCGGTGGTGGAATTAGGGTTTTCTATGTTGCCTCGATGTTTTCAGGGTACATGGATATATATAGGAGGAAGGAGGCCATCGGGGGAGCCAGAGGGGGCCCACGAGGGTGGGAGGCACGCCCTGTAGGAGGGGGCGCGCCCTGGACCCTCATGGCCGGCTCCTTCGTTCCCTCGCGTGTACTCCTAGTCTTCCGTGAAGATATGGTTCCAAAAATAACTCCCCCGAAGGTTTCATTCCGTTTGGACTCCGTTTGATATTCCTTTTCTGCAAAACCCTGAAATAGGCAAAAAAAACAGCAATCTGCACTGGGCCTTGGGTTAGTAGGTTAGTCCCAAATATATTATAAAAGTGTATAATAAAGCCCATTAAACATCCAAAACATAATATATAATAGCATGGAACAATAAAAAATTATAGATACGTTGGAGACATATCAAGCATCCCCAAGCTTAATTCCTGCTCGTCCTCGAGTAGGTAAATGATAAAAACAGAATTTTTGATGTGGAATGCTAACCAACATAATTTTCAATGTAATTTCTTTATTGTGGCATGAATGTTCAGATCCGAAAGATTCAAGACAAAAGTCTATATTGACACAAGAATAATAATACTTCAAGCATACTAACAAAGCAATTATGTCTTTTCAAAATAACATGGCCGAAGAAAGTTATCCCTACAAAATCATATAGTCTGGCTATGCTCCCTCTTCATCACACAAAATATTCATATCATGCACAACCCCGGTTTCAGCCAAGCAATTGTTTTCATACTCAATTTTTTTCAAACCTTTCAACTTTCACGCAATACATGAGCGTGAGCCATGGATATAGCACTATAGGTGGAATAGAGTGGTGGTTGCGGAGAAGACAAAAAAAGGAAGATAGTCTCACATCGACTAGACGTATCAATGGGCTATGGAGATGCCCATCAATAGATATCAATGTGAGTGAGTACAGATTGCCATGCAACGGATGCAATAGAGCTATAAGTGTATGAAAGCTCATCAAAAGAAACTAAGTAGGTGTGCATCCCACTTGCTTGCTCATGAAGACCTAGGGCATTTGAGGAAGCCCATCGTTGGAATATACAAGCCAAGTTCTATAATGAAAATTCGCACTAGTATATGAAAGTGACAAAACAAGAGACTCTCTATCATGAAGATCATGGTGCTACTTTGAAGCACAAGTGTGGAAAAGGATAGTAGCATTGTCCCTTCTCTCTTTTCTCTCATTTTTTGGAGGGGCTTTCTCTTTTTTTAGCCCCTCACTATTTTTTGGGCCATCTCTTTTTTTATTTGGCCTTTCCTCACATGGGACAATGCTCTAATAATGAAGATCATCACACTTTTATTGACTTACAACTCAAAGATTACAACTCGAAGCTAGAACAAAATATGACTCTAAGTGAATGCCTCCGGTGGTGTACCGGGATGTGCAATGAATCAAGAGTGACATGTATGAATGAATTGTGAATGGTGGCCTTGCCACAAATACGATGTCCACTACATGATCATGCATGGCAATATGACAATATGAAGCGTGTCATATGAACGGAACGATGGAAAGTTGCATGGCAATATATCTCGGAATGGCTATGGAAATGCCATGATAGGTAGGTATGGTGTTTGTTTTGAGGAAGGTATATGGTGGGTGTATGGTACCGGCGAAAGTTGCGCGGTACAAGAGAGGCTAGCAATGGTGAAAGGGTGAGAGTGCGTATAATCCATGGACTCAACATTAGTCATAAAGAACTCATATACTTATTGCAAAAATTTACGAGTCATCAAAACAAAGTAATCAACGCATGCTCCTAGGAGAAGTGTTGGTAGGAGTTAACCATCGCGCCATCCCAACCTCCACACAAAGGATGACACTCAATAAATACATCATGCTCTAACTTCGTCACGTAGCGGTTCACCATACAAGCATGCTACGTAATCACAAACTTTAACACAAGTATTTCTCAAATTCATAATTAATCCATTAGCATGACTCTAATATCACTATCCTCATATCTCAAAACAATCATCAAGTATCAAACTTCTCATCATACTCAATGCACTTTATATGAAAGTTTTTACTATATTCATCTTGGATGCCTATCGTATTAGGACCAATTTTATAACCAAAGCACATTACCATGATGTTCTAAAAGACTCTCAAAAGGATATAAGTGAAGCATGAGAGATCAACAATTTCTACAAAATAAAACCACCACCGTGCTCTAAAAGATATAAGTGAAGCACTAGAGCGAAACTATCTAGCTCAAAAGATATAAGTGAAGCACATAGAGTATTCTAATAAATTCTAAACCATATTTATCTCTCTCAAAAGGCGTGTCCAGCAAGGATGATTGTGGCAAACTAAAAAGCAAAGACTCAAATCATACATGACGCTCCAAGCAAAACACATATCATGTGGTGAATAAAAATATAGCCCCGAGTATATTTACCGATAGATGAAGACGAAAGAGGGGATGCCTTCCCGGGGCATCCCCAAGCTTAGGCTTTTCGTTGTCCTTGAATTTTACCTTGGGGTGCCTTGTGCATCCCCAAGTTTAGGCTCTTGCCACTCTTTGTTCCATAGTCCATCAAAGACATACTCAAAACTTGAAAACTTCACAACACAAAACTGAGCCAAAAATCTCGTGAGCTCCGTTAGTATAAGAAAACATACCACCACTCAAAGGTATTGTAATGAACTCATTCTTTGTTTATATTGGTGTTAAACTCTCACACCCTGATTTTCATGTCACATTGCTTAAGCTAATTATCAAGTTAAAAAGGTGGATTTGCAAAAACTTTTGAATGTTTTTGACTTTGCTTGATTTGACTTTTGTGTGCTGTTTGCTAGTGCTCTAAAAATCAAATAAATCCTCCAACTCTTATACTTCATCTCCTTGACCCAAAACCTTTTCCCAATGATCATGCCATGTGTATAGAGTAGACCAGTATAGAATTTTCTTATAAAAATATTTTGGCTAAATAGTATTTTCTAAAATTAGTTTTCCAAAAATCCCTGAATTGAGGTTTGCACTACAAGTACCTTATTTAGGGTGTGAAAAATCTTTCAAAAAGTATATCTTAATCCTATTAGGTATAGGACTCCCAGAAACCACAAAATTATATTTTTAAAAGTTATTTTTATATTTTATTTAAAAGCTTTTTCTTAAGGCCAGAAATGGTCTTTAATAGGGAAAAAATTATTTAATTATTTCAAAAATATTTGCCAAAATTCAGGGAGACTCATAGGACATATATTGTCCATATATAAGAGTTTCAACACATGGCCATGTTCAAAATAATGGACAAATCCTTCCAAAACCCTTTCTGGACATTTCAAGCTTTTGAAATATTTACAAAGGAAATATTCTCCAAATATTCCAGGGAAATTCTATCATGTCATATGTGACATATTTGATGATCTTGCAAAGCCTCATGCCTTGAAGATCAAGGAAACATCATCTAATCCCCTCAAAACCATTTCTGTCCATTTTAAAGTTTGAGCAACTTTACATTGCCAAACTTGTCCAAATGCTCTCAAACTTGGTCTTGCTACAATGATGTAATTATGCATCTATGCCAAATGGCACAAGTTTTGGAGAGGCATAACTTGGTATAAGTACCCCAAAACCATTTCTGTTCAAATTCAAATTTGAACAACTTTACATTACCAACTTTTTACCTGGGACTTCAAACTTTGTGAGCATGATCATAACCCCAAATGATGATACTACACCAAGTGGTGCATCAAGGGGAGATGCTTAGCTTAACTCAAACATGGTGAAACCATTTCTGTTGATTTCTAGGGTTCACCAAAGTTACATTGGCAACTTTGCTCAAATGAGCTCAAATTTGGTGGAGGGGCCTAATTGTGTGTGACATTCCATCCTGTTAAGTCCCATGCCAATTGGAAGTCATTTGCCTCCCCAAAACCTGATCAAACACCTTCTGCCATTTTTCTTAAACCATTGTTTTGACCACTTCTACTATTCCCCTTGAGCTCAATTTTCTACCACAACTTATCCTAGTCATCCTCAACCTCCAGTAACTCTCCCCTGCCTCAGCTCAATCATTGGAGGGGGGGGGGGAAACCTCAATTTACACTCCTGGACAGCAGTAACCTCCTTCCTTCTCACCTCCCTCCTCACTCCAGTGGCCTCGAGGGCATCCCAGGCCGTCTGGGCAATTGTTTACTACTCCCTAGCACTGCTGGACACTGGGGGACACGGCCAGGAAGCAAGGGCATGACCATGCCAGCCAAAGGCATGCTCTGGAGCATGCTACAGTGCGCCGAGGCACTGTAGCTCGCCCCCCCGAGGCTTCCAAGCGGCCTTGGGCAGAGCGAGCGTGTCCATCGAGGTTGCCTCGACGTCCACGACACGCCTCGCTGTCGGCCCTATCCTCCCCTACCCTCCTTCTCCCTCCACGAGCTCGCCCGTGCGCGCCCTGGACCGCGCTCACGATGCACCGCAGCCGTATCTATTTAAGCCTCCCCGAGCACTCCCTTGCCTCTTCTGGACCCTCCTCTCTCCCGTGCATCTCCTAGACATGTCCCCTCTCCCTCTCATGCGCTCATGCTCCCTCCGTGGCGAGGTGCCGCCGTCGGTCCTCGCCCAAATTCCCCCAAACCGAAGGCTCTCCTCCCCTCCCTTGAGCACCCATGAGCACACCGCACGCCGGCAACGCTCCACCACCCCTTTACCTCCTCCTATGGCGCCTGCAACCCCCAGTCCCCCTCCTGCCCGACACCGCCGTTCACCCTTTCGTCGAGCGCCTCGCTCCGGCCGCCCAAGAGACCAGCGCGAGCACCATCGAGCTCGGCGTGGAACGGGGCAGCCGCTCGAGCCGCCAGCGCGCTGTTTGGCGCAGTGGGGTGGCGGAACCACGGTGGCCGGCGCCCTCCTCTGTCTCCCATCGGGAGGAAGAAGAAGGAGACATGAGAGAGAGAGAGAGAGCCCGGTGGGCCCTGGGTGTAAGTGACGCAGTGGCCGGGCCCCACTGTTTAAGTGGAAATGGCTTCGGCCGAAACCGCCTAGCCGCCGCGAAGGCGTAATCCCCCGCGGGCGCCTTCGACGTGGCTCTTCCCGCACGCAGCTGAGCTAGTGGACCGGCCCAGTAGCTATCCTTCGCCCGACGCGCGTTTTAGGTATAACCTGAGTATTTCTTTCCTTTTTATTTTTCTGTAGATTTGTAAAAATGCTTAGACAATTCATTTGAACTCCAAATTTGGTGATTCAAGTTTCCAGTGACTCCATAAATCATGCTCTACCACATGGTGCAACATGCACATTATTCCAGAGACTTTTCCTTCACAAATATTTATCAGATGCCATTATTCTATTTTCTATGATGAACTTTAGAAAATCACAGAGGGCTCAAATTTGATCCAAATGCAGTGGTTCAAATTCCTAGGTGCTTGTCATATCCAAACTTAGTTTTGGAACATTTTTATTAATACTTTCTGTGCCCCACCAAATAATGAGCCATTCCTTCATATTTATCAACTTTGCAAAATCCTAGGAAATTCATTTGAATTCCAAATCCAGTGAAACCAACTCCTAGATGCTTCAAAAATCATGACTTGTTGATGGGTGCCTTTGCTCATCATTCAAGAAAATATTTCTGTATACTTCTTTCAAATCCATAAACCCCTTGGTTCCATCACATTGAAATGATCCAAGCTGTTCATTGATCCAATACCTCTGAAACCACCTTGGTTATTTTTCATATGACCAGAGGTATCCTAGAAAAGTCCAACTCCTATTTTTAGAGCACTTTTATTTTTGCTTTGATTGTATTGCTTATTATGATTGTTTCCATCGTTAGTTGGCGAAATAAACGGAATACTCGGAGATGGACTAGAAGGTTTGAAGACTCGGGAGAATAAGGCAAGCAACCCTTTGACCATGATACACTTGTTCTTCGGAACCCGTTTGTTTTCGATGCATGATGATAGAGTTATGGTGGTGACCTAGTTGAACCACCACATGATGCATGCTTTGCTCATGATCTTGCTATGTGCTAGTTGTCATGCAAAAAGTTAGTAGTGATGCTTAGTGATGCATGTGTGACAAGAACCTTCGTGGTTGAAATCTTTGCATAAATCCCATCGGGTGCCCCTAATGCCTGAGGGTGGTGTTGAGTTAGGTCATCACTTGAGGAAGAAGTGATGTGTCGGTAAAATCTTGTGCATGGGTGAAATAATGGATTAGATTTATGTGTGACTACCGTCCCAACCAAACATGTGCAACCACTCTACCCCTTATGGGACGGGGCTTTATTGATTACTTAGGTCGATACTAGCATGGTGCCTGCATTACTAGTGACGGGAAGACTTGAGGTCTTTCCCGGGACGGGGTCGTGCTTGGATAGACGACCATGACTGTTTTCACAGGGCACCGGACACACCGTTGGTCCCTTCGGGTACGCGTGACATTGAAATTAGGGCAAGTCCCGTGATCTACTGTTTGTACTCGAGGGCCGTGTACCAACGAGTGGACTCTATGTTAGTGTCGTCTAAGGAAAGATAATGTCCGGGTGCTTCCCCCGAGTACTTGAGGTACTGCGGGATCGTGGATGACACGAAAGCTTCCCGGATCTTGTGGGTAAAGTGCGCAACCTCTGCAGAGTGTAAAACTATTCGAATAGCCGTGTCCACGGTCATGGACAGTTGGGTGGTGCTACTTAAACTATGTCCAGAATTTTACTTCATCGATGAAAGTATGTGTGTGATGAGTCAAGGTGGTGACTTGACTCGATGAGTTGAATCATATTCATGTTGATATTGGTACCCTGTTCTCGAGGTTACGTGAACTCATTGATGCATACACTTGATGGTAGAATATTTATTCTAGCCCATTGCTAGATTGCTCATTATTGTTCAATTGCATTGTTACTTTGAACCACATCATGGGTTGCTTGCGAGTACATTCAAAGTACTCATTGGCTTGCCACTGGTTATTTTATTGGCCAGGCATGAGAGAACAGGTTATGAAGAAGATTTCTTGGTGACGAGCACGCGAGCTAGGACGCTTCCCAGTCAGAATGCCTGTAGGGTTAAGGCAGATGGCATGGGTCCATGTTGTCATTGAAGATTTCCGCTGCGATGATGTACTCAAGACTTGACCATAATGGTCCTATTTGTGTAATACGGTATGTATGGATGTAAGACTCTTGTTATTCAGCTTCTGTGTGTTCAGTGAGCATTGATCTCTGGGATCACTGTACACGTGCATTCGGTGATCACGACTTATGATTCGGGGTCCCCACAGAGCTGGTACCAGAGCCATCCTGACTGTAGGAAGCCTTAGTTAGCACGGTCGTTAGTTAGGGTAAAACTATTTTCAAAACTATTACTAGATTTCAAAACTATCTATACTTCTCTTTCCTTCTCAGTTTTTCGAAAACTAGGTTACTTGATCTCTTCCCCTTCAAAACTTTGGTCGTTAGAACCCCTATGCCGTGACCACTGGATTTTCTGTAATCCTCGTGGAGTGCACCTTGCCAAACACTCACTCACCACTTCTGCACACAAGATTGGCGACACCACGACAAGACGATGTCAACGGAAAATCCATCCTCGAGGAATGAAGACATGAAGACCCAGAATATGGTGACATCCATGACATTGCCCCAGGATGGTGCGACCTTAGCCTAAGATGACCATGGCATAGGTTATGCAGGACCATGATATACCTAGCTAATAGAGTAACCTTGTCACTACCGTTGTTGTATCGGCAACCACCGGTGGATGAGAACCTCGCCATTTGGTCCGCCTCACTATAGTGAGCAGGAAAACGGTTCTCTTCGTCCCCCGCTCTTGGTGTCGATGTTTTCATCAACGAAACCGACATGTTGGACCTATATTATGCCTTGTTATTGTCATTGCATACGAATAGCCTACCTGGTACCCTCGACGTCCCAGGAAGCACAAGGGGTCGTCATGATTAAAGAGACAAGAAAAGCTACAAGGAGGCACCTCCACCACATCACCTCATCAGGCGAGAAGTTGTTGAAGATTCTTCAGGCTCAACCCGGATCGTTCATCAAGCAACTACAAGGGACAAAGCAACACCGGAGGAAAGCTCAGGAGACTGCACGAGGCACAAGTCACGACATTGAGTCCGAGAACCCCTAGGGTAGGATGAGTCGTGTACCCCCTATGCGCAGTCGAGTCCGTATGATGGTTCGAATATAACCATGATTGTGTGTTGCTTGCTTTTATTTGTTTGTGTTTTGATGTAAGTCGCACTTTTGCCTCAGGCAACGAGTGCATGGCTATATCACCTTCCTTGCCTTATTTCTTTTGTTTCGGCCTTTTTGCACATGTTTGTTTGCACTTGCACTATAGAACCCCCTTTAGGCATTCCCCTCTACGCTACTTTTTCCCTCTCTTCTCTCTCCCCAACTGAAGACCCGCAAGACAAGATGCACCAAGGATTCTACCTCGGCAACCAACCGCCACTGAAGACTTCTGCTACAACCTCCGTGACCAAGTACAACCCCGTAGAATTATGTTTAACTCTCCAGACTAGTAACCCATTCCTAGACCCTTTGAGACTTCACGAGGCACTCCAGCACGAACCCTTAACCATGTGCCTATCCCATAGAATCGCGAGAGAACCTGTTAAGCCCTTGTAACCTTGCACAACACTGGGTTCGTAAAGGAACTAGTGGACACAGTGAGTGAGCACATTTTCATTCTAATATAGCACAAGAACTGACGATGCCATAGATAGACCAATTGTGGATATAAGACAGATGACTTGGTGGCTTTATATCAGTGACTTCGAGGAATTATCTGAGACCTTGATGGATTGTGAGGTTTTCATATTGGTGGGATCATGACCTTGGGGAAGCATGTAGGAGTACCCGTGGGACATGAGATTTGGATTTATGTAGGTGATTCTGGATGGTATAAATGCTGGATATGTCTGCTTGGTTCGGAGTAAATTGGAGTTAGACCGATGATCCTGATCATGATACCATGCTTCTCGGTGGGCAATAACCTAGGAGATTGGATTATTTGTTGGAGTTGATCTATAGGAAGGAAACAAAATCTTGGAGTGGCATATGACGTGTTTCCTTAGAATAGAGATGGCTTATCGTGAGCCTTGCAAGAATAGGTTGAGTGCTTGGATTGTGGAGTTTAATTTAAGCTCAGCAGCATGTGTGACCTACCCATGGATTTTAGGGGTAGACATACATATGGATTTGGGGATCGTAGGCAAGTACAATTTTGTTAGACCGTCTCTTGAGAGTCATGAGGACATGTATGGCATGAATGGTGATTGAAGATGGTCTATGCTTTTTCGTTCGGAGTACTAGATAGAGCTATTGGCATCTCAAAAACCGTGCTTAAGGATAGATGATAAAAGTTCACTCACTCACTAAAATCCTTGAAACCCTTAAGCCCCACCAAGCCACAACATGGTCAGATCCTGACCACAGCCTTGACTCAGAGTCAAGAAGACCCCTACAAATACTCAACGGAAACCACCACCAATACCCCAGCCTACCTTGCGTACACCCATAGACCTCATGGAGTAATTGGACAAGTTGGGTAAGATCATTATTTGATGGCCTACTTGTCTGCCCGAAGACGAAAGAAGAGACAGACAGCTGGATAGAAGACATTTGAAGACCGCCCTGTCAAGAAGGAAGGACTACACCGACCACCGTCATCAAGAAGTGAACTCCTGCATCCAAGACTGGTCGTATTTGCAAACCACTCCTCTCAAAGGAACCGAGCATTTCCGTGTCGAAGGAACGCTCACACCAAGATTTATCGACCTTTCTTCAAGGCCACTGCAAGACAAATAGTAGACGGCTCCTAGCTAGACTTACCACCTGAGATACCCTCCGTGCACCAAATCTTCCACGAGTCCCCACTCTGGAAGTGCTTCTTACTTCCTAACTAGCCCGGTCCCCACAAGGACATCACCAAGCCTTTGACAGCTAACCCAACCTAGCCTACGCAAGAGACTCCTCGGCAACCTGCATCAAGGAGGGCATCAAGCAAGAAGCCACACCACCAAGTACTTCAAGATTCCATGGAGCACCACTCGGAAGCAGAACCAACAAGAAGAAGTGAAGGCTACCCCGTATCCAAGACTCCGTATTCCTTTCCACGCCTAGTCTGGGAATCTCGGGGACGAGATTCTTGTAAGGGGGGTAGGTCTGTCACACCCTGATTTTCATGTCACATTGCTTAAGCTAATTATCAAGTTAAAAAGGTGGATTTGCAAAAACTTTTGAGTGTTTTTGACTTTGCTTGATTTGACTTTTGTCTGCTGTTTGCTAGTGCTCTAAAAATCAAATAAATCCTCCAACTCTTATACTTCATCTCCTTGACCCAAAACCTTTTCCCAATGATCATGCCATGTGTATAGACCAGTATAGAATTTTCTTATAAATATATTTTGGCCAAATAGTATTTTCTAAAATTAGTTTTCCAAAAATCCCTGAATTGAGGTTTGCACTACAAGTACCTTATTTAGGGTGTGAAAAATCTTTCAAAAAGTATATCTTAATCCTATTAGGTATAGGACTCCCAGAAACCACAAAATTATAATTTTAAAAGTTATTTTTATATTTTATTTAAAATCTTTTTCTTAAGGCCAGAAATGGTCTTTAATAGGGAAAAAATTATTTAATTATTTCAAAAATATTTGCCAAAATTTAGGGAGACTCATAGGACATATATTGTCCATACATAAGAGTTTCAATACATGGTCATGTTCAAAATAATGGACAAATCCTTCCAAAACCCTTTCTGGATATTTCAAGCTTTTGAAATATTTACAAAGGAAATATTCTCCAAATATTCCAGGGAAATTCTATCATGTCATATGTGACATATTTGATGATCTTGCAAAGCCTCATGCCTTGAAGATCAAGGAAACATCATCTAAGCCCCTCAAAACCATTTCTGTCCATTTTAAAGTTTGAGCAACTTTACATTGCCAAACTTGTCCAAATGCTCTCAAACTTGGTGCACATGCTACAATGATGTAATTATGCATCTATGCCAAATGGCACAAGTTTTGTAGAGGCATAACTTGGTCTAAGTACCCCAAAACCATTTCTGTTCAAATTCAAATTTGAACAACTTTACATTACCAACTTTTTACCTGGGACTTCAAACTTTGTGAGCATGATCATAACCCCAAATGATGATACTACACCAAGTGGTGCATTAAGGGGAGATGATTAGCTTAACTCAAACATGGTGAAACCATTTCTGTTGATTTCTAGGGTTCACCAAAGTTACATTGGCAACTTTGCTCAAATGAGCTCAAATTTGGTGGAGGGGCCTAATTGTGTGTGACATTCCATCCTGTTAAGTCCCATGCCAATTGGAAGTCATTTGCCTCCCTAAAACCTGATCAAACACCTTCTGCCATTTTTCTTAAACCATTGTTTTGACCACTTCTACTATTCCCCTTGAGCTCAATTTTCTACCACAGCTTATCCTAGTCATCCTCAACCTCCAGTAACTCTCCCCTGCCTCAGCTCAATCATTGGAGGGGGGAAAAACCTCAGTTTACACTCCTGGACAGCAGTAACCTCCTTCCTTCTCACCTCCCTCCTCACTCCAGTAGCCTCCAGGGCATCCCAGGCCGTCTGGGAAATTGTTTACTACTCCCTAGCACTGCTGGACACTGGGGGACACGGCCAGGAAGCAAGGGCATGACCATGCCGGCCAAAGGCATGCTCTGGAGCACGCTACAGTGCGCCGAGGCACTGTAGCTCGGCCCCCCCGAGGCTTCCATGCGGCCTTGGGCAGAGCGAGCGTGTCCATCGAGGTCGCCTCGACGTCCACGACACGCCTCGCTGTCGGCCCTATCCTCCCCTGCCCTCCTTCTCCCTCCACGAGCTCGCCCGTGCGCGCCCTGGACCGCGCTCATGATGCACCACGGCCGTATCTATTTAAGCCTCCCCCCGAGCACTCCCTTGCCTCTTCTGGACCCTCCTCTCTCCCGTGCATCTCCTAGACATGTCCCCTCTCCCTCTCATGCGCTCCTGCTCCCTCCGTGGCGAGGTGCCTCCGTCGGTCCTCGCACAAATTCCCCCAAACCGAAGGCTCTCCTCCCCTCCCTTGAGCACCCATGGGGACACCGCACGCCGGCAACGCTCTACCGCCCCTTTACCTCCTCCTATGGCGCCTGCAACCCCCAGTCCCCCTCCTGTCCGACACCGCCGTTCACCCTTTCGTCGAGCGCCTCGCTCCGGCCGCCCAAGAGACCAGCGCGAGCACCATCAAGCTCGGCGTGGAACGGGGCAGCCGCTCGAGCCGCCTGCGCGCTGTTTGGCGCAGTGGGGTGGCGGAACCATGGTGGCCGGCGCCCTCCTCTGTGTCCCATCGGGAGGAAGAAGAAGGAGACATGAGAGAGAGAGAGAGCCCGGTGGGCCCTGGGTGTAAGTGACCCATTGGCCGGGCCCCACTGTTTAAGTGGAAACGGCTTCGGCCGAAACCGCCTAGCCGCCGCGAAGGCGTAATCCCCCGCGGGCGCCTTCGACGTGGCTCTTCCCGCACGCAGCTGAGCTACTGGACCGGCCCAGTAGCTATCCTTCGCCCCACGCGCGTTTTAGGTATAACCTGAGTATTTCTTTCCTTTTTATTTTTCTGTAGATTTGTAAAAATGCTTAGACAATTCATTTGAACTCCAAATTTGGTGATTCAAGTTTCCAGTGACTCCATAAATCATGCTCTACCACATGGTGCAACATGCACATTATTCCAGAGACTTTTCCTTCACAAATATTTATCAGATGCCATTATTCCATTTTCTGTGATGAACTTTAGAAAATCACAGAGGGCTCAAATTTGATCCAAATGCAGTGGTTCAAATTCCTAGGTGCTTGTCATATCCAAACTTAGTTTTGGAACATTTTTATTAATACTTTCTGTGCCCCACCAAATAATGAGCCATTTCTTCATATTTATCAACTTTGCAAAATCCTAGGAAATTCATTTGAATTCCAAATCCAGTGAAACCAACTCCTAGATGCTTCAAAAATCATGACTTGTTGATGGGTGCCTTTGCTCATCATTCAAGAAAATATTTCTGTATACTTCTTTCAAATCCATAAACCCCTTGGTTCCATCACATTGAAATGATCCAAGCTGTTCATTGATCCAATACCTCTGAAACCACCTTGGTTATTTTTCATATGACCAGAGGTATCCTAGAAAAGTCCAACTCCTATTTTTAGAGCACTTTTATTTTTGCTTTGATTGTGTTGCTTATTATGATTGTTTCCATCGTTAGTTGACGAAATAAACGGAATACTCGGAGATGGACTAGAAGGTTTGAAGACTCGGGAGAATAAGGCAAGCAACCCTTTGACCATGATACACTTGTTCTTCGGAACCTGTTTGTTTCCGATGCATGATGATAGAGTTATGGTGGTGACCTAGTTGAACCACCACATGATGCATGCTTTGCTCATGATCTTGCTATGTGCTAGTTGTCATGCAAAAAGCTAGTAGTGATGCTTAGTGATGCATGTGTGACAAGAACCTTAATCTTTGCATAAATCCCATCGGGTGCCCCTAATGCCCGAGGGTGGTGTTGAGTTAGGTCATCACTTGAGGAAGAAGTGATGTGCCGGTAAAATCTTGTGCATGCGTGAAATAATGGATTAGATTTATGTGTGACTACCGTCCCAACCAAACATGTGCAACCACTCTACCCCTTATGGGACGGGGCTTTATTGATTACTTAGGTCGATACTAGCATGGTGCCCGCATTACTAGTGACGGGAAGACTTGAGGTCTTTCCCGGGACGGGGTCGTGCTTGGATAGACGACCATGAATGTTTTCATAGGGCACTGGACACACCGTTGGTCCCTTCGAGTACGCGTGACATTGAAATTAGGGCAAGTCCCGTGATCTACTGTTTGTACTCGAGGGCCGTGTACCAACGAGTGGACTCTATGTTAGTGTCGTCTAAGGAAAGATAATGTCCGGGTGCTTCCCCCGAGTACTTGAGGTACTACGGGATCGTGGATGACACGAAAGCTTCCCGGATCTTGTGGGTAAAGTGCGCAACCTCTGCAGAGTGTAAAACTATTCGAATAGTCGTGTCCACGGTCATGGACAGTTGGGTGGTGCTACTTAAACTATGTCCAAAATTTTACTTCATCGGTGAAAGTATGTGTGTGATGAGTCAAGGTGGTGACTTGACTCGATGAGTTGAATCGTATTCATGTTGATATCGGTACCCTGTTCTCGAGGTTACGTGAACTCGTTGATGCATACACTTGATGGTAGAATATTTATTCTAGCCCATTGCTAGATTGCTCATTATTGTTCAATTGCATTGTTACTTTGAACCACATCATGGGTTGCTTGCGAGTACATTCAAAGTACTCATTGGCTTGCCACTGGTTATTTTATTGGCCAGTCATGAGAGAACAGGTTATGAAGAAGATTTCTTGGTGACAAGCACGCGAGCTAGGATGCTTCCCAGTCAGAATGCCTGTAGGGTTAAGGCAGATGGCATGGGTCCATGTTGTCATTGAAGATTTTCGCTGCGATGATGTACTCAAGACTTGACCATAATGGTCCTATTTGTGTAATACGGTATGTATGGATGTAAGACTCTTGTTATTCAGCTTCTGTGTGTTCAGTGAGCATTGATCTCTGGGATCACTTGACACGTGCATTCGGTGATCACGACTTATGAGTCGGGGTCCCCACATCAACCTACTGAATTACAACTTCTCTATGATTCATATCCTCCAATACTACTCATAGATTCATCAAAATAAGCAAACAACACACGAAAAACAGAATCTGTCAAAAACAGAACAGTGTGTAGTAATTTGTAACTTTCAAATACTTCTGTAACCTCAAAAAAATTGAAATAAATTGGTAAACATGGGGAATTTGTCTATCAATCATCTGCAAAAATAATCAACTAAATAGCACTCTCCAGTAAAATCTGGTGACTGATCTCGTGAGCGCTAAAGTTTCTGTTTTTTACAACATGATCATATAAACTTCACACAAGTCTTCCCACAGGTTCTACTTGGCACAAACACTAATTAAAACACAAAACCACATCTAAACAGAAGCTAGATGCAATATTTATTCCTAAACAGAAGCAAAAACAAATAAAATAAAATTTGGGTTGCCTCCCAACAAGCGCTATCGTTTAACGCCCCTAGCTAGGCACGATACCTGAATAGATCTAGGTATTGCCATCTTTGGTAGGCAATCCATAAGTGTCTCTCATAATAGATTCATATGGTAATTTAATTTTTCTTTCTAGGAAAGTGTTCCATGCCTTTCCTTAACGGAAATTGGAATCTAATATTTCCTTCCTTCATATCAATAATTGCACCAATCGTTCTAAGGAAAGGTCTACGAAGAATAATAGGACATGAAGGATTGCAATCTATATCAAGAATAATGAAATCTACGGGCACATAATTCCTGTTGGCAACAATAAGAACATCATTAATCCTTCCCATAGGTTTCTTAATGGTAGAATCTGCAAGATATAAATTTAAAGAAAAATCATCAAGCTCATGGAAACCTAACAAATCACACAAAGTTTTGGGGATAGTAGAAACACTTGCACCCAAATCACACAAGGCAAAGCATTCATGATCTTTAATTTTAATTCTAATAGTAGGTTCCCACTCATCATAAAGCTTTCTAGGGATATAAACTTCTAATTCAAGTTTTTTCTCATAAGATTGCATCAAAGCATCAACTATGTGTTTGGTAAAAGCCTTATTTTGACTATAAGCATGCGGAGAATTTAGTACGGATTGCAACAAGGAAATACAATCTATCAAAGAGCAATTATCATAATTGAATCCCTTGAAATCCAAAACAGTGGGTTCATCACTATGCAAAGTTTTAATTTCTTCAATCTCACTTTTAACAGTTTTAGCATCAAGATCTAAAAACTCTGAATCATTGGGACGCCTTTTAACTAAAGTAGACTCAACTCCGGTCCCATCTTTATCAAGATTCATACTAGAAAACAAGGATCTAATAGGAGACACATCAATAACTTTCAGATCTTCATCTTTATTTTCATGATAACTAGAAGAACACGCTTTCATAAAGCACTCTTTTTTAGCACGCATCCTAGCGGTTCTTTCTTTGCATTCATCAATGGAAATTCTCATGGCTTTGAGAGACTCATTGATATCATGCTTGGGTGGAATAGATCTAAGTTTCAAAGAATCAACATCAAGAGTAATTCTATCCACGCTTCTAGCCAACTCATCAATCTTAAGCAATTTTTCTTCAAGCAAAGCATTGAAATTCTTCTGCGAAATCATAAACTCCTTAACACTAGTTTCAAATTAAGAGGGCACCTTACCAAAAATTCCATAATAGTTATTGTAGGAATTACCATAATTATTAGAGGAATTACTAGGAAAAGTCCTAGGATTAAAGTTTCCTCTATAAGCATTATTACCAAAATTATTCCTACCAACAAAATTCACATCCAAAGATTCATCATTGTTTTCAATCAACGTGGATAAAGGCATATCATTAGGATCGGAAGAAGCACTCTTAGTAGCAAATAATTTCATAAGTTCATCCATCTTTCCACTCAAAACACTAATCTCCTCAATAGCATGCACTTTTTTACTAGTAGATCTTTCGGTGTGCCATTGAGAGTAGTTAACCATAATATTATCTAGGAGTTTGGTAGCTTCTCCTAAGGTAGTTTCCATGAAAGTGCCTCCTGCGGCCGAATCTAAAAGATTTCTAGAAGCAAAATTCAAGCCAGCATAAAAGTTTTGTATAATCATCCATAAGTTCAAACCATGTGTAGGACAATTGTGTATCATTAATTTCATTCTCTCCCAAGCTTGTGCAACATGCTCATGATCTAGTTGCTTAAAATTCATAATATCATTTCTAAGAGAGATAATCTTAGCAGGAGGAAAATACTTAGAGATAAAGGCATCTTTGCACTTATTCCATGAATCAATACTATTTCTAGGCAAAGAGGAACTAAGTTTTAGCACGATCTCTAAGTGAAAACGGAAATAGCTTCAATTTAACAATATCATTATCCGTATCCCTCTTATTTTGCATATCACACAAATCAATAAAGTTGTTTAGATGGGTAGCGACATCTTCACTAGGAAGGCCAGAAAATTGATCTTTCATGACAAGATTCAACAAAGCAGCATTGATCTCACAAGATTCAGCATCGATAATAGGAGCAATCGGAGTGCTAATAAAATCATTATTGTTGGTATTGGAAAAGTCACACAATTTGGTATTGTTTTGAGCCATAGTGACAAGCAAGCAATCCAACACACAAGCAAACAAGAGGCAAGCGAACGGTAAACACGTGGCAAAAAGAAGGGCAAATAAAACGGCAAGGGTGAAGTGGGGGAGAGGAAAATGAGAGGCAAATAAATGTAATGCGAAGGATAAGGGTTTGTGATAGGTACTTGGTATATGACTTTTGCGTAAGCCTTCCCGGCAACGGCGCCAGAAATTCGTCTTGCTACTTCTCAAGCTTGCGTTGTATTCCCTCGAAGAGGAAAGGGTGATGCAGAACAGTAGCGTAAGTATCTCCCTCAGTTTTTGAGAACCAAGGTATCAATCCAGTAGGAGACCACGCGCGAGTCCCTCGCACCTGCACAAACAAATAAGAACTTTGCAGCCAACGCGATAAGGGGTTGTCAATCTCTTTATGGTCACTTACGAAAGTGAGATCTGATAGATAGGGTAGTATAGTGTTTTTGGTATTTTTGATATAAGAACAGAAAGTAAATAAAGCAAAGTAAAGTAGATGGAATATTAATACGTTGAGAATAGACCCGGGGGCCATAGGTTTCACTAGTGGCTTCTCTCATGATAGCAGAATTCTACGGTGGGTGAACAAATTACTGTCGAGCAATTGATAGAAAAGCACATAGTTATGAGAATATCTAGGCATGATCATTATATATAGGCATCACGTCCGTGACAAGTAGACCGAAACGATTCTGCATCTACTACTATTACTCCACACATCGACCGCTATCCAGCATGCATCTAGAGTATTTAGTTCATAAGAACAGAATAATGCTTTAAGCAAGATGACATGATGTAGAGGGATAAACTCAAGCAATATGATATAAACCCCATCTTTTTATCCTCGATGGCAACAATACAATACGTGCCTTACTGCCCCTGTTGTCATTGGGAAAGGACACCGCAAGACTGAACCCAAAGCCAAGCACTTCTCCCATTGCAAGAACTATAGATCTAGTAGGCCAAACCAAACCAATAATTCGAAGAGACTTGGAAGGATATTATATTCATACATAGTAGATTTCAGAAAAGAATCAAATATTTCTCGTAGATAATCTTGATCATAAACCCACAATTCACCAGATCTCGACAAACACACCGCAAAAAGATTACATCGAATAGATCTCCTCGAAGATCGAGGAGAACTTTGTATTGAGATCCAAAAAGAGAGAAGAAGCCATCTAGCTAATAACTATGGACCCGAAGGTCTGTGGTAAACTACTCACAACTCATTGGTGAGGCTACGGTGTTGATGTAGAAGCACTCTGTGGTAGATCCCCCCTTCGGCGGAGCTCCGGAACAGGCCCCAAGATTGGATCTCACGGGAACAGAAGGTTGCGGCGGTGGAATTAGGGTTTTCTCTGTTGCCTCGATGTTTTCAGGGTACATGGATATATATATATATATATATATATATATATATATATATATATATATATATATATATATATATATATATATATATATATATATATATATATATATATATATATATAGGAGAAAGGAGGGCATTAGGGGAGCCAGATGGGGCCCACAAGGGTGGGAGCGCGCCCTATAGGAGGGGGCGTGCCTTGGACCCTCGTGGCCGCCTCCTTCGTTCCCTCGCATGTACTCCAAGTCTTCTGTGAAGATATGGTTCCAACAATAACTCTCCCGAAGGTTTCATTCCGTTTGTACTCTATTTGATATTCCTTTTCTGCTAAACCCTCAAATAGGCAAAAAAAAAAAAACAGCAATCGGCATTGGGCCTTGGGTTAGTAGGTTAGTCCCAAAAATAATATAAAAGTGTATAATAAAGCCCATTAAACATCCAAAACAGAATATGTAATAGCATGGAATAATAAAAAATATAGATATGTTGGAGACGTATCAAGCAACTTCCCGGTCGGTCACCCATCCTAAAACTACTCCAAGCTGAGCACGTTTAACTTTGAAGTTCTATCCGAATGGGCTCCCGAAAAAGAAGGAATTCCTTATTGACATGAGTAGTCTATCATCCCTAATAAGCCAGGCTATCACAGTAGTTGACATCGTATTTGTGGAAAGGCCACCATGCATAATTTTTCATACATGTCACTCTTGATTCATTGCACATCCCGGTACACCGCCGGAGGCATTCACATAGAGTCATATTTTGTTCTAAGTATCGAGTTGTAATTCTTGAGTTGTAAGTAAATAAAAGCGTGATGATCTTCATTAGAGCATTGTCCCAGTGAGGAAAGGATGATGGAGACTATGATTCTCCCACAAGTCGGGATGAGACTCCGGACGAAAAAAAATAGGCCATAAAAAAGAGAAAAGGCCCAAATAAAAAAATGAGAGAGAAAGAGAGAAGGGGCAATGCTACTATCCTTTTCCACACTTGTGCTTCAAAGTAGCACCATGATCTTCATGGTAGAGAGTCTCTTGTTTTGTCACTTTCATATACTAGTGGGAATTTTCATTATATAACTTGGCTTGTATATTCCAATGATGGGCTTCCTCAAAATGCCCTAGGTCTTCGTGACCAAGCGAGTTGGATGCACACCCACTTAGTTTCTTTAGTTGACCTTTCATACATTTATAGCTCTAGCATCCGTTGCATGGCAATACCTATTCACTCACATTGATATCTATTAATGGGCATCTCCATAGCCCATTGATACGCCTAGTTGATGTGAGACTATCTTCCTCCTTTTTGTCTTCTCCACAACCACCACTCTATTCCACCTATAGTGCTATGTCCATGGCTCACGCTCATGTATTGCGTGAAAGTTGAAAAGGCTTGAAAAAACTAAAGTATGAAACAATTGCTTGGTTGAAACCGGGGTTGTGCATGATTTAAATATTTTGTGTGATGAAGATAGAGCATAGCCAGACTATATGATTTTGTAGGGATAGCTTTCTTTGGCCATGTTATTTTGAGAAGACATGTTTACTTTGTTAGTATGCTTGAAGTATTATTATTCTTATGTCAATATTAAACTTTTGTCTTGAATCTTTCGGATCTGAACATTCATGCCACAATAAAGAAAATTACATTGAAAATTATGTTAGGCAGCATTCCACATCAAAAATTCTATTTTTATCATTTACCTACTCGAGGACGAGCAGTAATTAAGCTTGGGGATGCTTGATACGTCTCAACGTATCTATAATTTTTGATTGTTCCATGCTATTATATTATCTGTTTTGGATGTTTAATGGGCTTTAATATGCACTTTTATATTATTTTTGGGACTAACCTACTAACCAAAGGCCCAGTGCAAATTGCTGTTTTTGCCTATTTCAGTGTTCTGCAGAAAAGAAATATCAAACGGAATCCAAACGGAATGAAACCTTTGCAAGGATCGTTTTTGGAACAAACGTAATCCAGGAGACTTGGAGTACAAGTCTGGAATGCCACGAGGCGGCCACGAGGCAGGAGGGCGCGTCCCCACCCTCATGGGCCCCTCGTAGCTCCACCGACGTACTTCTTTCGCATTGGTTGCAAGGTTCTTTATTGTTTGTTCAGGTACTAGGGATTTGCGTGTAGTCTCCTACTGGATTGATACCTTGGTTCTCAAAAACTGAGGGAAATACTTACGCTACTTTGTTGCATCACCCTTTCCTCTTCAAGGGAAAACCAACATGCTCAAGAGGTAGCACTTCACCACAATGGAATATGGCTCCGAGGTCACCTCAACCGTCTAGGGTGCTCAAACACCCAAGACTAACAAGATATGCAAGGGATTAGTGGGGGGAAGTGGAAGTGTAGATTGGGGCCTTCTCAACCAATCCCTAGAGAATCAACAAGTTCGATTGGCTAGGGAGAGAGATCGGACGAAAATGGAGGTTTGAGCAACAATGGAGCTTGGGGGGGGAGAGGTGGTCTTCTTGGGGAAGAAGACCCCCTTTATATTGTGTGTGTGGGGGGGGGGGAAGATCCAACCATTGTCCCCTCTCTCAGCCTGCACAACACGGTACTACCACAAACAACCGCGGTACTATCGTAGAGGGTTGCGGTACTACCGCTGCATGTTGCGGCACTACCACTGCATGTTGCGGCACTACCGCTTGCGCGACAGTGGCCAGATGAGGGCCTGTTGCACAGGGCAACGAGCGGTACTACAGCGCGCCCCTACGGTTCTACCGTAAGGTGGGCATCAACAGGCATAGAAAAAGCACGAACATAATAAATTACTTCCCTACCTACTTTTGCAGGGGTTTGGGTTGTGCAAAAGTCCAGCATGGTAGTATCGGACAAGAGTCGCGGTACTACCACAAGAGGGCGGATGTAAAAAATTAAATCCGCGCCTACTTCCGCATGCGGCGGCTTCAGGGCTGGACACAGTGGTACTACCGCTCACATGGAGCGGTAGTACCGCTGGGCACTGCGGTACTACTGCTCCCTTGAGCAGTACTACCGCATGCCGATGTGGTACTACCGCTTCCTTGAGCAGTACTACCGCATGCCACTGAGGCCTTAGCACTTGGTTGCCTTCCGATCGCAAAGACATAGATAAACAGACGGTGCTCCATCGAAGCAAAGGAAAGGTGGTGCAAAGGAACGGATGTGTACGTGTTGATTCCACCCTAACCTTTCCAAAGCGGGCCCCCTCTTAATAGTACAACTTTCCTATGACTCAAATCCACCGAAAAGAAACGTAGAGAACAACCGTCTTCGATAGACTCCGAGGGGCACCGAATCGCCTTGTGCCTAGATATGAGATATCTAAAATGCTCAATGCACATGATTAGTCCGCAAAAGCACTGTCATCAATCACCCAAACCACTTAGGGAGAAATATGCCCTTACAGCAGGGCCATCTCGGTGAGACCGAGATCCGTATCGGTGTGATCGAGGTGTTAGGGTTTCTGGTAGTGGCTGTGTCAAATGAACTCGGTGGCGCTGGATAGAGTGTCTCTGTGGGGACGAGTTTGTCTGTGAGTTTTGGACATATTTGGAAGTGAGAGAGTGATTGAGGGCTTTGGAGCAATATCGCTAAGCACTTTGAGCAAGTAGACCATTAAGCAACACCTCATCCCCTTTTAATAGTATTGGCTTTCCTATGGACTCAATGTGATATTGGATCACTAAAATATAAATGAAGAGTCTTGAGCTTTTGCCAATATGTGTCCTTAGCATTTTGAGGGGTCCACATCTCTAGTCCATGCCATGCCAATCATTGAACTTTCTGAAACATTAAGCTTGAATGGATTTTAGTTCAATGAGCTATATGTTGTTATGAATTACCAAAACCACCCGAGGATTAGTTGCACTTTCACTTGTACCCTACCCGAAGAGGTCAAATAACTTAGCCTCTAAGGACAACCATCTTGGCATGAACGGTTCCACTTAGTCTGACAACTTTATTGAAATGTCTCACCCCATGACATGCTGAGCAGTTACTGCTTCCCTCAAATAGCAGCCGATGCAACCTTTTACTCGCACGTCCCATCGAGGTGGAGATCGTGCCCGTTATCTTAGGGATATCATTACTATTTTGTTTCTCCTCATATGCTTAACGTCATCTATGGGGGAAGTGGAGTTTTTATCGGCGCAGTAAAGGGGGACTCTTGGCCTTTCACCAGCCTATAAGAGAAAAAGAGAGGACAACACAACCGACTACACTCTCATTACCCCAGCCTACTACTTCGCATAGCTCCAACGCTCGGATATAATATCACACTCCCTTTTTCCTTTAGCGTGTCCAACCATCCATGTCCGACACCCTCAAGGGGCATTTGGGTGGTTCCACCGTGACGAATGACACCATCCTAGAGCTACGCAACGCGGGATACTTGTTCGCTAACATCACCGCCCGCGCTCCAGCCGCTGGCCAGCAAGTGTCGGCTCCCAACATAGGGGAGCGGGTGGTCTTAGTCCCCCACCTCGTTTGATGCCTGGGGTTCCCACTGCCCCTTCATGCATGGGGTAATGTTCTATTGCGGGCTCGACTTCCACCATATGGCCCCGAACTCCATTCTCCACCTCACCTCCTTCATCATAGTCTGTGAGGCGTTCCTACGCTACGAGCTGCACTTCCATGTGGTCGAGGATTTTCGGGGTCAAGCCGAAGTACAGCGGCTCCGACCTCGCGGAGTGCGGAGGGGCCATGATCAGCAAAAACTAGGGGGGCGAATGGTTCAAGGGCACCTTCACTGAAACAGTGAAGGAGTGGCAGGGGGAGTGGTTCTACATCACCGAACCGCTTTCCCCTGGCCAGCCAGAGGTCCCTGCCTTTTCGGCGGACCCCCAAAGAAGCTTAGGTCCTAGAAGGAGAAGGGCGTCGCCTGGGAGAACCTAGGGGAGGTGGAGTCCATGGTCAAGAGGATCAACTTGTGGTCTACCAAAAACAACCTCCAACTCACCGACGTCATCAACGTCGTGCTCAACCGCCGCATCCTTCCACTCTAGCATCGGGCCACCCTGATGTGGGCACAAAATACCGAGAACGCGGGCCCCATTTAGACCTTCTTCCGCTCCACCTTGGCCGCTATGTGGACCCAACTTTTGAAGCTGGCCAAGGACAAGATCCCCAAGGAGAGGAAGGACCTCGGCTTCGAGGATGTGTATGAAGCCCCCCGGTACGTGTTCTAACACACAAGTCTGAATCTTCATCTTCTATACTGAGGGACAAATTTCAATGAATCATTCTGCTCGACGTTTTGCAGAAGTGGTTGGCCTGGGTGCAAGGAATGTGTTGCGTGGTGAAGGAAATATTCCCTAGAGGCAATAATAAAGTTGTTATTTTATATTTCCTTATTCATGATGAATGTTTATTATTCATGCTAAAATTATATTAACCGGAAACCTTAGTACATGTGTGAATACATAGACAAGCACTATGTTCCTAGTGAGCCTCTACCAGACTAGCTCGTTGATCAAAGATGGATAAGGTTTCCTAACCATAGACATGAGTTGTCATTTGATAACGGGATCACATCATTATGAGAATGATGTGGTGGACAAGACCCACCCGTTAGCTTAGCATAATGATCGTTCAGTTTTATTGCTATTGCTTTCTTCATGTCAAATACATATTCCTTCAACTATGAGATTATGCAACTCCCGGATATCGGAGGAATGCCTTGTGTGCTATGAAATGTCACAACGTAATTGGGTGATTATGAAGATGCTCTACAGGTATCTCCGATGGTGTTTGTTGAGTTGGCATAGATCAAGATTAGGATTTGTCACTCCGAGTATCGGAGAGGTATCTCTGGGCCCTCTTAGTAATACACATCATAATAAGCCTTGCAAGAAAATGACTAATGAGTTAGTCTTGGGATGATGTATTACAGAACGAGTAAAGAGACTTGCCGGTAACGAGATTGAACTAGGTATGAAGATACCTATGATCGAATCTCGGGCAAGTAACATACCGATGGACAAAGGGAATAACGTATGTTGTCATAACGGTTCGACCTATAAAGATCTTCATAGAATATGTAGGAACCAATATGAGCATCTAGGTTCTGCAATTGGTTATTGACCAGAGAAGTGTCTCGGTCATGTCTACATAGTTCTCGAACCCATAGGGTCCGCACGCTTAATGTTCGATGACGATATTGTATTATATGAGTTATGTGATTTGGTGGCGGAATCTTGTTCGGAGTCCCGGATATGATCACAGACATGACGAGGAGTATCGAAATGGTTGAGAGGTAAAGGTGGATATATAGGATGATAGTATTTGGACACCGAAAGTGTTCCGAAGTGTATCGAGTAATTATCAGAGTACCGGGGGGTTACCGGAACCCCCAGGGGAGGCATATGGGCCATATGGGCAATAAGAGGGGAGCACACCAGCCCACAAGTGGTGGCTCGCCCCCCTTTGGCATGTGGCCGAACTGGAGAAGGAACAAGGGGGGTTCGCCCCCTTCCTTTCTCTCTTCCTCCTTCCTTCTTCTCCATGTGAAATATGGTAAGGGGGGCGAATTGGGTATGACCCCTAGTAGGATTCGATCTACTTGGGGAGCCCCCTGGCTGCCTCTTACCCCCTCTAATGAATATATATGTGGGAGGGGCACCTAGAACACACAACATCAATTGTTAGCCGTGTGTGGCGCCCCCCTCCACAGTTTACACCCCCGGTCATATCTTCGTAGTGCTTAGGCGAAGCCCTGTGCGGATCACTTCACCACCACCATCATCACGCCGTCGTGCTAACGGAACTCATATACTTCCTTGACATCTTGCTGGATCAAGAGGACGAGGGACATCATCGAGTTGAACATCTGCAAAACTCGGAGGTGTCGTACGTTCGGTGCTTGATCGGTTGGAGCTAGAAGAAGTTCGACTACATCAACCGCGTTGTCAAACGCTTCCACTTTCAGTCTACGAGGGTAAGTAGATACACTCTCCCCCTCTCGTTGCTATCCATCTCCTAGATAGATCTTGCGTGAGCGTAGGAATTTTTTGAAATTGCATGCTACGTTCCCATCACCTGACCCCACTACCAGAGGAGCCCATTACTCCCCTACTCTTGGCACTCCTCACCGAGGAGCCGCACATGGTGGCCCCCAAAGGAACGAAGTCCCTAAAGGGCAAGGTGAGTGCCCAGGCCCAAGAGACCTCAGCCACAGGGTCCATGGAGACCCACGCCTACTTCGCCCACAAAGATGACACGGAGAAGGCTGAGGAGGAAGAGAACCCTCCCCCCTAAGGGGAAGAGGGCGGCATCAGAGGACGCTGAAGCCAACCTGAAGCCCATGACTCGAAGAGGCTGAGGAGAACCTCGGTCCGGGTGAGCCGGCAAGTCGTCGAAGAGAGTTGAGTCTCTAACGACTCAGAAGAAGACCTCCTCACTATGGGGAGGAAGAAACTGACACCCAAAGGGTAAGCCATTGTCTTTATATCACATACTTTGATAAGTCCTTTTAGTAATGGAAAACTCACAAAGCTCTGTTTCACGCAGTGCGCCAAGGGTTCTCCCAAGCGGTTCCTCGAGTGGGTTGCCGCCTACTAGCGGAACCCCACAGCCCGATGAGGGAGTCTTGGATTAAGGGGTCCTCGGGTGTCCGGACTATTAGATATGGACCGAACTGATGGGCCATGGAGACGAAGCAGAAGACTATCCCCCGTGTATGGGTAGGACTCTTATGTGCGTAGATCGGCAAGTTTGGTGTCCGGGTGTAATAATTCCTTTCTCTGCAAACCAACTCTATACAACCCTAGGTCCCTCTGGTGTGTATATAAACCTGAGGGTTTAGTCCATAGAGGGCATCAGAACAATCATAGGCTAGACGGCTAGGGTTTAGCCAATACGATCTCGAGGTAGATCAACTCTTGTAACCCCTATACACATCGAATACAATCAAGCAAGACGTTGGGTTTTACCTCCTTTAAGAGGGCCCAAACCTGGGTAAACATCGTGTCCCTATTATCCCTTGTTACCTTTGATCCTTAGACACACATCTTGGGACCCCCTTCCGAGATCTGCCGGTTTTGACACCGGCATTGGTGCTTTCATTGAGAGTTCCGTTGTGTTGTCGACAGAAGAATCGATGGCTTCCCTCATCATTGACAATGACGCTGTTTTTGGGGAGACTTTTCTCCCTGCCTAGCCTTTTGTGTTTGGTGGCTTCGTGCTACGTGCCAACTCGACCGGTCACCTTGAGCAGTGATGTCTACTACACAACCTTCTTCTTGTAGACGCTGTTGAGCCTCCAAGTGCAGAGGTTTGTAGGACAGTAGAAAATTTCCCTCAAGTGGATGACCTAAGGTTTATCAATCTGTGGGAGGTGCAGGAGGAAGATGGTCTCTCTCAAACAACCCTGCAACCAAATAACAAAGAGTCTCTTGTGTCCCCAACACATCCAATACAATGGTAAATTGTATAGGTGCACTAGTTCGGCGAAGAGATGGTGATACAAGTGCAGTATGGATAGTAGATATAGGTTTTTGTAATCTGAAAATATAAAAACAGCAATGTAACTAATGATAAAAGTGAGCGTAAACGGTATTGCAATGCTAGGAAACAAGGCCTAGGGTTCATACTTTCACTAGTGCAAGTTCTCTCAACAATAATAACATAACTAGATCATATAACTATCCCTCAACATGCAACAAAGAGACACTCCAAAGTCACTAGTAGCGAAGAACAAATGAAGAGATTATTGTAGGGTTCGAAACCACCTCAAAGTTATTATTTCTGATCGATCTATTCAAGAGTCTGTAGTAAAATAACACGAAGCTATTCTTTCCGTTCGATCTATCATAGAGTTCGTACTAGAATAACACCTTAAGACACACGTCAACCAAAATCCTAATGTCACCTAGATACTCCATTGTCACCTCAAGTATCCGTGGGCATGATTATACGATATGCGTCACACAATCTCAGATTCATCTATTCAACCAACACAAAGAACTTCAAAGAGTGCCCCAGAGTTTATACCAGAGAGTCAAGACGCAAACGTGTGCCAACCCCTATGCATAGATTCCCAAGGTCACGGAATCCGCAAGTTGATCACCAAAACACACATCAAGTAGATCACGTGATATCCCATTGTCACCATAGATAAGCACATGCAAGACATACATCATGTGTTCTCAAATCCTTAAAGACTCAATCCGATAAGATAACTTCAAAGGGAAAACTCAATTCATCACAAGAGAGTAGAGGGGGAGAAACATCATAAGATCTAACTATAATAGCAAAGCTCGCGATACATCAAGATCGTGCCATCTCAAGAACACGAGAGAGAGAGAGAGAGAGAGAGAGAGAGATCAAACACATAGCTACTGGTACATACCCTCAGCCCCGAGGGTGAACTACTCCCTCCTCGTCATGGAGAGCGCCGGGATGATGAAGATGGCCACCGGAGAGGGATTCCCCCCTTCGGCAGGGTGCCAGAAAGGGTCTAGATTGGTTTTCGGTGGCAACAGAGGCTTTCGGCGGCGGAACTCCCGATCAAGGTTATTTTCTGGAGGTTTCTGTATATATAGGGGGTGTTGGAGTCGGGAACAAGTAAAGGGGGTCTCTGGGCTGTCCACGAGGCAAGGGGGCGCGCCCAGGGAGGGGGCACCCCCTACCCTTGTGGGCAGCCCGTGGACCTTCTGGTCCTCCTCCGGTACTCTTTGGGCTTCTTCTGGTCCAAAAACTGCCTCCTTTGTGTTTCAGATCAATTGGGCTCCGTTTGGTATTCCTTTTCTGCGATACTCAAAAACAAGGGAAAAACAACAACTAGCACTGGGCTCTGGGTTAATAGGTTAGTCCCAAAAATCATATAAAAGTGTATATAAAAGCCCATAAAACATCCTAGAAGGATAATATAATAGCATGGAACAATAAAAAATTATAGATACGTTGGAGACATATCAAGCATCCCCAAGCTTAATTCATGCTCGTCCTCGAGTAGGTAAATGATAAAAAATAGAATTTTTGATGTGGAATGCTAACCAACATAATTGTCAATGTAATTTTCTTTATTGTGGCATGAATGTTCATATCCGAAAGATTCAAGATAAAAGTTCATATTGACATAAGAATAATAATACCTCAAGCATATTAACAAAGCAATCATGTCTTCTTGAAATAACATGGCCAAAGAAAGTTATCCCTACAAAATCATATAGTCTGGCTATGCTCCCTCTTCATCACACAAAATATTCATATCATGCACAAACCCGGTTTCAGCCAAGCAATTATCTTATACTCAATTTTTTTAAACTTCTCAACTTTCACGCAATATATGAGCGTGAGCCATGGATATAGCACTATAGGTGGAATGGAGTGGTGGTTGTGGAGAAGAAAAAAGGGAAAGATAGTCTCACATCAACTAGGCGTATCAATGGGCTATGGAGATGCCCATCAATAGATATCAATGTGAGTGAGTAGGGATTGCCATGCAACGCATGCACTAGAGCTATAAATGTATGAAAGCTCAAGAAAAGAAACTAAGTGGGTGTGCATCCAACTTGCTTGCTCATGAAGACCTAGAACGTTTTGAGGAAGCCCATTGTTGAAATATACAAGCCAAGTTCTATAATGAAAATTCCCACTAGTATATGAAAGTGATAAAACAAGAGGCTCTCTATCATGAAGATTATGGTGCTACTTTGAAGCACAAGTGTGGAAAAGGATAGTAGCATTGTCCCTTCTCTCTTTTTCTCTCATTTTTTTGGAGGGGCTTTTTTTATCCCCCCTCTGCCTTTTTTGGGGCCTTCTCCTTTTTTATTTGGCCTTTCTCTCCTTTTTTTGTTTCCTCACACGGGACAATGCTCTAATAATGAAGATCATCACACTTTTATTTACTTACAACTCAAAGATTACAACTCGAAGCTAGAACAAAATATGACTCTAAGTGAATGTCTCCGGCGATGTACCGGGATGTGCAATGAATCAAGAGTGAAATGTATGAATGAATTGTGAATGGTGGCTTTGCCACAAATATGATGTCAACTACATGATCATGCATGGCAATATGACAATATGAAGCGTGTCATAATAATTGAACATTGGAAAGTTGCATGGCCATATATCTCGGAATGGTTATGGAAATGCCATGATAGGTAGGTATGGTGTCTGTTTTGAGGAAGGTATATTGTGGGTGTATGGTACCGGCGAAAGTTGCGCGGTACAAGAGAGGCTAGCAATGGTGGAAGGGTGAGAGTGCGTATAATCCATGGACTCAACATTAGTCATAAAGAACTCATATACTTATTGCAAAAATCAAAGAGTCATCAAAACATAATATTTAACGCATGCTCCTAGGGGAAGGGTTGGTAGGAGTTAACCATCGCGCGATCCCGACCTCCAAACAAAGGATGACAATCAATAAATACCTCGTGCTCTAACTTCGTCACATGGCGGTTCACCATACGTGCATGCTATGGGAATCACAAACTTTAAGACAAGTATGTCTTGAATTCATAATTACCCCGCTAGCATAACTGTAATATCATCGTCCTCATATCTCAAAACAATCATCAAAGTATCAAACTTCTCCTATCATTCAATGGACTTTATGTGAAAGTTTTTACTATACTCATCTTGGATGCCTATCATATTAGGAGTAGAATTATAACCAAAGCACATTACCATGTTGTTCTAAGAGACTCTAAAAAAGATATAAGTGAAGCATGAGAGTTCATCTATTTCTTTAAAATAAAACCACCGTCGTGCTCTAAAAGATATAAGTGAAGCACTAGAGCAAACAACAAACTACTCCAAAAGATATAAGTGAAGCACTAGAGCAAACAACAAACTACTCCAAAAGATATAAGTGAAGGTCAATGAGTAGTTGAATAATTATATAACTATGTGAAGATGCTCTAACATTTAAGAATTTCAGATCTTGGGATATTATTCAAACAGCAAGCAACACAAATTAAAACAAAATGACGCTCCAAGCAAAACACATATCATGTGGTAAATAAAAATATAGCATCGAGTAAAGTTACCGATAGACGAAGACGAAAGAGGGGATGCCTTCCCGGGGCATCCCCAAGCTTAGGCTCTTGCCACTCCTTATTCCATAGTCCATTGAATCTTTACCCAAAACTTGAAAACTTCACAACATAAAACTCAACAGAAAACTCGTAAGCTCCGTTAGTATAAGAAAATAAAACCACCACTTAGGTACTGTTATGAACTCATTCTAAATTCATATTGGTGTAATATCTACTGTATTCCAACTTCTCTATGGTTCATACCCTCCGATACTACTCATAGATTAATCAAAATAAGCAAACAACACACGAAAAACAGAATGTGTCAAAAACAGAACAGTCTGTAGCAATCTGTAACTTTCGAATACTTCTGTAACTATAAAAATTATGAAATAAATTGGTGGACATGAGGAATTTGTCTATTAATCATCTGCAAAAAGAATCTACTTCAAAGCACTCTCCAGTAAAAAAAGGTAGCCAATCCGTGAGCGCTAAAGTTTCTGTTTTTTACAACATGATCGCATAAAATTCACACAAGTCTTCCCAAAGGTTCTACTTGGAACAAACACTAATTAAAACACAAAACCACATCTAAACAGAAGCTAGATGCAATATTTATTCCTAAACAGAAGCAAAAGCAAAGAAAATAAAATTGGGTTGCCTCCCAATAAGCGCTATCATTTAACGCCTCTAGCTAGGCATGGCGATTTCAATGATGCTCACATACAAGATAAGAATTGAAACATAAAGAGAGCATCATGAAGCATATAACTAGCACATTTAAGTCTAACCCACTTCCTATGCATAGGGATTTTGTGAGCAAACGACTTATGGGAACAATAATCAACTAGCATAGGAAAGCAAAACAAGCATAGCTTCAAAACTTTAAGCACATAGAGATGAAACTTGATACTATTGCAATTCCTACAAGCATATGATCCTCTCTCATAATAATTTTCAGTAGCATCATGAATGAATTCAACAATATAACTATCACATAAAGCATTCTTGTCATGATCCCCGAGCATATAAATTTTATTACTCTCCACATAAGCAAAGTTCTTCTCATTCAGAATAGTGGGAGTATCATAAGAGACTTGAATACTATAGATTGTCTCCACATTAAAAGAGTAATGTTCAGAAAAAGGGTAACCATAATCATGACAAGTTTTATAAATATAATCAGCACTACCTTTTATAGCATTAGTGTCATCACAATAATCATCATAAGTAGGAGGCATGCTATCATCATGATAAATTTGCTCATCAAGACTTGGGAGGCTAAAAATATCATCTTCATCAAACGTAGCCTCCCCAAGCTTGGGACAAACATTAATTGCAGCAAATAAATTCTCAAATATGTCATTATCATCAAACATAGCATCCCCAAGCTTGGGCCTTTTCATATCATAAGCATAATCACTCTCATCATTAATAGTATGGATAGCACCGATAGTATATCAATTATCATCATCACAATGAGTGATAGGAGCAACATCATTTGGAAGGGATACCTCTTTACCTTTGCTTCTCTGTCTTTTCCTTTTCTTTTTCACATCATGTGTAGGTTTAATCTTCTTTTTGGAGCTCTTTATTAATGAGATCGGTTGAATAGAAGGCTCCTCCTCGTTACCCGATTCATCATAAGAAAGAATAGAAGGATATTGGGAAATCTCTTCCATTTCATTAGTATTCTCTTCATCTTCTATTTCTTTTCTTGTCTTTATGTAATTGGCAATATAAGGATTTTCAATGCAATTCATCGTACAATACATATTAATTTCCTCTAGATCAAAATCAAGAACTTTATCAAGGAAAAATTCTAGAAGATTCGTAGTTCTACGTTTGATCTCTTCATAACCCATAAGCAAACTAAGTTCATTATGATGTGCAAGGGAAATCAAGTCATCACAATTTTTGGATACGATTCGATCATGAAACAATTTGCATTGGAGGGTTAAATGACCACGTTCATTGCAAAGTTCACAAGTATGGCTAGGAAAATTTAAATCTTCAGCACAAACATCTAGCCTTTCTTGCAACCATTTAGTTTCTAAATACTTATGCCTCTTGCAAAATCTATCTTCCCTATTTGGTGTGTACTTGCAAACTCTGTGCACTCTAGAAAAATCGACATGCTTATATGAGATATTTTCATCATGACTAGTGCAATCATCATTAGTACCATGGATATTCAAAGGATTCACACTAACAACATTGCAATCATGCTCATCATTCTAGTATTTAGTGCCAAACATTTTAATGCATTCTTCTTCTAGTACTTGGGCACAATTTTCCTTTCCATCATTTTCATGAAAGATATAAAAAAGATGAAGCATATGAGGTAACCTTAATTCCATTTTTGTAGTTTTCTTTTATAAACTAAACTAGTGATAAAACAAGAAACTAAAAGATTCGATTGGAGGATCTAAAGATATACCTTCAAGCACTCACCTCCCCGGCAACGTCGCCAGAAAAGAGCTTGATGTCTACTACGCAACCTTCTTCTTGTAGACGCTGTTGGGCCTCCAAGTGCAGAGGTTTGTAGGACAGTAGCAAATTTCCCTCAAGTGGATGACCTAAGGTTTATCAATCCTTGGGAGGTGTAGAATGAAGATGGTCTCTCTCAAACAACCCTGCAACCAAATAACAAAGATTCTCTTGTGTCCCCAACACACCCAATACAATAGTAAATTGTATAGGTGCACTAGTTCAGCGAAGAGATGGTGATACAAGTGCAGTATGGATAGTAGATATAGGTTTTTGTAATCTGAAAATATAAAAACAACAATGTAACTAATGATAAAAGTGAGCGTAAGCGGTATTGCAATGGTAGGAAACAAGGCCTAGGGTTCATACTTTCACTAGTGCAAGTTCTCTCAACAATAATAACATAACTGGATCATATAACTATCCCTCAACATGCAACAAAGAGTCACTCCAAAGTCACCAGTAGTGGAGAACAAACGAAGAGATTATTGTAGGGTACGAAACCACCTCAAAGTTATTCTTTCTGATCGATCTATTCAAGTGTCCGTAGTAAAATAACATGAAGCTATTCTTTCCGTTTGATCTATCGTAGAGTTCGTACTAGAATAACACCTTAAGACACACATCAACCAAAACCCTAATGTCACCTAGATACTCCATTGTCACCTCAAGTATCCGCGGGCATGATTATACGATATGCATCACACAATCTTAGATTCATCTATTCAACCAACACAAAGAACTTCAAAGAGAGCCCCAAAGTTTCTACCAGAGAGTCAAGACGAAAACGTGTGCCAACCCATATGCATAGATTCCCAAGGTCACGGAACCAGCATGTTGATCACCAAAACATACATCAAGTAGATCACGTGATATCCCATTGTCACCACAGATAAGCACATGCAAGACATACATCAAGTGTTCTCAAATCCTTAAAGACTCAATCCGATAAGAAAACTTCAAAGGGAAAACTCAATTCATCACAAGAGAGTACATGGGGAGAAACATCATAAGATCCAACTATAATAGCAAAGCTCGCGATACATCAAGACTGCGCCATCTCAAGAACACGAGAGAGAGAGAGAGATAGAGAGAGATCAAACACATAGCTACTGGTACATACCCTCAGCCCCGAGGGTGAACTACTCCGTCCTCATCATGGAGAGCGCCAGGATGATGACGATGGCCACGAGAGAGGGATTCCCCCCTCCGGCAGGGTGCCGGAACGGGTCTAGATTGGCTTTCGGTGGCAACAGAGTCTTTCGGTGGCGGAACTCCCGATCTAGGTTATTTTCTGGAGGTTCCTGTATATATAGGGGGGTGTTGGAGTCGGAACAAGTAAAGGGGGTCTCCGGGCTGTCCACGAGGCAGGGGGCGCGCCCAGGGGGGTGCCCCTACCCTCGTGGGAAGCCCGTGGACCTTCTGGTCCTCCTCCGGTACTCTCTGGGCTTCTTCTGGTCCAAAAACTGCCTCCTTGAGTTTCAGGTCAATTGGGCGCCGTTTGGTATTCCTTTTCTGCGATACTCAAAAACAAGGGAAAAACAACAACTAGCACTGGGCTCCGAGTTAATAGGTTAGTCCCAAAAATCATATAAAAGTGTATATAAAAGCCCATAAAACATCCTAGAAGGATAATATAATAGCATGGAACAATAAAAAATTATAGATACATTGGAGATGTATCAAGCTGGTCGATAGCTACGCCCCTGGTCACCATATCAGGTTTGGAAGTTTGAACTACATCACCGATATCCGAGGAGACCTGATCTTCGAGGGGTTCGTGGCCTCGGCCGCAGCTCCCCGCTCACACGAAGGAGGCCCTTCATATCTACTATCGGATCGCGTCCGGAGGGTCGACACTCATGTCCGCCCTTTGATCTGGGGCGGACCACATCATCCGAAGACGGGAGTAAGAACCTTGCCGGACTCTCTCCCATCACGGAGCTTCTCGCCGGTGACCGAGATGCGACCGTGCCGTCGGCAGACCCAGAATCAAATGGGACTCTTCCCGTTATTGGGAAGCCAGACTCGCCTCCAGACATGAACTCCGAACTCTCAAGGTCTGCGTCCTTCGGGCTGAGCCAAATGGTTATCGCCGAGCCTAGCTCTGCAGATCCTCAGATGCTCGTCCAGCTCTCACTCTTAAACGAGGTGCTAGACTTAATTCAATCTCTCGCCATCACGGAGGTATCACCTCTGAACTACGCCCAGCTTGAACTGGGGGCTGAGACTAGGGAATTATACGTCCCACCCACCACCCACGTAATACCCACTGTTGAGGATTTAACCGACATGCTAGAATATGCTTCCGAAGACATCGATGGCATGTACGACGATGTCGAAACCGAACCAGGTCAAAACCCGCCCATCACAGGGCGTTGGACGACCACTTCTACTTACGATGTATACATGGTGGACACGCCTGAGAAGAAGGATGACGATGGCACTCAGGATCCAGATGAGGATAAGCCCATCGATGAACCACCAAAACACCGTCATCAGCTGCGCTGCTCATGATCACGTCGGGAAAGGGAAAGCAATACCGACACCAGAGATAATGACACTCTGGACAATGCCAGAGACCCCAACAACCCCGTTGAGCCCGCGTTCGAGCAGGATGAAAGAGAAGAGGGTCAATTCAGCCATGAAAAACTCGTCGATCGTGAGGATTCGGAAGATAGTAACTACTTACCTGTCTCCGAAGAGGATGTTAGCCTTGGTGACGAAGATTTCATCGTCCCAGAGGAACCCCGCGATCAAGAACTCTTCAAGCGACGGCTCATCACCACCGTGCGAAGCCTGAAAAAGAAACAACAGCAGATTAAAGCCGAATAGGATACGCTCAACGACAAATGGACTAAGGTCCTAGCCTACGAACAAGGATATGGCTTTGAGCGCCAAACAAAGAGTTATCCCAAATGCAGGCTACTGCCACAATTCGACGACGAGGGCCTCGCGCCAATACCGTCGAAATACAATCGATCTGATCAACCGGACCGACCACCACGTGGGCGGGACAAAACGGGCAATAATGCCGAAAACTAGCCCGCACCCCCTCACCATAGAGGCAAGGAGACAGCAGCTCCGGGCTACAAGTACGACCTACGTCAGGACCTGGCCAAAAGAGCCGTCCAGACCAGATCAATCTATGGATCAAGAGGATGTGCCCCCACACAGGATGACGGCCATCAACCCTGGCATGACAAACATAATCAAGTTCGGGGTCAGCACCAATCATAGATGTCATCTGAACTCCGTCGAGATGTCGCCCGATACAGAGGTGCCGCACACCCCATGTGCTTTTACCGATGAGGTAATGCAGCACCAACTTCCGGAAGGGTTTAAACCTGTGAATGATACGTCTCCGTCGTATCTATAATTTTTTATTGTTCCATGCCAATATTCCACAACTTTCATATACTTTTGGCAACTTTTTATACTATTTTTTGGGACTAACATATTGATCTAGTGCCCAGTGCCAGTTCCTGTTTGTTGCATGTTTTTTGTTTCACAGAATATCCATATCAAACGGAGTCCAAATGGAATAAAAACGGACGGAGATTTTTTTGGAATATATGTGAATTTTTGGAAGCGAAACCAACACGAGACGATGCCCGAGTGGGCCTCGAGGGTGGGGGGCGCGCCCCCTGCCCAGGGCACGCCCTGGGCCCTCGAGGCCACATCGTAAGGCGGTTTATGCCCTTCTTTCTCCGCAAGAAATCTAATTTCCATATAAAAATCGTGTCAAAAAATCAGCCCAATCGGAGTTACGGATCTCCGGGAATATAAGAAACAGTGAAGGGACATAATCTGGGAACACAGAAACAGAGAGAGACGGAGAGACAGATCCAATCTTGGAGGGGCTCTCGCCCCTCCACCGCCATGGAGGCCATGGACCAGAGTGGAAACCCTTCTCCCACCTAGGGAGAAGGTCAAGGAAGAAGAAGAAGGAGGGGGCTCTCTCCCCCTCGCTTCCGGTGGCACCAGAGTGCCACCGGGGCCATCCTCGTGTGACGGCGATCTACACCAACACCTCCGTCATCTTCACCAACATCTCTATTACCTTCCCCCATCTATCTACAGTGGTCCACTCTCCCGCAACCCTCTGTACCCTCTACTTGAACATGGTGCTTTATGCTTCATATTATTATCCAATGATGTGTTGCCATCCTATGATGTCTGAGTAGATTATCATTGTCCTATCGGTGATTGGTGAATTGCTATGATTGATTTAATTTGCTTGTGGTTATGTTGCTGTCCTTTGGTGTCCATCATATGAGCGTGCGCGTGGATCACACCATAGGGTTAGTTGTATGTTGATAGGACTACGTATTGGAGGGCAAGAGTGACAGAAGCTTCAACCTAGCGTAGAAATTGATGCATACGGGATTGAAGGGGGACCAATATATCTTAATGCTATGGTTGGGTATTACCTTAATGAACGTTAGTAGTTTTTTTGACTATGTACTGCAAGGCAATAGCCTCACAGCTCTTTATTGAAATAAAGCAGAGAAACAAGAGGTCCTTTACAGAATAATTACAACAAAGAGAAAGAGGAAAGAGAGGTTATACTTACAACCCAAGAAGGGTAAGAGTGACTAACTAAGGGAGATTATATATCCAAGACAAAAGACTATCCTTGTATTTACTTTTGATCCTGTGTGAAAGCAAGGTTATATCATGGATAAAAGTATGTCTCCAGGTTCTGAAAGAAGGCCTCTCATTCCTGAAAACCTTGCCATTCCTGAGAATCCAAATATTCCAAGCAGCTGTGAAGACCACTTAAGTGAAGAAAGGATGCCCAAAATCCTTTCTAGCTTTCACGGCCATGTTATAGGTTGTCATACCAGGCTGAGGATCCCAAAAAATCTGCAAGTAATTCTAGACTCTATCACTGAAATTACAAGAGAAAAACAAGTGAGCAATATCCTCATGGACACTATATGGGCAAAGCACACAGGTATCATCCTCCACATGCCAATGTCTTGTTTGTAACATGTCTCCTGCGTTTAAACGATCCATCAGCAGTAGCCAGCCAAACATCTTAATTTTCAGAGTACACGATTATTTCCAAATCCATTGACAGATAGGATCAACAACAATATGCTGGTGTTCATGCACAAAGAAGGATTTAGGTCTGAAGCACCCCTTATTGAAAGGACAAACCCAAGAATCAGTAATTCCAGTACAAGCATAATCACTTATCATCTGTTGCAGACAAGCCAGTTCAGCAAAAGCTTGTGTAGACAATGGAAGATGCAAATATGACAAATGTTGATTAGGAAGCACTTCAGAAACAGATAGAAAACCATCAATAACAAAAGATAAGAGCCTGGGAAACTTCTCACTTATTGAGGAGCCCTTAAGCTCAGCCACCCAATCATCAGTCCAAAAGAGAATTGACCTGCCATCCCCTAGCTTAGGAGTGGCCAGCTGATAGGGATGCTTGCTAATAGTTCCAATCATAAGTGCATAGAATTCCAAGTAAAGGATGACATGCTAGCAGTGGCCTCTCCCACATAAAACTTGCTATCGGTCTAGTAATGTAGTCAATTGCTTAGGGGCAATTTCTCAACTCCTACCACCACTTTTCCACACTCGCTATCATTAACTTTAGTTGTGTCTTTATCTTAACAACCCATAGTCTTTATTTGCGTGCTCTTTATATTCTTGCAAACCTATCCCACAAAAACCACAAAGTACTTCTAGTTTCATACTTGTTCTAGGTAAAGTAAACGTCAAGCGTGCGTAGAGTTCTATCGGTGGTCGATAGAACTTGAGGGAATATTTGTTCTGCCTTTAGCTCCTCGTTGGGTTCGACACTCTTACTTATCGAAAGAGGCTACAACTGACCCCCTACACTTGTGGGTTATCAAGACCTTTTTCTAGCGCCGTTGCCGGGGAGCAATAGCGTGGGGTGAATATTCTCATGTGTGCTTGTTTGCTTTATCACTAAGTAGATTTTATTTGCTGTTCTAAGTTGTTTTCTATCTTTAGTTATGGGTAGGAAACGCAAAATACCAAAAAAAATAGTGGTACCTACTGAACCAATGGTTGAAGAACCACTCAAAATCTATCACACTACTGAAGCTTATTACTTGGATCATCTTTGATCCCTATGTGCTCGGGCTGAAACCCCAACTAGCTTAGTTGAGGGAAAATCTTTAGATGAGCATGCTTGTTATGTGCGACACCGCATATCTGAAAAGGGGAAACTTTTACTGGATCAAATTCATCGTTTGCAATGCTATGCTTGGAATTTATGTGAAATTTATGATTTTACTTGTTGTTCCGAAGACCCTACGAAACACCTTCCCTACCAATGTGAGCTTAGTAATAATGGAATCGTATCTTCGTATGCTAAGGGTGTTTATAGTTACTATGATGTTCAACAAATTGAAGAATTTGTTCCTTTTAAGGGTGCTTATGAAATTGCTTCTTTGATTGAAAAGTATGATGCTACTCTTTACAAATCTGAAAATTTTGCCATATTTAAATATTGTTATGAAAATTATGCTTCTAATGCCTATGTTAAACTATATATTGAGGACTCCTCCGCTGTCCAAGAAGAGACTAATATTTTGCAGGAGTCTAAGGAAGAAGAAATTAATGACATTGTGAGCTCATTGGATGAAAAAGATGAGGAGGAGAGCGAAGAACAAAAGGAGGAAGAGCGGATTAGCTACCCATGCCCACCTTCTAATGAGAGTAACTCTTCAACTCATACATTGTTTAATTTCCCTTCGTGCTTACCGAAGGACGAATGCTATGATGATTGCTATGATCCCGTTGATTCTTTTGAAATACCCCTTTTTGATGATGCTTGCTATGCTTGTGGCCAAGATGCCAATATGAATTATGCTTATGGAGATTAACTTGCTATAGTTCCTTATGTTAAACATGAAATAGTTGCTATTGCACCCACACATGATAGTCCTATTATCTTTTTGAGTTCTCCAAACTACACTATATCGGAGAAGTTTGCACTTATTAAGGATTATATTGATGGGTTGCCTTTTTCCGTTAGACATGATGATTTTGATGAATATAATATGCATGTGCTTGCTGCTCCTACTTGCAATTATTATGAGAAAGGAACTACATCTCCGCCTCTCTATGTTTCCAACATGATAAAATTGCAAAAAACTGCTTATACTATGCATTGGCCTTTACTTGATGTGCATGAATTGTTCTTGTATGACATGCCTATGCATAGGAAGAGAGTTATACTTCATTGTTTCATGAAATATATCACTTTGTGCTCACTACTATATGCCAAATCATTTCTAATTAAAAATGGCTTTGATATACCTTGGGATCCGGGTGGATCCATTACTTGAGCACTATATGCCTAGCTTAATGGCTTTAAAGAAAGCGCTGCCAGGGAGACAAACCGGAAGTTTTAGAGAGTCATTTATTTCTGTTGTGTGCTTTTATATAGTTTTAAAACAAAAAAATAAAGAGGGGAGCCTAAAACCTTTTCAAAAAGAAAAGTGAAAGTGATATAGTCGAGCATTGTGAAAGTGGGGGACGTCCTTGAACTTTGTTCATACCCATGGAAACTTTGTGAATCTTAATTACATAAACTTTTCAACAAAAATAATTATCCCCTTGTACAATTCCATTGTTTTATAAAAATAATGTGCCAAGGTTTGCCTTTAGGATGTTTACAATGCTTGTTGGTTTGTGCGGTGCAGGACAGAAACTTTGGCTGTAGTGCGTTATTTTACATTTTTTGCTGGAACGTCAAATGGTTCTGAAACTTTTTGCACTGTCTTTCTATAGAAATTGTTTATTTTTTCTAATTTTGGCAGAATTTTTCAAGTATCAGAAGTATGGTGAATGTTCATATTATTACAGACTATTCTGTTTTAGACAGATTCTGTTTTTGATGCATAGTTTGCTTGTTTTGATGAAACTATCAATTTCTATCAGTGGATTAAGCCATGGAAAAGTTATATTACAGTATCTACAATGCAAAAACAAAATATGAATTGGTTTGCAATAGTACTTAGAGTAGTGATTTGCTTTATTATACTAACGGATCTTACCGAGTTTTCTGTTGAAGTTTTGAGTGGATGAAGTGTTCGAAGATCGAGGAGGTCTCGATGTGAGGAGAAGAAGGAGAGGCAAGAGCTCAAGCTTGGGGATGCCCAAGGCAACCCAAGTAAATATTCAAGGATACTCAAGCGTCTAAGCTTGGGGATGCCCCGAAAGGCATCCCCTCTTTCTTCAACAAGTATCGGTATGTTTTCGGATTCATTTCATTCATGTGATATGTGCAGATCTTGGAGCGTCTTTTGCATTTAGTTTTCACCTTTTATTTTATCCACCATGCTGGTATGAGATAGTCCTTGGTTGATTTATAGAATGCTCTTTGCACTTCACTTATATCTTTTGAGTATGGCTTTATAGAATGCTTCATGTGCTTCACTTATATCTTTTGAAGTTTGGATTGCCTATTTCTCTTCACATAGAAAACCGCCATTTGTAGAATGCTCTTTTGCTTCACTTATAATTGTTAGAGCATGGGCATAACTTTTGTAGAAAGAATTAAAACTCTCTTGCTTCACTTATATCTATTTAGAGAGTTGACAGGAATTGGTCATTCACATGGTTAGTCATAAAATCGTACATAAACTTGTAGATCGCTGAATATGATATGTTTGATTCCTTGCAATAGTTTTGCGATATAAATATGGTGATATTAGAGTCATGCTAGTGGGTAGTTGTGGATTGTAGAAATACTTGTGTTGAGGTTTGTGATTCCCGTAGCATGCACGTATGGTTAAGCGTTACGTGACGAAGTTGGAGCATGATTTATTTATTGAGTGTCATCCTTTGTGTGGAGGTCGGGGGCGCGCGATGGTTAACTCCTACCAACCTCCCCCCTAGGAGCATGCGTGTAGTACTTGGTTTCGATGGCTAATAATTTTTTGCAATAAGTATGTGAGTTCTTTATGACTAATGTTGAGTCCATGGATTATACGCACTCTCACCCTTCCACCATTGCTAGCCTCTCTTGTACCGCGCAACTTTCGCTGATACCACAAACCCACCATATACCTTCCTCAAAACAGCCACCATACCTACCTATTATGGCATTTCCATAGCCATTCCGAGATATATTGCCATGTAACTCCATCGTTCCGTTTATTATGACACGCACCATCATTATTATATTCCCTTGCATGATCGTAAGATAGCTAGCATGATGTTTCCATGGCTTGTCCATTTTTTGATGTCATTGCTACGCTAGATCATTGCACATCCCGATACACCGCCGGAGGCATTCACAGAGTCATATTTTGTTCTAGCTTCGAGTTGTAATCTTTGAGTTGTAAGTAAATAAAAGTGTGATGATCTTTATTATTAGAGCATTGTCCCATGTGAGGAAAGGCCAAATAAAAAAAGATGGCCTAAAAAAATAGAGAGGGGCTAAAAAAAAGAGAAAGCCTCTCCAAAAAAAATGAGAGAAAAGAGAGAAGGGACAATGCTACTATCCTTTTCCACACTTGTGCTTTAACGTAGCACCATGATCTTCATAATAGAGAGTCTCTTATTTTGTCACTTCCATATACTAGTGGGAATTTCCATTATAGAACTTGGCTTGTATATTCCAACGACGGGCTTCCTCAAATGCCCTAGGTCTTCATGAGCAAGCAAGTTGATGCACACCCACTAGTTTTCTTTTGAGCTTTCATACGCTTATAGCTCTAGTGCATCCATTATATGGCAATCCCTACTCACTCACATTGATATCGATTGATGGACATCTCCATAGTCCATTGATTTGCCTAGTTTGATGTGAGACTTTCTCCCACATTTTGTCTATCACCACCTTCTATTCCACCCATAGTGCTATGTCCATGGCTCACGCTCATGTATTGCGTGAAAGTTGAAAAAGTTTGAGAATACTAAAGTATGAAACAATTGCTTGGCTAAAACCGGTGTTGTGCATGATTTAAATACTTTGTGTGGTGAAGATGGAGCATATCCAGACCATATGATTTTCTAGGGATAACTTTCTTTGGCCATGTTATTTTGAAGAGACATGATTGCTTTATTAGTATGCTTGAAGTATTATTTTCCTAATGTCAAATGATAGACTATTTCTTTGAATCACTCGTGTCTTAATATTCATGCCATGATTAGATTACATGATCAAGATTATGCTAGGTAGCATTCCACATCAAAAATTATCTTTTTATCATTTACCTACTTGAGGACGAGCAGGAATTAAGCTTGGGGATGCTGATACGTCTCCGTGGTATCTATAATTTTTGATTGTTCCATGCCAATATTCTATAACTTTCATATACTTTTGGCAACTTTTTATACTATTTTTTGGGACTAACATATTGATCTAGTGCCCAGTGTCAGTTCCTGTTTGTTGCATGTTTTTTGTTTCGCAGAATATCCATATCAAACAGAGTCCAAACAGAATAAAAATGGACATAGATTTTTTTTGGAGTATATGTGAATTTTGGGAAGCGAAACCAACACGAGACGATGCCCGAGTGGGCTTCGAGGGTGGGGGCGCGCCCCCTGCTCAGGGCGCGCCCTGGGCCCTCGAGGCCACACCGTAAGGTGGTTGATGCCCTTCTTTCGCCGCAAGAAGGCTAATTTCCGGATAAAAATCGTGTCAAAAAATCAGCCCAATCGGAGTTACGGATCTCCGGGAATTTAAGAAACGGTGAAGGGACAGAATCTGGGAACGCAGAAACAGAGAGAGACAGAGAGATAGATCCAATCTCGGAGGGGCTCTCGCCCCTCCGCCTCCATGGAGGCAATGGACCAGAGGGGAAACCCTTCTCCCACCTAGGGAGAAGGTCAAGGAAGAAGAAGAAGGAGGGGGGCTCTCTCCCCCTCGCTTCCGGTGGCACCGGAGTGCCACCGGGGCCATCATCGTGTGACGGCGATCTACACCAACACCTCCGTCATCTTCACCAACATCTCCATCACCTTCCCCCATCTATCTACAACGGTCCACTCTCCCACAACCCGTTGTACCCTCTACTTGAACATGGTGCTTTATGCTTCATATTATTATCCAATGATGTGTTGCCATCGTATGATGTCTGAGTAGATTATCGTTGTCCTATCGGTGATTGGTGAATTGCTATGATTGATTTAATTTGCTTGTGGTTATGTTGCCGTCCTTTGGTGCCCATCATATGAGCGCGCGCGTGGATCACACCATAGGGTTAATTGTATGTTGATAGGACTACGTATTGGAGGGCAAGAGTGACAGAAGCTTCAACCTAGCGTAGAAATTGATGCGTATGGGATTGAAGGGGGGCCAATGTATCTTAATGCTATGGTTGGGTTTTACCTTAATGAGCGTTAGTAGTTGCGGATGCTTGCTAATAGTTCCAATCATAAGTGCATAGAATTCCAAGTAAGGGATGACATGCTAGCAGTGGCCTCTCCCACATAAATCTTGCTATCGGTCTAGTAACGTAGTCAATTGCTTAGGGGCAATTTCGCAACTCCTACCACCACTTTTCCACACTCGCTATCATTAACTTTAGTTGTGTCTTTATCTTAACAGCCCCTAGTCTTTATTTGCGTGCTCTTTATATTCTTGCAAACCTATCCCACAAAAACCACAAATTACTTCTAGTTTCATACTTGTTCTAGGAACTTGAGGGAATATTTCTTCTGCCTTTAGCTCCTCGTTGGGTTCGACACTCTTACTTATTGAAAGAGGCTACAACTGATCCCTACACTTGTGGGTTATCAAGAGTGAACATCGAGCAATACGATGGAACAACGAATCCCGCCGTATGGATTGAAGATTTCCTTCTCCACATTCACATGGCTCACGGAGATGACCCCCATGCCATTAAATACCTCCCTCTAAAGCTGAAAGGGCCAGCACAACACTGGTTGAACAACCTCCCAAAGAACTCCACTAGAAGTTGGGAAGACTTAGAGGATGCTTTTTAGACCAATTTTCAGGGCACTTATGTCTGGCCACCGGATGTTGATGACCTGAGTCACATAGTCCAGCAACCCGGAGAGTCAGCTCGCAAACTTTGGAATCGGTTCTTAACTAAAAAGAACCAAATCATGGACTGTCCGGACGCCGAAGCCTTAGCGGCATTTAAGCACATCATGCGTGACGAATGGCTCGCCCGACACCTCGATCAAGAAAAGTCGAAGACTATGATAGCTCTTACTGCACTTATGACCCGCTTATGTGTGGGCGAAGATAGCTGGTTGGCTCGTAGAAGCAACAATACCAGTGACCCTGGCACTCTGAGGCCAGGGATGACAATGGCAGACCACGACGCAGCAAAAACAAGCGTGAGAACAATAATGGAGAAACAAAGGATACGACAGTAACCGCCGGATTCAGTGGCTCCAAACCCGGTCAGCGGAAGAAGCCATTCAAAGGTAATAGGGACGGTCCATCTGTTGGGGAACGTAGTATTTTAAAATTTTCCTACGATCACGCAAGATCTATCTACCAGATGCATAGCAATGAGAGGGAAGAGTGTGTCTACGTACCCTCGTAGACCAGAAGCGGAAGCGTCAAGTGACGCGGTTGACGTAGTCGAACTTCTTCGCGATCCAACCGATCAAGCACCGAACGTACGGCACCTCCGCGTTCAGCACACGTTCAGCTTGATGACGTCCCACGAGCTCTTGATCCAGTTGAGCTTCACGGGCGAGTTTCGTCAACACGATGGCGTGGTGACGGATATGATGTATCTACCGGCGTAGGGCTTCGCCTAAGCACTGCGACGGTATGACCGAGGTGTGTTTCTGTGGAGGGGGGCACCACACACGGCTAGAACAATTCAACTTGTGTGTCTTTGGGTGCCCCCTGCCCCCGTATATAAAGGAGCAAGGGGGGAGGCCGGCCGACCCTCCTATGGTGCGGCTAGGGCTGCAATCCTACTAGGAATAGGATTGCTATCATATTCCTAGTAGGAACCTACCAAAGAAGGAAAAGGGGGGAAGCAAAGAGAGGGAGAGGGAGAGGGAAAGAGGGGCCGTGCCCCCTCCCCTAGTCCTATTCGGACTCCTCCTAGGGAGGGGGCGCGCCACCTCCTGGCTGCTGCCCTCTCTCTCCCCTATGGCCCACCAGGGCCCACCATTCCCCCGGGGGGTTACGGTAACCCCCCCCCCCGGCACTCCGATAAATTCCGAAACTTTCCAGAACACTTCCGGTGTCCGAATATAGTCGTCCAATATATCAATCTTTATGTCTCGGACATTCCGAGACTCCTCTTCATGTCCGTGATCTCATCCGGGACTCCGAACTACCTTCGGTACATCAAAACTCATAAACTCATAATACCGATCGTCATCAAATGTTAAGCGTGCGGACCCTACGGGTTCGAGAACTATGTAGACATGACCGAGACTCATCTCCGGTCAATAACCAATAGCGGAACCTGGATGCTCATATTGGCTCCTACATATTCTACGAAGATCTTTATCGGTCAAACCGCATAACAACATACGTTGTTCCGTTTGTCATCGGTATGTTACTTGCCCGAGATTCGATCGTCGGTATCTCTATACCTAGTTCAATATCGTTACTGGCAAGTCTCTTTACTCGTTCCGTAATACATCATCTCGTGACTAACTCATTAGTCATTTGCTTGCAAGGCTTATTATGATGTGCATTACCGAGAGGGCCCAGAGATACCTCTCCGACACTCGGAGTGACAAATCCTAGTCTTGATCTATGCCAACACCACGAATACTTTCGGAGACACCTGTAGAGCATCTTTATGATCACCCAGTTACGTTGTGACGTTTGATAGCACACAAGGTGTTCCTACGGTATTCGGGAGTTGCATAATCTCATAGTCATAGGAACATGTATAAGTCATGGAGAAAGCAATAGCAGTAAAACTAAACGATCATAGTGCTATGCTAACGGATGGGTCTAGTCCATCACATCATTCTCCTAATGATGTGATCCCGTTGATCAAATGACAACTCATGTCTATGGCTAGGAAACATAGCCATCTTTGATCAATGAGCTAGTCTAGTAGAGGCATACTAGGGACATACTATTTTGTCTATGTATTCACACATGTATCAAGTTTCCGGTTAATACAATTCTAGCATGAATAAAAGACATTTATCATGATATAAGGAAATACAAAATAACATCTTTATTATTGCCTCTAGGGCATATTTCCTTCAGTCTCCCACTTGAACTAGAGTCAATAATCTAGATTACAAAGTGATGATCCTCACACCCATGGAGTCCTGGTGCTAATCATGTTTTGCCCGTGGAAGAGGCTTAGTCAACGGGTCTGCAACATTCATATCCGTATGTATTTTGCAAATCTCTATGTCTCCCTCCTTGACTAGATCGCGGATGGAATTGAAGCGTCTTTTAATGTGCTTTGTTCTCTTGTGAAACCTGGATTCCTTCGCCAAGGCTATTGCTCCAGTGTTGTCACAAAAGATTTTCATTGGACCCGATGCACTAGGTATTACACCTAGATCGGATATGAACTCCTTCATTTGCTGCTTCTGAAGCAGCTATGTATTCCGCTTCACACGTAGATCCCGCCACGACGCTCTACTTGGAACTGCACCAACTGACAGCTCCACCGTTCAATAAAAATACATATCCGGTTTGTGACTTAGAGTCATCCGGATCAATGTCAAAGCTAGAATCGACGTAACCGTTTACGACGAGTTCTTTGTCACCTCCATATACGAGAAACATATCCTTTGTCCTTTTCAGGTACTTCAGGATGTTCTTGACCGCTGTCCAGTGATCCACTCCTGGATTACTTTGGTACCTTCCTGCTAGACTTATAGCAAGGCATACATCAGGTATGGTACACATCATTGCATACATGATAGATCCTATGGCTGAGGCATAGGGAATGACTTTCATTTTCTCTCTATCTTCTGCAGTGGTCGGGCATTGAGTCTTACTCAACTTCATACCTTGTAATACAGGCAAGAACCCTTTCTTTGACTGATCCATTTTGAACTTCTTCAAAATCTTATCAAGGTATGTGCTTTGTGAAAGTCCAATTAAGTGTCTTGATCTATCTCTATAGATCTTGATGCCTAATATATAAGCAGCTTCACCGAGGTCTTTCATTGAAAAACTCTTATTCAAGTATCCTTTTATGCTATCCAGAAATTCTATATCATTTCCAATTAATAATATGTCATCCACATATAATATTATAAATGCTACAGAGCTCCCACTCACTTTCTTGTAAATACAGGATTCTCCAAAAGTCTGTATAAAACCATATGCTTTGATCACCTCATCAAAGCGTACATTCCAACTCCGAGATGCTTGCACCAGTCCATAGATGGATCGCTGGAGCTTGCATACTTTGTTAGCACCTTTTTGGATCGACAAAACCTTCTGGTTGCATCATATACAACTCTTCTTTGAGATATCCATTCAGGAATGCAATTTTGACATGCATTTGCCAGATTTCATAATCATAAAATGCGGCAATTGCTAACATGATTCGGACAGACTTAAGCATCGCTACAGGTGAGAAAGTCTCATCGTAGTCAACTCCTTGAACTTGTCGAAACCCTTTAGCAACAAGTCGAGCTTTGTAAACAGTAACATTACCGTCTGCGTCGGTCTTCCTCTTGAAGATCCATTTATTTTCGATGGCCTGCCGATCATCGAGCAAGTCAACCAAAGTCCACACTTTGTTCTCATACATGGATCCCATCTCAGATTTCATGGCCTCAAGCCATTTTGCGGAATCTGGGCTCATCATTGCTTCCTCATAGTTCGTAGGTTCATCATGGTCTAGTAACATGACTTCTAGAACTAGGTTGCCGTACCACTCTGGTGCGGAACGTACTCTGGTTGTCACATCCCTAGATCAACCCCTGTGGTCCTTGCCTGATCATCATGTCATCATGTTTATTTTCAAAGGAAACTTGAAATGGGGATTGTTCAAACCCTAGCACTTCAAATTCCAAATAGGTCCAGTCAAAAAAATTGCATTCAATGTTTCCAAAATGTTCCTAATAATTGTTGGATATTTTTGGCAAGGCTTTTGCAGCAAACCAAAAATAATGGACATTTCTGTGGAATATTTTGGGCATGGAATTTAATTTATTATTGTATTTGAATTTGGAACTATATTCATAATATATAGAATATATTTTCAAATAACTTTGAAATATTTTATGTGCTTTTGGAAAAGTCCATCTAGCAACATAAAATTGTTCAGAGGAGTTTTTGGGCATTGTTTGAAATTGTTTAAATTTCAAAACAGTGGCAAAAGAAAATAAAACAAAGAAAGAAAATAGAAAACAGAAACAGAAATAAAAGAGAGAGAGAGTGGAAGTACCTGGCCTTTACCTGTGTGGCCCATCTGGCCGGCCCAGCCCACCAGGGGCAAGGGCGTCTTCAACCTCCTGCCAGGAGGACAGGCAGGTGCGTGGCGACGGCGCACGCCCGCGGCCTCCACCTCCTCCCTGCCTGCTTCCCTCCCAGATGCCCTGGACGAACGCCACGACGCCCCTGGAACCCCCTCGACCTCCCCCCTCACTCACTACTCTCTCCTCCCTCCTCTATCTCTCTCTCACGCGGCGACTGAACGAAGCCGTCGCCGCCGGCGAGCTCCACCGTGACCACAGCCCTCCCCACGCCCCCGCAAAACATCCACGAGCTTCGCCTCGTCCCTCTCCTCCTCCTCGCCAAGCCGTTTGACGCCGGAAGCCCCCAAACGCCCTCACCATCGTCTTCTTCAACCTTCGGCCGCCGTCGACCTCGCCGGCGATTCGCGACAACCAACGCCTCCCCGGCCCCTCCGTCTGCACCAGCCGAACCGCCGTGAGCCACTGAACCTTTTCCCTCCGTCCTTTCCTTCGCGCGCGCCCCGTAGCCATCGCCCCCTTCCTCACCGTCGCCGGCCGCCGCTGAACCTGCCGCCGCCGTGGCCACAACCACCATAGCTTGCATCCGAGCTCGCCATCGCACTCCTTGCACTCCCGCGCATCGGACATGGCCAACCGTTGCTCCTGGAGTGGCCCGTAGCGCCGTCTCGATCATCGCCCGAACTCCGGCACCGCAAACCTCGCCGCCGGCGCTGTTTCTGGCCACCCCAGGATGAACGGCTCGCACCGTTGGATGCGGCCGAGTGCCAGCTTTCCAACGGGACTAACCGCGCCCAAAACCACCCCTTGTACACGAAACCCGACCCTCTTCGGCGAGTCACCGCCGCGGAATGAAGTCGCCGGCGAGTAACTCCGGCGTGCTGACGTGGCATCGTCATTAGTGACTAACTAACCCAACCTAGAGTCACTGACAGTGGGCCCCAGTGCCTATTTAGTTTAGTTTAATCTTTTGTTAAGTTTAGTTAAGTCTGTTTAACTGTAGAGCCACTGACGTGTGGACCCCACACGTCAGGTTTGACCTGGACCAGTCTCTGTTGACTGATGACGTCATCCTGACGTCAAGCTGACGCAGTAACTATTTTCTATGATTTTAAATAAATCAGAAATGATTTATTTATTCCAGAAAATAACCAAAACTTCTAAAAATCATAGAAAATAATCTATAACTCAGATGAAAATAATTTATATATGAAAATTGATCAGAAAAATCCAAGGAATCTGTTTATGGCATTTTCATGCATGTTTGAATAACTTACAGCCACTGTTTAGGGCAATTTGAATTAATGGCATTTGAATAATCATATATGGAGTTTGAATTTGAACCTTTGGTTCAAACCAACTTCATTTAATTGTGTTGCTAGTTGCATTAGCTCAATAAACAGCATATTGCCATGTCATGATCATGCATCATATTGTCGCATTGCATTGATTGTGTTCTTCCTCTGTTTGTCGGTTTTGTCCCCTCTCAGTAGACGACGTTCCGACGATGAGTTCGATGACACCGATGAAGACTCAATGTTATCTTCAGAAGTGCCAGGCAAGCAAAACCCCATTGAGCATTCCGATACAATCCCAATCTCTCGCTCTTGCTCTCTTTTACTGCATTAGGACAACAACGCTTCAACTGTTACTTGCTACGGTAGTTGAACCCCTTTCCACTGCATGACCCGTCATTGCCACAGTAAATAGTTGAAACCCACTAGTATGAGTAGGAGTTGTTTGAGCCATGTTGTGCCTACTCATTGATGCTTTCTGGTTATGCCTGCTATTGCTTAGAGTTGTGTCAGGTCTGATTCATCGGGGATGAATTGGAATGTGATGAACATGTCCTACTGTGTGTGAGCTAAGTGTGTGAACACGATTTGGTAAAGGTAGCGATGAGAGGCCATGTAGGAGTACATGGTGGGTTGTCTCATTGCAGCCGTCCTCAGGAACTGAGTTCTGTGTTGGTTGATCCATGACCAGTTACTACCATGCATTGGGCCCGAAACCAATGGACCCTCTCGACTTATTAATCAACATGATCTCTGTCCAGGAGTTGCAACTAGTTTCTGGTGTTTGTAGTTTACTGAAGGTCGTGCGCAGCGCTGACCCTCGGGGTGGGCTGTGACGCGGCAGGTACGTGGCACGGTGTACCGATTGCCCGTTTGGTGATGCGGGAACCCTGTACACATTGTTTGGGGCCGTGAGCGACACCCCGGCCGGATCTCCCCACGGATGGAACCCAAATAGGCGATAAACCTGGACGAGAGACTTGTGTGGTTAGTCAGGTCGTGGCCGACACCCTCGCTGGGCCTCCGCTTGAAGGTTGCCGAGTACATGTCGTGTAAACGGCGGTAAGTGGTGAGAGCGTGTGTGAAGAAGTACACCCCTGCAGGGTTAAATATAATCTATTCGAATAGCCGTGTCCGCGGAAATGGACTTCTGGGTTACCTACTACAGTTCATAGACAAGTGAAAGTGGATACTCTAAAACGCGCAAGATAAGCGTGAGTGCTATGGATGGCCTTCTCGTAGGGAGACGGGAGCGGATCCATAGTGGTGTATTGATTGGTGAATATGTGGACTCATGTGCGCCACCTCAAAAGAGTTACTTGCAGTTGTAGTTCAGGATAGCCACCGAGTCAAAGCTGGCTTGCTGCAGTCAAACACCACCACCCCTTTGTTGATACTGATGCATATGTAGTTAGTTCTGATGTAAGTCTTGCTGATTACCTTTGTACTCACGTTTTCTTAATTTATGTTTTTACAGAGAGACTTCAATCTCGCTAGTGGTTCCGCGTGGACTTCGACGTTTAGCTTGTTACCTCAGCTACGATCTTGTGCCCTTAGGAGGGTCCTGTAGATAGTCAGGCTCCTTAGTCTTTTTCATTTGTAGTTGTCTGTACTCAGACATGTTATGCTTCCGTTGCCTGTATGCTCTGTATGTTGGGTCATGTGACCTCTGATTGTAATAAATGCTATGATGGCTCTTCTGGGCCTTTATCTATATGAGTTGTTGAGTTATGTTGTGATGCCCTGTTGTACAACACATACTTGCATGTTATGCGTACGTGTAATGTGTATTGCTATGTGTGGGATCCGACACCTAGTTGTTTACCTTTGGTAGCTTACCTTACAGGGAAATGTCTCCTAGTGCTTCCACTGAGCCTTGGTAGCTTGCTACTGCTCCGGAACACTTAGGCTGGCTGGCATGTGTCCTTCTTCGTTCCTGTGTCTGTCCCTTAGGGGAAATGTCACGCGTTGTTCCTTAAGTCCTTGTAGCTTGCTACGACTTGGGTTCATACGTTGATGACCGACACGTTCGTTGCTGGGTCAGGTATGCCTATCTCTGTAATTTAGTGCCACTTCTGGTTTATAACTAGTCATGTCGGCCCGGGTTCTCTGTCATATGGATGCTAGCGACACTATCATATACGTGTGCCAAAATGCGCAAACGGTCCCGGGCCAGGTAAGGTGGCACCCGTGGGGATACCGTGCGTGAGGCCACAAAGTGATATGATGTGTTACAGGCTAGACCTGTGTGACTTAGGATCGGGGTCCTGACAGCTTTGGTATCAGAGCCTGACTGCCTGTAGGATTAGCAAGCCAAACTGGTCGAAGTCGTGTCTAGAAACTCTTTAGTTATATTAAGGGAATTGTTTGTGGAAGGGAACGTAAGGCTCTTTTTACTCCTTTACCCTATGACCTTCTGATCTGAGTCACCTTCTTTTTCTACGGGGATTAAGAACTAGGATTCTCATTCTATTTATCAGGATCACGTTATTGTGGATTCAACCCTCAGATCAGTTTCTTCTACTTTTGTTTGTTCAACTGTTGGTCTCAGAACCCTGACATTATGATGTTAAGTGGTTATGCTACCCTTTTGTTGAGTCTCAAAGTATTTTTGAGCATTTGCAGCCGTTATGCTGTCCGAGTCATCCCGGGTCTCTAAACAATCTGATGCACTTGCAAATCATTCCTACCTGTTCTTAATGTCCTTTTAGACCAGATTAATCACACTAGTCAGTGTGTTGAGGTACTCTGTTACCTCGACATATATGTTGGAATTATTACTATGACCCTAGGTGCCTTAGAGGATCACCCAGTAATCTAGCAATGCTTTATATTCTCAGTGTGATGATTCTGGCCATTATTCTCGAAAGCATCCCGTGATGCTATTTAGTTGGTAGGTATTCTATTCCTGGGTTCTTGAACCCGAGCTTCACCCTACTTACTTCATGTTGATAATATTTGCTCGTTCCTTTAGGATATTAGTAACCTTGTGATAGTCCTCGAGGTCCGTGGTATATCCTTCTTCCAAATACCATGAACCATCATGGCAGAAGTTCTTCTGAACCAAAAGATCACAACCCGAGTGCTCTTGAGTAGTACTCCATTCATATTGTGACTCTGCCAATTCTATTTTCTGCATGGGTTATCCGGAGGAAATATGTTGAACTCGTTCGACATGTTAATCTATGCATCCGCAACTCAGAAGTTATATGTTCCTTGAGTTGTCTCCTTTTAGTTGTATTATGACCCTCGTCTATCAATTGATAGTCAGGAGTAGTTGTGCACTCGTGTTCATCGATGCCTTTTACTCTTGTGATCCATCAATTCATTCTATCTCGGAATGACTAGGAGAAACAAACTCCAGTACCCTATCCATATCCCGGATTTGGTCAAAGAAGTTGTACTTCGCAGATGAAGAATGCTAATGCAGCTTCTAAACTGTTCTATCCTGGAGTATTACCATCTTTATGTCAAGAATGTCGTGAGAATTGCATTATCTCTTATGAATTCTTGATGTAGTAATACTTCTTGCCATTACTGTTCATCCCTCGGTTTCCGTGTTATTGTAACCGGAATGCCGACAAGTGAATTGTGATGTGTGAAATCAATACTCCTAGAGGACACTAACATAGAGTCCACTCGTTGGTACACGGCCCTCGGGTACAAACAATAGATCACGGGACTTGCCCTAATTTCAATGTCACGCGTACTCGAAGGGACCAACGGTGTGTCCGGTGCCCTGTGAAAACAGTCATGGTCGTCTATCCAAGCACGACCCCGTCCCGGGAAAGACCTCAAGTCTTCCCGTCACTAGTAATGCGGGCACCATGCTAGTATCGACCTAAGTAATCAATAAAGCCCCGTCCCATAAGGGGTAGTGTGGTTGCACATGTTTGGTTGGGACGGTAGTCACACATAATCATTTCACCATGCACATGACTCTACCGGCACATCACTTCTTTCTCAAGTGATGACCTAACACATCATCACCCTCGGGCATTAGGGGCACCCGATGGGTTCATGCAAAAATTTCAACTACGAAGGTTCGTGTCACACATGCATCATCAAGCATCAAGTCTAACTATTTGCATGTCATCTAGCACATAGTAAGATCGCCAATAAAGCATGCATCATGTGGTGGTTCATCTAGGTCACCATTGTAACCCTATCATCATGCATCGGAAACAAACGGGTTCCGAGAACAAGTGTATCATGGTCAAACGGCTGCTTGCCTGGATTGGCTTGGTCTTCAAAGTCTTCAAATCCTTCTCCTTCTTCTTCCACAGCAACTTCGTCAAATACGGGATCTATACGTCGCATAATAACCACGGGAAAATAAGAATACAAACAAAACAGAAAAATCAAAGTGCTCAGAAAAATGTCAACTCATTTTTGTAAAATACTAGGGGAATTTCTAAGATGGGGAAAATTCATAGTTGGAGTCTTGGAGTAATAGAATGGAATATATTGATTTTTGAACAGGGGTTTTACTGCTCAAATTTGAATTTAAATTTGAACAGAACAGAAAAGTTTCATGGATTTGAGTGAAAGTGGTACCATTAAATAGGTTGGAATATTACAAGATTTTAGGAGTTGGAATTATTTTATTTGGACCATTATTCTTGTCTGTAGAAATGTTTAAAACAAATACAGAAAAGAAAAGGATAAAAAGACCTGTGCAACTGGGCCAGAGAGGCCACAGTGCACGGCCCAGGGCGGTCCAGCCCAGCCGCACGGGAGCCTGCGCGCGCACGTCAGGTTTTTGAACCTGACGGGCGGGGCCCGTGGGTCAGTGGCAGAGAGGAGGGGGAGAGAGGTGTGGGGATGACAGGCGGGGCCCGCCTGTCATCTCCAACCTTGCGGCCACGGCGACGGCGAGCTCACCGGCGAGGTTCCCAGCCACGGCGACGGCAACGGAGGGCAGGAACGTGACCATCGTCGTGTCGCGGATGTAGGGGTGGTGGTGCGGCACGCCGGGGAGGTCCGGTTCACCGGCGGTGAGGTGGGACGGCGGAGGAGCTGCGGGAGGTCGTCGCTCCGGCCATTTCCAGCTGCCACAGAGAGGGGAAACAGGGGGGAAAGAGTCAGTGTGGTGAGGGGGTTCTGAATCGGGCAAAAGGAAGGGCAGGGGAGGCCCGTACTGCGAGATCACCGGCGGCCCGACGCGGCGGTGCTCCGGTCGATCCCGAGTACTGGAGCTCTCTGGGGAAGAATGGATGGTGCTGGGGGTCTCAGTGGAGTGAGGTGAGGTCGCTGATGCTGCTGGAGAGGCTCGGGAGGGGCTTATATAGCCGCGCCCACGGTCCACCGTGGACCCGTGCGCCGGCGAGGTTGCAAGCGAGGCTAGGAGAGGTTCTGGAGCCTGGGATCAAGCCGGGGAGGACCGTGGACTTGCTCCACGTCTAGCTGAGGGGAAAAGAGGAGCGGGGAACCTTCCAGTCGACGCGCGCGTGCGAGGCAGAGGAGTGGCCGTTGCGGGCGGCCAGCGCGCGTGCGACGACGGCCACTGGAGGGCGCAGGAGGAGGGGGGACAGCGCCAGGGAGGTTGCGAACGTCGAGAGGCCTCGACTGGCGCGAAGGAGGAGCCCGAGGCTGTCGGGGGAGGCTGATTGGCTGGAGCTACAGTGCGTGTCTGCACTGTTGCGTGCTCCAGAGCGCGCGTTTGGCTGGCATCATCGCGCTCTCGCCGTCCTGGTCAAAACCAACGTGCCACGGAGTGTCTAGAAGGTTGAGGAAGGAGTAAAGAAATGGCCTGCGGCCTTGGATGCCCTGGAGATGCTGAGAGAGAGGGAGGATGCTGGTGACTTGGTGAAAACCTGCTGTCCAGCAAGGTAAAACAGGGTTCTTACCCCTTAATCATGGAGCTGGGGTGCTGGGGAAGTTACTGGGGGTAGCTAGTAACTCAATGATCAAGTGGTAAAAAGTTGAGGCCATGGAGAAGAGTAAAAGTGATCAAGTTGGGGGGGTTTAGTAAAAAGCCAGAAGGTGTTTGATCAGTGTTTGGTCAAGTAAATGACCTCCACTTGACATGGCACTTAACAGGGGTGAAAGACATGAGAAAATAGGGTGCTTCACCAAGTTTGGGCCCATTTGAAGAAACTAGCCAATGTAACTTTGGTGAACCCTAGAAATCAACAGAAACAGTTTCATCTTGTTTGAGTCAAGCTAATCATCTCCCCTTGATGCACCACTTGGTGTAGCATCATCATTTGGGGTATTGATCATGTCCACAAAGTTTGAAGCTCCAGATAAAAAGTTGGTAATGTAAAGTTGTTCAAATTTGCATTTGAACAGAAAGGGTTTTGAGATGATCTGATCAAGTTGCTCTATTCCAAATCTTGTGCCATTTGGTCTATATGCCTTATTAGGCCATTCTAGCATGTGCACCAAGTTTGAGAGCAGTTGGACAAGTTTGGCAATGTAAAGTTGCTCAAACTTCAAATATGGACAGTATGGTTATGAAGGGGTTTGAGGATGTTTTCTTGCTTCCCAAGGCATGGGACTTAGCAAGATCATCAAAGATGTCATATATGACATGATAGAATTTCCCTGGAATTTTTGGAGAATATTTCCTTTGTAAATATTTCAAAAGCTTGAAATATCCAGAAAGGGTTTTAGAGGGTTTAGCCCATTATTTTGAACATGACCAAGTGTTGAAACTCTTATATATGGACAATATATGTCCTCTGAGTCTCTCTGAATTTTGGCCAATATTTTTGAAATAGTTAAATAATTTTCCCCTATTAAAGACCATTTCTGGCCTTAAGAAAAAGTTTTTAAATAAAATAGGAAAATAACTTTTAAAATTATACCTTTGTGGTTTCTGGAAGTCCTATGACTACTAGGTCTCAAATATACTTTTTGAAATAATTTTCTCACCCTAAATCAAGTACTTGCAATGCAAATCTCAATTCAGGGGTTTTTGAAAAATTAAATTTATAAAATACCTTTTGGCCAAATTAATTTTGTAAGAAAATACTATACTGTTATATAACACTTGGCATGATCATTGGGCAGAAGTTTTGGGTATGGAGATGAATTCTACAAGAGGTCATAGTTGACTTTAATGAGCACAAGAAAAAGCACATGAAGAAAACTCAATTCCAAATAAAAGCCAAATGATGCTAAAAAATTTTGCTGGTCCAAATTTTCATGCTTCAAAGGTACAAATAACATGTTACAAAATGCAGGGTGTGACACACAGATAGATCAAACGGCCAAAAATTCCTAAGCATGTAGATCCGACGGTTGAAAACGTTCATGGCCTGAGAGAGCTGGAAAAGTGCTCAGTTGTAATGTATTTAAATGCTCAACGCTGGCACCAAATAACAATTATTTAGGTCTAAAACTAATCCCGAAGGTAGATGTAGAGGTAGCGTGCCGACGGCGATCACATCGACTTTGGAACCATTTCCCACGCGCATTGTCACCTCGTCCTTAGCCAATCTTCGTTGAATCCGCAGTCCCTATTTCGAGTTACAAATATTAGCAACCGAACTGGTATCAAATACCCAGGTACTACTACGAGCATTAGTAAGGTACACATCAATAACATGTATATCACATATACCTTTGTTCACCTTGCCATCCTTCTTATCCGCCAAATACTTGGGGCAGTTCCGCTTCCAGTGTCCAGTCCCTTTGCAGTAGAAGCACTCAGTTTCAGGCTTGGCTCCAGACTTGGGTTTCTTCGTGGGAGTAGCAATTGTCTTGCTATTCTTCTTGAACCTCCCCTTCTTTCCCTTGCCCTTTTTCTTGAAACTAGTGGTCTTTTTAACCATCAACACTTGATGCTCCTTTTTGATTTCTACCTCCGCAGCCTTGAGCATAGCGAAGAGCTCGGGAATTGTCTTTTGCATCCCTTGCATATTATAGTTCATCACGAAGCCTTTATAGCTTGGTGGCAGTGATTGAAGAACTCTATCAATAACACTATCTTCATCAACTTTGCAACCAAGTTGAGTCATATGATTGTAGTACCCAGACATTCTGAGCAATTGTTCACTGATAGAACTATTCTCCTCCATCTTGCAGCTGTAGAACTTATTAGAAATCTCATATTTCTCAATCCGGGCATTTGCTTGAAATATTAACTTCAACTCCTGGAACATCTCATATGGTCCATGACGTTCAAAACGTTGTTGAAGTCCCGGTTCTAAGCCGTAAAGCATGGCACACTGAACTATCGTGTAGTCATCAGACCGCAACTGCCAGATGTTCAAAGCGTCTACATTAGCGGGAGGGGGCTTGTCAACTAGCGGTGCTTCAAGGACATAATTCTTCTGTGCAGCAATGAGGATAATCCTCAAGTTACGGACCCAGTCCGTGTAATTGCTACCATCATCTTTCAACTTAGCTTTCTCTAGGAATGCATTAAAATTCAAAGGAACGGTAGCACGGGCCATTGATCTACAACAACATAAATATGCAAAAACTATCAGGACTAAGTTCATGATAAATTAAAGTTCAATTTAATCATATTATTTAAAGAACTCCCACTTAGATAGACATCCCTCCGGTCATCTAAATGATCACGTGATCCAAATCAACTAAACCATGTCCGATCATCACGTGAGATGGAGTAGTTTCAATGGTGAACATCTTATGTTGATCATATCTACTATATGATTCAAGCTCGACCTTTCGGTCTCCAGTGTTCCGAGGCCATATCTGCATATGCTAGGCTCGTCAAGTTTAACCTGAGTATTCTGCGTGTGCAAAAATGGCTTACACCCGTTGTATTTGAACGTAGAGCTTATCACACCCGATCATCACGTGGTGACTCGGCACGATGAACTTTCGCAACGGTGCATACTCAGGGAGAACACTTATACCTTGAAATTTAGTAAGGGATCATCTTATAATGCTACCGTCGTTCTAAGCAAAATAAGAAGCATAATAAGATAAACATCACATGCAATCAAAATATGTGACATGATATGGCCATCATCATCTTGTGCTTTTGATCTCCATCTCCAAAGCACCGTCATGATCACCTTCGTCACCGGCGCGACACCTTGATCTCCATCGTAGCATCGTTGTCGTCTCGCCAACTATTGCTTCTATGACTATCGCTACCGCTTAGTGATAAAGTAAAGCAATTACATGGCGATTGCATTTCATACAATAAAGCGACAACCATATGGCTCCTGCCAGTTGTCGATAACATTACAAAACATGATCATCTCATACAAAACCGTATAACTCATCATGTCTTGACCATATCACATCACAACATGCCCTGCAAAACAAGTTAGACGTCCTCTACTTTGTTGTTGCAAGTTTTACGTGGCTGCTGCGGGCTTAGCAAGAACCGTTCTTACCTACGCATACAAAACCACAACGATGTTTCGTCAAGTATGTGCTGTTTTAACCTTCACAAGGACCGGGCGTAGCCACACTTGATTCAGCTAAAGTGAGAGAGACAGACACCCGCTAGTCACCTTTAAGCAACGAGTGCTCATAACGGTGAAACCAGTCTCGCGTAAGCGTACGCGTAATGTCGATCCGGGCCGCTTCATCTCACAATACCGCCGAAGCAAAGTATGACATGCTGGTAAGCAGTATGACTAGTATCGCCCACAACTCATTGTGTTCTACTCGTGCATATCATCTACGCATAGACCTGGCTCATGATGCCACTGTTGGGGAACATAGTATTTTAAATTTTTCCTACGATCACGCAAGATCTATCTACCAGATGCATAGCAACGATAGGGAAGAGTGTGTCTACGTATCCTCGTAGACCGGAAGCGGAAGCGTCAAGTGACGCGGTTGATGTAGTCGAACTTCTTCGCGATCCAACCGATCAAGCACCGAACGTACGGCACCACCGCGTTCAGCACATGTTTAGCTTGATGACGTCCCACGAGCTCTTGATCCAGTTGAGCTTCACGGGAGAGTTTCGTCAGCACGACGGCGTGGTGACAGATATGATGTATCTACCGGCGCAGGGCTTTGCCTAAGCACTGCGACGGTATGACCGAGGTGTGTTTCTGTGGAGGGGGGCACCGCACACGGCTAGAACAATTCAACTTGTGTGTCTTTGGGTGCCCCCCCTGCCCCCGTATATAAAGGAGCAAGGGGGGAGGCCGGCCGGCCCTCCTATGGTGCGGCTAGGGCTGCAATCCTACTAGGAATAGGATTGCAATCCTATTCCTAGTAGGAACCTACCAAAGAAGGAAAAGGGGGGAAGGAAAGAGAGGGAGAGGGAGAGGGAAAGAGGGGCCGCGCCCCCTCCCCTAGTCCTATTCGGACTCCTCCTAGGGAGGGGGCGCGCCACCTCCTGGCTGCTGCCCTCTCTCTCCCCTATGGCCCACCAGGGCCCACCATTCCCCCGGGGGGTTCCGGTAACCCCCTCGGCACTCCGGTAAATTCCGAAACTTACCAGAACACTTCCGGTGTCCGAATATAGTCGTCCAATATATCAATCTTTATGTCTCGGACATTCCGAGACTCCTCATCATGTCCGTGATCTCATCCGGGACTCCTAACTACATTCGGTATATCAAAACTCATAAACTCATAATACCGATCGTCATCAAACATTAAGCGTGCGGACCCTACGGGTTCGAGAACTATGTAGACATGACCGAGACTCATCTCCGGTCAATAACCAATAGCGGAACCTGGATGCTCATATTGGCTCCTACATATTCTACGAAGATCTTTATCAGTCAAACCGCATAACAACATACGTTGTTCCTTTTGTCATCGGTATGTTACTTGCCCGAGATTCGATCGTCGGTATCTCTATACCTAGTTCAATCTCGTTACTGGCAAGTCTCTTTACTCGTTCCGTAATACACCATCTCGTGACTAACTCATTAGTCATTTGCTTGCAAGGCTTATTATGATGTGCATTACCGAGAGGGCCCAGAGATACCTCTCCGACACTCGTAGTGACAAATCCTAGTCTTGATCTATGCCAACACCATGAATACTTTCGGAGACACCTGTAGAGCATCTTTATGATCACCCAGTTACGTTGTGACGTTTGATAGCACACAAGGTGTTCCTACGGTATTCGGGAGTTGCATAATCTCATAGTCATAGGAACATGTATAAGTCATGGAGAAAGCAATAGCAGTAAAACTAAACGATCATAGTGCTATGCTAACGGATGGGTCTAGTCCATCACATCATTCTCCTAATGATGTGATCCCGTTGATCAAATGACAACTCATGTCTATGGCTAGGAAACATAGCCATCTTTGATCAATGAGCTAGTCTAGTAGAGGCATACTAGGGACATACTATTTTGTCTATGTATTCACACATGTATCAAGTTTCCGGTTAATACAATTCTAGCATGAATAAAATACATTTATCATGATATAAGGAAATACAAAATAACATCTTTATTATTGCCTCTAGGGCATATTTCCTTCACCATCTAACTTGGACAAATATACTAGAGAGACCTTTCCAGATTCATGGCACCCCTAACAAGCCTGCCAACCACACACCAACAGAAGCTGCTGGGTTTTCAAATAGGACGGTAAAGTAATTGCCGAACATAAGAGGAAAGGAACTCAAAGCGAGGATGATGATGAGCCTCGCCTGTAGAACATTGGGGTACAGAAACAATTCCCCCCGAGGTGAAATTAGTGAACATGATCTATGTCACCCATATCCCCAAGAGGGAGCGCATACACGCGTTAAGGGACGCACTACAAAAAAAAATACACTTACGTGATGATACGTGTTTGTCACAGTAGGTCACGTTTTCTGTCATGCATGTACATCCATGACGGTTTTATGACAGAATCAAGATAGTCATACCTGTGCTGTCGTAGAAGTGTTCCATGACATTACCAAAATTATCATCAAAGAAGTGTCCACTTCCTTCGCGTGTCACAAAAGTGCTTTCGTCAAGGGTGACCGACACATGGCATATACCGTAACAGAACGTCGTTAAGATATCGGGTCCGGTTTTGGATCCGATAACCCGTTAACAGCCCCGACCAATGGGGATTTTCCACGTGTAAAATCATCAATGGCTGGAGGAAACACGTGTCGGCTCGCCATTGGAACAGATGGCATCCACTCATTGGACCCAAAGCGCCTATGATACGCCGACACGTGGTACGGCCCAACAGAGGCCCATTCTTGTGAAAAGGCCGGCCCGTTTGACTTGGTCAAAAGGTGGCGGGCCGTCCCACGGCAAGCCTGTTAACGTCATGTTCGCATATAGCCCATTTACAGCCCGCTAACCCAGGGCCCGTTTATGGCCTATCCGAATCAGGCCCAGTAGCGTCATCTGGGCCGTCCAATATAAATCCAGCCTGTTTTAACTCCCGGCCCATGTATGGCCCATGACATCTTTTGGCCCATATGAGGCCCTTATTACTCTCGGCCCATTAATGGCCCGTGGTAAAACTGGCCCGTAATGAACAGTGCATCACTTTATACCCATTAACGACACGTGGTGAAACTGGCCCGTAATGAACAATGTATCACTTTATACCCATTAACGGCCCATTATTCCATGGGCCGTTTCCAGCCCATGTTATCTTTCAGCCTTCTCGGGGCCCATTTATTCTTGGGCTCATTTCCACATTCGTTTACTTACGACCCGTTAATGTCATTTTCTGCTTGTGGGCCAAATTCAGCCGTGGTTACAATCGGCCCATTTGTGGCCCGTTAGTACGTTTGGCCATTTTCATAGCGTCATCAAAATACGGCCGATTAATGATGGCCCGTTATGGTCGGCCCATGAACGGATGATTTCAACTCTAGCCCATTTACGACCATAATGTGGTCTATTATTGGCCCATGTTTGGCCAACCTATCATACGGCCCGTAGAAGGCCCATTGATGATACGACCCATAGAAGGCCCATTGTGTCTACAGCCCGTATAAGGCCATTGTTTCTACGCCACGTAGAAGGCCCATTTTTTTTGAAAGAAAGAAGGCCCATTGTTTCTACGGCCCTTAGAAGGCCCATTGTTTCTACAGCCCGTAGGAGGCCCATGTTGACTACAGCCGGTGGGCATCAAAGTTCGCCACGAGTGCAAATATAGGGAACACCCTACACTATACAAAAATGGCTTGCTGTTTTCTTCAGCCGGTTGCTGCACGTTAAGAACAAATTTTGTATCACACTAAAACAAATTACAACTATAAAACAAAAGGAAGGTTGGCATAAAAGTTAACTGTCTAGCAGATAAATGCACCACCAGAAGTTCAGAAGCTCAGTTCATTTGACCTGACTGTTACGTTTTCATGATGTATTGTCCGATGGAGCATCATAACCTTCGCCTTCAGTTCTCCTAGGCTCCTGAACAACATAGCAAATGTCCGATAGTCTGGTTTCAAAACCATGCATATCTTGACAACATCGAACAATGTCTCTCCTTGTTTCATAAAGGGTCTCTGTTAGGGAATGGACTTGTGTCTGGAGCGCAAATACAACATTGTTTTGAGCTTGAATATCTTGATCATGAGGCAGTTTGGACGAGATTGCCTTAACAACCAAGCTAGTATTACACAGGAACGTGCTTTTGGCACTGTTAGTGGACAGGTACTGACCCACTACAGCAAGAGCTGACATTGCGGTTATAGTTGCCTCGCCACCTTCATAAGGTGGCAGTTCCACCATTTTTTCCATAGCTCGCTGAAAAGTTGAGGTTTTACATTAGTAGTACCAGAACAGAAGATATTAAGGAGGCAGCAAAACCAAACAAAATAGCTTTGCTTTATATACATAACTTATTCTGGTGAACCCATGTAAAATAATAGTTGTATTTTATTGCAAAGTACTTAATAAAACCAGGTTCCAAACATATGACCATGTACCATCACTAATGTATTGTCTATTTCTTCACACTGTATTGAGGGCTAAGGATAAAGAGACGAAGTTTATAATACGGTAAGCATAGTATGACATCATTCATATCACAAAACAACTGAGAATAGATAAACAGGCAATTGTAACGTTGTGTGGGCAAGTCCAGCACGGAACTAGATTACAGGTCAAGATCAAAGGAACATCACTCCTCTCTTTTAAACCTTGTAAGGTGCAATGATACGCTAAGACAATTGTGTATAAAATTGAAAAGAGTAATAGACATTGGCTGCAAACCATGCAGTTCAAGGCACAAGTCAGAGTTAGTAGTAGTTAATAGGCATGAGGATTAAGGACTTACAACAACGGCTTTGACTGGTGTAGTCATGCCCTTCTTCTCGATGGTGTGACAGTCCTTGAAGATTTCCACAACATTTGGTTCAGGTACTTTTTGGTCCTTGCGGGCTTTCCTCTGCATTTGGAACAAGTCAATATAGATATGATAATATGGTACAACGAAAAGAGTGAAACAACAACTAATTACTAGAGCCTCGCAGTGCGCAATATAACTACGAGATCCCATCGTCTGTTGGAATTTCCCTTTCGTACGGTTGGCCTTGTTCTTTGAACTGTTCACCTACAAGAAGATAGATTTGTGTGGCACATGCGTAAATAGGACTTCAACATGTGATCTGATCACATATATATAATGTACCTGATACTTCGGATCGGACCAGTGTTTAACAAGGCCTCTCCAGTCTTCATCAGATATATTTTCCACTAGAGATGTTTGGGTAAGTTCACTGTTAGCCTTGCCTTCAAAGTGAGTTTTCCTCAAGTTATACCGATACTGTCGCAGAGCACACTTGAAAACATGGGTGCAAGCTTGTCTGGTTGCATCATCTTGGCTATCCAACTTGAACCTCATCTGTTGAAAATTATGGGAGTCTCATTATCAGCAACCTAGAAAGTATTGGACAAAGCAAGACAATATTACTAGTTTCCATACATAACCATACTTACAGATAAATGGTCGAGGAAGGTGTTGAACTGGGTTTTGTCTTTGTCATTCCTGTACTGAATCCATGTTTGGAGGATACGTACATGACACCTAACAACAACCGCTGCCTCTGATACTAACTTTGCTGACTCTGTAGCATCACGTGGCCTTTTTAAACCTGCCTCAAAACGGATCTCCATTCTTCCTCCTCTAGATTTAGTTAACCTATCGAGCATTATCCCTGATGTTTGTTTCCTGTTGCGCCTAGGTGCTAGTACAACAACAAACATAGGAAGTGTTAGTGTACATCAGACTGTGAGACTACATATAAAGAAGCATGCAACTGTAACTTGACTCCAGCAACTACCCTTCTTGCTGTTGAAGCTCACAAAGTTCATCTGATCTTGCCAACTCATCTTGTGTCAAGAGTGCTTCGGAAGTAGTGTCAGGTGGCAAGGGAGCTTGGGAACGTGCCGCTAGCTGAGTTGACCAACGAGTAAATCGTGCAGCTGGTGGTACTGTGGAAGGTGTTGCAACAACTAGGGTTGTCTCTAATTGTTTGGTGGCAGCTATTTGTTTCTGTTTGGCTTGTTCTGCAGCTCGTGTAGCACGGGATACCCTGTCGGTACAATTTTCCGCTGGACTTTGACCTTCTATTGCACCATCAGTACCAGCAGAATCTGCAGGATTGTTCCGCTTCCGTCTCCCTGTCGTTCTGCTTCCTCTTGCTCTGTGCCATGTTAAGTCAGACCGACAAGAAAAACGAATATCAATTTAGTTCTTCAAAACAAATGTACTTCGATGTAAGAACATGGTGTGATAGACAGATATTGTATGTTCTAGAAACAGGAACACATGTCTTAGTCACAAGTATAATGTGTAAAGTAAGCAGATGAAATTCAACAAAAATAGAAGCAATACAAGCTGGACATCATACATAACATGCAGCCACATATAACAGTGCCAAGTTAGAGGGAGCACCTGTGATGGTGCACTAGGGGAGACGTGCTCAGCACCAACATAGCTACGTTGAGTGTCTATGCATGTGTTGTCTTGGAAATCATCTTGGGGGGATGGAGTAGAATCTGTAGAGGCCCTCCATTTGGAAGGAGCACCTTCATCCGCCGCCTTGCTAACTTCCTTCCACTTTACAGATTTTGAATTGTCAAGTAAAACCGACAAGAAAAATCAATAAAATTCACTCTTCAGAACTCATTCGTGCATGATACTAACAATCACTACTTTGATGTAAGGCAAACACATGATTCCAGTATGGAATAATACGAAAAATAGGACGACATGGCATATTCACAACTGTTTGTGTAAACTAAGCAGAAACCATTTCACCAAATAAGAAGCAATTCAAGCTAGACACCACGTGAAAGATGCAACCAATATGACTCTGCCAAGTTAAGAGTGTCCCATCATAAATGAGATTTCAACAAATTAGAAGCAGCGCATGCTATAAATCATATAAAAGATGCAACTAATATCACATTGCATATACTGAAGGTGTCTCGTCATATTGATTTATGCGGGATACAAAAAAACAATAGTTTTATGTGAGGACATGCTTAATAGACAGATGTACTATGTACTAAATACAGGAAGGCATGTCACATTAACATGTATAATGTATAAGCTAAGCAGAATAGCACATGCAGTTTAACCAGATTGGAAAAATTACAATCTAGACACCATATGCAACATGCAACCACATACCACGTTGCCAAGTTAGAGCAAGCACGTGCGATGCTAGTGTAGGGGAAATGCGGTAATCAAGTACAGAGCTATGTTCACTATCTTCATCTAGCCTTGCTGTTTCTTGAGAATCATGTCGGGAGGCTGACGCTGCATTCTTTAAATGAGGAGTAATCGACTTGCTTGACTGCCTCATCATAAGTGATTGATGAGGGATACACAAGAACATTAGTTTGATGTAAGAACATGGTTAATACACAGATGTACTAGTATGTACCAAAAACAGAAAGGCATGTCATATTTAAAGGTATAATGTGTAAGCTAAGCAGATGCAATTTAACCAAATTGGAAGCAATACAAGCTAGACATCCGGCTGGAGTGGTGAGCATCTAGGACCTGAGAGCCTGGTGGGAGGCGGACTGCTTCGCCACCATCGCGGCTTTTTAGTTGGCTTCCAGGTGATGCCTCTCTTTGCTGGGCTTGTCACTGGCTCGGCCAGTGCCCTGACTAGCTATTTCTCTTCTGGTTCTCACGGGATGGTGGTTCATGTAAAAAATATCTTTCCTTATCTTAATAAAGACCGACTTCGGCCTTTCGAATACAAGCTAGACACCATATGGAACATGTAACCACATATGACACCGCGAAGTTAAAGCAAGCACCTGGGATGGTGGTTCATTGCGAGCGAGGTCATCAACTTCAAAGCTACATTTACCGTCTCCATCTGTTGACACTTCACATTTTATAAGTCTGAAACATGTCTGACCTATCCGCCTAACACGCTGGAGCGACTTCTCTCTTTGCTTTTTTGCTTCTCTCATAGCAGCAGAGTCTGAAATACCCTTGCATAATAACACAATAATGAGAGTATGGGTGAAGTGTGTGCAGAACTAGTGCACTGTAAAAGTAGCAGATAGCAGGTGGCTGAAAAATAAATGACAGGAGACATATGATAGCTCTACAACATTGCATGGCAAACAAAATTAGATTCTATTCCGTATGATTTTGTAATATATGAGCACATGAAATGCATGTACTCCTCTAGCACACCACCACATGTGGTCATATCAAGATAACAGTCGACTGAAAATAAATAGGTCAGTCAATTTTTTTAATGAACCATCCGATCTATAAGGAACGGGCCGATGGCCTTCGTCTACCTCTCGCCAGTCACTGTTGACGTGCTTTCTCGAACCGCCAGCGACCACCGGCCCAGACCCCTGCCTCCGCCGCCCCACCCTCCCCTCGACCTCATACCACCGCCGTGCTTGGCAGCACCCCCAGGCCATCCCTTTAATCCCGGCCGACCTCCAGACCGGGCGCCAATAGCTCTAGGCCCCACACGCCCCTAAGATAAACACCGAGGCGCTGCTTCCCCGGCATAAGAGGCGGACTAGCGCCTGTTACGCCGGGGAATGCTTCCGTTAATTGGAATCAACTGACCAGGAATTGAAATTCAGGGGGGCAATGGACCTCTAGCTAAGGTGAAATAGTATATGAGGAGAAACCTTGTGCATCGTGAGTTACTAGGAACATCTAGTATCAAGAAGAAGCGATCAACTAGTGTCTTCTATGGGATGAATACCGTGCAAGCAGACACGTAAGATTTGCACGAATAAGGGAAGAGGAGTACCGTTTTTGGTTGCCGCTGTGGTCGCCTCCACATGTCGCGCCGTTCTTCTTCTTTCTGCCGGGGAAACCGCTGTTCTGGAGGAGGGTGCAGGCTTGGACGAACCCATGGCCAAATTGTTGACTGTGTTGCTGTGGCCGTATGTCGGAGCCGGGGAAGCAGATCCGAGGTGGCGAAGGACGGCGTAGCAGGAACAGCTCCGGTGCGGTGGAGGGTGGCGAAGTTGGAGCGGCAGCGGTGAGGCGTAGGACGGCGTTGTTGAACTGGCTCGAGTATGGACGGCTCGGCCTCGGCTTCAACTACTAGCCATGGATGCCGTTGCGGTTGAGGTTGCGGTGGACAATGACGTCGGGGTATCGGCTCTGGCGTGATGGAGGAGGGCCGCAGTTGATGGGTGGAATGGGGTGGCGGACGGAGGACGTCGGGGTTTCGCGGCTGGTGGAGATGTAGTTTTCGCGCCCACGGAGTACGAATGGGGAATCGGGCGGGTG
>LR738713.1:397989164-398040259 GCA_902687465.1 Secale cereale
AAGCATGTTTCGGGTCTGGGACGCGCTTGTTTCTGGCATTTTTGAATAGAAGATGGGACACGCTTGTTTGAAATTTGGGGAAAGTACAAACTTTGTCCCCCTCTTAAATTTTGGACCTACTGCGGGTCGGGGGTAGGATGGTAATCCCAGGTGTCCCAAATAGTGGGCGGGAGCGATTTCGGCCGCGTGCATGTGTGCTTAGGCGGCCATTGTGTATGAATGTTTTTCGGAGGCGGTTGCGTGGCGTCTAGATGAAGCTACGAACCTACCCCGGTTTAGACCTTTGGACGTCGGGCCGGTAGGTTTCACGGGTCGGAGTTATTAGAAAGGTAATTTCCTTGTACTACCAAACATTGGTCTCAGGCGGTTTCGGGCGAGTAGAGGCTCTTTTGGCGCTTCGTTCGAATTTTGGAAATACAAGCATTCACGTTTATAATACTCTTGAAGTTTGAGGATTGACCTAAATAGACAACGTTAAATTTGACCTTGTATGTTTGAAAACCTCATTAAATTATCCGCTTCTTTTTGAAATTTTGACACTTGAAAATCCTATAACTACGATTATTTTGGAATGGAGGAGCTAAATTAGAATCTATTTTGTACACAACTACATATGGTATTATGTACAAAATTAGAGCAAAGATTGGTGCCCCCATAATTTAGGTATGATTTACAAATGCCATGATATCAAATTCAAATAATTGAATGGACTTCATGTTGAATTCGATTTTTTTAAACCAGCTTAAGTTGAATTCAAATGTATGCTAGTCCATAGGTAGCTATTTATAATGTTCATTGTGTAACTTTCGTATGTATAATGTGCTTTACACACACAACATGAACTATACTCACGTTTATATTTGATTGCTAAAGCGATGCATTGTGTGGAGTTCAAAATACTAACTATGTGGATCAATTGTGTGGAATAATAACATATACATGCTCAAATTCAATAGAATCTAGATGTCTGATGGATCAATGACCGTTCCTTACGCGAATTGCAAATATCATGATCCCATCATAATATTTGGATACAATTTATATCTTTAATCAATGTGTACATCAGTCTTGTACGTGTAGTTTCACTCTCCATCAGTGGTCTCTCACACATGCTCACACACTCTCTCCCGAGGTGTCTTTCTCGCACACATGCTCTTGATATAATCCTCCCTCCCTCTCGTAACCATTTACGACTGTTTTCACTAACCATTATCACAAGCACTCGCCCTCTCGCAAGCATACACACGCACAATCCCCATCGACCCTTTCTATATACATAGACCAGCCTACGTGTCTCCTGTACGCACATTATCTTTAGGCCTGTCTCTCACTCATTGTCTCACACCTCTCTTCCTAATCGACGAGTATGATTCTAGCAGAGCATTCTGTAGGATGCCTCTTAAAGTTAGGTTGGATGAATAGTAATATCAGAGATAAAGGGGTTACCTTAGTCCGAGAACCTAGGGTTACAAAACCTAGCCGGCTTTGTCAGTGGACATAGAGTCCTTCACAATTATGCTATCTTTGTCTTGTACGACTAGTCATCCATGGGTCTCCCTAAATGCGTCACGGGCCGACCAATGTGGCGCAGGATGGAACCAAACGAAGGGCCTCACCTCGACCCATCGGACCTCACGCGGTGACACACCCTTTGCCCCCACGTCTTGTTATCTTCTCACACCCACACACACCAACACAGACACCACACACAGAGAAATATGCTCCTTGTGCCTCTATCCACTCCCCCTTGCATATACACACTTAAGGGAATCTCTCGCCGTGACGTCATATTCATCTCCCTCTCTCTAGACCACTCTCATTTCTCGTGCTATCTCTCCCACGCCCCCCTGCCGGACCCTCTATCCATGCCTCTCTCGGATACGTAATACACACACATACCTCTCTAGGCCCTGCAAATGCATCAACTACACATTCACACATGTTACATCAGATACCCCATTGATCTAAAAAGCCCTCTCTTCACGTCTATTTCGCATACAACATTCCTTTTGAATAAAGTGTGGCCAAAAAAATATTTTAGAATTTCTACATATATGCAACATTACAAAGTTATATGGAGGAGTATGAACGCTTGCATTGCATGGTGCCCACAATGATATTTATTCGACACTGTGAATTTGTATATTTTTATACTATATATAAAGTTAGTCATAATAAAGAGAAACGAAGAGCATCTCTCTCTCCATCGCATACCCCCCTCTACGTCCCTTTCACGTACGCACACAAACTATCTCCAGGTCCTCTAAAAGTAAGCCCCCAGCACATTCACGCATGTTTCATCTTTCCCTCGCGATATATACAATAACGATCATTGTATTTGAAGCGAAAGCACGATACGTACATTGGACTTCAGAATCCACTCATTACGGTCACCATTTACATTTTGTGGTTATTATACAGTCACGGGCTCACCGTACAACTCTGTATTTGCTCAAGACACGACTAGTTGACCAGTTAAACGCTCCACGTGGCACCTCTAGTGTTGCATCACATTATCTCACTACCATCGGGCCCACCTGTCGGCTTGTATCTACTCTACATCTACGCTCTTATAAAATACTAGCAAGATGCCCATGCGTTGCACGGAACATCAAGATGCATTTGTATGAGTAATTTATCTTGTGGGAGAAAAGGATGAACAAGGGAAGGCCTTATTTTCAAGTGTGGAGAGGGGTGTGGGTATGTTTTTGCAAAATTGCCATAGTTTCCTTCCTATCCGTCAGATATAGATCGGACGGCCTATATTGCAGGATGGCAGGCACACGATCATCATCGACTATGCTTTTTTATAAGAGTAGGGATAAAATACACTCTTATAAAAAACAGAGTTGCTCATGATGGTGTGCCTGCCATCCTGCAATATAGGCCGTCCGATTTATATCTTACGGATAGGAAAGAAACTATGACAATTTTGCAAAAAGGTACCCCCACACCTCTCCACATTTGCAAATAAGGCCTTCCCTCGTTCATCCTTTTCTCTCACAAGATAAACTAGTCATACAAATGCATCTTGATGTTACGTGCAACGCACGAGCATCTTGCTAGTAAGAATGAAAACAAACGACAAAAAAATGTTGGACGGTGGTTCGAAGTCATGACCGCGGGCACAACGGACAAGGTGGCCTTGTATTGGTATGCTGAGCCGTCAGTTTTAACACAGAGGAGCTGGTGTGGTGATTATACACACACGCATGCATGCACACGAACTGCATGCACGCAACACTCACACGAACACATGCACCCACACACGCATGCAACACTCACACGTACACACGCAGCCACGCACGCACGCAACACTCACATGCACACACGCACGCATGCGTGCACACAGCAGTACACCACACGACCAACACACACTCTCACGCTCAAGTGCTCAACCTACACGTGCATGCGCACACATCAGGCCCTGACAGACACATACACAACCAGGTGATTCCCGCGCACGGGGTGGAGTCTTGTCGCGCCTGCGTACATTTGTATTTATCTGACCTTTTCCCTATGCGAACTGACAGGTGGGACCCACTAGGAACGTGTTCAATTTAACTAGTCAACATGGTGCCACGCAAACTATTTGGCCGGTCAACAGAGTGCAATCCGATGCCGAACCGTGAGCAAGTGACCTTATAATCACCGCAAAACATATAATAGTGACCGTAATCAGCTTATTCTGAAGTTCGGTGAACATATTACACTTTTCTCTGTGTAGGCCCTCCAAAACTACATCTCTACATGTTCTCGCATGTTACATCTAACAACTATACAATACAACACCACTACTACACTCTAACACAATAAATCATATGTGTTTTTAGTTTTACTAGATATCATATTGTTACTTAATTATTCAGTTTGCATACATTAAAATTGCCTTTGAAATGTATGGCCGGTATCATATACCGCGCGGGAAAAATCCCACACGTTCCTGTTTAATCGGGTTTGTATCGATGGATCGTGCGACACAACAAAACTATAGTACTATATACAGTACAAGTGATAGTTCACTGGGCCGTCGTGTCGTGTACTCCTCCGTCGCACGAGTGGAGCACTCGCTTTCATAAATCTTCTAGTCCCTTTCTCTGACATGTGGGCAATCAAGCTACCAGGTCCACGTGCCATATCGGAATACAGTCCAGAGCAGCCGGGCTGAAGCACCCAGTCATGACGCCCGCGTAGTAATGAGCAATGAGGCGTCAAATCAGAAAGCCGCACCTTTCCCGCAGTTAAGTTGGAGGGACAAAAGTAATAATGCTAAAAAAAGAAGAAGTTGGAGGGACGAAGCAGCCATCATTTCACTCGTTGCTGAATCCATTTCTCCCTCATCTTCTTCAAGTTAACCACGTGTTGCTTCTGCCGTTGTTCTGCCTCATGTGGGAAGCGGATCGGCTTGGTGAAGCACTGACACATGGGACCGCATGTTAGCAAACCGCCAGGACAACATCCTCTAAAAATAAGAAACCTCCCCCACCATCCGCGCGGCAAAATCACCTCCTTTTTACTAATCTTGATTTTATAATTTTTTAGGTCAATATAATTGAGATTTGTATAGATAGCACACATGAGCAAAACCAAGTGGTACAGTTAAGGGCATCCACAATGTGTGGCCAAATGTGAAAATAGCTTTTGGCATCATGGGAACCATTGTCGGCGGTGTTGCCAAAGCCAAAAGGATGGAACCGAAGCTCCCTGATTGATTGATTGAAGGAATAGAAAAATGCAACGTCTCTCCTCTTTCTCCCGTGCTTGGATGCATGTACAGTATAGAAGACAAAGTCTACTCCCCTGTCCCTTCTATCACAAATCACAAAGCAGTGAGGCGTCAAATCACAAAGCACGGACGAAGCAACCATCATTTCACTCTTCGCTGACTCCACTTCTCCATCGTCTTCTTCGAGAAACCATCTCATCACACTAAGCTGGACGGACGACGCTATTGTGTACAAGTAGTACTAGTACATTTACGCGTCCTTTGGTTCAACGAACTTCCTGGATGCAAATAAGGCGGTTGTCTCGGCTATCAGGCAGCACTTGCAAACGACTTACCGTGGTCTCCCTCAATGGTGTTCTCCATTGGACGCACTTCGCCAAACCACAACGTTCGAGATATTGTCGACGTCACCGCAATGGGGAAGGAAGTCAAATATAGTTACTACCTCCATTTTTGTACACAAGGCCAGTATATCAAAATTACAATTTGCAAAAGGCCACTAACACTAATCAAGGCAAAATTGATAGGGTTTGCCTCGTACTAGCAACCAAGGATATTAATATCCCCTGCATTCATGCGGAAGTGAGAAGGTTGGTTTGCATGGCGCTGCATTAATCAAGCGATGAGGAGTGAGATGGTTAGCTCTTTGGGCTTTGGAGAAAAAAATACTCATTAATTGACACGTGAAACGAGGATTTGTATCGATTAATCCCGCGAAGGAAAACCCCGCCTTTCTTTTTTAATACTAGTACTCCTAGTATGTAATACTACCTCCGTCCTGGTTTATTGGTCCTCATCGTATTTCATGCCAAATTTTGACCATAAATTTAACTTACAAAATATTCATGCATGTCACAAAAAAATATATCATTGGAAACTATGTTCAAATACAAATCTAACGATACAACTTTTGTTAACATGCATTAATATTTTGTTAGTTAAATATTTAGTCAAATTTGGGCACAACTTTCAAGGAGGACCAATAAACCAGGACGGAGGTAGTGCTACGGACTTATCCTGTTTGGGTCTAGGCCTTGAATTGCCATACTTCGCCACACATTTTTGCCAAGCTTGCCTAAAGTTTTCAATATGAAAAGGAGGTACACTTGCGCATGGCTGTCGCGGTCGCACCGCACCCTCACACGGTCGCTCCTGCACGCCGCGGTCGCACCGCACCCTCACATGCACAGTCGCTCCTGCACGCCGCAAACCCAACCAAGGGAACGCGCCCTCACTAACACGTGCTGTCGCATGTGAACAAACCAAACTCAGCCATCCTACCGCTGACACATAATTTTCGTTCATAGAGTATGTTTATCCAACCGCATGTTGGGGAGTATCCGTACGACGATGGTCTGTTGGGGAAGAAGAAGAGGTGAGGAATAAGGGTTAGGAGACGTAGGATTTTCATCCAACCGCCTGAAATGGTAGACTGACCCAAGTTAGGTGACTTGCATAACAATATATGTTTTTACACAGCAAAAGATCCATAAAACAACAACATAAAGAAAAACTGTCACTACTCGCGGAACGAGACGGCCTCGTCATCTTTGGCTACCGGCGCGAACCAACCATAGCTGCCGACGTGTGTCTCCGCACCGTGGTTGTCCTCTGCCTCTAGGTACTTGTTCACGCAGAGCGTGCGGGCTCTTTGCACGGACGAGAGCACTGCCCGGTTCAAGTCGAGGATGTCCGGATCCGCTGCAGGAGGGCCTCGATGGCAGCGGCATCCGCACGCTCCGCGTCGAGTTGAGCCTCCGCTGCCCGGTTCAAGTCTAGGACGTCCGGTTCCGCCTGCAGGAGGGCCTCGATGAGAGCGGCATCCGCGCGCTCTGTGTCGAGTTGAGCCTCTGCCGCCCGGTTCAAGTCCAGGACGTCCGGTTCCGCCTATAGGAGGGCCTCGATGGCAGCGGCATCCGCGCGCTCCGCCTCAAGTTGAGCCTCCGCCACCCGGTTCACATCCACAACATCCGGTTCCACCTGTAGGAGAGCCTCGATGGCAGCGGCATGCGCGCGCTCCGCGTCGAGTTGAGCCTCTGCCTCCCGGCCCTCCTTTAGTATCGCCAGGTTGAATCGCTGGCCCGCCTGCACCATGGGGGACTTGAACGCCGGCACAAAGTTGATGTCCATCGTCTCATACCCATCGGGGGCCTTCTGCGCCGCGACCTCCGCCATGAACATTGGATTGACTTCCTACTCCTCGTAGCTTGGCTCCAGAGAATTCGGGGATTGGCCCGCCGCAAAGCGAGCTTGGGAACGGAGGTCTTTGGCACCGATCGCCACCGCGATTTCTGCGCGGCGCTCTGGTGTCAGCATCTTGTAGTACGTGATCTTGCGGCGCATCATGGCTTTCCGGCGAACTAGGGGACGCTTTGATGCGGGCTAGGGGATCAAAAGGTGGGGGAAGGGGCTGGAGTAGGCCGAGCAGCGAAGGTTCTGGTGTGAATAGTGGTTCTGGTGATGATCGGTCAATTGGTTTTGACTGTACATTACTCTTGTCGCGTTCGCGTTGCAACCCGGCACGCTGGACCCTCCACGTCGCTCACCAAATGGAACGTGCTTCGTCTTGCGTTTTCGCTCGCTTGTGGGACCGCAGTTGAGAGCAAACTGACGTCCCTCCCCCTCCTCCGCCCGCGTCATTTTATGCGGAGTAAATAAAAACAGAGGGAGTATACTACGGATGAGGATCCCCTGACGTGACCGAACCCATTGAGTAACTGACATGCGGGCCTAGCAAGCATGGGGTCCGCCAGTAAGTGACTGAAAGGGACGGTAAGGCAGGGATACATATGTGAAAGGAGCTTCCAGTGATATAATTTTCACATTATACATCTCATGTACTATTAATCTTGTCAATAGTCAAATGCGATTTTGAAAAACGCATTAGAGCATGGTTAATAATATAGCCAGTCGATAGCTACAAGGAACTGCCACATCATCTATCGATCTCGTCAACATGTGTCGGGGCATGAACCGAATGGGATGTCAAAACTAAGACGCGAAGCGACACGTAGTGGAGGCAAAGTGAAACTTCAAACGAACCGTTTGTTTGTATGCATGTCGGACAAATTAGAAAATAAACAATGGAAATACAAGCATGGTCTAGGCCCACATGCGAATGATACTCGGTGGAATGTTCAAATGAGGCATGCGGGAGGATGGACTCGACCGGAGGGCGACATGATCGATGGAGAGGAATGAGAAATAATCAAACGCCACATGATTATACTTGAACGACTCAAATAAACAATAAGTTGTCTCACTTGGCCTACATAGCTAAAGGCCTAATGCGTAACGCGGAGCACTGAAGCTTGAATATGGCCGGGAAAACAGGGAAACCGACATGTTGGTCACACCTGTCGGGACGACGTAGCGCAAACTAGTCCAATGGAGGAGCTGGCCCACGACCTCCTCACCACCGACAACCGTTCATGTGGGTTGTGGGGGCCACAACGTGGCGCAGCTCCAGCACCGCCTCTGGACACGGCGACCGCGGTGAGCGACACGCTCATCGTCGCTAGACACTGTCAGTTTCAGTGTGCCGAGGGTGGCGTTAGTGCTGTGGTGTCGGTGTACTAAGGTAGGGGTACCCTAGTACCCCAACTTGTGCACGGGCAGCGGCAGCCCCCCCCCCCGCGGCAAGGTTCACCACGCGCGTGCCGGAGACCTTCCTGCCCCTTATCTAGCCATTCAAAAACAAAGTATACAAGACAGAAGACCAAGACCCCGGCAAGAGGAGCTTGCCGGGAAGGCCGTCCCAGGCTCGAGATTGCTTAACTAGCACGAGGCCCTGGCAAGAGGAGCTTGTCAGGACGAATAGAAGATTTTATCTTAGAAGACCCGGCAAGGGCTCGGGGAGCGGCAAGCTTCCGGGCCCGGCAAGGTCGAGATCCCCGGCAAGGTGCTTGCCGGGGGAGGTGCGCTGTGTGCCCGCGCTCCAGCTCATCGGCCCACGCGTCGCCCTGGGGCCACTCCAGGGACGCGTGGCGGATGGCTGTGCAGCCTGGGGGACACGGTGGCACTCCACGGCAGAGGATCCATCGCCGTGGCAGACGGAGACACAACGGCGGGAGCTTTTGGGGTCGACGGCGACGGGCATTAAATGCCCTTGTCCCCCACTGTTAAAGTAGGTATAGACCACTGTTCTGTACTGTAGCTCCACTGTTCCCGCACTGTTACAACTACCACCTCTTTTACATTTTTACCCCTTTCTCCTACGTTGACACCTGTCGGTGACCCCTTGCACTATAAAAGGAGGCCCATGCACAACGTGGAGGGGGTTCGAAACCTAGATTACTCTCACGCACGGTGTAGCTGCTTCTTCAAGCTCCCGAGCGCTCAACTCAATAGACAACCAAGCAGGAGTAGGGTTTTACGCATCCGTGCGGCCCGAACCTGGGTAAAACTGCTCGCGCGTCTGCCTCGATCTGCTCTTCGTGCTCCCTCCGCCCTCGTACCGCACAGACAAGGGGCTCCGGTCCCATAGGTGTTCGTGGTGGACAGTTTCCCCCGACAAGTTTCCCCCGACACAACGCCTATGAAAATGACGAAATCGGAGCTTGTTCTCACTTGCTTTGAGAGTCTCGATCAATTCGGACTCTAGGTTGATTTTTGTATTTTCTTTGATCACCGTTTCTTCGCGAGAGTTGGCCTAACACCCTATTGTATCCATACATGGGTGGGGCGCCCAGGACCTAAACACCAAAGTGATATGCCGGCTCATCAAAATTTGAGCTGTAATTGCGATAACTTTCATTTTTTCCAATCCTGCAGGCCATTTTTGAGGGCCAAGACGACCCTTTTTGGGCTCAGAATTTTCCACGCACGTGATCCTGTGTGTGCACGTATGTAAAATCCTCCAGATCGTAAAAACTAGAAGTCCTATCACCTCAATTCCCCAATAGCTTTCCAACGCCTATGAAAACGACGAAATCGGTGCTTGATCTCACTTGCTTTGAGAGTCTCGATCAATTCGGACTCTAGGTTGATTTTTGTATTTTCTTTGATCACCGTTTCTTCGCGAGAGTTGGCCTAACACCCTATTGTATCCATACATGGGTGGGGCGCCAAGGACCTGAACACCAAAGTGATATGCCGGCTCATCAAAATTTGAGCTGTAATTGCGATAACTTTCATTTTTTCCAATCCTACAGGCCATTTTTGAGGGCCAAGACGACCCTTTTTGGTCTCAAAATTTTCCGCGCATGTGATCCTATGTGCGAACGTATGTAAAATCCTCCAGATCGTAAAAACTAGAAGTCCTATCACCTCAATTCCCCAATAGCTTTCCAACGCCTATGAAAATGACGAAATCGGTGCTTGTTCTCACTTGCTTTGAGAGTCTCGATCAATTCGGACTCTAGGTTGATTTTTGTATTTTCTTTGATCACCGTTTCTTCGCGAGAGTTGGCCTAACACCCTATTGTATCCATACATGGGTGGGGCGCCAAGGACCTGAACACCAAAGTGATATGCCGGCTCATCAAAATTTGAGCTGTAATTGCGATAACTTTCATTTTTTCCAATCCTGCAGGCCATTTTTGAGGGCCAAGACGACCCTTTTTGGTCTCAAAAATTTCCGCGCACGTGATCCTGTGTGTGCACGTATGTAAAATCCTCTAGATCGTAAAAACTAGAAGTCCTATCACCTCAATTCCCCAATAGCTTTCCAACGCCTATGAAAATGACGAAATCGGAGCTTGTTCTCACTTGCTTTGAGAGTCTCGATCAATTCGGACTCTAGGTTGATTTTTGTATTTTCTTTGATCACCGTTTCTTCGCGAGAGTTGGCCTAACACCCTATTGTATCCATACATGGGTGGGGCGCCCAGGACCTGAACACCAAAGTGATATGCCGGCTCATCAAAATTTGAGCTGTAATTGCGATAACTTTCATTTTTTCCAATCCTGCAGGCCATTTTTCAGGGCCAAGACGACCCTTTTTGGGCTCAAAATTTTCCACGCACGTGATCCTGTGTGTGCACGTATGTAAAATCCTCCAGATAGTAAAAACTATAAGTCCTATCACCTCAATTCCCCAATAGCTTTCCAACGCCTATGAAAACGACGAAATCGGTGCTTGTTCTCACTTGCTTTGAGAGTCTCGATCAATTCGGACTCTAGGTTGATTTTTGTATTTTCTTTGATCACCGTTTCTTCGCGAGAGTTGGCCTAACACCCTATTGTATCCATACATGGGTGGGGCGCCAAGGACCTTGTCGGGGGAAACTGTCCACCACGAACACCTATGGGACCGGAGCCCCTTGTCTGTGCGGTACGAGGGCGGAGGGAGCACGAAGAGCAGATCGAGGCAGACGCGCGGGCAGTTTTTACCCAGGTTCGGGCCGCACGGATGCGTAAAACCCTACTCCTGCTTGGTTGTGTATTGAGTTTGGGCGCTCGGAGCTTGAAGAAGCAGCTACACGAGCGTGAGAATGATCTAGGTTTCCAACCGAACCGAACCGAACCGAACCGAACCGAACCGAACCCCCTCCACGTTGTGCATGGGCCTCCTTTTATAGTGCAAGGGGTCACCGACAGGTGTCAACGTAGGAGAAAGGGGTAAAAATGTAAAATAGGTGGTAGTTGTAACAGTGCGGGAACAGTGGAGCTACAGTACAGAACAGTGGTCTATACCTACTTTAACAGTGGGGGACAAGGGCATTTAATGCCCGTCGCCGTCGACCCCAAAAGCTCCCGCCGTTGCGTCTCCGTCTGCCACGGCGATGGATCCTCTGCCGTGGAGTGCCACCGTGTCCCCCAGGCTGCACAGCCATCCGCCACGCGTCCCTGGAGTGGCCCCAGGGCGACGCGTGGGCCGATGAGCTGGAGCGCGGGCACACAGCGCACCTCCCCCGGCAAGCACCTTGCCGGGGATCTCGACCTTGCCGGGCCCGGAAGCTTGCCGCTCCCCGAGCCCTTGCCGGGTCTTCTAAGATAAAATCTTCTATTCGTCCTGACAAGCTCCTCTTGCCAGGGCCTCGTGCTAGTTAAGCAATCTCGAGCCTGGGACGGCCTTCCCGGCAAGCTCCTCTTGCCGGGGTCTTGGTCTTCTGTCTTGTATACTTTCATCAGTCGTCGAGGCCCATCAAGCAAAAAGTGAGGAAGCAAGCCGTGGAGCGCCAAGAGTTCATCAACGAGGAGATCAAGAAACTAGAGGCAGCAGGCCTAGTTAGAGGTGTGATCCATCCGACGTGGTTGGCAAACCCAGTCGTCGTGCGCAAAGCCAACGGGAAGTGGAGACTGTGTATAGACTTCACTGATGTCAATAAAGCATGTCCCAAGGATCCCTTCCCTTTGCCGCGCATTGACCAGATCGTTGACTCCACTGCCGGATGTGAGCTACTCTGTTTTCTTGATGCATACTCAGGCTATCACCAGATTTTCATGGCTAAGGAAGATGAAGAGAAGACTGCATTTATCACTCCATGTGGTCACTCGCTTTCCGTTGAAGAGGATATTACACAATCCAGAGGCAACAGGCAGGATCGTCGAGTGGGCACTGGAACTGTCAAGCTTCGGACTCAAATTTGAAAGTACTTCAACCATTCAGAGCCGAGCTTTGGCAGAGTTCATTGCTGAGTGGACCCCAACGCCAGAAGAAGAAGTTCAAGAAACGAGCGTACCCGTGCAAGAAGCGACAAGTGAATGGGTAATGTATTTTGACGGTGCCTTCTCGTTGCAAGGCGCCGGTGCTGGCGTGGTACTCATCGCGCCCACCGGAGAACACCTCAAATATGTTATCCAGATGCACTTTCCCAGGGAGCAGGCGACAAACAACACCACAGAATATGAAGGCTTGCTTGCCGGCCTCAGGATTGCGGCCGAACTTGGGATCAGGAAGCTGATTGTGCGGGGCGATTCTCAGTTGGTGGTCCGGCAAGTTAACAAGAGCTACCAGAGCCCTTTGATGGAAGCATATGTAGATGAAGTGAGGAAGCTTGAAGAACACTTTGAAGGTCTGCAAATGGAGCACATCCCGAGAGCTCAAAATGAAATTGCAGATGGCCTTTCAAAGTGTGCTGCGATGAAGCTACCTGTGGAACCAGGGACCTTTTTGCTCAAGCTGACTCAACCATCAGTTACACCATCAATTGGGCAGTCCAAGAAGAGAAAGTTGGTCTCCGGCGACTACTTGCCGGCGGATCTTCCTGAACCCGCCGCCAAAGTTCCCAAGATCAACGACAACGCTGAGGAACAGTTTGCTCCTGCAAGCCCTCGGGCTTGTGCAGTTGAAGCAAGTGTTCCCGACAAGCCTCGCCCCGGCGAGCTTGCCGGGGGACCGTCAGCTCCGACAAGACCAGAGGTCTTTGCCGTAGAAGCTGGGGTTCCCGCAGCGGTCCTCGAGCCTTTAGTCCTTGCCGTCGAGCCCCGGGCTCCGGCATGGGCACAGCAGATCGTCCGTTTTCTGCAAACTGGAGAACTTCCCGACGACCCTCAAGAGATAGAGAAGATAACCAGGCAGTCAAGTATGTATCAATTTGTGGATAACGAGCTGTACAGAAGAAGACTCAATGGTGTCAGGTTGAAGTGCATCTCCAGAGAAGATGGACAGAAGCTGTTGGCAGAAATACACGGAGGCATATGCGGCCACCACATTGGCACAAGGGCACTTGCCGGGAAAGCTTTCCGGCAAGGGTTCTTTTGGCAAGAAGCCCTCCAAGATGCAACTGCACTAGTAACCAAGTGTGAAGCGTGCCAGTTCCATGCAAAGCAAATACATCAGCCAGCTCAAGCTCTCCAAACAATCCCTTTGTCATGGCCCTTCTCGGTCTGGGGGCTCGATATCCTCGGCCCTTTCCCTCGCGCTGTCGGGGGCTTTGAGTACTTGTACGTTGCAATCGACAAGTTCACAAAGTGGCCAGAAGTGGAGCCAGTGAGGAAGGTGACAGCACAGTCAGCAGTCAGGTTCTTCAGGTCGATTGTTTGCCGTTTCGGGATCCCTAACAGGATCATCACCGACAACGGTACACAATTCACTAGTCGCACCTTCATGCAGTACGTCCAAGACCTTGGCGCCAAGGTCTGTTTCGCTTCTGTTGCTCACCCGAGGAGCAACGGTCAAGCGGAGAGGGCAAATGCCGAAGTGCTGCGCGGACTCAAGACAAGGACCTTTGACAGGCTGCGCAAGTGCGGAAGGAATTGGATGGAGGAGCTCCCAGCGGCTCTTTGGTCAATCAGAACGACACCGAGTCGAGCCACCGGGCAGACACCTTTTGCTCTAGTCTATGGAGCAGAAGCAGTTCTCCCCACGGAACTCGTATACGGATCTCCTCGAGTGCTCGCTTATGATGAGCTCGAGCAAGAGCAACTGCGGCAAGATGACGCATTGCTCCTTGAGGAGGGACGTCTCCAGGCTGCTGTACGAGCTGCTCGATACCAGCAAGCTTTGCGCCGCTACCATAGCCGCAAAGTCAAGGCCAGGAGTCTCGAGGAAGGCGACCTTGTTCTTCGGCGTGTTCAGTCCGCCAAGAATTCCAACAAGTTGACGCCGAAGTGGGAAGGCCCTTATCGGGTGAGACAAGTTACGAGGCCCGGCGCTGTCCGCCTCGAGACCGAAGAAGGCTTACCGGTGAGCAACTCCTGGAACATAGAGCATCTTCGCAAGTTTCACCCCTAAGGCGCGGTTGCCGTGATCCGTTCCGGCAACCACCTTTTGTACAAGCCTTGCCGCTGTTGCATGTAACCCTTTGTACAAAGCCGGGCGCAGACCCCGTGCATCAGTAAAGATTTCGTGTTTTCGCATCGATTGCCTTTCGCATGCTTCTCTTTGCTATTCGCATGTTTTATTTGGCATTTGATGCAACACTTAGACATTCGGTAAGCACTATTACGCCGAAAGGAAATATGCTTGTTTCCCTCTCCTTTTCCTTTTTCTCTTAAGCAGAAGGAACGTTCCTCGCGCACAAGTTTGCCGGGGGGGAAGGAGGTGGAGGAGGAACTAAGTGCCGTTCAAGAAAGAAGAGCCTTACCGGAAAGCAAACAACATGAGCAAGCAGCATGTGAAAGATAAGTTGTTAGAATTTGACCAGTTCAAATTTTAATTTTAGTTGTTGTCTTCCTTGAACAATCACACTTTTTATGGAAAACCTGTGCGCGGAGGAACCTACCCGTGGCTTGCCGCACCCTTATCTTGTCTTCGAGTCCACTCAACGATTTAAGTGAGCTGCGACAAGTGTCGCGCCCTTGCTTCGTTTCCGAGTACACTCAGCAAGCTAAGTGCGTTGCGACTTGCTGCGGCGAGGTTGCTTGCCGGCGAGGACCTTGGCCAGCAGGCTGCTCAGCGCTCAGCGCTCGCGGCAAGGGCCCCTTTCCGGCAAGCTCCCCGGGAGCGTAGGGTGAGGAACATACAAAGTCAAAGATTGGAACAAGGAAGATAACATTGCACTGATTGATTGAAGTAAAGCAAATATCTTACAAGGACAACTTGTCGCAATGGGCTAATGAGTTCGTAACATAATGTGCAGCAACGAAAAGATAAAGATAAATGGGGCCCTAGTCTACGCGGTCGCCCTCCTTCCTGCCAAGCTTTGCCACCTTGGCGATGATATGGCTGACCTGCTCCTTCAGGGCCTCCGTGTCTGCATCTGCCGGCAAGCTGCAAAGAACGTTCTTGAGGTTGATCCCCGGGTTGCGGTACACGATCTTCGTCAAGACCCGCTCCAGAGTTCCTGCGCAGAGACGGCGCGACTCCTCGGCCAGCTGCGCGGGGATGCGGTTCCGGAGACCTGCAAGGGCCGGAGCGACGCCTCTGAAGAAGAGGCTGAGCTTGGCGCTGTGCGGGAGGTCTGGATCCGGCGAGTAGATAAGATGTTCGACCCTCAAGGCAAGCAACTCCTGGTCAATGTTGGATGCAGAAGAAACCAGCTCTTCGGTCCACAGCTCAATGTTCTTGCGGAAGAGCTCGGACGCCTTGTTGGCGCTGTCCACCAAGGTCCGCTCCTTGCGGAGCTCCTCCTTCAGCTTGTCTTCTCGAAGCTTGGCGGCGTCAATTGAATCCCTCAGAGTTGAGACTTTCAGCTCCAAGTCCTCGATGGAGTCCTTGGCGGCCTTAAGCTCATCGCCCCTCTTGGACAGATTCACTTGGAGCTCCGCGTTGGTGTGGGCGTCCTTCTCGCGCTCAGTAATGAGCGCGGCAACCTTCTCGGTGCTCACCTTCATCGCCGCTTCTAGTCGTTCAACCTTGGCGGCAAGCTCCTTCTTGGCGTCTTCCGCGGCAGCAGCAGCGGCTTTCGCCTCCTTCAGCTCCCCGCCAAGGGCAGCCTCGCGAGCGGCAAGGTCCTCCTCATGGGAGTCGAGATCCACCTTCCGCTGCGCGAGCTCTCCTTCTCGCCGGGACATCTCCACCCCGGCGAGCCGTTGCTGTTCTTCAGCCTCGGCTTTCTCCAAAAGCCACTCTTGATATTCACCGGCGAGACGCTCGCGCTCCTCCGCCACCTCGCGGAGGCCCGCCTTGTGGGCAGCGCTGAGCTCCGCCGCACGCTTCTCCATTTCGGCGGCGGCCTGGGCAGCAAGGGCTTCCCGGGAGGCAAGCTTCGCCTGCCTGGCCCGGTAAAGGGCCAGGAGTTGGTGGAGAAGCTTTTCCCCCTCGGGCCCATCTCCTTCGCCGGGCGCCTCGACGACTGTCAGACCCGCGGAGGCGAGGACTTCTCCGTCAAACGCCTCGTCCTCCGCGGGAGCTCTTGATGAAGACCCCCAAGGCACTTGGATAAAGACGCCATTGGGGGCACGAAGATAGTACGCCTGCTTCTCGCCGGTGGAGGGGCCGGCGGCCGGCGTAGCATCCGGTGCTCCCGCCACCTCCGGGTCGGCGGTGCGGTCGCCGTCCCCCTCCCCGGTCGCGGCGTCAGCGGCCGGAGTGGCCTCCTGCGCGGCCGGCTCGGTGGCCTCGGTCGCCTCCTCGGTGGCCTCGGCCATCTCCACGACGACGGGAACGTCATCGCCGCCGCCCTGCGCGCCCTCCTCATCCTCGATATTGATGACCTCGGTCTCCATCGGCGCGGGAGGAGGAGGAAGATCTAGAAGAAGAAAAAGAAGTTCAAAATCAAGCAAAGATCCAAAAAGAAGCAAAGTCAAGAAAACCAAGTACAGAACGTACCTTGGCGGACGTCCTCTGCGGCGGGCTCCCTTGCCGGGGAGCTCGGCCTTGGCGGAGTGGCCGTCCTCGCCGGGCTGCTCACCCTTGGCGGGGTACTCTGCTTTGGCGGAGTACCCGCCCTTGGCGGAGCGCTCTCCCTTGCCGGAGAGTTTTGCCTTGCCGGGGACGGCGGGGCCTGCGGCTCCTCGGTGACGGTCTCCGGGCGCTCTTCCCGCTGCGGCTCCACCTTTGCACAAGAGAAGATAGAAGAACCAAGACATTCAAAAAAAAAAGGGAAAGAGAGATCAAAGCCCTAAGCGCGCCCCGACAAGCGAAAACAGTAAACCTCTAACTTACGCTGGGGGCTGCGCTGGGGGCTACTCCCCGGAGCGGCACTCGGGTCCGGCAAGCTCGGCTTCGGTGCGATCCCTGCTTCCGCGACGGATGGGTCTTCTACGACCTCAACTGTGGGCACCCTGACCCTCTTCGCGCGCTGCTCCAAGGTCCTGCAATCACAAGCAACAAGCAAAGTCAAGCGTCAGCAACAATCGAGATATAAAAATCAAGAAGGAGTAAGGTCTCGGGTCCTTACTCTTGGTCCTCCTCGTCGTCCTCGCTCAGCGCGGAGAAGTCAAACTCCACGGTGGGCGCGTCGGCGCGAGGAGCGGAGGATGAAGATTCCCTCGCGCGTTTCGGAGCCACCGGGGCTGGGGGCTGCGTAGGCCCAGCCCCTGTGGTGGCCGGCGCCCGAGAAGTGGGCGGAGCAGCTGCTCCGCTCCGAGAAGATCCTTGCCGGCTCGGTGCCGGCCTGCGGGACGCCTCTGTCGTGGTCCGCGCGCGCGGGGCCTCTGCCGTGGCCGGCACGCCGGTCGCCCTTGGCACGTCTTGGCTCGGCCGGGGAGCTGCCCGGCGAGCTGGCTGTTGCCGGGGCGCTCGCGCCTGCTCCCCCGTCGCCGCCTTGCGGAGACGCTTCAATGGGGACTGCCTCGGGCTCGCCGGGGGCGTGGAGCTTTCCGACGAGGAGAGGTCGTCGGCGTAGAGCTCGGTGGATCCGCCGGTGTCTTCCTCCTCCCCCTCCTCTCCCTCGGCCAGTTCGCTGGCCCCAGCGCCTTGCACTGCGGGCCCCTTCCCCTTGGTGGCCCCGCTTCGTCCGGCGCCTTCACTCCTCGCGGCACCCCTGCTTCCTCCGGCTGTGCCCTCCATTGCCGCGGCCTCCGTCGCGATCCCATTGATCCCGGAGTGCCTCAGCGAGGGGACCCCGGCGAGCGCGTCGGGAGGGAGCTCTAGCAGCTTGCGAATCTCCTCCTTATCCGCCTGGCTGGAGGCATCCGCGGCTTCCGCCTCCGCGGGTGTGTATCCAAAGTTTCCCGCCGCCGCGGCTGCGGCGACTTCTTCAGCGCGAGAAGCCATGTAAGCAATCTCTTGGTCGGTGGTGGCCCGCGTGTGCAGCTTGAGATCGTCCGTCTTCTCCAACGCCTCCACAAGGTTGTCGTAGAACTCGAGGACGTCGATAGGCTTGGGCGCAATCCACGTGCGCTCCAATCCATGAGAGTCGCACGCGGGCATCATAGCGACAAGGCGATCCCGGGCGCTGCTGGCGCAGAGCGGCACCACTCCCCGGGGAGCGCGGAAGTACTCGGGGTGTGCCGGGTCGAACTTGAAAAGTTCCCTGACCATACCCCGCAGCTCGAGTGTTGTGAAGTTAAAATTGAGGCCGGGGCGCAGCCTCATGATGTCTGCCGGGCCCCCGTATTGCCACGCCGGCCTTTTCCGGTCTTGGAGGGGGGCGATCCGGCGACGAAGAAAGTCCGCGCCCACTTCAGCGACAGACAGCGGCGCCATCCGAAGACGAAGGATTCTGACGAGAGCGATATCCAGCTTGGCATCGTCGGAATCGTAATTACTCCAATCCCTGCCGCGCACGATGGGCGATGTGCGCGGCGCGGTGAAGTGTTGCGGCCGCTCCTCGACGACCCAGCACCACTCCGCACGCCACTCTTCCCACTTGCCGCGGAGCTCCCCCGGCAAGTAGGATAATTTCTTATTCAGCCTAAACACCCAAGAGATTCCTCCGGAGAGGGGGGCGTCGGCCTCTACTCTGGGGATGAAAAAGTGCCTAAAGAGAGCTACGTTGGGCTGGATTCCTACGAAGTTTTCGCACATGTGTGCGAAAACGGACATGGTGAGGATGGCGTTGGGAGTGAAGTCGAGGAGGTGGAGGCCATAAGTATTCATGATATCGCAGAAAAAGTTTGAGAAGGGAGGGCACAGACCGCAGTGGAAGAAAGCTGCGAAAAAGTAATACCCGCCGGGGTAGTGGTCCTTGGCGACGGCCGGGTAGACGCGCGTGCGGGGGTGCGCTGGGGTCTCCTTGGCCCAGAACAAATAATATTTGTTCCAAAGTTCCCGCACGCCGAGCTTCGGCGCGAAGACAATGTGCTCCTTCCGGTACGCGGCGAGCTTCGCCGCCTGATCTGACTTCTCCCGCTTGGACTTCTCCGACTTCGCCTTGTCGGTCTTTGGGGCCATGGCGGATGCGGTGGAAGGAAGGGGACGAAGAGCTTGGTGGTGGCGGAGGAGTAGAGGCGAAGCGCAGAGGAATCTGAGGAAGAAGACGATGGCAATGAGTGCGCAGGGAGGGGAACCGCGCCGCTCTCTCTGCTTTTATGGGAGAGTGGGGGGCGTTTCGCCCTTCCCATTAAAGAAATCGTGGGCACGTCCCATCCCACGGCGCCGCAATCGACGCGTGCCGTTGCCGTGGGGTGCGGCGGATATGGAAGCGGATTCGGCGCGCCGCGGGCCGCGGGTGCCCGTGCACTGTTTTGGGCCTGGCCCAACAGCGCTCGGCACCGTGTGTGGCCCAGGCCCGGGGGCTCCTGTCGGTGTACTAAGGTAGGGGTACCCTAGTACCCCAACTTGTGCACGGGCAGCGGCAGCCCCCCCCCGCGGCAAGGTTCACCACGCGCGTGCCGGAGACCTTCCTGCCCCTTATCTAGCCATTCAAAAACAAAGTATACAAGACAGAAGACCAAGACCCCGGCAAGAGGAGCTTGCCGGGAAGGCCGTCCCAGGCTCGAGATTGCTTAACTAGCACGAGGCCCTGGCAAGAGGAGCTTGTCAGGACGAATAGAAGATTTTATCTTAGAAGACCCGGCAAGGGCTCGGGGAGCGGCAAGCTTCCGGGCCCGGCAAGGTCGAGATCCCCGGCAAGGTGCTTGCCGGGGGAGGTGCGCTGTGTGCCCGCGCTCCAGCTCATCGGCCCACGCGTCGCCCTGGGGCCACTCCAGGGACGCGTGGCGGATGGCTGTGCAGCCTGGGGGACACGGTGGCACTCCACGGCAGAGGATCCATCGCCGTGGCAGACGGAGACGCAACGGCGGGAGCTTTTGGGGTCGACGGAGACGGGCATTAAATGCCCTTGTCCCCCACTGTTAAAGTAGGTATAGACCACTGTTCTGTACTGTAGCTCCACTGTTCCCGCACTGTTACAACTACCACCTCTTTTACATTTTTACCCCTTTCTCCTACGTTGACACCTGTCGGTGACCCCTTGCACTATAAAAGGAGGCCCATGCACAACGTGGAGGGGGTTCGAAACCTAGATTACTCTCAGGCACGGTGTAGCTGCTTCTTCAAGCTCCCGAGCGCTCAACTCAATACACAACCAAGCAGGAGTAGGGTTTTACGCATCCGTGCGGCCCGAACCTGGGTAAAAACTGCCCGCGCGTCTGCCTCGATCTGCTCTTCGTGCTCCCTCCGCCCTCGTACCGCACAGACAAGGGGCTCCGGTCCCATAGGTGTTCGTGGCGGACAGTTTCCCCCGACATGTGGCACGACCAACAGTATGTTTGGTTTGTGCCCAAGGTTGCCCCATCAAAGCATTGGGTAGCCAAAATTTTGGTTGAGGTTTTGGTTGCCCATGATTTGGTCGACATTGGCAAGAAAAATGAACTAGAGTTGGCTAGAGTTAATTGGCATGCCAAAAAAATGGCAACCATCCAAACAAAGACCAATCTTTGGGTCATGACCAAAATTTTGGTAAGGTGCACTTTGGTCACAATCCAAACACACATGAATACCTGGCTCATCAAGGATGCACGGGGCACCGGGACGCGTCCGCGGAGTGGTGTAGCGCGGCCAACTGCATCCTGAGGACCTGAGACCATGCCGGGTCGTCTTGCTTTTTCAATGACATGTGTCGATCACATGTGAGCAAAGGGCATCTCCAACGTTGCCACGACCGTAGCTGACTACCCTGGCACACCAAAAACCCTCGTCCCTCGCGCCGTCGCGCGGTGCGTTCCCAGCCGGCGCCAGCTGCCCGCATTCATGCCGTCCGTCCGTATGCCGTCGTTAAGAGGCTCGGTACCCGAGGAACCAACTCCGGTGACTTAATGACGCACCAGGACGCTTGGCCTCACCGGAATGCGCTACTTAAAGCGGCAATGCCCAGCTAACCTCCACACCATAGCGCATCGTCCTCCTACCTAGCACCACATCCGCCATGACCGCAAGCGCGAACGCTCTGCGGGAGATCTTTTCTTTGGGGATGGAGCTCGAGGTCGACGCCCTCGCTCAAGTCGCCGCACAAGCGGTGGCCACGCTGGCGGCCGACAATGGGAGCACCGTCAGCCACGCGTCCTACTTGCCGCCGACCAACGTCCGGCACCACCGAGGTCAGGGACTCCTCCGAGGATGAGTAGGGCATGGGAGGCGGCAGGGCATGGTGTGCCAACTGGCCGGTCCATCTCCCGTGTTCCACTTTTCCTCGCCGGAGACCGCACCTTCACTTCACGGGTCTTGAAATCCGCCCCCGTACATGGAGATCACAGATGGAGGACGTCGGTCGCCGTCGTAGAATAGGTTTAGGGCCGGGTTTCTTTTATTTTTCTGTCCTATAAAAGTTCGAAATGTTATGAAAATCTACCGTGTTTGCATTAATCTCGGCCGGTGTATATGAACTTTCACAATAATATAGTATATTGTAGGAGTACTAGCAAGATGCCCGTGCGTTGCACGAAAGATCAAGATCTTGTGGGAGAAAAGGATGAACGAGGGAAGGCCTTATCTGCAAATGCACATTCACGCATTTCACATCTACGGGAACCTATGAAAGGGTTAACGTAAATTGCCTCTCTCTCTCTCCTCCCCTGATTTTCATGGTGGTGGGCCCCTCCCTCCCCCCAATCTACAATCAATAGCTCACACGTTTCACATTATGTTAATTACATAACTGGGACTATGTAGGTGTAGCATTACTCATCCTAAAAAACCCAACTAAGCCAACCTCCCAGCATATCGCTCGGGAAAAGACCCGGCCGCGCCATTTTAGTTGGGATTACCGGATTACTAGTAGTAGTATCGATGGATCGCGCGAAGCAACATGTTTTTTTAGGGGGCGAAGCACCTAGTTTAAAAGGAAAAAAGGCGGTACACTCACAACACCCCTGTCGCGGTCGCATTGCACCCCACACACGTTCGGTCCTGCACACGGCTGACGCAAACGTAACGCGCTTCGGCTTGCCTCTTCACTGACACGTGGGACTGCACTTGGAGAAACTGACCATGCGCCAAACTCCCCCCCGCCCATCGCGCAAAAATCCTCCCCCCACCCAAAAATTCCCCCAAATCCTGGATTCAACCGCCCTTCGGCCAACTAGCCAATAATATTCCCAAACCCCCCTCCCCTTGTCCCCGTCCAGTCCATTCGCTCCGCCAAAGCCGCCCTCCCCGCCACGCCGATACGTCGGCGCCACGGTTTGTCGAGGGGATGCACGGAGATCCTCGCTCCCACAATACGCTCTCATAGACCGCCGACCTCTAGCCGCGCCGCCACTGCTAGCGACGTTCTTGTGGAGGTGGACGGCGGCCTGCGTCGCCACCGCTGGCGACGTTCGTGTGGAGACGCACGTCGGTCAGCTTCTCCCACGGTATGCGCATTTTAGACTGAGGCCCCGTGCATGTCGGTGTAGCGCTGAATGTTAGCTGATAGACGCTGTTAATCTCACTGTGTCCCGAAGTAGTTTACAGTCAATATGCTCTGCTTAAGAAGCTTCCTTGCTCTGTTCTGCACTCAATCTGCTTACCTGAGATGGTATGCCAAGGCCGATTAGTTGCTAAAATATCCTACCATATGTTTATTGTGACGTAGATTGCCATGGTCTAGTAGCCAATCTGTTAGGTGAAATAGCTCTACACCGTTTTATACTCGATCTTTGTTGCTGCGACGGCCTTCGATAGTTCGATGGCTGTGTGTTCGGCCTCATTGACTGCTGAAACAGCCTGCCATAGTTTAGCACTCAAATCTGTTTGCTGAATTAGCTTTACATATATTTCGTTACTTAGATCTGCTCGTCCAAATATCTTACCATAGCTTTAGACATCGACCTAGGTATTTTCTTCTGGACTTCATAAAAAATCATATATGTTTTTCCTGTAATATCTAGTAGAAGAACTCATTTGTATGTCTAACAGATGGACAGGACTTGGATAACTTCTGCTCGAAGATTCTCCGCTGCATATGTCGAGGGAGTAGAAAACTTCATGAACTTTATCGGAGCTAAGTACGGTGGTCCGAAATCAGATGTGCTCTGCCCGTGTAGCAGCTATATGAATTCAGTTACAAGACCCCAGTCAACTGTGCAAAATCATCTAAACTTGTATGGGATGTCGGTCACATATACTAGGTGGGTTCATCATGGTGAAGCTGTGAACGTTAATGTTATTGACTACGTGGAAGCAGCAGATCACCATCTTGATCTGCCTGATGCTCAGGTGGAAGAGGAGGAGGAGGAGGAGGTGGTGGCGGAGCCAGTGAGTTTGACCAACATTGAAACAATGCTACGAAATGCTCATGCATTCCATGAACTTTCACCTGCAGAAGAAAAATGACGGGCCCACATGTTGGAACAATGCAACATGGTTGTCACCCCAGGAAATAAGCTGTCAGTATTCTCAGCTATGGTCACCTTTCTTCAGGTGAAGACATCTGAGAGGATGACCAACAAATCATTTGATGCGATGTTGGCTGCTTTCCGCAAAGCTTTCCCAGATGCGTCTGAGCTGCCACACACCTACAGTAAAATGAAGAATTTCATTCGTGCAGTTGGAATTGGATATGATATGATCCATGTTTGTAAGAATAATTGTGTAACATCCCAAAATTCTAAATTTTGGAATGTTATAATAAATAGATAGATTTGATTTTTGTTTGATGTGCTGTGTGAAATTTCAAACTTTTGAAAGTTAAATGAGAGGGAATAAAATGACTTTCCCAAAACTTTCACTTTGCTTTTGATCTCCAAGGGAATTCAAATTCTTTTCAACACAAAACCCTAGTGTGAAAATAATATGACTTCTTCCATTTATTTTAAATGATCAAGGGCTTTGAAAGGATTTCTGAATTTCATCCTCGAAATCTTTTCAATTCAAAAACTTTAAGCAACTCAATGATTTTCCCGAGAGAAGATAAAATGACTTCTTCAAATTATAGGAAATATGAGTTGGAAGTTTTTCTGAAATTTTCTGGAACTCAATTTCAAATATTGAGTTATTTGGTTTTTATTCAAATTATTTTTCTCCAAAAATAAATTACATGGAAAATAGGGTAACATGATTCCTACAGCAGAAAATTGGAGATAAATGAATTGAATTCTTTTTAGTATTTTAAAAATGGTTTTCATTGGTTTTTATTGCAACAATAGGACCTTTTGATTTATTAGATTTTGTGGGCATTTTATTTGGCAATAGGAAAATGTTCATGTTGTAGGATTTATTTTTCTACAAATTTTGATATATTATATGCCTATAGGATATTTTATATTTATTTCGCTTTTATTCGTTTTCTGTCTGTAAAAAAATGTTTAAAGAAAAAAAAAGAATAATACCCTCCGCCAAACTGGGCCGGCCCAGCTGCCCGCCAGGCCACAGCCCAGCCAGCCCACTCGCCTAGCACCGTCCTCCTCCCACACGGACACCGCCGCCACCTCGGCGTTCGTGCCACGCCGGGACTCTGCATCGTGCCCCTCCTCCAAGTTTCGCCGCCGCCTTCCCCGCCTATAAAAGCGGAGACCCGAGCCCCGTTTCTCGCCACCGCTGTGACGCCCGAAGACCGACGTCTCAGAAGATTCCAGAAGATTCCAGAAGATTCCAGATGTTCCGGGTTCTCCCTTTTGTTTATTTTGTGCTTGTGTTATTTATTTTGCATTGCATCATGTCATCATGCCATCATGTCATATTAATTTTTGCATCTCAACTTAAATAAATTGTGTGGACCTTCGGTCCATTTAAATCGAGGGAAGGATGACTTCTCTTTATAACATACAAAAGCCTCTCAATATTTAGAGAGCTATATTATATTATTCCATTATTATGGAACTCACCATAACAAACTTGCATCGTAATTCCCTCTTATTTTTTAAATCTTTTAAATCCCCATCTTTCTCCTTTTGCTTCGGTTCCAGTGTGGCGCTTTGATTTAGTCAAAGTAGCTCCACGCGAGTTTTTCTTCCATCTCAACTTGTATTTATTTGGCCTTATTTTGCCTTGCCAAATAAATAAATATCCCCTTCCCTTTTGTTTCTTTTTCTTTTTAAGAGGAGAGAGAACTGTTGTTTTCTTCTTGTCTTTTAGAACCTCCTGGCCCATAGGCCACAGCCACCTCTCCAGCCGCCCTTGGCCCAAGGCCTGCTCCCAGCCGACCCAATTTCCCCTCCAGCCCAGCCTCCGCTAACCCTAAGTGACCGAACCCCCTCACCCCTCGATCCCTCTCCTCGTTCCCTCCGCCGCCACACACAGAACGCAGCCTCGCTCTCCCCCCTGCCTTCCTCGCTCGACCAACCCAGCACCCCGTTCCCTCGATCTTCCCTCGCGCAGGCCTTCCTCGAGCGCCGTCGGATGCCCCGCGAGCTGCCCGCATCGCCAGGCGTGAGCCGCCGCGCCTCTCCTCCGAGCTCCTTCCAGCGCCTCTGCGCCCTTCCCTCCGCCGCGAGAGCCGCCGCGCCCGGTCTCTCCTGCGACGCCCCAGCTCGCGCCTCGCCATGGCCGTCCTCGCTCTGCGTCCTCTAGGCCGGCCCGCGACCGCACCTCCGTCGCCAAGGCCCGAGGCCTCGTCCTCCGGCCTCCCTCCTCGAAGCTGGACCTCCGCGCCTCTGCCTCCACGCCTCGCCTCGTGCGACTTCGCCGGCTCCCTCCGCGCCAGAGGAGCTCCCCAGCGTACCGTCGTCCGTCCTCGAGTCCAGGCCGTGGCCTCCCTCCTGGCGCCGTCCGTCCTCCAGGGCGCCGCCCCTGCTGCCTCTCGGCATCGACCGTGCCAGGAGACCAGCGCGCCTGCCTCGTCTCCTCTTCTCCAGCGCTGGAGCCTCCTCCTCGCCGACGCCACGTTTCTGCCGGAGATCCCTCGCCAGCGCCAAGGCCAGCGCCGCTCCGTTTTTGGTTGGGCATTTTGCCTTCTGTCATGTGCCAAGACCTGTTGCTACTGTTTTTCTTTTCGCTAGTGCCAGGATGACGTGTACACCTACGAACCGTGAACAAGTACCGCGAGACTCGGATGTCCACCAAGTTCCACTACCGTCGCCAAGTACCCCTTCGTTTAACAAGACCGGCAAGATCGGCGCGAGACCGAGACCCGTGAACGACTTCATGAACAAGTACCACTACCGTCGCCCCGGAAACGATGGATGCACCAAGTACATCTACGAACTCGACGCCCGAACGACTACCGTCGCCGAGACCCTCAAGTACCTCTTCGGAAACGGAAACTCCAACATGTACAACTACCGTCGCCCCGTGTACGACTACTTCCTCTACGGCCGTGTACAACTACTTCCACGATGATTCGAACCGCCCCGAGAACGATGTTCCGAAGGTATAACCCCGAGACGATGACCCGTGTGAGGTTTGTGGTTGTATGAGATGTTTGCCCTTGTGTGCACCGTGCCCGTTTCGTCCGTTTGTCATGTTCCTCGGTTGCCTCGTCGCCGACTCGTGGGAACCCGGTGACGGGATCGCCCCACCTTTCATCTCGTTGACTCGCTCACGCCATCTTTCCTTTTGCACCGGACTCTCAACGAGTTACCGGAACCGAGATGTTGCGTGCATCATTTTCGGATCGTTGCCGTGGCACCCTTTCCTTCCACCACGGTGACATATACTTCATATCTTCTTCATGTCAACTTTTGATAAAATTGCATAAACTCGATCATGTCATCCGCATCATGTTAACAACATTAATATGTGTGAATTGTTGTTTGCTTATAATTATTAAACATGCTCATGGGGATTTCCGGAATTGTTGTTGTTATTTCCGGCCTCATTTAAAATGTCTAAATAGTGTAGTTTTATTATGCTTCACCTCTTGCCATGTTAAAAACATTTAATCTTGTCTTGTAAATAAACGAGAGTCAACTAAATAATTAAATGTGGTGTTTCGTCAATATGCAACTCGTTGCATATTGAGCTCCACTTAACTTGTAGTTTTTTTTGTGCTCTTTGCCATGCCATGCATATTTAAACCGGACATGCATCATGCTTGCTTGTGCATCATATGCCATGTTTATGATTGTGTGTTTACCGTGTTGTTTGCTTCTTTCCGGTTGCTTCTCTTGTTAGCTTCGGTTCCGTTCCGGAGTTGTGAGGATCCGTTCGACTTCTTCATGGACCCGTTCCTCTCCCTTGCGGAATCCCAGGCAAGATGATCATACCCTTGGATACCTTTACTACCATTGCCGTGCTTAGTTGTCTCGATGCTATCGTTACATGTCGCGCTACCCATCTTTTATGTCAGCCTCTCCTTGTTGCCATGAAACCTCTAACCTTGACACCTTCCTAGCAAAACCACTGTTTGGCTATGTTACCCGCTTGCTCAGCCCCTCTTATAGCGTTGTTAGTTGCAGGTGAAGATGAAAATCGTTCCAGGAGGGAACTTGTTGTTGGCATATCACAATATCTATAATTATTATTAACACACCTATATACTGGGCATGGGTGGAAGGCTTGGCCTTTTGCTCGGTGTTTTGTTCCACTCATGCCACCTTAGGCGCCGATAAACCTGCATTATGTTCCTTGATTTTGCGTTCCTTACACGATGGGTGGATGGGGACCCCTTGACAGTTCGACTTTGAATAAAACTCCTCCAGCAAGGCCCAACATTGGTTTTAATTTGCCTCATAATAACAACTTAAATAATTAATTAATTTGCATAGGGGGTCGCACCCTCGGGTTCTTAATTCTACATAGCAGGGGGGGGGGGGCCAGTGCTGATGGTGTTGGTCCCAAACTAGAGCCACTTGCGGTGCCACCCAGTTATCTGGGATCTTCGGTTACTGTACGTAGCGCTCATCCGGACGTGGCCTGAGACGAGATGCGCGCGGCTACCATCAGGGTGTCGGCACGCCGGGAGGTCTAGCTGGACTTGTTTTACCATTGTCAAAATGTCTTGTGCTACCGGGATGCCGAGCCTGATCGGATTTCCCTAAGATAAGGGGTGATGATATTATATTTATCACTTCAGCTAATCGTGAGAGCTTGTGATGGGCTAAGTTGGAACACCCCAGCAGGGTTATGATCTTTCGAAAGCCGTGTCCGCGGTTATGTGGCAGATTGGAATTTGTTAATGTCCGGTTGTAGAAAACTTGACAGATGATCCGAAGTAAAACACACCACCGCGTGAGTAACCGTGACTGTCTCTTTTCTTTTTGAGAAGAGAACACGGTGGGGTTATGTTTGACTCGTATGTAGTTCAGGATCTTTAGCGATCACTACTTTTGCGACCGTTTGCGTAGATGCTCATCTTATTCTGGTACTCGTAAGTTAGCCACCATATATTGCTTAGCCGCTGCTGCAACCTCACCACTTTACCTCTTCCTACCCATAAAGCTTTGCTAGTCTTGATACCCATGGTTATGGGATTGCTGAGTCCTCGTGGCTCACAGATACTACAACACCAGATGCAGGTTCAGCCGAGTTTGATGCAGGAGCTGGTTCAAGTACTTCACCAGGAGTTCGATGAAGAGTGGCCGTATGCTTGTGACGTTTTCGATGATCAGTAGTGGTTTCTACTAGGATTCGATCTTGACCTGTGGCTTTATGTTTTTTTGGTATCTTTCTTTTGGATCTTCGCCCGTAGTCGGGTTGTGATGTTTTGAATGATGTTTTGCTTATGTAATGTATTGTGTGAAGTGGCGAGTGTAAGCCAACTATCTCCTTTTGCAATTTAAACCCTCTTTTACATGAGTCGTGCAAAGATACCAAACTTGAGATCATTCTAGGATGGGCTTATACCTTTAAGTCGTGCCTCGACACGTAGGAGGTATAGTCCCATCCTGGGCATTACAAGTTGGTATTCAGAGCCTTCTCCGACCTAGAAGCCCCCACTGATTGATCGAATCGTTGACGGTTGAGTCTAGACACACACTTGAAATGTTTTGAGTCCTATATATATATATCGGAGAGTAGGATTTCTTTTGCTCCTCATCTCTTTTCACTCTGGTGAGGACTCCTGACGACTACTCGTGCCTCTTCTACTTTCAAAAATTCACCAATTTTTTTTAGGATCTCGCGAGTATTGTTGGATTGTTTCGATGTTCTTGTGACGAGAATATTGTTCTCGATGCCTCCTGACATTAGGGGTTGTGGCAGTGTCCCGGGGAGTTGAGCTTCGGGGTATTGTCGTCACAAGCATATCGCGGCAGTACTAGAATACTTAAGATGGCCGACATCGAAAACTCTCCTATGCGGTTAGTGGCAAGATAACCCCGACATCACCCAGTACTGGGGAGGTAGTTCGGGAGTATTGCCATAGCTTGTATAGTGGATGCGTTTCGAAGGTCCGAGGTAAACGGTTTCCGAGAACAACTGGTTATGTGTTGAAGGATGGATACAGCTGGATGTAGGATTAGAGTTGAGTGCGCGGTGCTTCCCCTGTATCCCCAACACCTGATTGCATAACTGGAAACTTTCGGAAATTAATATGTGGGTTCATCTAGTAGTTCTAGGCATTCTTCCAACGAGTGCATGATATGAAGTTCGGGGTTCTACATTGAGTGAAGTGGTTTTATGGACTTGTTCTGATCAGGAGTTGCATCTTAAAGGGTCCTTGGCTATGCTGATCCGGGGATTGCAAAACCCTTTTGTAACACGTTCCATGAGCTTTCAGCACGAAAATGTGGGACGAAGCTTCTATCTTGTATTTGTTCTATCTGTTCCTTGTTCCTTTTTTATTTACTTTTTGTTCTCCAAGTGGCTTCTCGACTAGTTGATGTACCTACGGAATTCATTCGTTCAATTCTCTGTTCGGATGATATTGTGAAGATCATGTTGCATATCTATCCTTTGTTCTTGTCTTGATTCTGGTATTCGAGTTGCTTCGATGTCAAATGTTGATTCCATACCTTTCCTAATCGGCGTTCTCATATTTATATGGGAGTGCTAGTCCTTCTTGACCATCGAGATGGTCATGTTATATCCTTTTCAACCGGTGTGCCTTCTCTTCAAGTTATTCCTTACGGACGCCGTTGAGAAATCTGACGATTTGTCTGTTTCAGTCATCTCAAGTTGTCCTTGTTTTCCCCACCCTCCCACCCTTCTTCTTCTTGGAGCCAGAGATTCTCAAATGAAATATCCATTTTATTCATGTGAGATTTCTTCATTCTTTTCCTTCAATGTTCTTATCCGGTGATTTATCTTGAAGAGGCTCAAGAGCTTCAAGTTCATCATTCTTTTGTTCTCATAATTCTGCCGGTGGATGTAATTCAAGATTTCGGTGTTGATCTTATCCCTTTCCTTTTTTCACAATGCTTTCTTATTCCGGTGCACCAATTAATCATTCCCCTCTTGCTATTCATATCCGGAGTGCTGAAGATTCATAATTCCATTCTTAATCCGTTCAAATTATTTCGAGGATTGTTATCTTATCAAGACATTTAATTCAACCGGTGCAATATCTCTTAAGCAATCTTTTTCAACGGTGATTTCTTTTGAGTGGGCCCTAACCCACAGGTCTTTTCCCAGGATCTTACCTGACTCTTCTATTTTTCTGGATTATACTCAAATTCTTTTCAAAGTGTGACGTAAGAATGATTTCCATCAGTCACAGTCCTTCTCCAAGATCGCGTCCAATTCTTTTAACCATTGTTTCAACCTTTTAATTCTTCATTCCGGAGTGCTCAACAATTCTTATGGCATTTCTCGTCTTCATTCTCAACATTTGGAGACCGGAGAAGTGTTTCTCTTAAATCTTGGCCCGTTTTCTCAGATTCGTGGTTCTAGCTTCATGCCATCCTCATTATTGTTCCGATTGTGAGGAATTCTTTTATGCCATCCGAAGCATTTCATGAATTCTTTCCGTTGTGATCCTCCGAAGGCCATCATTTCAGAAGATTTCTTCGTTCTCAGTTTTCAACTTCGTCCTCCAACTATTCTTCATTGATGTCTCTTCGTTCGTCTCCATATTCTTACAGTGGTTCTTTCAAGTTTACTCTTCCTTGTTATCGTTTTAATTCACTCGTTCTTTTCATAATTCTACCGGTGGTTCGTTGAAGATTTACCCAAGCTCGTGATAGATCTCTCTTTAATTCTTTGCAACGAGAATAAGTATTATGCCAAATCTGTTGCTTGTCATCAATTTAAATTGATGAAGGATATGCATAACATAATTCTTATTCTTATTTCCCCAAGGTGATTTAATTCTTTTCTCTGGAGTTTTTTCATCATATCATATTCTCGGTTCTAAGTTGTTCATCTTGTTTTCCGGAACTCCAAGTATTCCAATTATACCATTCCAAACCTTCAATCTAATTCATCGCAGGCCTTGAGTCTTATTCTTTTCATCTTTCACTTCTCATGCTTTCATTACCGGAGTTCTTCATGGTGGTTCATCAAGATTTAATTCATCCTCGAAGTCTTCATCAAGATTCTTGTTGAAGATCAAGCATTCTTCATCATGCATTTTGAAGTGCAATCCTTTCTACCTTATCTTTTCAGATGGTGTTATGTCATTCTTGACAATTCCTTCATGTTTCATGATTCACGAGTTATCAAGAATGGGATATTTAAAACCATCATTTTCCTTGTTCAGGAGATCTTGTCAACCCTTTAATTATTCGTTGGAGTCATCTAGGGTTGTATTTCACCTAAAAGCTTCCCCTAAAGATTGTTGCTATTTATGGTGCTTATAAATGATCCAAGTTCTTCATTTATCCTTCCGGTGAACTAAAGTTTTCGTCTCCTTGTTGATCTCTATCCAATCAATTGTTTTCCATTAGTGGCTGGTTGTCACCTCTTAATTTTGAGATGTTTTCCATAAGCCCACATCAAGCTTATTCGTTTCGTTGTTGATTTTTCCATCAACCCCATTCAACCCTCCTTTGTAAGGAGGATTTCCAAATTCATTCGTGGGAGAAGTTGTCATTTTTCTTCTCCATTCATTTCTTTCATTGATTATATGCTACGCTTTCATTCCGGAGGCATTGTGATGTTGCTCTCTCCAAACCACCATATCGTTTTTTTTTCGAGATCATGTTCTTTCCCTTGCTTATCATTTAACCAGAGTGTGGTATTCTTCATTCAAGTTACGTCATCTTATCTAGTTTTGCCTGTCTTTTAACCGGAGTGCTGTCTGAATCTTTCTTACCACTTGTGCCATTCTTTCAATTGTTTCGGAGGCAATATGCTGTTGATTTCATCAAGTATCTTCCCATCTCCTCAAGTTCATGTTCAATTCCTTCCATTTTCAGACGGAGTGCTGTCCAAATTATTTCGTTCTTATTCTTTCTCAATCTTGGTTAACCGGAGTGGTTTTGAAATTCTTTCGTCATCCGTGAGCTCTTGTTTCATGTCTTTCAACCTTCAAGGTTCTCATAATGCTCCTTGTCCCTTTTCCAACGGAGTGTTTCATCTGCGTTCATCTCCGTTGTATTCTTCTTTCTTTTGCTCAACCTCTCAAGGTTCCTTGGTTTCACTCGTCTGTCAAAGAAGCAACTTTATTTTACCCCTTCCTCTTCCGTTTTTACCCGGTGCTATCTCTAGGATCTCGGGTCGAGATCCTCTGTTAGTGTGGGAGAGTTGTGACGCCCGAAGACTGACGTCCCAGAAGATTCCAGAAGATTCCAGATGTTCCGGGTTCTCCCTTGTGTTTATTTTGTGCTTGTGTTATTTATTTTGCATTGCATCATGTCATCATGCCATCATGTCATATTAATTTTTGCATCTCAACTTAAATAAATTGTGTGGACCTTCGGTCCATTTAAATCGAGGGAAGGATGACTTCTCTTTATAACATATAAAAGCCTCTCAATATTTAGAGAGCTATATTAAATTACTCCATTATTATGGAACTCACCATAACAAACTTGCATCTTAATTCCCTCTTATTTTTAAATCTTTTAAATCCCCATCTTTCTCCTTTTGCTTCGGTTCGAGTGTGGCGCATTGATTTAGTCAAAGTAGCTCCACGCGAGTTTTTCTTCCATCTCAACTTGTATTTATTTGGCCTTATTTTGCCTTGCCAAATAAATAAATATCCCCTTCCCTTTTGTTTCTTTTTCTTTTTAAGAGGAGAGAGACCTGTTGTTTTCTTCTTGTCTTTTAGAACCTCCTGGCCCATAGGCCACAGCCACCTCTCCAGCCGCCCTTGGCCCAAGGCCTGCTCCCAGCCGGCCCAATTTCCCCTCCAGCCCAGCCTCCGCTAACCCTAAGCGACCAAACCCCCTCACCCCTCGATCCCTCTCCTCGTTCCCTCCGCCGCCACACACAAAACGCAGCCTCGCTCTCCCCCCTGCCTTCCTCGCTCGACCGACCCCGCACCCCGTTCCCTCGATCTTCCCTCGCGCAGGCCTTCCTCGAGCGCCGCCGGATGCCCCGCGAGCTGCCCGCATCGCCAGGCGTGTGCCGCCGCGCCTCTCCTTCGAGCTCCTTCCGGCGCCTCTGTGCCCTTCCCTCCGCCGCGGGAGCCGCCGCGCCCGGTCTCTCCTGCGACGCCCCAGCTCGCGCCTCGCCATGGCCGTCCTCGCTCTGCGTCCTCTAGGCCGGCCCGCGACCGCACCTCCGTCGCCAAGGCCCGAGGCCTCGTCCTCCGGCCTCCCTCCTCGAAGCTGGACCTCCGCGCCTCTGCCTCCACGCCTCGCCTCGTGCGACTTCGCCGGCTCCCTCCGTGCCAGAGGAGCTCCCCAGCGTACCGTCGTCCGTCCTCGAGTCCAGGCCATGGCCTCCCTCCTGCGCGCCGTCCGTCCTCCAGGGCGCCGCCCCTGCTGCCTCTCGGCATCGACCGTGCCAGGAGACCAGCGCCCCTTCCTTGTCTCCTCTTCTCCAGCGCTGGAGCCTCCTCCTCGCCGACGCCACGTTTCTGCCGGAGATCCCTCGCCAGCGCCAAGGGCAGCGCCGCTCCGTTTTTGGTTGGGCATTTTGCCTTCTGTCATGTGCCAAGACCTGTTGCTGCTGTTTTTCTTTTCGCTAGTGCCAGGATGACGTGTACACCTACGAACCGTGAACAAGTACCGCGAGACTCGGATGTCCACCAAGTTTCACTACCGTCGCCAAGTACCCCTTCGTTTAACAAGACAGGCAAGATCGACGCGAGACCGAGACCCGTGAACGACTTCGTGAACAAGTACCATTACCGTCGCCCCAGAAACGATGGATGCGCCAAGTACATCTATGAACTCGACGCCCGAACGACTACCGTCGCCGAGACCCTTAAGTACCTCTTCGGAAACGGAAACTCCAACGTGTACAACTACCGTCGCCCCGTGTACGACTACTTCCTCTACAACCGTGTACAACTACTTCCACTACGATTCGAACCGCCCCGAGAACGATGTTCCGAAGGTATAACCCCGAGACGATGACCCGTGTGAGGCTTGTGGTTGTATGAGATGTTTGCCCTTTTGTGCACCATGCCCGTTTCGTCCGTTTGTCATGTTCCTCGGTTGCCTCGTCGCCGACTCGTGGGGACCCGGTGACGGGATCGCCCCACCTTTCATCTCGTTGACTCGCTCACGCCATCTTTCCTTTTGCACCGGACTCTCAACGAGTTACCGGAACCGAGATGTTGCGTGCATCATTTTCGGATCGTTGCCGTGGCACCCTTTCCTTCCACCACGGTGACATATACTTCATATCTTCTTCATGTCAACTTTTGATAAAATTGCATAAACTTGATCATGTCATTCGCATCATGTTAACAACATTAATATGTGTGAATTGTTGTTTGCTTATAATTATTAAACATGCTCATGGGGATTTCCGGAATTGTTGTTATTTCCGGCCTCATTTAAAATGTCTAAATAGTGTAGTTTTATTATGCTTCACCTCTTGCCATGTTAAAAACATTTAATCTTGTCTTGTAAATAAACGAGAGTCAACTAAATAATTAAATGTGGTGTTTCGTCAATATGCAACTCGTTGCATATTGAGCTCCACTTAACTTGTAGTTTTGTTTGTGCTCTTTGCCATGCCATGCATATTTAAACCGGACATGCATCATGCTTGCTTGTGCATCGTATGCCATGTTTATGATTGTGTGTTTACCGTGTTGTTTGCTTCTTTCTGGTTGCTTCTCTTGTTAGCTTCGGTTCCGTTCCGGAGTTGTGAGGATCCGTTCGACTTCTTCATGGACCCGTTCTTCTCCCTTGCGGAATCGCAGGCAAGATGATCATACCTTGGATACCTTTACTACCATTGCCATGCTTAGTTGTCTCGATGCTATCGTTACATGTCGCGCTACCCATCTTTTATGTCAACCTCTCCTTGTTGCCATGAAACCTCTAACCTTGACACCTTCCTAGCAAAACCACTGTTTGGCTATGTTACCCGCTTGCTCAGCCCCTCTTATAGCGTTGTTAGTTGCAGGTGAAGATGAAGATCGTTCCAGGAGGGAACTTGTTGTTGGCATATCACAATATCTATAATTATTATTAACACACCTATATACTGGGCATGGGTGGAAGGCTTGGCCTTTTGCTCGGTGTTTTGTTCCACTCATGCCACCTTAGGCGCCGATAAACCGGCATTATGTTCCTTGATTTTGCGTTCCTTACACGATGGGTGGATGGAGACCCCTTGACAGTTCAACTTTGAATAAAACTCCTCCAGCAAGGCCCAACATTGGTTTTAATTTGCCTCATAATAACAACTTAAATAATTAATTAATTTGCATAGGGGGTCGCACCCTCGGGTTCTTAATTCTACATAGCAGGGGGGCCAGTGCTGATGGTGTTGGTCCCAAACTAGAGCCACTTGCGGTGCCACCCAGTAATCTGGGATCTTCGGTTACTGTACGTAGCGCTCATCCGGACGTGGCCTGAGACGAGATGCGCGCGGCTACCATCAGGGTGTCGGCACGCCGGGAGGTCTTGCTGGACTTGTTTTACCATTGTCGAAATGTCTTGTGCTACCTGGATGCCGAGCCTGATCGGATTTCCCTAAGATAAGGGGTGATGATATTATATTTATCACTTTAGCTAATCGTGAGAGCGTGTGATGGGCTAAGTTGGAACACCCCTGCAGGGTTATGATCTTTCGAAAGCCGTGCCCGCGGTTATGTGGCAGATTGGAATTTGTTAATGTCCGGTTGTAGAAAACTTGACAGATGATCCGAAGTAAAACACACCACCGCGTGAGTAACCGTGACTGTCTCTTTTCTTTTTGAGAAGAGAACACGGTGGGGTTATGTTTGACTCGTATGTAGTTCAGGATCTTTAGCGATCACTACTTTTGCGACCGTTTGCGTAGATGCTCATCTTATTCTGGTACTCGTAAGTTAGCCACCATATATTGCTTAGCCGCTGCTGCAACCTCACCACTTTACCTCTTCCTACCCATAAAGCTTTGCTAGTCTTGATACCCATGGTTATGGGATTGCTGAGTCCTCGTGGCTCACAGATATTACAACACCACATGCAGGTTCAGCCGAGTTTGATGCAGGAGCTGGTTCAAGTACTTCACCAGGAGTTCGATGAAGAGTGGCCGTATGCTTGTGACGTTTTCGACGATCAGTAGTGGTTTCTACTAGGATTCGATCTTGACCTGTGGCTTTATGTTGTTTTGGTATCTTTCTTTTGGATCTTCGCCCGTAGTCGGGTTGTGATGTTTTGAATGATGTTTTGCTTATGTAATGTATTGTGTGAAGTGGCGAGTGTAAGCCAACTATCTCCTTTTGCAATTTAAACCCTCTTTTACATGAGTCGTGCAAAGATACCAAACTTGAGATCATTCTAGGATGGGCTTATACCTTTAAGTCGTGCCTCGACACGTAGGAGGTATAGTCCCATCCTGGGCATTACAACCGCCGCCGCCCTCGCATCGCGTCGCCACCGCACTCGCCAAGATGCGCCGCCGCCGCCGCCCCGCCCGCCGTCGCCGCGATCTGCCACCTCCGCCGCCGCTTTCTGCGCCGCCCCGCAGCCGCGCCTCGCCCCCTCGCCTGCCTCGCCGCTTCGCGCAGCCGCGCCTCGCCGCACGCCCAGCGCTGCCGCCGCAACCTCGCCGGCCGGAGCTCACCGCCGGCCGGAGTCTGATATGTTTCGGTCCAGTTCGCCTGAACCCGTGGTTCTTTTAAGAAAAACCCTAGGTAAAAACCCCGGTCCGTTTTTTTGGTTAGATTAGGTTTTCTTTAGTTTTTTTATTAGATCTATTTAGAGAGCGTTCGTTGTTTAGGGTTCAACAGTGAACGTTCATACTTTAACTTTTATTCCCTGTTTAGTTTCGGCCAGGGACCTCTCTGTAAATTTTAATTTTACAGATTTGCCCCTACACTTCAAACGGCCATATCTTTTTACCAGTTAGTTCAAATCCAACGAAACCAACGCCCACGTCTTCGTACGAAGTCCTCTTTCCAGTAATACAACTCAAACAAGTTTTCGAAAAGCTTAAAATTTGAATTCAACTAGTTTTAGATTCAAACTTCGTTAGATCATAACTTGAGTTTCGTAACTCCGTTTGAGTTGATTCTTTTTGCAAATCGAAGCTCTTGACCTAAACTTTCTGATAAGGCCAAATTCACATAATTTTGGTACTATTAGAAATTGTTTTATGTTTCAAGAGTCATTCATGTGTTTTCGAAGTTTTCCGAAGTGTTTATTCGCTCTGTCTGATCTTTCTGAGTGACTGATTATGTGTGGTTACTATTGCCTGCTTACGATAGATTGACCGGAGTGTGATGAGTAGATCTATCCAGAGTTTTGAGTGCGAATCGTCTTCATCAACATTGCAGGCATGTTCACACTTTGATCATACTTTCCAATTACCCAGTTTTCATTGCATTAGTCCAACCCTCACACATTGCATGAGTAGGATTAATTAATTTGTGGGATTGGGAAGTAGTTTGAGGTAGTACCTATTACCTGCCTCACCTTCAAACCTTTGGGCGCTACTTCTACGTTTGCTGTTAGGACATGCTATGCTCGTAGACGTGGTTTGGGTTTGAGTGAAATCCATGACAGATGTGAGTGTTAATTAATGGTTCAACTTAAGGTGGCTACTTGAATACACATCTGGGTGGATTGGTTTGGGGCACCCTGGGAGTGAACCAGTGGATTGCCCGGACACCTGGTGATGCCAGTGTTGTCCTAGGAAATTCCGGGGTTTCCGTGTGATTGTCCTATTGGAATGCCACCCAGGCTCAAAGGGATCATATAATATTTCATGCCTAGAAACTTCCATGTGCAACCACATGCCAATATGGGCTCTGGCATAGTTGAGTAAGTTGTGGGAAACCTTTCCATGATGGGCTAGCAGATGTAGGGGGATTGTAGGTGGTACCGGCCTATCTATCTGGTTAAGGGGACCTCTTCGGAAAGACTGTGTCTCGGTCATCCGTTTCTCAAACACCATGCAGTGCGAGAAACCAAACGGAGGCGATCGAGTCTTGTGGGAAAAGTGCACAAACCTCTGCAGAGTGTACAAACTGATCATGATTAGCCGTGTCCCCGGTTATGGACATCTTTGAGTATCTAGAAGTGGATTATTTGCTGATATCATCACTCTCTAATTTAATATTGTTGGGTTAATGATGATTTTTAATTGGGGTTGAGAGGATGTCTATCTTCTCAACAATGTTTCAACTACCATGATAGTTAATTAAAAGCTATTCCTTTGAAGTAGGGAAAAATTGGCTTTATGCAAAAACTCTAACCTTACAGCCTCCACCAGCCAAATATGCATGTAGTTGTAGGCCTTATTCATCATTATCATTATAGTGTGAATTTGCCAGTACATTCAATGTACTGACCCTCTGTGGCTGCAATGTCTCATGTTGCAGGATTATCTTACGACGAGTAAGTGATACGTTAGGGGTTACGATTTCTACACTCCACCTTGCCGTTGGTGTTGATGGGAATCCACAACCTTGTTGCTTCCGCTATGATCGATTTGAGGTAATAGTATTTACGTTACTTAATACATGTGATTTACCTCTGTTATAAATCCTGTTTGTACTGTGTGTGTCATCATACCGATCCAGGGATGACACTGAACACAGAGACTTCGGTCCATTCGGATCGTGGTCGCTACAAGATGGTATCAGAGCACATGTTGACTGTAGGATGTGACCCTACAAACTAGCCAGACCATAGGAAAAGTTTTCTCTAAAACTATCTTTCTCAAAAGGATTCTTATTTCTCTTCTTTTCTGAGATTTGTCAAATCTTCCCTTTGACCTTAAATAGTTAGACAATACCCTTTTACCATTTGGACCACTTCGGAGTAAAGAGTATTTCACTATGCATTGGAAGTGTTGAAGCTACAACAATGGATACTTCGAAGGTTTGAAGAGTTGACAACTTTGAAGAGATGATGACCTTTAGAAGACCAAACCCCTGCTTTGTACTTACGTTAGTTGCGACGATTGTGAGCTGTCAATTGTTTGATGTTTTTCCGACAGCCACAACATAAAACCGTCTTTTCAAAAACTTTTGTTTGTATTGAGTGTATCTCTCCCCACCTTCCTAATCTCATCCCAAAACCCTTGGACCCAATAGAGGATGACTGAAGATAGACTTGAAGTCTCTGGACCAATGACCCAGCCGGAGGTAGAGTTATGGATACAAAACATGGAGGATCACTTCAGAGAGAATTTAGTTGAAAGGAAGTATGAAGTTCAAAACGTTCTTCAGTACTTTACATAAGGTGCTGAACATGGTGGAAGATGCATCAAGAAATACAAGGATGTAATAGAGCAGAAAATTGGGAATAATTCAAGAAGACCCTGTTAGGATCCCGTCTCATCCGCAAGCGTGCTGACAAGCCGAAGAAGAAACTTTGTGCCTGTAGGATTTGTGGAGAAATAGGACACACCCAGGAGGAGCACAAGGATGAATGCCCTAATTGTGAAGGAAGTCACCTAGCTGAAGAATGCCCAACTAGGCAGTTTACTTGTTTCTTGTGTGAAGGGACTACCCACTACCCTGCTCAGTGTCACATTTACCCCATGGTGCAACGAGCTGTCCAGCAGAAGAAAGAAGCAATGAAAGAAGTCCTCGAGGAAACCCTAAGGGAATCCGCGATGGAGGAAGATATTGACGACCCTGATGGAGAAGGACTAAACATATATTATTCCCGTGCTTGCTACTCATGTGGAGAGAAAGGACATCTTTCATAGCAATGCACAAAGGAAAGCCATGAGTATCTGGGAGACTTCCCGACAAAAGAAGTGGAGTTTGATCCACAAAAGATAGAAGAATTGATAGGAACGAAGAAGTCAAGTAAGAGGAAGAACATGTGTCCCCAGAAGAACCCAATTTCTGTGGAAAAGGACCTGAGTGACATCACATGTTACCGGTGCAAGGATTTATGTCATTATGCTAGCAACTGCCCAACCAGGAAGCGGAGAATCCAATGAACCAGGACAGTCGCCATGAAGTCCTTAGATCTGTCTTATGACATTAGTTTACACTACAAGGAAGTAGAGCATTTTGCCAAGAGAAGGTCTAGACCGAAGGAAGATTTATCTGAGTAGTTGAGATCTTCATATTGGAATGAAGCATGTAGCTAAATATGGAATACAACTTATTACAATGTTGAGTTGAGTTATGGAAAGAACCTTGTAATAGTTCGTGAAGCAATATAAGTTGATATTTTGGAGTCTAAGAAGGAGATGTTATGAGTTGTTGGATGATTGCGAGTGCCCCTCACCCAGACCAAAACCGAGAACCCATGGACCAGTTGACCCCAAACCTTTCTCGGACAAAGACCTCGTTTTACCCAAGGATGCCCGTATGTTGTCCTGAGAACCCTTTTGTCTTATACCCACAGATGACAACCCTTTACGAGTCTTTTCTCAAAGGCCCGGAAACCGTCATGACCCTGACTAGCGACCAGGATTACCCAAAGATCCTGAAGGACATGATGAAGCATATTCAACTGGAAGGAGATGTAGTTTACAAGGGTTATCCTTTCATGGAGAATGGAGTTGAACTTTGGTACGTGGAGGTACACCTCCACTGTGTGAAAGGAGTTTGCCCAAAGACTATGGGTCAATACTTTTTCATCTCCCGAGTACCACGAACAACATTCTTCGATTCTGTTCGTGAAGCTGGTATGGATGCCATACGTCAGATTGGAGAAATACTCGAAGCAAGACTTCGCTTTACCCAGGGATGCCTAAGTATGATGCATGCAGAGATGATGGAGATGAAGCACACGACCAATAGGATGAAGCAAAAGATTGACGATTTTAAAAAATCACGTTGCACAATTCCAGTGGGATTGAAGCACCCTTAGCTAGGACAAAGGAATAAAGATGGAAGGAATGTTTGACCATACTCCACTATGTGGATACTAGCAATTGTAGTGATGCACCTTGGAAATTGGAGTATTGAATACTGGTTCAAGGATATAATAAGAGATTTGACATGAGGAGAATATGGATTAAGGATGAACCAGTACAGTTTGTTCAGGACAATACTTTTCTGAGTGAACCCTGGACCCATAGTAAGGAGAAAGTGTTGCCCCAATTAGTGGAGTTTGCACAAATAAGTTGGAGTTTATTCTGATATGAAGCTTACCCCAAGAGTATGAAGGAAAGAAGTATGATTGGATTTCAAGAGGGTGTAAAGCTGGAGTAGGGAACTACAGTGACCCCAAGGATTGAGTTATGGATACACCAGTTCTGACGTGGACCCTTTAGCCGAGGACCTAAGGAGGCTACATAATCACAAGGGAACCACCGGACTTGTCTATAGTTATGTGTATCTGTTGTAGTAAAGCAGTACATTTTGCTATAGATTGTACCAAGAAGAAGGAGTTTTGTGCTAAGTAGTTGAGTTGAAGGATGCAATGGAAATGCAGTAGAACGTAGTAAGTTGAGAATCAATACAGTTGGCATTGTGGTATTGATATTGGATTTTATGAGTTGTTACTCTATAGTGATGAGTGAAGACATGATGCATGGAATAAGATTTTGAAGAAACTAGTGTTATTCATTTTAAGTGTGGTAGAATCCAACACCATTAACCGAATACACTAGCCAGTGGTTAGTTACGTCAGACTTGGAATGGACTGCCCAAGGATGAGTGTGAGTAATTACACTCAGTTTTGTACCCAAAGAAGAAAGAGATACCAAACAAAATTGGATGGATTTAAGAGAGCCAACGAAGTTGGATGTTGGAAGAATGACCAGTAGCAACCCAATGATGAGACCAAGTGTTGCTAGTGGTGAGATGGGCCATAACCCACAGGCCCAGGACCTGTCAAGAATGCAAGCACACTCTTGCTAAAGGAAAAACCCCTGGTAGAAGTTACGACCTTTGTCAATAGACGACCTTATAGGTTTGCGCTAAACCCGAGGGTTGTGAAACACGTTAGATGTTTTGTTTGGCTTGCAGAATCAATGGATATATCTGAACTCAGTTCGTAGACAAAGATGAAATTCTGCAATGCTTGTGAGGATGACCGAGTGTTAGAATACGAGATTCACTAAACCATATACAAGGTAATGATTTGGGTGCGGGATGGATTGATCACCATACCAACTTACTCTTATTATTCGCCTCTATTATACAGGATGGTAAATCTGAGTGACTTACCTATAGTAGAGAGACGACGATGTCAAAACCTTGTTTAAACCTTAGAATGGTATAGAAAATTTTCCCATGTACACGGCATGCTGTTGCCAACCGTAGGATATACGGTGAGGATGAAGCCCAAACCTGTTTTCTGCAGGGACCATGTTAATTGGTCGATGACCACCATGAGATATCGATATTTGTTTAGTATTGGCGCCACACCTGTCAGCTAAGAAGAGCTAGTCACAGAAAGAACCTTACCAAGATGAAAGGATACAAGGATTGAGGACAAAGGTTATGCCACTTCCGAAAGAGCCAGAGAAGGAAATACCTTGAAGATTTAAGAAGACCGACGCCGTCAACCCGAAGGATGGAGTAACTGAGTTTTGAAGGAACCGTACCCATGATCCTAAGTGCGGTAGTACACTAGGCCACACCAATCAATGGATTTGTTAGGAGACCCCCAAACCCTAACCTATTTCTTGCTAGCCTCTCCGTATCTCGAGGACGAGATTCATTTTAAGTGTGGTAGGTTTGTAACATCCCAAAATTCTAAATTTTGGAATGTTATAATAAATAGATAGATTTGATTTTTGTTTGATGTGCTGTGTGAAATTGAGTGAAATTTGAAACTTTTGAAAGTTAAATGAGAGGGAATAAAATGACTTTCCCAAAACTTTCACTTTGCTTTTGATCTCCGAGGGAATTCAAATTCTTTTCAACACAAAACCCTAGAGTGAAGATAATATGACTTCTTCCATTTATATTAAATGATCAAGGGCTTTGAAAGGATTTCTGAATTTCATCCTCGAAATCTTTTCAATTTAAAAACTTTAAGCAACTCAATGATTTTCCCGAGAGAAGATAAAATGACTTCTTCAAATTATAGGAAATATGAGTTGGAAGTTTTTCTGAAATTTTCTGGAACTCAATTTCAAATATTGAGTTATTTGGTTTTTATTCAAATTATTTTTCTCCAAAAATAAATTACATGGAAAATAGGGTAACATGATTCCCTACAGCAGAAAATTGGAGATAAATGAATTGAATTCTTTTTGGTATTTTAAAAATGGTTTTTATTGGTTTTTATTGCAACAATAGGACCTTTTGATTTATTAGATTTTGTGGGCATTTTATTTGGCAATAGGAAAATGTTCATTTTGTAGGATTTATTTTTCTGCAAATTTTGATATATTATATGCCTATAGGATATTTTATATTTATTTTGCTTTTATTCGTTTTCTGTCTGTAAAAAAATCTTTAAAGAAAAAAAAAAGAATAATACCCTCCGCCGAACTGGGCCGGCCCAGCTGCCCGCCAGGCCACGGCCCAGCCAGCCCACTCGCCTCGCACCGTCCTCCTCCCGCACGGACACCGCCGCCACCTCGGCGTTCGTGCCACGCCGGGACTCTGTGTCGTGCCCCTCCTCCAAGTTTCGCCGCCGCCTTCCCCTCCTATAAAAGCGGAGCCCCAAGCCCCGTTTCTCGCCACCGCCGCCGCCCTCGCATCGCGTCGCCGCCGCACTCGCCAAGACGCGCCGCCGCCGCCGCCGCTTTCTGCGTCGCCCCGCAGCCGCGCCTCGCCCCCTCGCCCGCCTCGCCGCTTCGCGCAGCCGCCGCTGCCCCGCAGCCGAGCCTCGCCGCATGGCCAGTGCCGCCGCCGCAACCTCGCCAGCCGGAGCTCACGGCCGGCCGGAGTCCGATCTGTTTCGGTCCGGTTCGCCTGAACCCGTGGTTCTTTTAAGAAAAACCCTAGGTAAAAACCCCGGTCCGTTTTTTTTGGTTAGATTAGGTTTTCTTCAGTTTTTTATTAGATCTATTTAGAGAGCGTTTGTTGTTTAGGGTTCAGCAGTGAACGTTCATACTTTAACTTTTATTCCTTGTTTAGTTTCGGCTAGGGACCTCTCTATAAATTTTAATTTTACAGATTTGCCCCTAGACTTCAAACGACCATATCTTTTTACCAGTTAGTTCAAATCCAACGAAACCAACGCCCGCGTCTTCGTTACGAAGTCCTCTTTCCAGTAATACAACTCAAACACGTTTTTGAAAAGTTTAAAATTTGAATTCAACTAGTTTTAGATTCAAACTTCGTTTGATCATACCTTGAGTTTCGTAACTCCGTTTGAGTTGATTCTTTTTGCAAATCGAAGCTCTTGACCTAAACCTTCTGATAAGGCCAAATTCACATAATTTTGGTATTGTTAGAAATTGTTTTATGTTTAAAGAGTCATTCATGTGTTTTCGAAGTTTTCCGAAGTGTTTATTCGCTCTGTCTGATCTTTCTGAGTGATTGCTTATGTGTGGTTACTATTGCTTGCTTACGATAGATTGACCGGAGTGTGACGAGTAGATCTATCCAGAGTTTTGAGTGCGAATCGTCTTCATTAACATTGCAGGCAAGTTCACACTTTGATCATACTTTCCAATTACCTAGTTTTCATTGCATTAGTCCAACCCTCACACATTGCATGAGTAGGATTAATTAATTTGTGGGATTGGGAAGTAGTTTGAGGTAGTACCTATTACCTGCCACACCTTCAAACCTTTGGGAGTTACTTCTATGTTTGCTGTTAGGACATGCTATGCTCGTAGATGTGGTTTGGGTTTGAGTGAAATCCATGACAGATGTGAGTGTTAATTAATGGTTCAACTTAAGGTGGCTACTTGAAGACACATCTGGGTGGATTTGTTTGGGGCACCCTGGAAGTGAACCAGTGGATTGCCCAGACACCTGGTGATGCCAGTGTTGTCCTAGGAAATCCCGGGGTTTCCGTGTGATTGTCCTATTGGAATGCCACCCAGGCTCAAAGGGATCATATAATATTTCATGCCTAGAAACTTCCATGTGCAACCACATGCCAATATGGGCTCTGGCATAGTTGAGTAAGTTGTGGGAAACCTTTCCATGATGGGCTAGCAGATGTAGGGGGGTTGTAGGTGGTACCGGCCTATCTATCTGGTTAAGCGGACCTCTTCGGAAAGACTGTGTCTCGGTCATCCGTTTCTCAAACACCATGCAGTGCGAGAAACCAAACGGAGGCGATCGAGTCTTGTGGGAAAAGTGCACAAACCTCTGCAGAGTGTACAAACTGATCATGATTAGTCGTGTCCCCGGTTATGGACATCTTTGAGTATCTAGAAGTGGATTATTTGCTGATCTCATCACTCTCTAATTTAATATTGTTGGGTTTAATGATGATTTTTAATTGGGGTTGAGAGGATGTCTATCTTCTCAACAATGTTTCAACTACCATGATAGTTAATTAAAAGCTATTCCTTTGAAGTAGGGAAAAATTGGCTTTACGCAAAAACTCTAACCTTACAGCCTCCACCAGCCAAATATGCATGTAGTTGTAGGCCTTATTCATCATTATCATTATCGTGTGAATTTGTCAGTACATTCAATGTACTGACCCTCTGTGGCTGCAACGTCTCATGTTGCAGGATTATCTTACGACGAGTAAGTGATACGTTAGGGGTTACGATTTCTACACTCAACCTTGCCGTTGGTGTTGATGGGGATCCACAACCTTGTTGCTTCCGCTATGATCGATTTGAGGTAATAGTATTTACGCTACTTAATACATGTGATTTACCTCTGTTATAAATCCTGTTTGTACTGTGTGTGTCAGCATACCGATCCAGGGATGACACTGAACACAGAGACTTTGGTCCATTCGGATCGTGGTCGCTACAAATTGTGTTCTGTTCCGGAAGGATTATGCCAACTTAAGTGAATGCCCAAAATGCAAATCATCAAGATGGAAAGATGGCGATGCTGTGAAGAGGATTCCTCATATTGTTCTGAGACATTTTCCAATTACACCAAGATTGCAGAGGTTGTTTCATGATGCTGAAACAAGAGAGGATGTACTATGGCATTCTGGAACCAGGAGTACAGAGATCAGAATGTAATGAGCCATCCATCACATGGTAGTGAGTGGAAAAGTTTCAATCAGAAGCACGAAAAGTTTGCTGCTGACCCAAGAAACATTAGACTTGGCTTAGCTTTAGATGGATTTAACCCATTTGGCCACCAGAGCGCCCCATATAACATGTGGCCAGTGCTTGTTATCCCTTACAACATGCCTCCAAATGTCTGCACCAAAGAATCAAACTACATGATGGCCTTGCTCATCCCGGGTCCAAAAAGTCCTGGAAAGGATTTTGATTTGTTCATGGAGCCTCTTGTGGAGGAACTTCAACAACTTTGGAGGGGTGTTCTCACTCGAGACCTATATAGCAGCCCACCAGCTGATTTCTTTCTGCATGTTGTTATAATTTGGTGCATCCATGATTATCTGGATTTGGGCACTATGTCAGGGCGAACGACACATGGTTACAATGCATGTGTTCGCTGTGACAGGAATCCGCTGTCATACGCAATACTTAGCAAGATCTGTTACATTGGACACCACCGTTTCCTTGCCAAGGACAAGCCGCATCCTAGATAATACCGAAGACATGTGTTCAATGCAAAGCATGAAAACCGTGATGCGCCAAAGAGGCTCACCGCCGATGAGTTGCAAGTGGAATTAGAGAAGGTCAGACATATTACACCAGGAAACCATCCTGATAATGGTAGCGGGAAAAGGAAGCGTGGCAGGGCAGAAGAGAGATTATTGTTTACCCGCAGGTCCACTTTGTGGGACTTGGAGTATTGGAAAGATTTTGATCTGTGGCATAATCTTGATGTGATGCACATCGAGAAAATATATGTGAGATCATTATCGGCACACTTCTTAATATTGAAGGCAAGACGAAAGATACCTTAAAATCTAGGATTGATTTGACACACCTGGGTATCAGAGAGGATTTGCAGGTGCAAGATGAAGGTAAACCACAGGATATGGCACCAGCTGTGTACGTATTGGACAAGGTAAAAAGAAAAGAATTCTGCGAGGTCCTGTCACGTGTGAGATTCCCACATGGATTTGCTTCCAACCCTGAAAGGAGAGTCAGTGCAGATGGAAACAAGGTACACGAGTTGAAAACTCATGAATGCCACGTGCTACTTCAAAGGGTTTTACCTGTTATCCTTAGAGGACTGGGCCGCCCTGACTTATACAGAGCAGTTGCAAAGTTGGGACAATTCTTCAGGGAACTTTGCAGTAGAAATATCAGGATAGATGCTTTAGAGCGTCTTAGAGACAAGATACCAACTATCCTATGCGACCTTGAGAAGATATATCCTCCAGCCTTCTTTGATGTGATGGTGCATTTGGCTGTTCATCTACCTGATGAGGCACTACTTAGAGGTCCAATACAGTATGGCTGGATGTACCCTATTGAAAGGCGGCTAGGCACTTTCAAGGGCTATGTTAGGAATAGAGCTAGACCCGAGGGTTCCATTGCAGAGGCCTACATTGCTACAGAAGCGTTGACATTCTGCTCAAAATACATTGAAACGGCTGATCAGCTTACCAAAGAGGTGGATGAAGACAATCCCGGGCTCAATGTTTTTGATTATTCTGTTCGAGTTACAGGAAAGAGTCGACAAGAGGACAAACCTAACGATTTGTACAAAATGGTTTGGTATGTGTTGAATAACTGTCCGGAGATACTACCTTATATCAAGTAAGTGCTAAGTACTGCAGCTTATACATCGAATCTACTAAACTTGCAGCACATTCTTATATATTTAGATGTTTGACGCGATCACTATGTTGTGCAGCATCTACAAAAAGGAGTTACTGCCACAAAATCCAGGAAACATTGACAAACTGGTTATGGCAGAATTTGCGAAATGGTTCAAGAGCCATGTAAGCTTTTGAATTGCACTGTAAGTTTTTTTAATATATTGAGGACATAAGATGATCAGCTTGTCTATTTTCTAACCATAGGTTAAGAAGATGCAGGAGGATGGGCAGGCAGTTGATGATGCCCTTTACTCACTAGCAATGGGTCCTGATACTCGGGTAAGACATTATGAATCTTGCGTTGTTCGAGATGTGCGCTACAACACCCTTGCACGAGACGAAGGCAGGAAGACACAAAACAATGCCATCATGAGCATGGATACGTATGAAAAAGAGACAACTGAAATGTATGCTAACATAACAGACATTGTGCAGTTGCAGTATATCTCCAGTTTCGAGGATCATCGGTGTGTGGTTCTGTTGTGCTGTCGTTGGTATAACCTGTTTTCCAGGATCGCAAAACGCAGAGCTGATGATTATTTCAAATCCATCAATGTCAAGGTGGCGTACCAGACCAACGAGCCTTTTATTTTGGCAAATCAAGCAACACAGATATTTTTCTTGGAAGACACATTTGCACGTAGCGATGACTAGAGAGTATTGCAAAGGTTTGAGCAGAGGAATTCGTTTAATGAAGTTGCACAACAAGATGATGCTTACACTGCTCCTGATGTACAAGATAACACAGATGTTCCTAATATCTTTGAGAACCATCACGTCAATGACGCCAGCGAAAAGATTGCCTATCGTCCTGTGGACATACAAGAGTTGATCAAGAAGAAGCCAACGTTCGAGAACGTTGAGGACAAGGAAGAAGATGACACCGCGGGGAATTACGATTCAGACTGATACACATGGCGAAGATGTTGACGGTGCTGTTGCGAATGATGATTACATTGCTTTTGTCGTATTTGCCTGTCAGAAGACGTTTTTTATCTACTATGTCAAATTGTGTTTGCTATGACAACTGAAACCTGATGAACATGTTGTTTCATATTTTCCTGTGAGAACATCACTTGTTATGTATGCTGATTTGTGTTTGGTGATTGTGTGATGACTAAAACATGATGACATTGTTGTTTAGTTGTACTCATATTTGGCTGTGAAACTTGAATTTGATGACATAGTTTGATGTTGGACTACAATTTGCTCGACGTCTTCGAATGAGAACAAAGCTGACCCGACAGGGCCTCTGCTAATTTATTTATTTATTACCAAAAGGGCCTCTGCTATTTATTTATTTATGAGAAAAAGGGGATACCCCCTTATTTCTGTTAATAGAAATCATTAGATGTTCACAACACTACGCCCAACCTGCTACACAAGTTTCATTCATTACTAGTTTCAGTAAAGTGCTCATGTCATAGCCACCGAAAACACCACGAGTGCTACATACACTGCAAATAAAGAGACAATCATCCTACAGAGCACATCGATTTTTCCCATTGTCTTCACAAGATCTTTCATCTCCTCATTGTTGTCAAGGCCGTTCAACAACTGTTGCTTGGCCATGATAAGAGGAACTGCATCTTTAACCTTCTGCTCTGCATCTTCATCTTCTGCCGTTCCTTCAGTTACTTGTCCAACACCCCAACCTGCTGGTATTGGGATTCCTCGGCTAACCAAATAATCAGCGTAGTTGCATTCCCCCACATCAGCAACTTCCGAGAAATACAAATCACACGAATCTTCCCTTTTCTGCACGAATCAAATTGGAAGATCACCAACCAAACTATTAAAAAAATCAGCAACTGAAAGCAGCAGAACAACACTTAAACATATTATTACCCCATGATTCGGGCATTTGTAGAAGACTCGACCAGGGTTGAGGCTTGTGGTTGAGACGCGACGTATGACTTTGCGTGATTTGCAGCAGTGGTACCACACCAACGGCAGCAGGTTGCGATGAGAAACTGGTTGTGGTGCGCATGCCGACGGGGGTGTGATGAGACCCACAGGCGATGGCACGGGTGGCGACTTGGAACATATTTGGTTGTTGCCTACTGAAGAGCAGGTGGACGAGCAGCCAGCGGACATGGTTGCTGCGGCCAGAGCTTCTGATGCTAGCTCTACAAAAAAGACACATCCGTGACATTTTGGGCCGAACGGAACTTTTTTCTGTCATACTTATGACACTTCTATGACAATAATTGTGACAAAACACGGTATCATCATAGATGTGGTGGGGTCCTACTTCTATGAAAAAAATCATGATAGAAAATGGGCTTTTCGTCCTGGGCGGGCCGGAGACGCAGCTGCATGACATTCTTTGGGCCGTCCATGACGGAAAAAACTATGGTAGAAGCGAGGGCGAGGAAAATATCGGGGTGTTCCCGGTTACGGTGGATGGCCGGGGCCGAGCGATGCGCGTTTCTCTCGTACACGCAAGCGCGTGGGTGCAAGGCGTTGGGCTCTAACTGAACCCGAGCGAGGCATTGGGCTCTAACAGAACTCGAGCGATTGCACTGCAGGCTACACATTACTAAACCCGAGCGATCGATGGATGGCTATTAGCTGAACCCGATCGAGTGATTCCTTCGCTACTGCTGCTAACTGAAGCCGATCGATGCTGCCTCTACATGAACAGTGACCGTTGCTG
>LR738713.1:398040284-398097612 GCA_902687465.1 Secale cereale
GGATGAACAGTTCCCGGTGGGGGTGGCTGAACAGGACCCCGTGGTGTTACCTCTGCATGAACAGGACCCCGTTCGATCGAGCCGGTTGGGGCTGCATGACCAGGACCCCGTGGAGGCTACATGAACAAGACCACCCCGTGGAGGGCTACATGAACAGTAGACGGTGGAGGGCTGGATGAACAGTAGCCCGTGGAGAGGGCTGGTTGAAAAGTAGCCGGTGGAGTAGCGCGCGGTGGAGGCTGAACAGTCGCAGGTGGAGGCCGGAGGAGGTCGACGGTGGATGAACAGTAGCCCGTGGAGGCTGGAGGGGTTGACGGTGGAGATGAACAGTATCATGTGGAGTCCCGTTTTGCGGTACTCCACATCCCCCCGATGAACAGGACCCCCATTTTGACTGTAGCGCTCCAACACAAGTCCGTTTCCTCCGTTTTGCGGTATGCCACACCCCTCCCGATGAACAGGACCCCCGTTTCGACCGTAGGAGGTCCGTTTCCTCCGTTTTGCGGTACGCCAGACCCCTCCCGATGAACATGATCCCATTTTGACTGTGGCCGGTCGAACACAAGGCCGTTTCCTCCGTTTTGCGGTACGCCATGCCTCGTTTCCATCGACTATTCCGTCCAAGCCCTCCCAATGAACACAAGGACGCATTTCATTCCGACCCAACCGGTTGGCTCCCCATGAATACGATGACGACGCTGTTTCTCCGTTCCGACCCAGCCATGTACACAAGCCCTGGCCGTACGTATGCGCGAGTAGGCATTCGAGACCCTGCCTGTATGTACGTACGTGGCCGTATTTTCTTTTTTTGCATACTAACCGCTGTACGTACGTGTACATGCTACGTGCGCGCCTCTATATCGACCAGTATGTACATACACGTTCGCGACCAGAATGACAACGGTACGTATGCTTTGACCAGGTGGGTCCCGACTGTCAGGCACTTCCTTGCCTGCAAAGATGTAGCTGGTGGGTCCCAGCAGTCTGGGGGGCGAATCGTTTTTTGCCCGGACGCACTTCCTTGCGTGCGAAGATGTAGCTGGTGTGTCCCAACAGTCCGGGGAAATGTTTTTTTGCGAAATACGGTGGCCCATCCGGTGGGTCCCCGATGTCAGGCGGAGGAATAATTATTTTGCGCGTAATAAGGAGGCACTTCCTTGCTGCGGCCGTGGACCCAACTGTCAGCCTCTCCACGTACAGTCCACGTCGGATGGAAGCTGTTCCTTGACCATGTTGACCACGCCGCGCCGAGAGCACCAGGGCGGTGGACGACAGCGAGGCCTAGGAAGGGGACGACGCGGAGCCGGGGAAGACGCAACAGTAGATGCCCACGCGTAGAGGAGTATGAGGGTTCATTGGTTCGCTGCGGTGTGAGGCTACCGTCGCCGCAGAATAATAGGGGGTGGGTGAGTACATGGATGGCCTGGCCAACGGTGGAAGTAGTAGGGGGCGGTGAGGCTTCCGCCGCATCGTAGCCGGCCACGAGAGGCAGGAGCATGAGGCATGACCGGCGCTGGTTTGGGCGGCTGGAGCAAGAAGACTAGAGGTTGAAGAAGCACTACGGCCATTGGATGGACATCGTACGGTCACTGGAGATAGAATCGTGCATATTTACTAAGTTGACAAAGCCCTCCGTCCCCAGCAACTTAGTAGGCCCACAAGCCAGCCTGTCACTATACTGGGTCCCAGCTAGTAGGGGGATTATTCATTTTTTTGTGCGTAATAAGGAGGCACTTCCTTGCGTGCGAAGATATAGCTGGTGGTTCAAAGCTGTCAGCGGCGGTAACATTTTTTTCGCGAAATACAGAAGCCCTTTCGGTGGGTCCCAGATGTCAGGTGGAGGAATCATTGTTTTGCGGGTAATAAGGAGGCATTTCCTTGCGTGCGGCCGTGGACCCAGCTGTCAGCCTCTCCACGTATAGTCCACTTCGGATGCATGTCGGTCGTTGACCACGTTGACCAGGCCACGCCGAGAGCACCAGGGCGATGGACGACGGCGAGGCCTAGGAAGGGAACGACACGGAGGCAGGGAAGACTCGGCAGTTGTTTCCCACGCGGAGGGGAGTATGAATGTACGAGGGTTCACTGGTTCGTCTGCCGTCGCCGGAGAATAACAACAGGTGTGGGTGAGTAGAGGGATGGCTAGGCCAGTGATGGGAGTACGGTGGGGCGGTGAGGCCTGCGCGGCAGCACATCCGACCGCGGGGAGGAGGGAGCAGGCAGTCAAGCTGACGCTTGTTTGAGCGGCTGGAGCAGGAAGAGCAGAGATTGAAGAAGCACGGCGGCCCTTGGATGGACATCCAACAGTCACTGCTTGTGCGTCAACCTTTTTTTAGGAAAGCCTCAAATCTGTGGAAAACATCATACAACCCATCTGCCATTATTTCTAATAATTTACAGTCCATTTGCTAATTCTTAAGGTTTTTTTGGAGCCAATATTCTTTTTTGCTAGTATTAAGCCCATATTGTGGCCACGGTTAAAAAGTTATACGAAAATGTGCATATTTCGGTGCGGTCCGAACTGTTTTAATCCCGAAATTTCGAGTCACATTCAAACTGATTTTAGAAATAAATGTATATCAATATAAAATCCAACAAATTGTCCACGCATAAAAATCAATGCAATTTAAAATCTCGAAATGAAAAAAAGAAATTTGAAACTAATTGCCGGTTTGATGTGTTTTAAAAATGTACATCCCATTTCTCATTACTGATAGGCCATTTTCTTGCCCAGCCGAATGAAGCTCTCCTTGTCTTGAAAGATTTGCAGCCCAACAGGCCTGACAAAGTGACTTACTTGGCAAATCACAAAAAACTGGGCTGTGGTCGTGGACCCAGCTATCAGCCTCTCCACGTACAGTACTCTTCCGATGGAAGTCGGTCGTTGACCACATTGACCACGCCGCGTCGAGAGCACCAAGGCGGTGGATGACGACGAGGCCTAGTAAGGGGACGACGCGGAGCCGGGGAAGACGCGGTAGTGGATGCCCACGCGGAGAGGAGTACGAGGGTTCACTGGTTCGGCTGCGGTGTGAGGCTGCCGTCGCCGCAGAATAACAGGGGGTGTGGGTGAGTGGATGATAACCCTCAACCGTAAGGGATCGAGATAGTCTTCGCGGGTAAGAATAACCCAATTTATTGATTCGACACACGGGGAGCCAAAGAGTATTTATAAGCTTTAACAGTTGAGTTGTCAATTCAACCGCACCTGAAATATACTAACTTGCAACAAAAGATAAGTGGTAACAGTGATATGATAGTGATGATAGTAATAGTAAAAGTAAACGGCAAAAGTAAATAGCAGTAGTAAATGGCAAAAGTAGCAACTAATGACAAGCAAGGTTTAAAATACTGTAGGCTAGGGAGATGGATGGTTGGGTGCTGCATGGATGAGATAGATTCTAACTTGGGGCACGGCACACGGAAAAGTAATGATCATCTAGGCAAATATCAAACATTAGGCATGTATCCCGTATGTAGTTGTACGTGCTTGCAATAAGAACTTGCACAACATCTTTTGTCCTACCATCCCGCTACGAACGGGGCCAAAAGGAACTAATGGATATTAAGGTGCTCCTGTCAAAGAGCACCGGAACAAAGCAATGAACTCAATGGATACATGTAATCCTCAAACTACGGACCATCCCCTTTGGTGTCCCAAGCTGTCACTTTTGGGATCGCCGGTTTCGAACCGTAACAGGTGCATACAACTCATAGATAGGACCAAGAACACAAATATATTCATGCAAACACATATGGTTCAGATCTGAAATCATGGCACTCGGGCCCTAAGTGTCAAGCATTAAGGATAACAAGTTGTAGCAAAGATGATAAACACCATACTAGATGATAGGCAACATGCCCCCAACAATCTGACGAACTATTACATGATCTAACTCATCCAATCCCTACCATCCCCTTCGCCTACAGCAAGGGAATTACTCACACATGAAGGGGGAAGTCATGGAGGGATGATGGAGTGGTGATGATGATGACGATGGCGACGATCTCCCCTCTCCGGAGGCCAAATCAGCCTCCAGATTAGCCCTCCCGAAGAAGAACAGAGGGTGGCGGCGCCTGTGCGACGAAAAACAGCGAAAGGACTTCTGATCTCGGATTTCTCCGTCGGGAGGAAAAATACGGGCTAAAGTATCCTGCACACAAATAAACCATACAGGCAGCTCTGCTGAAAACAGCGTCAGTCCGGGTTAGTTTAGTCCAAATCATGCAAGAATGAGGTCAAAACAATATCAAAAGTGTTTGGAAAAGTAGATACGTTTGAGACGTATCAACTCCCCCAAGCTTAGCATATTGCTTGTCCTCAAGCAATTTAGTTCAACGAACTGGACGCGGCAAAGAAAACTTTGACAAACTCTTTTGTTTCATTAGATGTATATAAGCATGTACTACGAAAAGAGTTCAGCAAGTATTAAAACAGTACTTATGAGAACAATGCAAGGAGCAATCCTTCTTCCAAGTGACCAGTCACAAATAATCAGGAGTAAACAATATATTATCGAAAATCAAGACAAGATCACATTGCACATAGCTTGAGCATATTAAGGTGGTATCTCGCTAGCCTCCATGAGTGAAGCAAAACATAAATGCAGAGACTCCTCCAGAGTTTTAAAGGAGACTAGAACTAAGAATTTCAGAATAAATCATATCACAAGTATGCAGAAGACAATGTAATACTTTGGGACAATGCACATTACACTTAGAATGACAATTATGCTCTCCTAGTCAGTGCTTTGAAGAAAGAAGATGAGACTCTCGAACCGTGGCTTTTATTGGCAAGGTTGAAAACCCGTGATCGGAAACAAAAAACTAAACATGTACCAGAGCTCTTGGTTTTAAAAACAGAAGTAAATATGTTTTTGAGAGGTGCATATTTCGTCAACGAATGCTAGCAGATAACTCAATTACTTTTTAAGCTAGGCAAGTCTCGAGGAACGGCTCCCGCATGAGGACGATCACATCCTCTTAATCTCCTTTGTTTATCACTGCCAAAGTTTTCTGATTTCTCATGAACAAAGCGTGAAGGAGGGTTTGTTTGTTATATTATCTTTTTGAGCCGGGCGCACTCAATGCCAGTTCCTTTTCATATTAGGGGTTTGCACATTATACATGCAATCCAGGGGTGAAACTTGTCCAACTTAAAGAGATCATGAATTAACTCCTACTTCCTCATGAGCTAAAACATAGGCACAAAAAGAGAAATGCTTTTGATTAGTTTCGAGATGGTACATGAAAGTCTTCGTTAGGAATGGCAGGTAAATACCATATATAGGAAGGTATAGTGGACTCATATGGCATAACAGGTTTAAAGGTTTTGGATGCACAAGCAGTCATTCCGCTTAGTACGGGTGGAGGTTTAGCAAAAGACTGGGAAGCGACCAACTAGAGAGCCATAACGGTCATAATCATGCAGAGCGACAAAGCAACATTGAATCGGGCATGAAAGTGATATAACTATTCTAAAATTCAAAGATCATCAAGGCAAAGTAGACTTTTTAGTCCTAAACATGTGTAAGCATGTGCCAAGTCAATCCAAAAATTCTCTAAAGGGAAATGCCACCTTAGTATGCCAGACTATGAACAGTGCGATGCATGTAGATCATTTCAATAACACATTATATACTCTAGTTATTGGAGACTAGCCACAAGGAAAGCATGAACCACTGGAAGAGCATTGTAAACATAGCACTATGTCGCTACAAGCTGGTCTCTAGATCATAAGTACAGGCATATGTACAAAAGTAGAAACAATAAGAGTTCATACCGGTCTTCCTTGTTGCTTCCTTTCAGTCGATCTTCGTCATTACTGCTTGTACTTGCACGATCGAACGTAGGAAATATAATCAAATGCCACCACGGACGCGAGCTGATCTCTGAAAACAAAGCAAACTAAAGAGAGAAATGAAATCTTTTTGGGGTTTTCAAAAGTTGAATAAAAAGCAAAAGAAAGAGAAAATCTTTTTGTTGTTTTTGCAAAGAGAGAAATAAAGAAGAACGGGCAAAAACTTCAAAAAGATCAGAGTGAATCAAACGGATAATACAATGAAAAAGTGAGAAGGGCACGTACTCCCCCAAGCTTAGGCTTTTGGCCTAAGTTGGTAGCAGCTACTGCCCCCAGGAGCCTCCTGCTCCAGGGGTATGGTGGTGAGACCAAGGGTCGTAGAAGGATGATGGCGCGTACACCGAACTCCTCGGAGTCTCCCACGAGGAAGGTTCCGAGCGCCAAAAAGAGGAAGATCCTTCACCAAACTCGGTGGCGGTCTCATCCTGAAAATGTGGTATCTCACCGTGCCTCTCCTCGTCGGGCACAACCCCCTCCATGGGGTTATGGAACTGGTGCTGGACCATGAACTCATCGAACTGGACAACATCAAAGGACCATCCGTTCCTGCGAGAAAAATCAAACAAAAGAGGTGCAGGTAGACGGATCTCGCGTTCCACGGTAGTTCCGAAACACAAGATATAAACAAGGTTATCAAGTTCAGAACCCATGGTAACAAACTTATGCCTCTTCATAGCAGCAAGATCAAAGCTTAAATAAGTAAAAGGAGTATCATCAGGGTGTGGGGTGCCTCCAAGATGCTCTAAGATAAGCGTGGCATAAATGCCACCATATAAGTCCCCCTTGTTACCGTTCATAGCAAGGCGTCGAGCAATTAAGGTACCCAGATTATAATCAGACCTCCCTGAGAGGGCTGCTGCCAGGATAGCAATATCTGGAGCAGAAATGTTGCTCGTGTTGTCGCGAGCTAACACCCCTCTAGCAATATAATATGCAAAATACCTCAGGTGAGGAAACAAGATGCTGGAGATCTTCGACCGATGAATATCCCTCGTACCCATGCTGCAGAGAGAGTTGATGACAGTTTTCAGCTCGGAGGGCTGCGTGGCCATCCTTGCCGTCCTCCCAACGTTCGGCACACCTATTACTTCACAAAAATTTCCCAGAGTCATGGTGATAAGATCATTATAAATTTTAAACTCAATAGCACCTGAATCAGGATTATATCTAAAACTGTTAATGAAACCGGAGGTGAGTTTCTGATACTGAGTAACGCGGCTCGTGACGAGTCGTGTCAAACCTGCATTAGCACAAAGATTATAAAACTCATCCTTGATTCCCGCAGCTTCCATGAATTCATCACATGGAAATGTCATCGCACGTGCTGGACTTGTGTCTTCCAACAACTCCAGGGGCACATGATCTTCATTATAGCTCACCCTAACAGTCGATGGTGAAGCTGCGGCTCTAGTGACTCGATCGGAGTGTGCGGGCCTCCTCTTCTCAAGCCATCCTTTTGCCCTTCCTAACAAACTCATTTCTGAATTTTTTTATAATTTACAAAAACGAGGATTAAAACAAAGTGAGCTAAGGCAAACTACTCAACTTACTTGCCCAAGGCATAAACTTGGATCAAAACTTGGAAAACAACTTTCTACACATGCATGCAAGCTCATCTCTACAGCACCAAGAAATACTAAATACTCACAAATGAGGCCACCAATCAAAAATCTAATTGGAGGGGTGGAGGAGTCACATACCAGGGAGTATTTGCTCAAAATTTCAGCTCAGGTGATGGGCTGTAGAGAGAGATTGAAGAATCGCCCCCAAGAACAGCAAGAACAGCAAGAACAAGACCAGAACTCGGGTTTCTGGAAAAAGAGAGAGAGGAGGGAAGAAGAAGTACCTGTAGGGGGGTCCCGTGGGCCCCAAGCGCCCTGTGGGCGCGGCCAGGGGCTGGGCCGCGCCAGCTGGCCGCCTGGGCCACTGGTGGCCCCCCCTGGCTGGCCCCAGGACTTTCCGGGTCTCTCCCGTTGTGGAAATTTTTAATATAATTTTTCTGGAATTTTTCTGAAAACTTCACTGCTGAATTTTTTTCGAAGTTCAAAAAGCTGCGAAACTCTCTGAAAACTTGAAGCAGTTAGTAGTATTGTGAAGCTTGAAAAACATAGATACTTGGTACAGCAAGTATGACAACACTAAAAACAAATAAAAACATAGAAAGCTCAACTTTTTATCCATATAAAACACGTTCACTAGTAAGGTTGATCAAGTCTTACCAACAAACAAGCGGTATATAGAACAAAAAGTCTCACCTCCTACGAAGTAATCACTGAACTTTTACCTTGATGGACATTGTCCCTACCATGATAGTTTTGTATTTGTGAGGCACATGTAGTGGACAGTCCCATTCTCCAATTTTCACGGTTTCGATATTCTCTATACAGTTGAGGGCATGCCTCCTGTCGGTCTTCTTCGAAAAATATACCGTGTGTTCTTTATCATTCACATGAAAGGTAACCTTCCCTTTGTTGCAATCAATAACGGCACCTGCGGTGTTAAGAAAAGGTCTACCAAGAATAATGGACATGCTCCCATCCTCAGGCATGTCAAGCACAACAAAATCAGTAAGAATTAAACAATTAGCAACTTCAACTGGAACATCCTCACAAATACCTATCGGAACAGCGGTTGACTTTTCAGCCATCTGAAGGGAGATATCTGTAGGAATTAGTTTCTCTAAACAGAGCCTCTCGTAAAGAGAGAGAGGCATAACACTCACTCCCGCTCCAAGATCACATAAAGCAGTTTTGACATAATTATTCTTTATGGAGCAAGGAATGGTGGGTATACCTGGATCACCGAGCTTCTCGGGAATCTTTCCACTAAAAGAATAGTTAGCAAGCATAGTAGATATTGCATCATTAGGAATTTTTCTTTTGTTAGTGACAATATCTTTCATATATTTTGAATAAGGAAGTAACTTAATAGCATCAGTCAAAGGAATTTGAAGAAAAAGAGGTTTAATCCATTCACAAAACTTATTGTAATGCTCTTCTTCTTTAGATTTGATGGACTTACCTGGAAAGGGCATGGGTTTCTGTACCCATGGTTCTTTCTCCTTCCCATGTTTTCTTGCGATGAAGTCTTCTCTAGTGTACCTCTTACGTTTGTCAGGTGCTTCTTCTTCTCGAACTTCAGGCGGATCGTTTTTCTCATTATCATTACCTTCAGGTTCAGCACCGTCTTCAGTCTCAGCATCGGAAATAGATACACTGTTGGGATCAATAGATGGCTCTTCATCTGCAATAGGATCAATAGAATTGTCAGTCTCTTTATGTTTCTTCTTCTTATTTGGAGATACAACAATTTCTTCTTCCTGCATTTGAGAATCTTGCTCGATTCTCTTCGGATGTCCCTCTGGATAAAGAGGATCTTGAGTACTAGTTCCTCCTCGGGTCTTAATCCCAAAAGCCTGCAGTTTATCTTGTTTGGCATTGTTAGCAAGAAAATCTCTTTGCACATTAGAAATTTGATCAAGCTGAGTTTGAACCATATGAAAATGCTTCACAAGACATTGGACATCATTAACTGTTCTATCTAAAACACCAAGCAACTTTTTGATAGCAAGGGAATTATCATGCAACTGACTTTCTATCCTCTCATTAAAATGATTATGTTTCATAATAAAATTATCAAACTCATCTAAACATTGATCAGGAGGCTTACCATAAGGGATGTCACTTGCGTTGAAATCTAAAAGAGAGTGTACCTCTACCATAGGAGGGTGAGTGGTAGGCTCACACAGCTTCTCAATAGGGGGTAGATTCTTCACGTCTTCAGCTTTAATACCTTTCTCTTTAATAGACTTCTTTGCTTCTCGCATATCCTCGGGGCTTAGAACAAACATGCCCCTCTTCTTTGTTGGTGGAGGTGGTTCAGGGACGGACCAATCTTCATGGTTTTTTGCAATCCTCCCCATTAAATCTTCCGCGTCGTCCGGTGTTCTTTTCCTGAAAACACAACCAGCACAACTGTCCAGATAGGACCTAGATTAATCAGTTAGACCAGCATAGAATATATCAATTAATTCATTCTTAGGAACTCCATGTCCTGGTCTAGCCTGAATCAAACCGCAGTACCTCCCCCAAGCTTTAGGGAGGGACTCATCCTGCAACTGTTTAAAGTTGTAAATTCTTTGTAAAGCAGCATGTTGCATATGAGCAGGAAAGTACTTATCAACAAAAGAGTGAGCTAAGTCCTGAGGACTCTTAATAGAACCGCATGGGAGTGAATCATACCATGCTTTAGCACCTTCCTTCAAGGAGAAAGGAAGAAGCTTGGTCACATAAAAGTAGCGTATCTTCTCATCTGTGGTAAACAGGCTACCTAGTTCACCAAGTTTAGTTAGGTGTGCAATAGCATCATCATTTTCTCTGCCATAAAAGGGGTCAGCTTCAACCATAGGTATAAGTGAAAGATCAACAGAGAAATCAAAATCAGGATCATCAATGCATATAGGAGATGTAGCAAACTCAGGATTAGGTACGGTTTTGTTTTTCAAAGAGTGTTTTTCAAATATTTTCTTAATAGTTTTAGAGTCAGAGCCGGCAAACTCTATCAGTTCCCTGCATAAATCTTCATCAAGTATATAGTAATCATCATCAAGGAGTCTCTCCTGGAGTTTACTCAATTCGGGATAATCATAAGTTTCACCAATAGGGTAGCGAGTAACAGTAAGTTCAATTCCATATTTTTCAGCAGCAGCAGTAATTTGTTTCTCAAGAGCATAACCAAGCGAACTAATATCATCGTCAAAAGTAGTAGAAGCATCATCAAGAGTATCAGACATAGTAACAGATTCAGTAGGAGCATCATGTGGTGGTGGTGAGGCAAACTTACTCATAACAGAAGGTGAATCAAGCGTAGCACTAGTGCTCAGAGCAGTACCTCTTCTTGTAGTGGATCGTAAGATCGGAACCTTGGGGTCTCCTTTCTTACCCATGGTGAATAAAGTGCAGCAGGTAGGATACCTCAAGTAGACTTGTAAATATTGCTATGCTCCCCGGCAACGGCGCCAGAAAACGGTACTTGATAACCCTCAACCGTAAGGGATCGAGATAGTCTTCGCGGGTAAGAATAACCCAATTTATTGATTCGACACACGGGGAGCCAAAGAGTATTTATAAGCTTTAACAGTTGAGTTGTCAATTCAACCGCACCTGAAATATACTAACTTGCAACAAAAGATAAGTGGTAACAGTGATATGATAGTGATGATAGTAATAGTAAAAGTAAACAGCAAAAGTAAATACCAGTAGTAAATGGCAAAAGTAGCAACTAGTGACAAGCAAGGTTTAAAATACTGTAGGCTAGGGAGATGGATGGTTGGGTGCTGCATGGATGAGATAGATTCTAACTTGGGGCACGGCACACGGAAAAGTAATGATCATCTAGGCAAATATCAAACATTAGGCATGTATCCCGTATGTAGTTGTACGTGCTTGCAATAAGAACTTGCACAACATCTTTTGTCCTACCATCCCGCTACGAACGGGGCCAAAAGGAACTAATGGATATTAAGGTGCTCCTGTCAAAGAGCACCGGAACAAAGCAATGAACTCAATGGATACATGTAATCCTCAAACTACGGACCATCCCCTTTGGTGTCCCAAGCTGTCACTTTTGGGATCGCCGGTTCCGAACCGTAACAGGTGCATACAACTCATAGATAGGATCAAAAACACAAATATATTCATGCAAACACATATGGTTCAGATCTGAAATCATGGCACTCGGGCCCTAAGTGTCAAGCATTAAGGATAACAAGTTGTAGCAAAGATGATAAACACCATACTAGATGATAGGCAACATGCCCCCAACAATCTGACGAACTATTACATGATCTAACTCATCCAATCCCTACCATCCCCTTCGCCTACAGCAAGGGAATTACTCACACATGAAGGGGGAAGTCATGGAGGGATGATGGAGTGGTGATGATGATGACGATGGCGACGATCTCCCCTCTCCGGAGGCCAAATCAGCCTCCAGATTAGCCCTCCCGAAGAAGAATAGAGGGTGGCGGCGGCTCCGCGACGAAAAACAACGAAAGGACTTCTAATCTCGGATTTCTCCGTCGGGACGAAAAATACGGGCTAAAGTAGGGCACCAGGGGGTGTGGGGCCCACCCAGGCGCCCCCTCGGCGCGACCCAGGGGGGGGGGGCGCCCACAGGGCGCCTGGGCACCCCCTGGCCCCCCTCTGGCCCCACTTCTGGCATTTTGTTTCTTCGGGTGCGTGGATTTTTCGTGATTTTTCGTGGATTTTTCTGAGATGCTTAAAAATCCATTTTCCTGCACACAAATAAACCATACAGGCAGCTCTGCTGAAAACAGCGTCAGTCCGGGTTAGTTTAGTCCAAATCATGCAAGAATGAGGTCAAAACAATATCAAAAGTGTTTGGAAAAGTAGATACGTTTGAGACGTATCAGTGGAGGGATGGCCTGGCCAGCGGTGGGAGTAGTATGGGGGCGGTGAGGCCTCCGGGGCAGCACAGCCGGCCACTGGAGGCAGGAGCAGGCGACACGATCGGCGCTGCTTTGTGCGGCTGGAGCAAGAAGACCAGAGGTTGAAGAAGCACTACAGCCATTGGATGGACATCATACGGTCACTAGAGCTAGAATCGTTCATATTGACTAAGTTGACAAAGCACTCCATCCCCGTCAACTTAGTAGCCCCATAAGCCAGCCTCCCACTATGGTGGGTCCCAATTAGTAGGGGCAATATTCATTTTTTTGTGCGTAATAAGGAGGCACTTCCTTGCGTGCGAAGATATAGCTGGTGGGTCCGACCTATCAGCGGTGGGAACGTTTTTTCGCGAAATAGAGAGGCCCTTCCGGTGGGTCCCAGCTGTCAGGTGGAGGAATCATTATTTTGCGCGTAATAAGGAGGCATTTCCTTGCGTGCAGCCGTGGACCCAGCTGTCAGCCTCTCCACGCACAGTCTACTTCCGAGGGTGTCGTTCATTGACCACGTTGACCACTCCGCGCCGAGCGCATCCAAGGTGGTGGACGACGGCGAGGCCCCGGACAGCAACGAGCTGGAGATGGGAAGATGCGGGAGTAGAGTCGCTGACGGAGAGGTGTACGAGGGTTAACTGGTTCTGGTGCGGTGTGGTTCGGCAGTTGGTGGAGAAGAACATGAGGTGTGGAGGGGTGGAGGTATGGCCTGGCCAACGGTGGAGTAGCGCTTCACAGCGAAGCGTGCTAAGCAGGGCTTCTAGCAGCAGGAGGCGTGAGCAGGTGGTCCCGGCGGCGCTGGAGGAAGAAGACGAGGGATTAAAGATGGATGCTGGTCGTTGGATGTAAATCCAATGGCTAACGATGTCAGAATCATTTGTTGACTAAGTTGACAACGACTTGCATTGGCTTCGGCCTATTGACCCACATTTCAACCTCCAAAAATGTGGCACGTATTCAATCCATTTTTTCAGAATTTATAGTCTTTTTTTTGCAGGGTAGAATTTACAGTCCATTTGATCTTTTTTTGAATTACAGTCCATTAGCTGGGCTGGGTGAACAAATAATGTAGCGTCCATGCGACCCATTTATGTTTTTCCTAAAAATTACAGGCCATTTGCACTTTCTCGAAATACACGATTTTGCTGGGCTGATTCTAATTATAATGTTGGGATGGGCGCAACAATGTTATACAAAAATAAACAGGGGCTGAGCATTTTGTTATTACATTGCTCCTTAAATCTTACCAAGCTTTTGTACACAATCACCAGGATTTTCGTTGCCAAAACAAATCCATGATTTTATTGTTAAGAAATTATTTTTATAAGTTAACAAGATGTGGGATATTGTTTTCTTACATATGTAAGTATCTGTTAAATATATGATGACAATAACAATAATATATAATAACATACAAAATAATTTAAACATATATAATATAGTTAGAAGGGAAACATTAGTTGGACCAGGCGTTCCTATTCTTATATAGAAAAATAGAACATACCTCTGCGTTTTCTTAAAAAAACATAAATTGGGCTGCCGATGTTTCAGGAAAAATAAAACCTCGGATGGGAGGTCCATAGGCCGGTCGATACATGACGACCCTCAAGAAAATACAAACATGCCTATGGACCTCCCATCCGAGGTCGTGGGCTGCGCATGTTAAAAAAGAAAGCCTAGACAGGCAGCCCAAAACCCAGCTAATACTTGCTGCCCCAGAGATAATAAATGATACCTGCCAGCTCCCCGGCTTCGTTGTGAATTTATCTCCTATAGTAACTACGTTGAAGCACCTAAAAAATGTAACTATGTTGACAAACCCGTGGGCCCCAACGTCAGTATAGCATTTGGAGGAAGTATTTTTTCGATGAGGCACTTGCTTGCGTACGGCCATAGACCTGGTGGGTCCCGACTGTCCGCCTCTCCACGTATAGTACTCTCCAGATTCCTCTCGTTTGTTCAGCATGTTCACAACGGCAGACAGTGGCGTTGCGGCGAGCGCACAAAGGCGCATGAGGAGATCCGACCACCAGAGGAAGTGCCTTATTAGTAGTGAAACAATTGAACTAGCCCAGTGGCCGAGTGACACTACCCGACAGCTGTTCCGCCCGGGTTAGATTCCACCTGTGCAGAGAAAATATCTCCAAATTTTTTGCCTCTGCCTTTATTGATATGTGGATCCCAATTGTCATCTACGCACACCACGTCCTACACTTGCCAAAACTTCGTCCCTCGTTTTCTCTGTTTTTCGCACACTCGACATTGTGTGGGCATTTTGAAAATAGCATATCTTTTTGACTGTGCATCATATGAAGATGTGCTATGCATGAATGTTGATCAGCATGATGTTAACTGGCTGGTAGTTCCAGTTTTGACCATGGATAAAACTTCTAGCATGATGTTAACACTATTTGAAAAGGCCGTGTTAATATAAATGCTCTGCCTCTGAAAGTTGCAGTTTCTTATCTGAAACTGAACTTGGAGTTTCTTATCTAAAACTAAAACTTGCAGTTTCTTCTCTGAGAATCACATTTTCTGCACTTTTATACTCCTACGAAACTACATTTTTAAGTGCTAAAAATAGATCTCTAGAATTCATAAAATATTTCATATGCTCAATACTGCAAATCTGAAATTCAAAAGACATTCATATCTGAAAGTACTCTGAAAATACACAACTGATGTCTACTACGCACCCTTCTTCTTGTAGACGTTGTTGGGCCTCCAAGTGCAGAGGTTTGTAGGACAGTAGCAAATTTCCCTCAAGTGGATGACCTAAGGTTTATCAATCCGTGGGAGGCATGGGATGAAGATGGTCTCCCTCAAACAACCCTGCAACCAAATAACAAAGAGTCTCTTGTGTCCCCAACACACCCAATACAATGGTAAATTGTATAGGTGCACTAGTTCGGCGAAGAGATGGTGATACAAGTGCAATATGGATGGTAGATATAGGTTTTTGTAATAGGAAAATATAAAAACATCAAGGTAGCAAGTGGTAAACGTGAGCATAAACGGTATTGCAATGATAGTAGACAAGGCCTAGGGTTCATACTTTCACTAGTGCGATTTCTCTCAACAAGGATAACATAATTGGATAATATTACTAGCCCTCAACATGCAACAAAGAGTCACTCCAAAGTAACTAATAGTGGAGAACAAACGAAGAGATTATGGTAGGGTACGAAACCACCTCAAAGTTATTCTTTCTGATCGATCTATTCAAGAGTCTGTAGTAACGTTCAATCTATCATACAGTTCGTACTAGAATAACACCACAAATCAATCAAAACCCTAATGTCACCTAGATACTTCATTGTCACCTCAAGTATCCATGGGCATAATTATACGATATGCATCACACAATCTCAGAAACATCTATTCAACCAACACATAGAACTTCAAAGAGTGCCCCAAAGTTTCTACCGAAAAGTCAAGACGAAAACGTGTGCCAACCCCTATGCATAGATCCCCAAGGTCACGGAACCCACAAGTTGATCACCAAAATATACATCAAGTGGATCACATGATATCCCATTGTCACGACAGATAAACATGTGCAAGACATACATCAAGTGTTCTCAAATCCTTAAAGACTCAATCCGATAAGATAACTTCAAAGGGAAAACTCAATCCATTACAAGAGAGTAGAGGGGGAGAAGAAGATCCAACTAGAATAGCAAAGCTCGTGATACACCAAGATTGTGCCATCTCAAGAACACGAGAGAGAGAGAGAGAGAGAGAGAGAGAGAGAGAGAGAGAGAGAGAGAGAGAGATCAAACACATATCTACTGGTACATACCCTCAGCCCCGAGGGTGGACTACTCCCTCCTCGTCATGAAGAGCGCCAGGATGATGAAGATGGCCACCGGTGAGGGTTCCCCCCTCCGACAGGGTGCCGGAACGGGGTCTAGATTGGTTTTCGGTGGCTACAGAGGCTTTTGGCGGCGGAACTCCCGATCTAGGTTAATTTCCGAGGGTTTCAGTATTTATAGGAATTTTTGGAGTCGGGGCCAAGCAAAGGGGGGCTACGGGCCGTCCTCGAGATAGAGGGCGCGCCCCCTGCCCAGGGCGCGCCCTCCACCCTCGAGGGCAGCCCGTGGCTCTCCTGTCCCAACTCTTTTGCTTCGGGGGCTTCTTTTGGTCCAGAAAAAATAATAAAAAATTGCCTCGTCAATTGGACTCTGTTTGATATTGCTTTTTCTGTAAAACCCTAAAACAGGAGAAAAACATAAACTGGCACTGGGCTGTGGGTTTATAGGTTAGCGCCAAAAATCATACAAAAGTGTATAATAAAGCCCATAAGACATCCTAGAAGGATAATATAATAGCATGGAACAATAAAAAATTATAGATACGTTGGAGACGTATCAGCATCCCCAAGCTTAATTCCTGCTCGTCCTTGAGTAGGTAAATGATAAAGAAAGAATTTTTGATGTGGAATGCTAACCAATATAGTTTTTCAATATAATTCTCTTAATTGTGGCATGAATGTTCAGATCTGAAAGATTCTATACAAAAGTCTATATTGACATAAGAAATATTAATACCTCAAAACAAAGCAATCATGACTTCTCAAAATACTATGGCTAAAGAAAGTTATCCCTACAAAATCATATAGTGTTGGCTATGCTCCCTTGTTATCACACTAAATATTCATATCATGCACAACCCCGATTTCAGCCAAGCATTTGTTTTCATACTCTATCTTTTCAAACCTTTCAACTTTCACGCAATACATGAGTGTGAGCCATGGACATAGCACTATGGGTGGAATAGACGTGGTTGTGGAGAAGACAAAAAGGAGAGAGATAGTTTCACATCGACTAGGCGTATCAACGGGCTATGGAGATGCCCATCAATAGATATCAATGTGAGTGAGTAGGGATTGCCATGCAATGGATGCGCTAGAGCTAAATATGAATGAAAGCTCAACAAAAGAAACTAGTGGGTGTGCATCCAACTTGCTTGCTCACGAAGACCTAGGGCATTTGAGGAAGCCCATCATTGGAATATACAAGCCAAGTTCTATAACGAAAAATCCCACTAGTATATGAAAGTGACTAAACATGAGACTCTCTATAATGAAGAACATGGTGCTACTTTGAAGCACAAATGTGGAAAAAGATAGTAGCAATTGCCCCATTTTTTTCTTTTTTTGGGCCTTTCTTTTTTTCTTTGGCCTTTTTTTTTGCGGAGGGGCTTTATAGATTTAGCCTTTCCTCCCATGGGACAATGCTCTAATAATGATGATCATCACACTTTCATTACAACTCGATATTACAACCCGATACTACAACAACAAAGTATGACTCTATATGAATGCCTCCAGTGGTGTACCGGTATGTGCAATGAAACAAGAGTGACATGTATAAAAATTATGCATGGTGGCCTTGCCACAAGTACGATGTCAACTACATGATCATGCAATGGCAATATGACAATATGATGCGTGTCATATGAATGGAACGGTGGAAAGTTGCATGGCAATATATCTCGGAATGGCTATGGAAATGCCATGATAGGTAGGTATGGTGGCTGTTTTGAGGAACAATATGGTGGCTGTTTTGAGGAAGGATATATATAGTGGGTTTACGGCACCGGCGAAAGTTGCGCGGTACAAGTGAGGCTAGCAATGGTGGAAGGGTGAGAGTGCGTATAATCCATGGACTCAACATTAGTCATAAGAACTCATATACTTATTGCAAAAATCTACGAGTCAGCAAAACAAAGCAATCAACGCATTCTCCTAGGGGGGAGGTTGGTAGGATTTAACCATCGCGCGCCCCCGACCTCCACACAAAGGTTGACACTCTACAAATACCTCATGCTCTAACTTAGTCACACAACGGTTCACCATACGTGCATGCTACGGGAATCACTAACCTTAACACAAGTATTTCTCAATTTCATAATAACTCCACTAGCATGACTCTAATATCACCATCCTCATGTATCAAAACAATTATCATGCATCCGACATCTCATTCTATTAATTGCACTTGGTGTGATTTTTTTACTACATTGACATTGGATGTCTATCATGTGAAGACTAGTTTCTTTAGCCTAAACACATTACCATGCTGTTTTAATAGACTCTCAAAAGGATATAAGTGAAGCATGAGAGTTAAACAATTTCTACAAAATATTACCACCACCGTGCTCTAAAAGATATAAGTGAAGCACTAGAGCAATAACAAACTACTCCGAAAGATATAAGTGGAGATCAATGAGTAGTTGAATAATTATGTAACTATGTGAAGACTCTCTAACATTTAAGAACTTTAGATCTTGGGATATTATTTAAATAGCAAGCAAAACAAAATAAACTAAATTGACGCTCCAAGCAAAACAAATATCATGTGGTGAATAAAAATATAGCTCCGAGTATAGTTACCGATGGATGAAGATGAAAGAGGGGATGCCTTCCCGGGGCATCCCCAAGCTTAGGCTTTTGGTTGTCCTTGGATTTTACCTTGGGGTGCCTTGGGCATCCCCAAGCTTAGGCTCTTGCCACTCTTTGTTCCATATTCCATCAAAGCCATACTCAAAACTTGAAAACTTCACAACACAAAATTTAGACAAAAATCTTGTGAGCTCCATTAGTATAAGAAAGCAAACCACTACTTGTCGGGGAAACTGATCGCCCACGAACACCTATGGGACCGGAGCCCCTTTTTGGTACGGCAAGGGAGCGGAGGGTGCACGAAGAGCGGATCGAGACGAACACGCGAGCAGTTTACCCAGGTTCGGGCCGCACGGATGCGTAAAACCCTACTCCTGCCTTGGTTTGTATTGCGTTCTTGGCTCGGGAGCGAGAAGAGCTACAGTACTTATCGCTAGCAACACCGAGCGTGAGAGTGATCGAAGATCGGAACCTCCTCTACGTTGCGCATGGGCCTCCTTTTATAGATCAAAGGGGTCACCGACAGGTGGCAACGTAGGTGAGGGTAAAAATGTAAAAGCGGTGGTAGTTGGAACAGTGTATGCATAGTGCTCTATACCTAACCCTGACGGCAGGGGACAAGGGCATTAAATGCCCATCGCCGTCGCCCCAAACAGTGCAAAAAAGCGTCCGTCAGGGCGTCTCCGTCCGCCACGATGGTGGCCTTGTCATCGCAGCTCGCCACCGTGTACCCCAGGCTGCACAGCCTTCCGCCACGTGCGCCTGGAAGGGTCCCAGGGCGACGCGTGGGCGGATGAGCTGGAGTGTGGGCACTTAGTGGGAGTTTGCCGCGGCAAGCGCCTTGCCGCGGCTGTTATCTTGTCGCGCCCAGAAGCTTGTCGCTCTTCGGGCCTTGCCGGGGCGCGGGGGTGCGTCGCGTCAAGTCTCTTGAAATGTCGTGTTTGGCCTTCCCAGCAAGCTCCCCTTGCCAGGGTCTTGCGCTAAAGAAGTGGTCTTGAGCCTTGAGTGGCCTTCCCGGCAAGCTCCTCTTGCCGGGGCCTTGTTTCTTTATCTTGAATACTTTGTTCTTGAATGGCTCCAAAGGAACCATAGTGGGCCTTGGCGGACGCGCGGCGAGCCATGCCACGGGACGCTGCTACTGCCCGTGCACAAGTTCGGGATACTAAGGTACCCCTACTTTAGTACACCGACAGGAGCCCCCGGGCCTGGGCCACACACGGCGCCGAGCGCTGTTGGTCCAGGCCCAAAACAGTGCACGGGCACACGCGGCCCACGGCGCGCCGTATCCCACTCCGTATCCACCGCGCCCCTCCCTAACGGCACGCGTCGATTGCGGCGTCGTGGGAGAGATCATGGCCTATTTATTTAATGGGGAAATGCGGAACGCCCCCTCCCCCCCTTAAAATCTGGGGAAACAGGGGCGAGAGGGCCCTGTCGGAGAGCGCCGCTATCTCCCAAAACAACTTCAGGCAAACCGTCAAGCTCTGGACGGAGGGTCTTGTCCTTGCCGCTACCAATATTGACAAGGAGCTGGAGCTGCTGGGGGCGGAGTATCTCGGGTACTCCACCGACGAGAATCTCCACCCCAGCGCCAAGCTTACCTTGTTCCTCCAGGGCATGGGGACGGCCCTTCAGCAGCTCCAGGAAAAGATTCCCACGCAGCTGGCGAACGAGGCGCGCAGGCTTTGCACGGGCGTCTTGGAGAAGGTGCTGATGAAGATAGTCTTCCGCAACCCAGGACTCAATCTCAATAACGTCCTCAGGCCCTTGCCGCCCGACGCCGACCAGGAGACGCTCAAGGCCCTTGTCGCACCTATCGTGGCCAAGGTGGGCAAGATCAAGAGAGTCGAGGGCGACCGCGCAGATTAGGCCATTTTTCTTTCTGCTTCCTTTGTCGCTGCCAGCCATGTTATGAACAATAGTCTATTAGAACAGCGACAAGTCATTTTGTAATATAGCTTTATTTTGAGTAGTTAATGCAATGTTATTTCCTTTACTTGACTTCTTTGCTTTGTATGCTTTTACCTTACGCTTTTAGGGAACTTGCCGGCGAAGGGACCCTTGCCGCGAGCGTTGAGTGCGGAACTTTAGCAGCCTGCTGGCAGTGCCGTTGCCGACAAGAAACCTCGTCGCAGCTAGTCGCAGCACACTTAGGTTGTTGAGCGAACTCGAAAACAAAGTAAGGGCGCGACACTTGTCGCAGCACGCTTAAGCCGTTGAGCGTGCTCGAAACAAAGTAAGGGCGCGGCTAGCCATGAGTTGGTTCCTCCGCGCACAGGTTTTCCATACAAAGTGCGGTCGTTCAAAGAAGATAACTTTAAAATTTAAAAATTTGACTGCTCAAACTTTGGCGACTTAGCTTTTGTGTCGTCTGCTTCCCGGCAAAGGCAAGGCTTTCTTGAACGGCGCTTGGTCCATACCATTGTCTCCTTCCCCCCGGCAAACTTGTGCGCGAGGAAAACTTCTTCTGCTTGAGAGAAAAGAAAATGGAGGAAACATAGACATGGAGCTTCGCGGCTCGTTATTGCTTACCGGGGATGCGTGCTGCACAAAGTGTCAGATAGTACATGCAAGAAAAATGAAAAGGCATGAAATGACAAGTTGTGTGATGCACATAAGTTTCACTGATGCACGGGGTCTGCGCCCGGCTTTGTACAAAGGTTTACATGCAACAGCAGCAAGACTTGTACAAAAGGTGGTTGCCGGAGCGGATCAAGGCAACCGTGCCTTATGGGTAAAACTTGCGAAGGTGCTCAATGTTCCAGGAGTTGCTCACCGGTAAGCCCTCTTCGGTCTCAAGGCGGGCAGCGCCTGGCCTTGTGACTTGTCTCACCCGATAAGGGCCTTCCCACTTTGGTGTCAACTTGTTGGAATTCTTGGCGGACTGAACGCGCCGAAGAACAAGGTCGCCTTCCTCGAGACTTCTGGCTTTAACTTTGCGGCTATGGTAGCGGCGCAAAGCTTGCTGGTATCGAGCAGCTCGTACAGCAGCCTGAAGACGGTCCTCCTCAAGGATCAGTGCGTCATCTTGCCGCAGCTGCTCTTGCTCGAGCTCATCGTAAGCGAGCACTCGAGGCGACCCGTATACGAGTTCCGTGGGGAGAACTGCCTCTGCTCCATAGACAAGAGCAAAGGGTGTCTGTCCAGTGGCTCGATTTGGTGTCGTCCTGATTGACCAAAGAGCCGCCGGCAACTCTTCAATCCAGTTTCTTCCGCATTTGTGCACTTCAGCGTTTGCCCTCTCCGCTTGACCGTTGTTCCTCGGGTGAGCAACAGAAGCGAAGCAGACCTTGGCGCCAAGGTCTTGGACGTATTGCATGAAGGTGCGACTTGTGAATTGTGTGCCATTGTCGGTGATGATCCTGTTAGGGATTCCGAAACGGCAAACAATCGACCTGAAGAACTTGACTGCTGACTGTGCGGTCACCTTTCTCACTGGTTCCACTTCCGGCCACTTTGTGAACTTGTCGATGGCAACGTACAAGAACTCAAAGCCCCCGGCTGCGCGGGGAAAAGGGCCGAGGATGTCGAGCCCCCAGACCGAAAATGGCCAGGACAAAGGGATCGTCTGGAGAGCTTGAGCTGGCTGATGTATCTGCTTGGCATGGAACTGGCACGCTTCACACTTGGTTACTTGTGCAGTTGCATCCTGGAGGGCTTCTGCCCAAAAGAAACCTGGCCGGCATGCTTTTCCGGCAAGTGCTCTGGCTCCAATGTGGTGGCCACATATGCCTCCGTGTATCTCTGCCAACAGCCTTTGTCCATCTTCCCGGGGGATGCACTTCAATTTGACACCATTGAGTCTTCTTCTGTACAGTTCATCGCCGACAAACTAATACATACTTGACTTCCGGGTTATTCTTTCTGCTTCTTCTGGCTCTTCGGGAAGTTCTCCTGTTTGAAGGAAACGGACAATCTGCTGTGCCCATGCTGGAGCCTGAGGCTCAACAACAAGGACTAAAGGCATCAGTGCTGCTGCGGGAACGTCAGCTTCTACGGCAAGAACCTGTGGCTCGGCCGGAGCTTGACGTTCCTCGGCAAGCTTGCCGGGGCAAAACTTGTCGGGAACGCCTGCTTCATCTGTACAAACCCTAGGGTCTCCAGGAGCAGACTGTTCCTCAGCAACTTTATCGTTGATCCTGGGGACCTTGTTGGCGGCGGTTTCAGGAAGTTCTGCCGGCAAGTAGTCACCGGAAATCAACTTTCTCTTCTTACTCTGCCCAGTTGACGGTGTTACGGAAGGTTGAGTTAGCTTGAGCACAAAGATCCCCGGTTCCACGGGTAGCTTTAGTGCAGCACACTTTGACAGGTCGTCTGCGATGTCATTTTGAGCCCTTGGAACGTGCTCCATCTGCAAGCCTTCAAAGTGTTCTTCAAGCTTTCTCACTTCGTCGACGTATGCTTCCATCAATGGACTCTGGTAGCTCTTGTTCACTTGTCGGACGACCAACTGCGAGTCACCCCGCACAATAAGCTTCTTGATCCCAAGTTCCGCTGCAATTCTGAGGCCGGCAAGCAAACCTTCATACTCTGCAGTATTGTTCGTTGCTTGGTCCTTGGGAAAGTGCATTTGGACGACGTACTTGAGGTGTTCTCCGGTGGGCGCGACAAACAGCACGCCGGCACCGGCGCCTTGCAGCGAGAAGGCACCATCAAAGTACATTATCCATTCCTTGCTTGCTTCTTTGACGGGGATGCTTGTCTCTGGAATCTCTTCATCTGGCGTTGGCGTCCATTCTGCTATGAATTCTGCCAATGCTCTGCTCTGGATAGTTGAAGTACTTTCAAACTTGAGACCAAAGCTTGACAGCTCTAGTGCCCACTCGACTATCCTGCCTGTCGCTTCTGGATTTTGCAGTATCCTCTTCAGCGGAAAGCGAGTGACCACTGTGATCTCATGTGCTTGGAAGTAATGGCGCAGCTTTCTTGAGGCCATGAGGAGGCCGAAAAGCAGCTTCTGAACCCAGAGTATCTTGACCTAGCCCCCTGCAAGAGGGAACTGACAAAATAATCTGGGCGCTGCACCATCTTCTTCCGCACCTCTTCCTGCATCTGCGCAGACCCATCCTTGTCGGGACCAGAGCTTGACGGGGAAGCCCCCTGCTTGTCGCTGGATGTGCTTGCCGGGGCTGTGGGCTCCTCATCTGCCTCCCTCTCCGCTACCAACGCAGCACTAACCACTTGATTGGTTGCTGCTAAGTACAGCAGCAACTTCTCTTGTGGCCTAGGTGCGACAAGTATTGGAGTGGAGGACAGGTACCTTTTCAAGTCTTGTAGCACTGCCTCCGCTTCCGGAGTCCATTTCATTGGACCTGCCTTTTTCAAGATTTTGAAAAACGGCGGGGCGCGTTCTGCGGACTTAGAAATGAACCTGCTGAGAGCAGCCACACAGCCGGCAAGCCTCCGTACATCCTTGACGCGCTTCGGAGCTTCGATCTGCTCGATGGCTTTGATCTTGTCGGGGTTGGCTTCAATCCCCCTCTGGGACACGAAGAACCCGAGAAGCTTGCCGGAGGGGACTCCGAACACGCACTTCTCGGGGTTAAGCTTGAGTTGTATCTTGCGCAGATTCGCAAAGGTTTCATCCAGATCTTGAATCAGGGTAGCCCCGTCCTTTCTCTTGACCACTATAGCATCCATGTAAGCTTCTACATTCCTGTGTATCTGTGGCTCAAAAGCAGTGTGGACTACCCTCGCAAATGTTGAACCGACATTCTTCAATCCAAACGACATGCGTATGAAGCAATACGTGCCACATGGAGTAATGAATGCGGTCTTCTCTTCATCTTCTTCCGCCATAAATATCTGGTGGTATCCTGAATAGGCGTCAAGAAATGAAAGCAACTCACATCCAGCCGTGGAGTCAACAATCTGGTCAATGCGCGGCAAGGGAAATGGATCTTTGGGACAAGCTTTATTCACATCGGTGAAGTCTATACAAAGCCTCCACTTCCCATTTGCTTTGCGCACGACAACAGGGTTGGCCAGCCACGTGGGATGAAGTACACCTCTGACAAGGCCTGCCGCTTCCAGCTTCTTGATTTCTTCAACAATAAACTCCTGGCGCTCCACCGCTTGCTTTCTAACCTTCTGCTTGACGGGCCGCGCGTGAGGACAAACGGCAAGCTTGTGCTCAATCACTTTCCTGGGAACACCGGGGATGTCAGACGGTTGCCATGCAAACACGTCGACGTTCGCCCGGAGGAAAGCAACGAGCGCGCTTTCCTATTTAGGATCGAGCGAGGCACTGATGGTGAAAGTACCACCAATGCCGTCCTCCTTGGCGGACACCTTCTTGGTTGTGGGTGGAGCTGTCGCGCCAAAGATGTCGGGGATCTGGAGTTTCCGGACCACAACTGTCACAGCCCTAGACCAGCCCTTGCCTGCCTTGCTTGGTCCTCAGGTGCATCATGTTTATTTTCACAGAAAATTGAAATGGGGATGTTCAAACCCTAGCACTAAATGAATTCAACTAGGGTCAAATTAAAATCTTTTTCAATAAACCCAAAATGCCCTTGGGAAAAGTTCATCATTTTTGGATTGATTAAAAACCTCTGCCAAAAATGTTGCACATATTTCTAGGACCATTCTGGATTTTTGAATTAAATCATATCTTACTTGCATTTGGGCATTTAAATTTTATATATTATTTAAAATGCTCAATTAATCATAAACTAAAATGTTTACTCTTGGATTTATTCTAAACAGTAGCCATGCTTGGTTTCATGATTTTTGAGTGTGCCTAAGTATTTTTAATAAAGCCCAGAACAAAGTAACAAAATAGAAAACAGAAACAATTTAAAGAAAAGAGCAAAGACAGAAACTAACCTAACTTACCTGTGCGGCCCACCTGGCCGGCCCAGCCCATGAGGGGCAGGGAGGTCTTCTTCCTCCCGCCAGTCGGGAGCACGGCGCGTGCCCGACGCGCGCCGGCCACCTCCACCTAGCCTGCCTGCCTCCTCGCCGACCCGAAGCCCCTAGAGGACGCCACGACACCCTAGAACCCCCTCGACCTCTCCCCGTGTTCGTTTCCCTCCTCTGTCCCTCTTCCCCGCTTCCCTCGCTCGCGTCCGTTGCCGCCGCTCGTCGCCGTCGATTCGCTCCGGCCAAGCCGTCCTCGAGCCCGTTTCGACGCCCCCTGCATGCGCCGTGAGCACCTGCGTCTTTCCCCTCTCTCCCCGCAGTCTAACCCGTCCCCTAGCTAGCTCCACCACCGGACCCGAGAGCTCCACCCCGCCGGCCGCCGTTGAACTTGTCGCCGCCGTGGCCACAGCCGTCTCTGCCCGTTTTTGAGTGCGTCACCATGCTCAGCACATCACCAGGAGGCTGTAGCACTCAACCGTTCGTCCCCTCGTGCACCACAGCATCGACTCCGTCGATGCCCGATCGCCGGCCGCCGCCGCGAGCTCGATTCCGACGAACTCGGGCCGCCCCAGCAACTGCCGCTTGCCGCAACGGATGCGCGGGAACGCGGGCTTCACGTAGATAGTCACCGCGGCCATTTTGGTCGCCTGTGGGCGTTTTCCGACGCGCCCCGCCGTCTCGGCACTCGCCGGCCAGTTGACCCGCCTGACCAGGGATTTGACTCCCCCTGAGTCACTGACTTGTGGGGCCAGCCCTGACTAGTTTTAGCTTAAGGTTTTAGTTAAGTTTTATATTCTGTCATTAGTTTAAGTAGACACTGACAGGTGGGCCCAGTGCCCTGCTAATTTTAGGTTAGTGCTAATTTGTAATTAGTTAACCCTGTGACTCACTGACATGTGGGCCCCGCCCGGCTAATTAAACTAGGTTAGTATTAAATAAGTTAGTTTTGTTAGTTGTGTCACTGACTAGTGGGCCCCACTGGTCAGGTTTGACTGGACCAGCCCCTGTTGACTTGCTGATGCCAGCATGACCTAGTGCTGACGCAATATGTGTTTTCTGGAATTTTAAATAAATCAGAAATGATTTATTTATTTCAGAAAATATTCAAAACTTCTAAAAATCATATAAAATCAACCGTAGCTCAGATGAAAATAATTTATATATGAAAAATGATCAGAAAAATTCAAGGAATCTGTTTATGGCATTTTCATGCATGTTTGAAGAAGTTAAACCTGCTGATCAGGTCAAATCAATTAAATGATAATTAAATAACCACATATGGAGTTTGAATTTGAACCTTGGTTTCAAACCAACTTCATTTAATTGGTTGCTAGTTGCATTAGCTCAATCAACAGCATATTGCCATGTCATGATCATGCATCATATTGTCGCATTGCATTGATTGTGTTCTTTCTCTGTTGCCGGTGTTCGTCCCCTTTCAGTAGACGTGTTCCGATGATGTGATCGATGACACCGATGAAGACTCATTGTTATCTTCAGAAGTGCCAGGCAAGCAAAACCCCATTGAGCATTCCGATACAATCCCACTCTCTCGCTCTTGCTCTCTTTTAATGCATTAGGACAACAACGCTTCAACTGTTACCTGCTGCGGTAGTTGAACCCCTTTCCACTGCATGACCTGTCATTGCCACAGTAATTAGTTGAAACCCAATAGTATGAGTAGGAGTTGTTTGAGCCATGTTGTGCCTACTCATTCATACTTTCTGGTTATGCCTGCTATTTCTTAGAGTTGTGTCAGGTCTGATTCGTCGGGGATGAATTGGAATGGTGATGAACATGTCCTAATGTGTGTGAGCTAAGTGTGTGAACACGATTTGGTAAAGGTAGCGATGAGAGGCCATGTAGGAGTACATGGTGGGTTGTCTCATTGCAACCGTCCTCAGGAACTGAGTTCTGTGTTGGTTGATCCATTACCAGTTACTACCATGCATTGGGCCCGAAACCAATGGACCCTCTCGACTTATTAACTGCCCTTGTCCTCTGTCCAGGAGTTGCAACTAGTTTCTGGTGTTTGTAGTTTACTGGAGGTCGTGCGCAGCGCTGACCCTCGGGGTGGACTGTGACGCGGCAGGTATGTGGCACGGTGTACCGATCGCCCGTTTGGTGATGCGGGAACCCTGTACACATCGTTTGGGGCCGTGAGCGACACCCCTTCCGGATCTCCCCACGGATAGAACCCAAATAGGCGATAAACCTGGACGAGAGACTTGTGTGGTTAGTCAGGTCGTGGCCGACACCCTCGCTGGGCCTCCGCTTGAAGGTTGCCGAGTACATGTCGTGTAAACGGCGGTAAGTGGTGAGAGCGTGTGTGAAGAAGTACACCCCTGCAGGGTTATATATATAATCTATTCGAATAGCCGTGTCCGCGGAAATGGACTTCTGGGTTGCCTATAACAGTTCATAGACAAGTGAAAGTGGATACTCTAAAACACGCAAGATAAGCGTGAGTGCTATGGATGGCCTTCTCGTAGGGAGACGAGAGCGGATCCATAGTGGTGTATTGATTGGTGAATATGTGGACTCGTGTGCGCCACCTTAAAAGAGTTACTTGCAGTCGTAGTTTAGGATAGCCACCGGGTCAAAGCTGGCTTGCTGCAGTTAAACTCCACCACCCCCTTTGTTGATACTGATGCATATGTAGCTAGTTCTGATGTAAGTCTTGCTGAGTACCTTTGTACTCACGTTTGCTTAATTTATGTTTTTGCAGAGAGACTTCAGTCTCGCTAGTGGTTCCGCGTGGACTTCGACGTTTAGCTTGTTACCTCAGCTACGATCTTGTACCCTTGGGAGGGTCTTGTAGATAGTCAGGCTCTTTTAGCCTTCTTCATTTGTAGTTGTCTGTACTCAGACATGTTATGCTTCCGTTGCCTGTATGCTCTGTATGTTGGGTCATGTGACCTCTGATTGTAATAAATGCTATGATGGCTCTTCTGGGCCTTTATCTTTATGAGTTGTTGAGTTATGTTGTGATGCCTTGTTGTACATCACATACTTGCATGTTATGCGTACGTGTAATGTGTATTGCTATGTGTGGGATCCGACACCTAGTTGTTTACCTTTGGTAGCCTACCTTACAGGGAAATGTCTCCTAGTGCTTCCACTGAGCCTTGGTAGCTTGCTACTGCTCCGGAACACTTAGGCTGGCCGGCATGTGTCCTTCTTCATTCCTGTGTCTGTCCCTTAGTGGAGATGTCACGTGTTGTTCCTTTAAGTCCTTGTAGCTTGCTACGACTTGGGTTCATACGTTGATGACCGACACGTTCGTTGCTGGGTCATGTATGCCTGTCTCTGTAATTTAGTGCCACTTTTGGTTTATAACTAGTCATCTCGGCCCGGGTTCTCTGTCATATGGATGCTAGCGACACTATCATATACGTGTGCCAAAATGCGCAAACGGTCCCGGGCCAGGTAAGGTGGCACCCGTGGGGATATCGTGCGTGAGGCCGCAAAGTGATATGATGTGTTACAGGCTAGACCTGTGTGACTTAGGATCGGGGTCCCGACAGCTTTGGTATCAGAGCCTGACTGCCTGTAGGATTAGTAAGCCAAACTAGTCGAAGTTGTGTCTAGAAATTCTTTAGTTATATAAGGGAATTGATTGTAGAAGGGAACGTAAGGCTCTTTTTACTCCTTTACCCCATGACCTTCTGATCTGAGTCATCTTCTCCTTTTCTACAGGGATTAAGAACTAGGATTCTCATTCTATTTATCAGGATCACGTTAATTGTGGATTCAACCCTTAGTTTAGTTTCTACTACTTCTTTTTGTTCAACTGTTGGTCTCAGAACCTTGACAATATGATGTTAAGTGATTATGCTACCCTTTTTGCTTGGATCTCAAAAGTATTTTCGAGCATTTACAGCCGTTATGCTGTCCGAGTCATTCCAGGTTTTAAATAATCTGATGCATTTGCAAACCTTTCCTTCATGTTCCGATGTACCTTTGGGCCAGACTAAGCACACTAGTCAGTGTGTTGAGGTACTCTGTTACCTCGACATATATGTTGGACTTATTATTATGACCCTAGGTGTCTTAGAGGATCACCCAGTAATCCAGCAATGCTTTATATTCTCAGTGTGATGATTCTGGCCATTTTTCTCGAAAGCATCCCGTGATGCCACTTAGTTAGTAGGCCTTCTATTTCTGGGTTCTTGGACCCGAGATTCACTCTACTTACTTCATGTTGATAGTATTGCTCGTTCCTTTAGGATATTAGTAACCTTGTGATAGTCCTCGAGGTCCATGGTATATCATTCTTCCAAATACCATGAACCATCATGGCAGTAGTTCTTCTGAACCAAAAGATCACAACCCGAGTGCTCTTCAGTAGTACTCCATTCATATTGTGACTCTGCCAATTCTATCTTTCTGCATGGGTTATCCGGAAGAAATATGTGGAACTCGTTCGACATACTAACCTATGCATCTACAACTCAGACAATCATATGTTCCCCGAGTTGTCCCCCTTTAGTTATATTCAGATCCTCGTCTATCAATTGATAGTCAGGAGTAGTCGTGCACTTGTGTTCATCGATGCCTTTTACTCTTGTGGTCCGTCAAGCCATTCTATTCCAGAATGACTAGGAGAAACAAACTCCAGTACCTTATCCATATCCAGGATTGGGTCAAAGAAGTTGTACTCCGCAGATGAAGAATGTTAATCCAGCTTCTAATATTTTCTATCTTGGAATATTACCATCTTTATGTCAAGAATGTCATGGGGATTGCACCACCTCCTATGAACTTTTGATAAGGTGATACTTCTCGCCATCATCGTTTATTTCTGGGTCTCCGTGTTATGGTAACCGGAATACCGACAAGTGAATTGTGATGTGTGAAATCAATACTCCTAGCAACCCTGTTGCTTGGTAGTTAAAGGACAAAAATTTCATTCTTAGTGTGTTGGCTACTGAATCACCATTTCTAAGATTGATCGTGCTATCTAGTCCATTTTTCTGGTGCACTCTTTGATCAATGAGTTAGGATTGCATAATCCCTCACTCTTGCGATCACATCTTCTTGCCCTGAAAAGAAAGATTGTTTTCGGACTTAGCAACATATCGGTGGTTCGTGATTTTCTGAATATCTTCTCGGAAGTATCACCGGGTTGTCACCTGACCGCTATGTTGAGTTGGTGATCAAGTTGGTTCCTTATAAACCACCACTTCTCCAAGAATCTGTGTTGGATACCCTGAACTGGTTGGTTAAGCTAAAACAATAACTTGGAGAGTTGGAAGATAAAAGCTTGCCAGCTTAGTTCATCCCAAAGGGATATCTTGTGTGTATATTGAAGATAGATGATATCTTCTTCAATTGATCTCCGTGATCATTTGTGGATCTATTGTCCTGTTCATACTTTGATTTGAGTATGGGTTATCGTCAAGTCAAATCAGAACCAACGATATTTGTAACGTTGTCTTACTCGTGGTTGATCCCTCGAGCATACACCGTTATATCTCTTGGTCTGGCCAATACTATCACTTGTTCACATAATTATGGAATTCCATCTCCATGGAAACCTGGATGAATTGTTGTTGAGCTCATCAGCAACACTGCTACCTTCTCCATGATTTTGTAGGACATTAAGCTAGTGTTGGAAACTTTGTAAGCATTGCCTTCGTGTCCCGTTCATGAGGTATATGTTGGATGCGAGAAGAGACTTTCCCTAATTCATTTGTAAATGATGTAAGTTGCCACCATGAGTTTGTGAAAGTTTATTTTGCTTCCTGTGGAATCATCCCAAGTCAGTCATGCAAACGTGCGAAGTATTCTGTGGTTTGGAGACTTGCAACCTTCACTCTATATGTATCCCTAGCACACCAAGCCACTGATTGATTGTCCTAGGAGAAGAAGTTCCTTCTTAAGATCCGGACTTATGCAAGGACCTCGGTATCCTCGATGATGGTTCCCCAACCCGAACTTGGTAGTGTTTCATTGTAAGACTACTACGTGGTCATGTTTGTCTTGGACAACGTGTTCACATGTATGTAGCAGAACCAGCTCATGTTTTGGAGCTTGCTATCGTAGTTCACTCCCCGAGAATCTCGCAACGCCATCTCGTCGATTTGGGTTGTAAACTTTCATTTTTCCTTCTGGACTCAATGAGTCTGGAATATCCTGACACCAACCAGAACTGAATCTCAGGCAGTTATGATGGTTGGTGCATTTCCCAAGAGCTATAATATTGGTCTCTCGATTACCGGTAAAGTGGATGTCGTGGCCAACCCACCCAGCCGGAAGACCTATTGTTGTAGTATCTTGATTGAAGAAGTTGGCCACCTCCCCATAAGGACTTCGTAGGATTTACTCCCCAGTTGTTCCTTATGGATTTTTGTGCTCCCGAAGTCCGACCTTTACTTGATGGCCATGTTGATGCTTTTAAGCATTGACCGTAGTACCTAGCACATCAAGGAGAACATTAGAAGCGGAGTGCTAAATGTCTCTCGGTCGATCATCCAGATTTTGCCCCTTGACTCCGCTAAGGTGAAATCTGAGAAAGTGTTGTCTTCCTTTGCATCTGCATCGTCCATTATTATTCATCATGGTAGTATGTGGTGTTGCCAGGATCCTTGACACGGATATTGGTAAAACCTTGGTGAATATGGGAATGCTCAAGTTCTTGAGAGCACGCACAAGCACTAGGTGTTATCCTCGACACTAACCGGGATTGCTTCCAGTGTTCTTAATTATATTATACCCTCGCAAAGAGTAGATTTACTCTCTACTGTTGGGTTTCTTCCCAGTTACCAGAATCATTCCCAGCATTTGCATTTTGTTCCCAGCTTGCACCGCCAATGTGCCAATTTTCCATAGGTTACCGTTCTCAATCACTGCTGTTCAGGATTATCTTCAGCAATGGACTTGTCATGGGTCCCATCCATTTCCGATGATAACCAAAATCATCCCTTGTGTTGTCTTCAACAAGGTAGTCCACATCATCCATTCTGGCCCGAGAATGTCATTCCCTCGGACTCCGTCAAACGATCGATTGTGTTTGCCTTAGGCTGGTAAAGGGAATTTCAATGATCTCTATATCAAAAGTAATTCTTTTTGGCACTTAAGGGAATAACTCTATGAGTCACCTTCACTAAGGTGCCCCGTCTGGTGACCTCGATCACCATCCTCTTAGGTGTGGAATTATTGCCTACCAAGTGAACCTTCATCGTTTGTTTCACTCCATCCCTTTGAATGTGTGTTTTGTATCTCGGCTCAAGAGCTGTTTCAACGTCTCACTCCATGAGTTGATCTGAGTTGCTCGATCTTTCGCAAGATAGATTACTGTAGAGTTTCATCTGTTATCGCTGTGTTGGACAAAGATCTGGTAATCAAGGATGTCAGGATCAACATGATGCTAGCAATCAACATTCATATGAAGGGCACTTGGATCATGAAGATTGTGTTAGTTAGTGTCCCCTCTGATTTCTTATCTCACGTCCTGAATCTCGGGACGAGATTCTTGTTTAGTGGGGGTGAGTTGTCACAGCCCTAGACCAGCCCTTGCCTGCCTTGCTTGGTCCTCAGGTGCATCATGTTTATTTTCACAGAAAATTGAAATGGGGATGTTCAAACCCTAGCACTAAATGAATTCAACTAGGGTCAAATTAAAATCTTTTTCAATAAACCCAAAATGCCCTTGGGAAAAGTTCATCATTTTTGGATTGATTAAAAACCTCTGCCAAAAATGTTGCACATATTTCTAGGACCATTCTGGATTTTTGAATTAAATCATATCTTACTTGCATTTGGACATTTGAATTTTATATATTATTTAAAATGCTCAATTAATCATAAACTAAAATGTTTACTGTTGGATTTATTCTAAACAGTAGCCATGCTTGGTTTCATGATTTTTGAGTGTGCCTAAGTATTTTTAATAAAGCCCAGAACAAAGTAACAAAATAGAAAACAGAAACAATTTAAAGAAAAGAGCAAAGACAGAAACTAACCTAACTTGCGTGTGTGGCCCATCTGGCCGGCCCAGCCCATGAGGGGCAGAGAGGTCTTCTTCCTCCCGCCAGTCGGACGCACGGCGCGTGCCCGACGCGCGCCGGCCACCTCCACCTAGCCTGCCTGCCTCCTCGCCACCCCGAAGCCCCTAGAGGACGCCACGACACCCTGGAACCCCCTCGACATCTCCCCGTGTTCCTTTCCCTCCTCTGTCTCTCTTCCCCGCTTCCCTCGCTCGCTCGTCGCCGTCGATTCGCTCCGGCCAAGCCGTCCTCGAGCCCGTCTCGACGCCCCCTACACGCGCCGTGAGCACCTGCGTCTTTCCCCTCTCTCCCCGCAGTCTAACCCGTCCCCTAGCTAGCTCCACCACCGGACCCGAGAGCTCCACCCCGCCGGCCGCCGTTGAACTTGTCGCCGCCGTGGCCACAGCCGTCTCTGCCCTTTTTGAGCGCGTCACCATGCTCAGCATATCACCAGGAGGCTGTAGCACTCAGCCGTTCGTCCCCTCGTGCACCACAGCATCGACTCCGTCGATGCCCGATCGCCGGCCGCCGCCGCGAGCTCGATTGCGACGAACTCCGGCCGCCCCAGCAACTGCCGCTTGCCGCAACGGATGCGCGGGAACGCGGGCTTCACGTAGATAGTCACCGCGGCCATTTTGGTCGCCTGTGGGCGTTTTCCGACGCGCCCCGCCGTCTCGGCACTCGCCGGCGGCGAGCCGCCGGCCAGTTGACCCTCCTGACCAGGGATTTGAATCCCCCTGAGTCACTGACTTGTGGGGCCAGCCCTGACTAGTTTTAGCTTAAGGTTTTAGTTAAGTTTTAAATTCTGTCATTAGTTTAAGTAGACACTGACAGGTGGGCCCAGTGCCCTGCTAATTTTAGGTTAGTGCTAATTTGTAATTAGTTAACCCTGTGACTCACTGACATGTGGGCCCCGCCCGGCTAATTAAACTAGGTGAGTATTAAATAAGTTAGTTTAGTTAGTTGTGTCACTGACCAGTGGGCCCCACTGGTCAGGTTTGACTGGACCAGCCCCTGTTGACTTGCTGATGTCAGCATGACCTAGTGCTGACGCAATAAGTGTTTTCTGGAATTTTAAATAAATCAGAAATGATTTATTTATTTCAGAAAATATTCAAAACTTCTAAAAATCATATAAAATCAACCGTAGCTCAGATGAAAATAATTTATATATGAAAAATGATCAAAAAAATTCAAGGAATCTGTTTATGGCATTTTCATGCATGTTTGAAGAAGTTAAACCTGCTGATCAGGTCAAATCAATTAAATGATAATTAAATAACCACATATGGAGTTTGAATTTGAACCTTGGGTTCAAACCAACTTCATTTAATTGGTTGCTAGTTGCATTAGCTCAATCAACAACATATTGCCATGTCATGATCATGCATCATATTGTCGCATTACATTGATTGTGTTCTTTCTCTATTGCCGGTGTTTGTCCCCTTTAAGTAGACGTGTTCCGACGATGTGATCGATGACACCGATGAAGACTCATTGTTATCTTCAGAAGTGCCAGGCAAGCAAAACCCCATTGAGCATTCCGATACAATCCCACTCTCTCGCTCTTGCTCTCTTTTAATGCATTAGGACAACAACGCTTCAACTGTTACCTGCTGCGGTAGTTGAACCCCGTTCCACTTCATGACCTGTCATTGCCATAGTAAATAGTTGAAACCCACTAGTATGAGTAGGAGTTGTTTGAGCCATGTTGTGCCTACTCATTCATGCTTTCTGGTTATGCCTGCTATTGCTTAGATTTGTGTCAGGTCTGATTCATCGGGGATGAATTGGAATGGTGATGAACATGTCCTAATGTGTGTGAGCTAAGTGTGTGAACACGATTTGGTAAAGGTAGCGATGAGAGGCCATGTAGGAGTACTTGGTGGGTTGTCTCATTGCAACCGTCCTCAGGAACTGAGTTCTGTGTTGGTTGATCCATGACCAGTTACTACCATGCATTGGGCCCGAAACCAATGGACCCTCTCAACTTATTAACTGCCCTTGTCCTCTGTCCAGGAGTTGCAACTACTTTCTGGTGTTTGTAGTTTACTGGAGGTCGTGCGCAGCGCTGACCCTCGGGGTGGGCTGTGACGCGGCAGGTACGTGGCACGGTGTACCGATCGCCCGTTTGGTGATGCGGGAACCCTGTACACATCGTTTGGGGCCGTGAGCGACACCCCGGCCGGATCTCCCCACGGATGGAACCCAAATAGGCGATAAACCTGGACGAGAGACTTGTGTGGTTAGTCAGGTCGTGGCCGACACCCTCGCTGGGCCTCCGCTTGAAGGTTGCCGAGTACATGTCGTGTAAACGGCGGTAAGTGGTGAGAGCGTGTGTGAAGAAGTACACCCCTGCAGGGTTATATATAATCTATTCGAATAGCAGTGTCCGCGGAAATGGACTTCTGGATTGCCTATAACAGTTCATAGACAAGTGAAAGTGGATACTCTAAAACACGCAAGATAAGCGTGAGTGCTATGGATGGCCTTCTCGTAGGGAGACGAGAGCGGATCCATAGTGGTGTATTGATTGGTGAATATGTGGACTCGTGTGCGCCACCTCAAAAGAGTTACTTGAAGTCGTAGTTTAGGATAGCCACCGGGTCAAAGTTGGCTTGCTGCAGTTAAACTCCACCACCCCCTTTGTTGATACTGATGCATATGTAGCTAGTTCTGATGTAAGTCTTGCTGAGTACCTTTGTACTCACGTTTGCTTAATTTATGTTTTTGCAGAGAGACTTCAGTATCGCTAGTGGTTCCGCGTGGACTTCGACGTTATCTATATGAGTTGTTGAGTTATGTTGTGATGCCTTGTTGTACATCACATACTTGCATGTTATGCGTACGTGTAATGTGTATTGCTATGTGTGGGATCCGACACCTAGTTGTTTACCTTTGGTAGCCTACCTTACAGGGAATTGTCTCCTAGTGCTTCCACTGAGCCTTGGTAGCTTGCTACTGCTCCGGAACACTTAGGCTGGCCGGCATGTGTCCTTCTTCGTTCCTGTGTCTGTCCCTTAGGGGAAATGTCACGCGTTGTTCCTTTAAGTCCTTGTAGCTTGCTACGACTTGGGTTCATACGTTGATGACCGACACGTTCGTTGCTGGGTCATTTATGCCTGTCTCTGTAATTTAGTGCCACTTTTGGTTTATAACTAGTCATGTCGGCCCGGGTTCTCTGTCATATGGATGCTAGGGACACTATCATATACGTGTACCAAAATGCGCAAACAGTCCCGGGCCAGGTAAGGTGGCACCCATGGGGATACCGTGCATGAGGCCGCAAAGTGATATGATGTGTTACAGGCTAGACCTGTGTGACTTAGGATCGGGGTCCCGACAACAGCGGAGGAGATCAGGTTCAGGCCGGCCCCGCCGTCAACCAACATCTTGGTGACCTTGAGGTTGCGGATAGTTGGTGAAACCAACATCGGCAAGCACCCGACCGCAGTTGTGCGATCAGGGTGGTCCTCAATGTCAAAGACGATGGGCGTGCTGGACCACTTCAGAAGTTTGCGCGACTCGACGGGTGGCTCCGCCGCATTGACTTCCCGCACCCATTGTTTGAGTTGGCGGTGGGAAGTATGCAAAGAAGCTCCACCGTCGACGCACAAAACCTCTATTGCCTTCTAGAACTCCTGTTCGCTGTTATCTCCGTCCTCCATGTCTTCGTCGTCGTCTTCGTCTTCGTCCTTGTCGCGGCCACGGGGAGGTCTATCTCCTTGCCGCTGCTTGGCCTTGCCGCGGCGTCCTCCCCGGCCATTGAATGGCCGCTTCTTGCCGGACTCTCCTCCACCTCCCTGGGCCTTCTCCATGTCGCGTCGCTCGTACTCATCTTTTTGCTGCTCGACGAGGTACTCGACTCTTTTGCAGTTCTGGAGGTCATGGCCCTTGGTGCGGTGGATCTTGCAGTACTGCTTGTCGGAGCCGTCCTGCTTGTCGGCGGCGGCCACAGTCTCCTTGCCGGAGCTACCAGCCCGGGCTTTCTTGGCGTCAGCCTCCTTGCCGGACTGCTCAATGACCAATACTTCTTTGTTCTTCTTTTTCTTGTTGTTCCGCCACCGGTTCTTCCTTGCCGGGACGACATCCTCACTATCTGTTCCCCCTGCTCCAGTATCCTCTCCGGGGAGTCTCCTCCCTTCCTCAGCCCGTGCGCCCTTGTCGGCCAGGGCATAGAGCTCACTGACGTCTTGGATCTTGCACATCGCCATTTCCTCCCTCATCCTACGGTTGCGCACGTTCTGGTGGAACGCGCTAATAACCGCGGCAGGGTGGACATCCGGGATGTTGTGCTGAACGCGACTGAATCTTTGGATGTACTTTCGCAGGGACTCTCCTTCCTTCTGGGCGAGTATATGAAGATCACTCTCCTGGCCATGGGGCTTGTGGCCGCCCGTGAAGGCGCCGACAAACTGATGGCACAGGTCGGCCCAGGAAGAGATGGAGTTTTCCGGCAAGTGCATGATCCAAGATCTGACGTTTGGCTTGAGCACTAGCGGGAAGTAGTTTGCTAGTATCTTCTCGTCTCGTCCCCCGGCAGCCTGCGCCGCGATGGTGTAGATGCTGAGGAACTCTGACGGATGAGTCTTGCCGTCGTACTTCTCGTGTACGTCGGGCTTGAAGTTCTTCATGCTGGGCCACTGGACTTGCCGCAGCTCACGGGTGAACGCAGGACAACCCGCCGCGTACGGCAAGTCGCCTGGTTCTTCGGGCGCGTGCATGTCGACAGCGGGCCCAGCGCGCTGGTCGGATTGTCGCCGCACTTCTCTTCGATGCTCGATGCGAGTTCGAGCGTCTTCTTGTCGTCTGTCGTCAAGGACTTGGCGTTGATCGCGGCGAGCTCGTGGATCCGACGACGCCGTGGTGTCGTCGTCGATGTTGATCCGGCGAGTCGGCGATTTCGGCCTTTGAGGCGGGGAGTGCACGGTAGTTGCACCCCCGGCGGTCTTGTCGCCATCAGCCAGCGCCTGGCTAACTTGCCGCGGCTGCGACGTCGTCGGCTGCTGCGGAGTGTCGTTATTGGCGAAGGCGATGAGGCTCTGGATGGTGGCCCTCCAGTCTTCGGCCTTGTCCGCCGCTGGAGGGAAGTCGAGGAGTAGCTGGGCTCGAGCTAGAGCTTCTGCTGGAGTGGCGGGGAGCGGTGGCGAGCGGTGCGAGGAGCGAGACATGCTCGGACTTCTAACAGCGTTAGAAGGAGCAGCGTCTCGTCCCGGCGACCGCGCCTTGCTCGTGCCAGCACGTTGGTCTTGAGCGTCCCGCGTACCGCCAGCTTGACCTTGGCCCAGCAAGCGTATGGTACCTTGTGTACCACGTCGCTGCCGGTCCGGCGCCTCCTGAGACGGGCGCAGAGCATGCACGGACGCCGAGGTCTTGGAGTGCGCTCGGTCGTCCGTGTTATCCTTGGACTTGGCGGCGCCGTGAGTTTCCTCGCCGGCGTCCATCCTTCCGCCGGCGTCTACCCCACCATCCATTGGCTCCGGTGGTGGTGGGATTGACGCGGACGGGCCTGCTGCCTCCGAAGCCTTCTTCTTCGGCGGCATGTTGATGAATTCGATGAAGTTGGTGGAGATTTCGCTCGCATGAACACCGGATCGGGTTCACACAACCTCGACGCACCCCTACCTGGCGCACCAAAGATGTCGGGGAAACTGATCGCCCACGAACACCTATGGGACCGGAGCCCCTTTTCGGTACGACAAGGGAGCGGAGGGTGCACGAAGAGCGGATCGAGACGAACACGCGAGCAGTTTACCCAGGTTTGGGCCGCACGGATGCGTAAAACCCTACTCCTGCCTTGGTTTGTATTGCGTTCTTGGCTCGGGAGCGAGAAGAGCTACAGTACTTATCGCTAGCAACACCGAGCGTGAGAGTGATCGAAGATCGGAACCTCCTCTACGTTGCGCATGGGCCTCCTTTTATAGATCAAAGGGGTCACCGATAGGTGGCAATGTAGGTGAGGGTAAAATTGTAAAAGCGGTGGTAGTTGGAACAGTGTATGCATAGTGCTCTATACCTAACCCTGACGGCAGGGGACAAGGGCATTAAATGCCCGTCGCCGTCGCCCCAAACAGTGCAAAAAAGCGTCCGTCAGGGCGTCTCCGTCCGCCACGATGGTGGCCTTGTCATCGCAGCTCGCCACCGTGTACCCAGGCTGCACAGCCTTCCGCCATGTGCGCCTGGAAGGGTCCCAGGGCGACGCGTGGGCGGATGAGCTGGAGCGCGGGCACTTAGTGGGAGTTTGCCGCGGCAAGCGCCTTGCCGCTGCTGTTATCTTGTCGCGCCCGGAAGCTTGTCGCTCTCCGGGCCTTGCCGGGGCGCGGGGGTGCGTCGCGGCAAGTCTCTTGAAATGCCGTGTTTGGCCTTCCCAGCAAGCTCCCCTTGCCAGGGTCTTGCGCTAAAGAAGTGGTCTTGAGCCTTGAGTGGCCTTCCCGGCAAGCTCCTCTTGCCGGGGACTTGTTTCTTTATCTTGAATACTTTGTGCTTGAATGGCTCCAAAGGAACCATAGTGGGCCTTGGCGGACGCGCGGCGAGCCCTGCCACGGGACGCTGCTACTGCCCGTGCACAAGTTTGGGATACTAAGGTACCCCTACTTTAGTACACCGACACTACTCAAAGGCAATGAATTCATTCTTTGCTTATATTTGTGTTCAACCTACTGTATTCCAACTTCTCTATGGTTCATACCTCCAAATATTACTCATAGATGTATTGAAATAAGCAAACAACACACGAAAAACAGAATCTGTCAAAAACAGAACAGTCTGTAGGAACCTGCAGGTTTCGCCTACTTCTGGAACTCCAAAAAATTCAAACTAAATTGGTAAATTTGAGGAATTTGTCTACTAATCATATGCAAAAAGAATCATCTAGATAGCACGCTCCAGTAAAATCTGAAGACTACTTTAGCGAGCGTTAACGATTCTGTTTTTCACAGCAAGATCACATAAACTTCACACAAGTCTTCCCAAAGGTTCTACTTGGCACAAACACTAAAAAAACATGAAACCACATCTAATCAGAGGCTAGATGCAATATTTATTCCCTAACAGCAACAAAAACAAAAAACTTAAAATTGGGTTGCTTCCCAACAAGCGCTATCATTTTACGCCCCTAGCTAGGCATAATGATGCTCACATAAAAGATAAGAATTGGAACATAAAGAGAGCATCATGAAGAATATGAATAGCACATTTAAGTCTAACCCACTTCCTATGCATAGGGATTTTGTGAGCAAACAACTTATGGGAACAAGAATCAACTAGCATAGGAAAGCAAAACAAGCATAGCTTCAAGATTTTAAGCACATAGAGAGGAAACTTGATATTATTGCAATTCCTACAAGCATATGTTCCTCCTTCATAATAATTTTCAGTAGCATCATGAATGAATTCAACAATATAACCATCACAAAAAGCATTCTTTTCATGATCTACTTGCATAGAAATTTTACTACTCTCCACATAAGCAAAATTCTTCTCATTCATAGTAGTGGGAGCAAACTCAACAAAATAACTATCATGTGAAGCATAATCCAATTGAAAACTAAAATCATGATGACAAGTTTCATGGATCATTACTCTTAATAGCATACAAGTCATCACAATAATCATTAGAGATAGCAACTTTGTTCTCATAATCAATTAGAACATCTTCCGAAATAGGGGATTCATCACTAAATAAAGCCATGACCTCTCCAAATCCACTTTCATAAATATAATCATCATAAATAGGAGGCATGCTTTCATCATAATAAATACTATCATCAAAACTTGGGGGACTAAAAATATCATCTTCATCAAACATAGCTTCCCCAAGCTTGTGGCTTTGCATATCATTAGCATTATGGATATTCAAAGGATTCATACTAACAACATTGCAATCATGCTCATCATGCACATATTTTATGCCAAGCATTCTATGTAATTCTTCTTCTAGTACTTGAGCACAATTTTCCTTCCCATCATTTTGATGAAAGATATTAAAAATATGAAGCATATGAGGTAACCTTAATTCCATTTTTTGGTAGTTTTCTTTTATAAACGAAACTAGTGATAAAACAAGAAACTAAAAGATTCGATTGCAAGATCTAAAGATATACCTTCAAGCACTAACCTCCCCAGCAACGGCGCCAGAAAAGAGCATGATGTCTACTACGCACCCTTCTTCTTGTAGACGCTGTTGGGCCTCCAAGTGCAGAGGTTTGTAGGATAGTAGCAAATTTCCCTCAAGTGGATGACCTAAGGTTTATCAATCCGTGGGAGGCGTAGGATGAAGATGGTCTCTTTCAAACAACCCTGCAACCAAATGACAAAGAGTCTCTTGTGTCCCCAACACACCCAGTACAATGGTAAATTGTATAGGTGCACTAGTTCGGCGAAGAGATGGTGATACAAGTGCAATATGGATGGTAGATATAGGTTTTTGTAATAGGAAAATATAAAAACATCAAGGTAGCAAGTGGTCAACGTTAGCATAAACGGTATTGCAATGATAGTAGACAAGGCCTAGGGTTCATAATTTCACTAGTGCAAGTTCTCTCAACAAGGATAACATAATTGGATAATATTACTAGCCCTCAACATGCAACAAAGAGTCACTCCAAAGTAACTAATAGTGGAGAACAAACGAAGAGATCATGGTAGGGTACGAAACCACCTCAAAGTTATTCTTTCTGATCGATCTATTCAAGAGTCCGTAGTAACGTTCAATCTATCATAGAGTTCGTACTAGAATAACACCTTAAGATACAAATCAATCAAAACCCTAATGTCACCTAGATACTCCATTGTCACCTCAAGTATCCGTGGGCATGATTATACGATATGCATCACACAATCTTAGAAACATCTATTCAACCAACACATAGAACTTCAAAGAGGGCCCCAAGGTTTCTACCGGAAAGTCAAGACGAAAACGTGTGCCAACCCCTATGCATAGATCCCCAAGGTCACGGAACCTGCAAGTTGATCACCAAAACATACATCAAGTGGATCACATGATATCCCATTGTCACCACAGATAAACACGTGCAAGACATACATCAAGTGTTCTCAAATCCTTAAAGACTCAATCCGATAAGATAACTTCAAAGGGAAAACTCAATCCATTACAAGAGAGTAGAGGGGGGTGAAGAAGATCCAACTAGAATAGCAAAGCTCGCGATACATCAAGATCGTGCCATCTCAAGAATACGAGACAGAGAGATCAAACACATAGCTACTGGTACATACCCTCAGCCGCGAGGGTGGACTACTCCCTCCTTGTCATGAAGAGCGCCGGGATGATGAAGATGGCCACCGGTGAGGGTTCCCCCCTCCGGCAGGGTGCCAGAACGGGGTCTAGATTGGTTTTCGGTGGCTACAGAGGCTTTTGGCGACGGAACTCCCGATCTAGGTTAATTTCCGAAGGTTTCAGTATTTATAGGAATTTTTGGAGTCAGGGCCAAGCAAAGGGGGCCTACGGGCCATCCTCGAGATAGGGGGCGCGCCCCCTGCCCATGGCGTGCCCTCCACCCTCGACGGCAGCCCTGGCTCTCCTGGCCCAACTCTTTTGCTTCGAGGGCTTCTTTTGGTCCAAAAAAAATATAAAAAATTGGCTCGTCAATTGGATTTCGTTTGACATTCCTTTTGTGTAAAACCCTAAAACATGAGAAAAACATAAACTGGCACTGGGCTCTGGGTTAATAGGTTAGTCCCAAAAATCATATAAAACTGTATAATAAAGCCCATAAGACATCCTAGAAGGATAATATAATAGCATGGAACAATCAAAAATTATAGATACGTTGGGGACGTATCAACAACACAAAACACAATTCACAACCTGCAAATACTAACAATCCTAAGCTCCTCCTGACAATTCACTACCTGCCCGACTATTGGTCTGGCGGGGGGACCCTCCTATTCCTCGGCGGCAGATAGCGGCCTCGTGAGACGATGTGAACGGCGAGGGAGAGGATGGCGGGGAAGCATCGTCGGGCCAACTGTTTTTCTCCTCTTGCAGTTGGGTTCGGTCGACGAAGACTCCACCGGCTCGCTCTGGCACGACACCCTCACAAACGGCACCCTGTAGATGCTCGATCCTTCAATCTCTGGTGGATGCTCCATCTGGGATCGATACTCCACAGTGAGCGCCACACATCCCACTGATGGTGGTGGATGCCAATGCTTAGATGGAGCATGGTTGGTGTCGGTAATTTTTACTTGGCACCTCTCACTCTGCATATATGTCGGTTCCATCCGTACATTTGTGCAGTTCCACCAAAATGCAGCTGAATAACCCTGTTTGCACAGATAATGAAAAGGCGTGATTAGATTATAGTGGCACTAGTTGATGAAACATACACTAATAAACAAAAGAAAATATTACATCATACTGGAAATCGACCCAAGTCTCCCCGATACACCTTCTGCCAGTGATGAACATCAGTGTACAACGGTGGTACAAGGAGGGGCCTTGAGACATTCAAATCTCTATTTTTGCGTAGATCAACTAAAATTAAGCACCCCAGTTTGTAGAAACGCTTAAACATTAGCAATGGGACTAGTTGATGAAACATACATTAACAAAGATAAGCACTTTCTTTATCTACATTGAAAATTAAATGATAGAGAGGACACTCGTTCTATTTTAAGTTTTTAACTGTATTATTACTTCATTTTATCAGTGACACTAGGGTCGAGCAGGATGCAAACGAGGTGTACCGTGCGTCGCAAGGATGAAGGTCGGGGGTGCTTAGATTGGGATGCTGAAGCTGGCTCTTTCAGTCCCTATCTTCCCCCTGATGTTTTTGTGGTAGCATTTGGGTTGTAATCCAAACTTGGTCGAGGTGGTGCTACGCCCCCCTACCTACCTAGCTTATGTGGCGAACTTGTCTCCTGCTAGTACTCAGTCCATTCTAGTAGTAGTTGCATAACTGCCCGTTTACACTGAGATGTTGTCGGATAATGGTTCTCTATGGTTGGGTTTCTTTAATGAAATCGGACGGGACCCCCTCTTTCGATATATAAAAAAACAGTGGCACTAGTGGTGCCAAAATATTGCCTCAAATTAATAGTGCCACTAGATTAAGGTGCAAAATAATAACACTACTGCTTTATCATGGCAGTGCCAAAACAGTAGCACAAGAGCGGGATCAACATGCAGGATCTTTGGCAAACGGTCAGACCAAAAAGGAACATACCTCGTGATGGGAACCATATCTGCAGTCAACGCCATCGTAGAAGGGATGACACCAGTCACCAACATGGATGATTCAATTCATGGGACCTTTTGGTGTAGTTCACATAAAATGAAGCAATGTCCCATGAGCTAGCAGCTTCTTCTTCTTCTTCTTCTTCTTCTTCTTTTTTTAAGAAAAGGGCTCCAGCCCCAGTTCCATTTCCATCAAAAAACGAAAAGAAGCAACTTATCTTAATGGGAAATTTAGCAGGACATGAAAAAAGTGCCATTGATTCATATTACTGGAGGCATTACAGTGAAAACAACATTTGTTTAATGTGTCCTTTCTTTTAACAGTGCGACTGCTACATTTTACCAGTGGCATTACATAAGAGCGGCTCGGGGCAACAAACATCCGGAGAGGATATCTGGGTTGGTCCCATTTTTGTTCGGTATATAGCCACCTTATACTATGTGAGTCTAGCAAATCTAGTGTTGGACTTACTCTGTTGACTTCTCCCCTAGTCCCCACTTTCTTTCCTTTTTCAACCAATGGATCGGGTTTATATTGAGTTTGTACTGCGTTCCCTTTATTTCCCTATTAGACCTAGAGACCAGTTGGATAGCCAGTCTCTGCTACTTTTTGCCACCATTATTTCCTCTTTCGACCAAGTCCTAGATTCAGGTAACAAATCTTCCCCCACCCCCACCCCCTTTCTTCCTTGTTTGAACCAAGTACTACTAGATTCGAGTGCATGAACTAGTTTTACCTCTTAATAGTAAAAAATTAGGTGGTTTTCGAATAGCCGATCGATCCTATCTACACGAGGGGGCCTGAGAAATAGGAAAATATACAAATGCAGCGACGTCAAGAGCTCGGGAAGTAGAGCAAGGCCGGTTTCGAAGGAAGTTATACCTGAGGGTCGTCGGGATGTCGCTAGGTGGGCGGCGGGAGGCCAGATCTGCCCACAGTACGGCAGCGAGGAAGAAGGGGTGGGAGGCCCTCCCTCGCCAGTGATGCTTGGGAGAGAATGGCAAGGCACAATGATCGGGACGCGCCGGCAGTGGGTAAGAGCCGTCGCCAAGGACGACCGCGTGAATGTTGCACCTTCTCACCTTCCCCGACGGAGAGGATCCGGCTGGATTTGTGACCAGCGGTGAGTAGAGAGAGAGAGAGAGAGTGTGTGGCCACTGCTGTCGTGTTTAGATCTGGAGAGGACGAGACAGTGTGAAGAGAGCAACACTAGCAAGCAAGCGCGGAGGCTCCTGCCTATATAGTGGAGTACTATTTTTCTTTTGTCTACCGGCCGGAGCCGGCTTGACCTTGGCAATGACTATCGAGAAGTCTTCATGCATGTGCCCCGGAGGCGCAGTTGTCTTCATTTTGATCTGATGCACCGGATTATAACATATAACACGAAAAAATGTCACATGACAAGAAATCATAACCTCACTGCCCAAAGGAGACAAGATGAATCCCGACGGACAAACTAGACGAGGATCAAAGCTCAAATTAAAGATAAACTCGTAGAAAAGGGGTCCGTCAATAGATGTCCTAATTAACATAGCCGGCTTGACCTAGATGGCAGCCAAGTAGTCTTCGTGCATGTGCCCCCAATGACTAGCCCAACTCAGTTGTCGCTGTTTAACCCTCGCAGTGATCCGAAGCACATGACACCTAATTTTGCAAGATGACAAGAAACCTTTTTTAGATTTATCACCAGAACTACAGCCCCGTACAACACAACCTGCACGATATGTAGACAATAGCCAATCCAGGCATGTCTGCCGGAGTCTGGTCACATGCATGGATGAACTGATCTTCCGTGTCTTGCAGGGATCGTCCAGGTACCAACGCATGTACTTCTATTAACTCACCCGACTTGCGGGGCCGGGGAGTGTGCCTATGGTCGGTTCTCAATTGCGGTGCCACATGTGTGTGCAAATGCAGTATGACGCGCGTTCCATTCGGAGAGCGGCGTGCCAGACCGACCGACCGTCTGGTGTGCGACGCGAAAGTGACGGGCGTGCTGTATACTCCGTACGTGTGTACCGCCGTTTTCTTGAGGCTTTGCTCCATGGAGCAATCCATGGATACAAAATTAGTATACTATACTATTTAAAAGTCGAGGGCGGGGCTTTTCCCGCGCGGTAGGCGGGGCAGTTCTGCCTAGTCGGTTCGACAGAGATGCGAGAAGATGAGGGAGTAGGCTGCTGCAAACGTAGGGCTGTGTGATTTGACAGTGAGTTACTGCTGGACAGGTGGGCTCGGTGATTTTACTTGCCATTATCATTTTAACCGCCAAGCCGGATTCCTGAGCACCTCCATACAGGTGCCTCTCCCGATGCTCCACCATGTAGAGGCTAGCTCTTGCTTGAGAGCCCACTCCTCCACTTTTTCCTTGCCTGTTTCCCCCACATATGCAAAAATGCCATGTAAAGCGGGCTTATAGCCCACTATTGTACTTGATCCTATAGGTGCTAAGCCTGCCACATAGGCATAAAGTCTGATGTGCCAAGTTAGTTAAGAAGAGAGAGACTAGCTTGGTGACCCGAGGAAGAAACGGTGATAAGCGCGTGTAGCTAGATGAAGCAAACTTAGCAACAAAAAACTAAGCACCTATGCATTGGGGACTTGAGTTGCTAAGCCATTTAATGCACATAGCACCTCATCTAAGCACCATTTCATTGGAAGAGGTCACTCCTTGGCAGATGCAATAAAACTACAAAGAAAGAGATAGAGAGAAGTAAAAAAAAATACTCTTATAGCCAACCTTATAGCTAACCTTGATGACTATGTATGACATGCCAACATCAGATAGCCTAACACACCATGTTAAATCTCCAAGGGCGCGGCCACGTGAGCGAGGCGATGGTCGTGGTAGGCGCGACCATGATACGGGCTCCTAGTAGCCCTTGGATCTGAGATCGAACGGCCGCATGCTAAGTTGCTGAAAATTTGCAGAATAACCCTCCAGGATAGGATATTCACCCATAGGTCTAGAATCCCGCCATGCAACCGTTCGATCTCAGATCCAAGGGCTCTCGGAAGCTCGTATCATGGGAGAATGGAAAGCTTCGTATCACCTGTAATTTTCCCGATGCTTGACATGACATCGAAAGCCATTTAATTGGGCGTCGAGTAGACATGACATCTAATTGGGCCCCCATAGTACTGTGCATGAATCCATTTATCCACCAGGCAAGCCACTACCCTGCCATTCGCACGCGCCCCCCACTCGACATTTTTACAATCGATAAACCGCTCCTAGTCATCCCGTTCTTTCACATTACGGCAGTTCCACTAATCCTAACCCTCCTCCCAAATCCATGGCATCCTAAATCTCCATGATCCGCGGTGAGTACAAGGTTAGAACCATCACCGATGATGAGTTCGACGTCATCTACACCCGTTCTTCCACAACGGTGAAAGAATGCCTTGCTCGCTTCAAACGCATGTTCGAAAACTCAAATGATGAGTGGGTCGCTGGGCTAGATGTTGCGTACACCACAGTCCTAGGAAGCGAGAAGAAACTAAAGGAGGCAGAGAAGAAGAAGCTCGTCGTGATCCAGGTTTGCGTGCATGACTTATGCTTGGTCTACCACATATGCCATGCCGACATTGAGTGCGAGGAATTTAAGAACTTCCTCAAGGGCGGCCGAGTCAAATTCGTTACTGTAGACTTTAGGAATGACAAGGAAATCCTGGGTCGGATAGGCCTCGTTGTAGGCCAGCCCTTTGATCTCCAGAAGGAGCGCCTGGTGTCCTCCTCTCAGCCTTCAATGCTGACCCTGGCAGGAGCCATGGTTCATCCTATGTACGGTGAACTGAAGAAACCTCCGCACACGTTTCATCGTGCATGGCAGTGGACTGTACTAGATATAGACCACATCCTCTACGTTGCAATGGATGGCTACCTTTGTTTCAATATCTACAAGGGTTGGATGAAGAGCAAGAGCCAAGTGTGCAGTTCAAGCAAAGAAGTATCACCCAAGAGGAAGAGGGACAAGGACGAAGTTGAGGACGTGGACGAGGACTCCGAGTAAGGTGGCAGTGTCGTTGCTCATGGTGATTCTAATGCAGTGTCTACCGGATTAGTTGCTTAGTTTAATTTCTGGTGTGCTTAGTTTTATTTGAGGGGTGTGTTGTGCTGAGCCCCCAGCAAAACTATGTTATGTTTCTTCTCGTTATATTTCATACATTTCATCTTTTAGTTGGTATAGTACTACCACTCATTTCTTGACATTATATACGTACAATATATATATGGCCAACATCATATAGCCAGCAGTTTAGTTGTCAAAGAATTTCAGGGTGCTTAGTTTTGTCAAAGAATTCCAGGGTGCTTAGTTTTATTTGAGGGGTGTGTTGTGCTGGACACCATTAACTTATCATTGTGAGAATCGGCTTATTTTTGTCATGTAACATGGTCAACGGGTTTGACGTGAAAATAACAATGTCTAATGGCATTTCTGAGCAAACATCTAACTTAACGATGACATTTTTTAAATATCTAATTGCATTTTTGAGCAGGCATCTCACGGATCGATGGCATTTTTTGAGTAGTTGTAAGTTCTAGTGGGAAAACTAAGTAGTGATACACAACTAGTGGCATAAATAATAATATCCCAAGAATTAAGTAGGGCTAGTTTCTTTATTTCTTTATACCTTTGTGTGCAAAACAATATACACTGCCTCCCGCCAGATTTTCTTTACAGAGGCAACATAGAACTATATGAGTGACCTGTTAAATTTTGGAATTATTCCGGGTTGGCCTTTTTTATACATTAATTGAGTTTCTTGTCATTTAATGTGCATAATTCAAATTTGAACTACAAGCACATGCTCCCATGCACCAAAGTTGACTGAAAAATCACATGTGTGTCCTCGGGTGAATTTCTAGGTCCCATGCAAGAAATGTGAATGAAATTCAAACATCTGGGCATCGTGGTTCGGCCGAGAACATTGAGAAGCTTGGTTTTAAAATTCTTGTAAATCCAAAACACGCCTGAAAATCATGAAACTTGGCATGGTGTCATGTCATGGTACTACCATGCTGTGGTAAAAAAATTGCAGAGTAGGAACAAGTTTTGGTATAAGTTTCTTGCAAACCGGAGCTTCTCTCAAGAAGGCTCATGGTTCGAGAGGGAACGTGTCACCTTTGTGTGCATAATTCTAATTTTAAATACAAGCACATGCTCCATTCACCAAAGCTTGTTGAAAAATCACATGTGTGTCCTCAGGTAAATTTCTAGGTCCCATGTGAGAAATGGGAATGAAATTCAAACACCTCGGCGTCATGGCTCGGCTAGAAACATTGAGAAACTTGGTTTTTTAATTCCTGTAAATCCGAAACACGCATGAAAATTATGAAACTTGGCTTGGTGCCATGACATGGCACCAACATGCCGTGGTAATTTTGCTGTCCAATTTGTGAAGGCGCACACATTAGCAATCAACAAAGTCATTTTGGAACAAGTGCTGTCACGTTACAATCGGAAACACAAGTATTATTGAAACTATGGGCATTCTATTTACCATTTACGTGCCGCCACGCGTACCCTTTTTTATTAGCTAGGAGGCGACATGCAGGGTAGCTATTTGAGTACGGGAGGCGTGCGATCAGACCCCTGCGCGTGCTTATCGGGAGGAGAGACCTTTGACCTCCATCTGCCGTCCACCTCTCTCCCAAGGTCTCCATTAATGGCGCCCGAGCCTCTGTTTAATGGTGTGGCAATGTCTCACTCGACTGAGATTTAAGAGAGAAAAAGGAAAATCTGAAAAGAAATTTTTGCACGGATCTTGATGTAAGATCCGACGGACCTATATAGCATCTACTGCGACTTATAGCAAGACGAATAATAAGGACGACCAGAGTGGATAATAATTGTCTTACATAATTAGGAAGATAATTAGAAAAGCCACATGCGGCTACGCCCGAAATACACAAGGGCGAAAGAAGAAGGAAGACACATACAACGATCTGGCTCACTGATCTCTACTTTCTTTATGCGCCGCAGGTCACGGAGACTAGTTCTCGCGGCGGGCGATGATCTCTTTCATCAGTTTCATGTCCTTAATACGCTGCTTGGCAGCATCCATGGATTCCTCCACCAGCCTGTTGAGCTCGATGCGGAGCATGGCATTCTTGTCCATAAGTTTCTTGATGATGACGCCCGTCCTCTGCAACACGGCAGCGATCTCCTCCTCCTACTTCGCCCTTCCTGCGATCTTCGCCCTCAGCAGGTCGCGCTCGCCCCGGAGCTTCGCATTGCTCTCCCCCAGTTGCCGGATGACGCCGGTAGCCTCGTCCTGCATCCTCGCCCAGCCGGAGATCTGATCCATCTGGCTATGGACTATCGCATGCATGCGCCTGTAAGAGTCCTCGCCTGCCCGCGAGAAATTTTCCCAGGCCGCCGCGGCGCGGTGGGACGTCCCTGCTGCTTTGGCGGCGCGGCGGGACATCTGTGCTGCTTCCGCGGCGTGGCCAGACCAGTCTGCTACATCGACGGCGTGGCAGAACCTCCGTGCTGCTTCGGCGCCGCGGCGGGACCTCTGTGCTGCTACTGCTGCGCGGCTAGACATGTCGGCTGCTTTCGCGGCGAGGCAGGACATCTCTCATGCTTCCTCTTCCATGCTCACCTCTCCCTGGTGGAAATCTCTCGACCCATAACTCACACTGGCTATGGCTTGATTGACTTGATTGTTTTTTGTGGATGAGGAGTTGAGGAGGAATGTGCAGTCATCTTATAACTGAGTACTACTAAGGCCCCCTCCCGATGCTCCACCGTGTATAGGTGCTAAGCCTTCCGCGTAGGCAAAAAAATCTGATGTGGCAAGTTATTTAAGAGGAGAGAGATGAGTGTGGTGACCCCAAGAAGAAACAATGCTAAGCGCGTGAACCTAGGAAAAACATTTAAAGAAAGGAAGCCCACCAATACATGAAGAGCTTTAGTTGCTAAATCATTAAATGAAGCAAGCTTAGGAACCATAAGCTAAGCACCTATGCATTGGGGAGTATAGTTGCTAAGCTATTTAATGTGCTTAGCACCTCATCTAAGCACTCATGCATTGGCAGCAGCCTAATACGCTCCTAAGTGGGAAACCGTTTAGGTTGTGATCGGTGTGAACATGTTTGCAATTAAATATAGCGTGGTAGTAGTAGTAATTTGGAATGTGACGAGACGCGCTCAAAATTTATTAAAAGGCTAGAGGGCGGGGCAGTCTAGCTTGGTCCTTTTCACAAGAGGCGAGGGGCCTTTGTGATTTGACGGCTCATTACTGCTGGAAGGCGGGGCCTTGTGATTTGACTGCTCGTATAAATGTGCCGATGACCCGAGGAGGAGCAAAGAACCATGCGGTATACTCAAGTTTTCCATTGGAGTACGACGGAGGAGCACGAAACATGGCAGGCCAGTGCCATATCCTCTACTCTCTACTCTTATTATATATTACTAGCAAGAGGCATTGTTCTATTGGCGATAAAGAATGATCCAATTTGCTAGTCATCTCATTTTTAGCATTATTCTATTCATGCCTCGCAGAGAAGGTGACACGTGCGGCGAAACACCCGAAGCAAAATAAGAAACACATGAGCAAAAGAAGAAGGAGGATTATCACCCCAAAAAAAGAAGGAAGACACACACACAAGTCTGGGGTGCTGCTCCCACTACATGAAGGGTTGCTGGCCGCTGAGTCGTAACTGCTTCTTCATCGCCTCCATGACCTCCATCTCCTTGTGCGTCTCCTCCGCCATCTTCATCATTGTGTCCATGACGCGGGATTTCTCGACGCGAGCCTTCATCATCTGTTCCACGGCCGCATTACGTACCTTGACAGCAGCCGGGTTCTCGATGCGGAGCTTCGACAACTCCTCCTTCTGTTCCATGACGAGGGCCTGCAACATCTTCATCAAGGAACTACTATTCTCATGCAGCTTCTTCCAGCCGGCATTCTCCTCCTTCAGCAGGTCGAGATCGTGGCAGAGCTTTGCCTTGTCCTCCTGAAGTTGCAGGATTTCGCCGGTCGCCTTCTTCTCCGAGGCAATGCTCTTCTTCAGCAGCATCACCAAGCCGGCGGTCAAGTCCCCCTGCTCACTGAGCTCAGCGGGCATGTCGTCGAGGCTCTCCTTCAGCAGCTCCACCAAGCCGTGGATGAACTCCTTCTGCTTATTGCGGTGCTTATTGAGCTGATCGGGTATGCCGTCGAGGGAGAAAGACTCCAGCGCCGCCAACTCGGCATGTTTGCCTTCGCGTCTAGGGCACTCCTGGGAGCCATCGCCTGCCCGTGAGAGATCTTTTGAGGTCTTTGCGTGGCGGCGAGCCCTTTTTTTCCGCAGCCATGGTTGCCGCTCGCTTGTTATGAGTAGTTCTCGACCTAGAGCTCTGCACACCGGCCATGCCAAGGACGGACGAAGAAGGAGGACTTATGAGGAGGAAGGTAGAGTAATTTTCTGTTAGGTAGTTCCTCTTTTTATAACCTAAGTACTAGCACTAGTACTAAAACCTGCATGGAACACGTTCAGGTTTGGTATGTACTGGTAGGTGTGAGCAGGCTTGCACTTAATTGTAGCACTAGTACTTTCGAATGTGATGGGAACAAGGTAAATATTAATTGATCATTTTTGGTTTCGAGGCCCGAAACGGCTCCCGATGAGTTTAGTGGAACATAAATTTCAAGTAGACTACACTGCTCAGATGCGTAAATATTATGTTACTGTCAAAAATTGGCACAAAATACGAAGGAGACCAATGGAAGTACTACTAGCAACCCATGATTTAACTACTCGCATTCGCGCAGTGGAGTAGTAATGTCTTTCTTCCGCAGTCACGTCCACTAAATTTGCATGCGCTGTATTAATTGACCATCAATGAAGTGAAGGACTTTACACGCGTCAAATTATCACATGGGGTGGATCTTGGTACAAAATTGCGTCCGCCCGTGTACCCGCGTGTGCGTGCGAGGGAATGAGTGCGTGCTTGGCGTGCGTGCACATCTTCGCTCCGTGCATGTACCGCTAGTGCGGCTCAGGGAGGACACGTACATTCTTCTGGAACCAACATCACGTCACTGTGATCAATCCACACAAGGATGTCGCGACAACGCCTCCACATGTGCCATGTGGCTTCATGAACTGTAAGAGAGACACTGTGTAGCGTGCCATTGTGTTTTGCACATACACGAAGTACTAGTAAGGTACACGTGCATTGCACGCGTCAGATTTTGCAACCAAATTACAAATAAATACCACAGAGTAGCATGTAAGATCTGAGTCATATATGCCTGATGTAGATCTTCGTTTAATTCTTATAGTTCATATCATTCAAAATCAATTAGTTTTTATGAAAAACCTAGGGCCTCTTTGATTCGTAGGATTTCCAAAACGCGGGAATAGGAAGAACATGGGATTAGAGTGGAATGTCGTCTTGAATCCTACAAGGATGGTACGAGTGTTTGATTGTGCATAGAAAAAACGCAGAATTCTTTCAAAGAGGTTTGAGTGGATGGGATGTTTCCTATGAAATCTAGTGCAAATGAATCATATGGAAAAATTCCTATGGTTTACAATCCTACGAATCAAACAACCAAGATAGGAAAAATTCCTAAGGATTAGAATCCTCCAAAATTCCTTCGAGAATCCTTTGAATCAAAGAAGCCCTTAATCTATTTTATGATTCATGGAATTGTGCGTTGTAAAGCATAAAGTAAAAACAAATAATGGCAGCTCAACTAGAAAAAAAGTTTGGGCAGTTATGATATGGAAGATTCTAGAACAAAGGAGAACCACTGTTGTTTTGAGATTTGTGCATTATGCTTAAGTTAAACCATGGAGTCTGCTAGATTGTACATGTGGCAAAATCCGGTGGGGGGCTAGAAGATGGTGCGAGGGGACGAGTGGAGGGAGACTATGAAGGACTGCACAACTGCAAGATCGATATTTAGAGAGAGGGGGCGAGAACGTGCGCTGTTGCGCGCAGTGGTGGAGCCATGAAAAATGTCCCATGAGCTAGGGGCCAAGCATTGCTAATCCTTTACGAGGAGGGCTAATTCATCAACTTAAACCATTTTTACCAGCAATTGTCTAATGATCACATTCATATTAGCCTCGATATATAGTGATGTTAGGGGGGGGGGGCACGGCCCTTGCTGCCCCCTGTCTTCGCCATTGTGCACGCGTTTGAGAGATGAAGCGGAAGGCATGGATGATGATAGGGGGGCGTTGGATATATAATTAATGTGGGTGTATTAGCTATATATGTAATATAGATAGGTATAGATTGATCGATGTGGACGTGGGAAAGAAGGGGATACCTCACTAGATATATAGATTGATCGGTTTATGTGGAAAACAATGAAAGACCTAGCTATACACACACACACACACATAGAGGAACATCGATCGTTGCGCATGCACATGAGAGATACAGAATGCCCGATATGATGGAGAGGGGGATGTGTGTGTGTGTGTGTGCCTTCATGGGAGACCGACCTGAAGAAAAAGATTGCATGTGTGCGATGGATAATGCCGACTGGTAGTGTGTGTGCATGCATGCACGAGAGAAAGTTAGTGGTACAATTATAAAGAGAAGACCAATGTGTGGGTGTAAAAGACTAGGTGAGGTCATAATCAATGTAAAGTTGAATTCAAATATTTGAATAAGAGATCATGATGTTTGAAACCCATGCAAGCATGAATATAACGGAGATCTGCGCGGTGTGGTTTGGAAACGAGCATGTTGCAATGTATACACATTGAACAAGATCAGATTGGTTTGAATCTGATATACCGATGGCAGACATCGTTTGGCCACACTGCATCCGTGCATGGACACACTATTCTAATTGGAGATGCTGGGTGGCTTTCGCATCACATATCTATATCTATACCCCTATATATATACATATATATATATATATATATATATATATATATATATATATATATATATATATATATATATTAAATTTTATATTTTTTATATAGTGTGCGGATAACTTTAACTTTGAAAGATGGTCGTTGGATGAGGCCAATTCGATGGTGCAGAGCTGGCAAATTTGAGCACTACTGGCCGTTGGATATCATCTAGATTCCACCAGATTTTGCCACATGTACAATCTAGAAGACTCTATGGTTGAACTTAAGCATGATGCACAAACCTCAAAACACAAGCACTTCTTATTTGTTCTAGAATCTTCCGTATCAGAGTTGCCCAAATGTTTTTCTACATGATTTGTTTTTACTTTATGCCTTATAGCGCACAATTCAATGAATCTTAAAATAGATTAGCTTTCTTATAAAAACTAGATGATTTTGAATGAAATGAACTATAATAATTAAATGAACATCTACATCATGCATATATGACTCAAAATTTACATGCTATAATGTGGTATTTATTCATAATTTGGTTGCCAAATGTCATGCGTGCAATGCACGTGTACCTTACTAGTCTAAATGGTGCATGTGTGTGTGTTGTGCGTGTTAAACACATTGTACATAGTATATCATACTATTATAAATGGTATTTTTTGGGTACACGTTAAGCTTGTTCTCCCGAAATTTCAAGCCACGCCTTGTTATGCCGAAAATTCAAGCTAGCGTCTCTGTCTATCGTGCCACGAAACTCCCGCCTCTTCAACCCGCGCCTTGTTAGCCCGAAATATTTAAGATATATCTTTGTCTCGTTGTGCTCTGACAACTCCCTCCATCTCAACCCGCGCCTTGTTATTCCAAAATTTCAACGCGCGCGAAAAATCCCACCTCCTATAAAAAATCCCGACACGCGAAATGCCCGTGATACCCCTGAACTGAAAGAACCGCCTCAAATCGGTGGGGGTACTTTCGTAACTTACCCCACATTTCGGACAAGCGCGTCCCTAAGCCATGGTTCCCCACTCCCATCCCATCCGCCCACCCATTCGTACACCGAGGCCGGCAAAACCCGCGAAGCCCCACACCCTCCTCCGTCCGCCACCCAGCCGGAGCCTCTTCCCCGACGACGTCGTCCACAACAACACCTCGACGTCCCTCATCCACCGTACCAGATGAGGATCCGTCGTTGATCTCGTTGTCCCGTCGATTCAGCCACCCGTCCTCCACCTCGAAGGAGCTGCCCCGATGTTCCCCTCGTCTTTCGCGCCACCTCCATTCCCAAACCGCCGTCTTCACATGCACCACTGGAAGAGCATCATCATCACTGTTTCCTCGGATGAAGCTGCGGCTTAATCGGTGCCACCAAAGAGGTTGTACATTAATCGCCGCATTTTCTTATTGATTCGATCTCACGATGCTGCTGGCGCTCGGTTCCGAGCCGACACGGCGCGGCTCCATCCACGGCGGCGTCGCCGGCCACTTCCTCCACGGCGTCGCTCCCTCTGCGGCGACGTCCACATCAGTAGGAGCTGCTGCTGCTTTAGCTCTCCCTCGCGCTGCTGCTCTGCTCTTGCTCTCGGTCCCCTGCCTGGTCTGCTCTTGCTCTCGCTCTTGCTCGCACTGCTGCTCTCGCTCTTGCTCTTGCTTGCGATGCTGCTCCGATTTAGCTACACTTTAGTCGACTGAATCGACTTTTGGGCCAGTCGATT